>CM029279.1:15277799-16021044 GCA_016920895.1 Vaccinium myrtillus
ATTGCCACACATTAGGGTTCACATCAAGAAAACATGCCTCGCACTCATCTCGGTATAGGCACAATGGGCTTAGGATCTGCTTTTGGGTATGATGTATTGGCTTGGGTCAAATGGAGTGGGGTTTGGGTCTTTTTGAGTGGAGCTAAGGGTAATCTGGCCTATGTCACCGTTTCTTTTGTGAGCTGGCAGAGGATTTGTGAGGATGTTAGGCTTTTCAGTGGGGTCTCGGATTTGTTTGTTGTCAATGAGATCTTGAATCTCATGACGCAAGCGTTGGCATCTTTCGGTGGGATGGCCGTGTTTGATGGAATATGCGAGGGTTTGGGTTATATGTTGGTGGGGGATTTTGTGGAGGTGGAGTTGGTGAAGGGGTTTGATTTTTCCCTGTTGCACGAGTCGCTCGAAAGCAACAGGTAGAGGTAAGGGAAGAGGGGTGAAAATACGCCGTCCTCTTTGGTTTTGGAGTGGTTGAGTTGGTTGGGTTGGTTGAGATAGGATGGCATTTATGGGTTCAGCTTTATGGGGTTGGTGATTTGCGGAGTTGGAGGAAGTACCGGCTGTGTAACTGGGGTTGGCGTATAGGGAAGAGGTGTTGCCGATGTAGTTTCGCTTGGGTTTTGGGAAGGAGTCTCCTTTTTTCAACATCCCGCTCTGCAGAGCTTCTTCAATTGAAAGACCCATCTCAAAATAGGTCTCGAAGTTATGTGCTTGGGCCATGACCATGTACTGAGCCAAATCGGGCTGTAGGTTCTTGGTTATAATGCGCATCTGATCTTTGTCACTGGGACGATCGGTCATTTGCGCAGCCTTGGCTCTCCACCTTTTCACAAAATCGGCGAATGATTCCTTTTCCTTCATTTTGATACTCTCAAGTTCACGAGTGGTGACCTTGAGCTGCACATTATATTCATACTGCTTAATGAAAGCAGCCACCATTTCTTCCCAAGTTTGTCTCTTCGAAATGTCAAGAGACAAGAGCCATTGAAGTGCTGGTCCTTTTAGGGTTTCATGAAACATCTGAGCCATGGTTATCTCGTCAACTTCTTGTAACGAGAGGGAGCTTACATATGCCTGAACATGCCCTCTCGGATCCCCAGTCCCATCAAACTTTTCGAAGTCCACATGCTTGAATTTCTTAGGGAGTTTAGCGCCCGGGAAAATACATAGCTTACTCATGTCAAAACCGGTAATGGCTCGCTTCTCACTTTTGGCAACCGATTCTTCTAACTTGAGTATTTTAGCTAACATTTCGGACAGTTGGGGATTCTCAGGGGGAGGGGGTTGTTCCGGATGTTCATCATTTGGGATCTCTTGATCACCCTCGGGCATACGCTGCTGAGGTGGGGGAAGTCGACTCTGTATGTTTACCATAATTGCAATGAGTTGGGCAATTCGGGTATCATTCCGGACCCTCTCATCATGCATTTCCTTTCTCATCTGTTCAAGCTCATTCGGGGGATCCTGTTCTTGTTCTGCCGCCATAGCTGACTCAACCTTTGGTGATAAGGATCTAGATAATCTCTGTCCGGGAGGTCGAGTCCAAACAGGTAAGGTCTTCTTCTTCTTGGCAGGCCCAATGATTCAAGAACTGATCAAAAGCAAAAGCCGGACTCAGATGCGTACTCGATGTGTCTACTATGCACAAAAGAATGATTTACAAAATGCTCTCAATCGTCTCGCCGCGACTCAACTCACAGAGTTTGCCCTATTTCTAGCCTTAAGAGTTAATCTACCGGTTTCGGAACTCACTTGGAATCGTTTGCACAACAGATTGAAACAACACCACGGGTAAGTCGTTTTACTCGGCAATTACGGCTTTAACCTATAGCCTAGATGTTAAAACCGCAATCGTTATCCTTTCTTTGACCATCCGAGACAGAGCAATGAGGTGTCGCCATCCAGTTGCAATCGATTCCAAGGCTAGTCCGAAACACGGGTGACCGTTCGGGCACGGTCAACACCGGAGGTATCTCAAACTCCGTGGATTTAAAGTCTCCTAGACTGTGTTCTACAGTTTTGGAAGATTGCCCCAATCCTCAAGTTTTCTTTTTGAAGCAATAAAGTCCTTAAAATTGAATAATCGAATTTGGGAATCTCTGATTCATACTAATTCCGACAATGATCTAGATCAGAAGCCTAAGGGCGATTGATCCTTCTCGGGCCAAGGTCCCTTAAACCTGGCTAGATCAGTGTTTAGGAATTTTGATAATCCAAAGTTTCCCATGTCCGGTCACCCTAAGGACCAACTCGCAAGAACAACGCGCATATAGGATGCACGACTCATCATCGGGCCAGGGCAATCTCCTACTAACCGCAGAGGCTCTAAAATCTAAACTGAAAAACAAAACGGACGAACGCTCGCGACAACTATATACAATGCAGATGCATGAATGCAAAATGGCATGGCAAGGAAAGCGGTAACACATAGCATGTTAACATGGTGGAACACGTAAACTTAGCACACAGGTGAGCTGCTAAACGTGGGGTTCTATGGCTAATTATATGCAAAAGGCTGGTTTTGGTCGCTGAGGGTACCCCGGACTCAAAATCAAAACCGCCTCCTACCGTCAAAGACGATAGTGACGATGTGATTTATCACAGTCGAGGGCTGCTGGGCATTTCGGGATTCCCTGTCACCGGCAAGCCGGGCAGGATTGCCAAAACACGCCAACGGGGCTAAGAACCATGCAAGTGCAATGCAAAATCAAATTTCAAATATTTGAAAAATCCCACAAAACATCTTTCAAATTAAACCCACTTTGATTAACACATATTTCAATAAAATTACACAAGTGTAATAAAGATTGCACAAGTGTAATTAAATAAAATATAAATTAACCAATATTCCCCAGCGGAGTCGCCAGCTTGTTGACGGCCCACCGTGATTCGGCGCGATTCGCGTTCGAAAAGATTGTGATTGTTTGAGTCGCCACCCAGATTTTAGGTCCGAACCCGAGAAACCGATAAAAAGATGACTCATTTACCCATTTGAAAAAGGATTTCACTGATCTTGATGAGACCAAAGATTTCTCGGATTCGGGGGTTTGGTTACGAGAGGGGAAGGGTTTTACGGCACCCCTCTCGCCCGGTCCGTGAACCGGTCTCTACTCGATGTTCCGTGGGATTTTAAAGAATATTCAAAATTTGATTTATTCACAACATAGGGAGGTTGGAGACGGGAACCACATAAACAATAAAAACATGAGAGATATACCTAAGGTGGATGCTTGTGCTTGATGGTTTATATGAATGATGATGATGATGATAAATGGAATTATTACAAATATTTGCAAAGAAATGAGAAATTACAGAAATTATACTACAAACCCAGAAAATACAAATATTGTGACCCAACAAACTGTTTTGCAAACTGGATTCCGAAGTAGGGGTTGAGCGCTCAAAGACGGAGGCTTTAAGCGCTCAAACCCCTCAAACCAGCTTGAGCGCTCAAGGCCCATGGATTGAGCGCTCAATCCAGTTCCAAGCTTCTGTGATTTTACTCTCTTTTCCACAGCTTCTCTTCTCATTCTTTACAAGATCAACACTGATCAAACGTTTTTCAAAGGAAATCAAATAAAATGGACGGATTGATCCTTATAAGAATAGGAAGAGAGAAGAATCCCCATAGATTAATCAAGAAAATACTTTCGAAAAGAGGAATAAAAGAAAAATCCAGATTCCAAATGCTACAATAACAACACACACACACTACCAGCAAACCAGGCCATGGTCCATCATCGAAATAATGAAGTAAACAACAAAACGCCCAAGAACAACTTGAGCGCTCAAGTTATTGACCTTGAGCGCTCAAGCCATAAACTGGCTTAACAATTTTTGACTTAAAGAAAGGATGGTCGATGATTCTCAGGACCTTAAACCTTTTGAACAAGAGTAAAAAAGGAAGATCCAGTCACTGTTTTGCATTTAAAATGGAATTTTACAAAGGCATTGATCTTTGATCATCATAACTTAGTTAACAAATGTTCATGCATGTGTTTCAGAAATGAATACAAACTGTTTTGAGAATCACATGAACACAGATAGCTATTAAACAATGATCAAAGCCCAGAAATGGTACAAAAGTTTGCAAAACAGAAACCATTCAGAACTGGGCTTGAGCGCTCAAGGCCGGAGACTTGAGCGCTCAATCCCTGTTACAACTGCAGATTTGAAAACTTTTTCTAAACCATTTTTAGACCTTTGTGAGTTCAATACAAGTACAAAGAACTAGATTGAACTCACTAGTCCTCCTCAGATGAACCAAAACAGTGAGTTCATCACATGTTTACTACCTTTGCGGAAATGCTTATGGTTTGAAACTTGATTCTGGGCTTGTGGATGGAAGATTGTGGATGATTTGGCTTATATTGTTGCCGAATTGGACAATGTATGTGGTTGGTCGATGATCAAGAATAGAATTTATGGATTTGGATGAGCGGTTTTGCTAGTGGTTTTGATGGCAAAGGATGTTTTGTAGAGAGAGAGAGAGATGATCGATTTTTCTGGAGGATTTGAGAGATGGAGTGTGGGAGTTGTTAACCTCCAAAACCGGGGGTGGAGGGTGGATTTTATAGAGGGAGTGGGAGGGAAGAGAGGAGAGAGAAGGAGTGGGTTTTGGTATTTTGGGAGTATTTTTGGTGTATTTCTGGAGTTAGTGGGATGTATGTACGTATAGAGATCGTAGCAGATCATCCCCAGACGCTCCCATGCAGAAAATCTCATGATTAGATATTCTGCAGGTTGCTGACTGGATCAGAGTTGAGCGCTCAAAGCCGTTGGCTTGAGCGCTCAAGGTGCTTCCTCCTGGTTGAGCGCTCAAGGCTAGGGGATTGAGCGCTCAGGGTGCTTCCTCCTGATTGAGCGCTCAAGGCTAGGGGATTGAGCGCTCAGGGTGCTTGATGGCAAATTGCTGGCTTGGCTTGGTTCAACAATGTTTGGTTTGGTTTGGGTCATTTTGGTTGCTGCTTGGTTAATTTGGTCAAGTTCAAGTCAAACTTACAAGTTCCAGGTAATCATGATTGGTCCGCTTCATCATTGGAAATGCTCGAGTGCATTTTGGATTCAAAATTGGGGTGTCTACATAGAGCATGCACAGATTCTCTCTATCAAGTTGCGCTATTCAAGATGAAGGAAGGCATTCTTTGCTTTTATTCCCCAGACAAATATATCCCTTGATAGCCCTTTTGAGCCTAAATCAATTTCTTCGGATAAGAACCCAGCTAGGCAGCTATCCCCCACATTGAGGTGAAATAGAAGATATGAGCACACGACTGCTAGAGGTACATCAAAATTTCAAAAGGCGCGAAGCGCATGGTTGCCAGTGGCACGTCAAGATTTCAAAAGAATGAAAGTGCCAAGCATAAAGGCACAACAAAATGCGAAGCATTGAAGACAAAGAGAGAAAATGCCCATCAAAAAGCAAAAGGGGCATCATGAAAAAAAAAAAATGCCCAAGATAGCTGCTAGCTCTAAACCCGGAACAAAATTGAATTTTTTTTTTTAAGCCTTTTATCCTTTCTCTGTCAAGCCCAAACCTTGACCCCACCATAACCTGAACAAAGTCCTTTCAGATTGGAAAGCGCAACTTGATGGTGAGAATCTAAGTCAAAAAGGGAACAGTCTAATCTCCCTTAAAAGTCAAAGCATTGTGCAAACATTGGCATCACTCGAAGCAAAAATTCAAACCGGGGCACATCAATCGGTCTTCATCAGCAGCCCTCCAAACTAAGCACCTCAATGAAAAATCAGTAAATCAGCAACCCAGGGGCATGGGTTCACGATAAGAAATCTTGTGTTTTGAATGAACATCATTTGATGGGGTGAAACAATTTCAAAATCAAAAAACTCAAGTTTATGACAATTTCAATTGTGGGGCACGTTTTGCCATTTTCTGAATCCTTGAATTTATTGTTGCCCAATGGTCTTTTCTACCCTTCAAGTTGACACAATCTTGTCAAAGTCCACTTCCTTGTCAAGTAAAAAACAATCCATGTTTGCTAATAGTCAATCTCCGCCCAGTCAGGGGCACCCTTAGGGAGGTCACTTTCCTATCGAGTCCATATGGTCTTGTCAAAATCCTTTAAGTCAACCTAGTCCTGTCAAAATTTACCCCCTTTGTCAAAAAGTCAATCGAGTAGTCAATCTCCACCCAAATCAGGGGCATCATTGTAAAGTCACTCCAAGGCCTTGTTCAAATTCACACAAGGTCTATTGTCCAGTCAAATATCCTTAGACTCGTGGAAGACGATTTCAATGCATGGAAGGGCCTATGTTTGGATACACAGGTCAATGGGTGGCTAAAACCACCAACAGATTCATAATCGAGGGTCACATTTGTCCTGGACTGGGGCACGTCAGCCCAATGCCTTCTACTGGGACAAGCACATTTCCAGCGCAAAAGGCTCAAGCCTTGACCACGGAAAGCCGAAAGCTCAGAAAACCCAAAAGCTCAAGATCCTGATACAACCTCAACCTTGGCCAAAAAGGAAAGACAGTAAAGCAAAATGAGCACCCCGTTGCGCCACCTTACTTTTTAAGGAAATAAATGTTGTCATTGTGTCGTCAAGTGTCAAAACCTGAGTCTCACACAATCGTCCTTTGGGACATGTTTTCAATCAAATCATTTTCAAGACCAGAAATGGTCACCTTCAAAATTCAATTTCAAAACCAGAAATGATCATCTTTTCAATCAATCAATCAATCATCCTTCGGGACATATTTTTCAATCAACCAATCGTCCTTCGGGATAGCTTTTCAATCAATCGTCCTTCGGGACATGTTTTTCAATCAATCGTCCTTCGGGACATGTTTTCAATCAAATCATTTTCAAGACCAGAAATGGTCACCTTCAAAATTCAATTTCAAAACCAGAAATGATCATCTTTTCAATCAATCAATCAATCATCCTTCGGGACAGTTTTTCAATCACTCATCCTTTGAGGCATGGTTTTCAATCAAATCCATCGGGACATATTTTTTCAAACAATCGTCCTTCGGGATAGTTTTTCAATCAACCGTCCTCTAGTTATATTAACACAGTCATTCAAAAGCACTCATATAGGTCCGGGCGGTCATTCGCTCCGAACGGATCGCCCCAAACCGGTCATAAGCACTCTCATGACTCCAAGCGGAACATCATCATAAACACGGTACCTTCCTTTCCTTTTGTTATGTAAGTCTTTTCGGGGCATTAAAACCAAAATTGTTTTCATCTGTCATGTTTTCTTCAATGGCACCAATTATTTTCCAGAAAATATTTCAAAGTCCGTCAGGCATCATTTAAAATTTTCTAAAAAAAAATCATTTTTAAATCCTCAACGGCACCAGATTAATTTTCATAAATCATTTTAAGTCCTTTACGGCATTTTCCAAAAATTCAGAAATCATGTTAAGTCCTCAACGGCACCTTTTCAAAATTAAAGTCTTAAGTCCTCAATGGCATCTTCCATTTTCCAAAAATCATAAATCATTTTAAAGTCCTTTACGGCATTTTCCAAAATTCAGAAAATCATTTTAAGTCCTTTACGGCATTTTCCAAAAATTCAGAAATCGTGTTAAGTCCTCAACGGCACCTTTTAAAGTCTTAAGTCCTCAATGGCATTTTCCATTTTCCAAAAATCAGAAATCATTTTAAGTCCTTTACGGCATTTTCCAAAATTCGGAAATCATGTTAAGTCCTCAACGGCACCTTTTAAAGTCTTAAGTCCTCAATGGCATTTTCCATTTTCCAAAAATTCAAAAATTGTGTTAAGTCCTCAGCGGCCTTTTTCAAAATTCAGAAAATCATTTTAAGTCCTCAGCGGCATTTTCCATATTTTGCTCGCACTAGGTGATCAAAATTGGGACGTCTATGTCTTTGACGCGACTTGCATCACAGAATGATGACTAAGTCTCGTCAAAGAGGGGCAACTGTAGACACCCCAATTTTAATCCGAGTGTTCCTTCATCATCGTCTCTCATCCGAGACTTGAATGACATAGGTCATGTCACCATCGGGTCGCCTCTTGATCGAGTCACCCCTGTCTGTCGCTCGAAAATCTGGCTAAGTATGGAAAATTAACTTTTTTTGGGAAGATCTGATTTGGCCAATAAAAAGTCCCGGTAATTGTTCCTTGGTTTTTTCTAATCAAAATGGTATAATCGGAAGTTATTTTTGAGTAAGGCAAAGTCATCTTTCGCCCCTTTTCTTCGGAGAAAAATGTGCCCGTTTTCGGTTTTGTACCAAAAGTGGGGGGATGAGATTTTGATTGGTTTGGGATATCAAAATTCTGAAAATGCCATTGTTTCCGAAGGGGGGGTACTTCCTTATTTTCATAAATAAATTAAAGTAAAGAAAATCTTTACTTAAGTTTGGTTTATGAAAATAAGTACCCCTGTACATCCCCAATGATGAAAGAGATAGCAGTACCTTGGAACAGCCATCCTGAACTTCAGAATTCTGGACAGAAATATCTTAGCCGCACGGTTCACTTAGCTAACCGCATGGTGTACCTTCTCAGAACCAAACCGTACGGTTAACTCAGTTAAGCCGTACGGTCAACTCACCTAAGCCGTACGGTTTCACCCCAGAAAATATTCGTTTCCTGCCAGCAGAAGCATCTCATCATTTCTTGGCAGGAATTCGTACTCATTAATATTCCATCTTCGGCTATATAAACACCCCTCCTCTCCCATTCTCAAGACACAGCAGAACCACCATCTTCCGGCAACACGCCGGCAAATTTTCCGGTCACTTTCCCGTTCAAAAAACTCTCCCGATCATCCATAAAAACTTCAAATCAACTCTGTTTTCTTCACTCAAAAGCTTCCAATAATATCAAACTCCTCACCTAAAGTTCATATCCGAAATTTCCGAAGTTCTC
Source organism: Vaccinium myrtillus (assembly GCA_016920895.1). Classification (NCBI taxonomy): domain Eukaryota; kingdom Viridiplantae; phylum Streptophyta; class Magnoliopsida; order Ericales; family Ericaceae; genus Vaccinium; species Vaccinium myrtillus. The sequence goes on from CM029279.1 coordinate 15,286,661, forward strand.
GGGCTGTTCAAAGTCTACAGTAAGGTACAAATCGCGTTTCTTTAAGTCGGGTTCTTAACCTTGACTCTCTGAGGGGAACCGCCCCGGTCGAGGATAGTTCCAGTAACTATTTCTAGGCTCGGGTGGTCATGTTTTCAATAAAATTTAGCTTCTCAGGTCCGTATCGGGCGATAATTCTCGTTATCGTAAGGTACGACCTTCAAAGGGAAGTACATTTCGTTGTATTATTCATTTTTATCATAAAAGCAAGTTAATGAAAGTTATTTTTACCAAAAAATCATATTTTTAAATAAAACAGAACTCCTAACCAGAAACAATTTTTTTAATAAAAGATTTCAAGATGTTAGCCGTACGGCTAACCGTATGAACCGTACGGCCTATCCTTGTTAGCCGTGCGGCTAACCTTTTGCGACAAAATCTTTCCCCTGTATCCCCCTGCTCATGCTCAGTTTTATAGACTCTCTGTGTTTCTTTTATTGCCATTGGATTTCATTTAATTTTATTTCCGTTATGGTTTCATTAAATATTATTTTTGCTATTTACTTGTTTATTTGTCAAAGTTTGCAATAAAATATTTTCCAAAAATCCCACAAATTTAGTAGAGACCGGGAAATTCTCGGGCGAGCGGGGTGCTTTTCAACAAAACCTTCTCCGTTCGTAACTTGGCTTCCGAATCCAAAGAATCTTTTTCAAAGATCAAATCCTTTTCCAAAACGGCACAAGAGTCATCAATATTCTTCAACGGTTTCTCGGGTACCAAAATCATTTTCTAAAAATAAATCCCGAGTGGCGACTCACATTTTTCTCTTCACTTTTCCAATCACAAAGAGGCAATCGAGCCGCGTGGATCCACCGTCCACAAACGTATAATATTATTGTTATATCAATTTTAAATATAAGTAATATATTTACACATATAATATTATATCATATTTCATAAATTTAATTTAAATTATATTGTTAAAACGAAAATACTTTTAGTACTTATTTAAAATACCGTATTTAAAATAACTCTTTAAATTTTTTATTATCAAATATTTAGTTTTGAAATAAATTAAATTATTTTTAAACATTTCTATATTTACAATAATTTTATATATGTAATGTTGTAATAATTTTAATCAATTTTATATTAATATTATTATTAAAAATATATTTAATAACGTGTAATATTGTTATATCAATTTTAAATATATGTAATATATTTAGACATATAATATTATATCATACTTTATAAATTTAATTTAAATTATATTGTTAAAACGAAAATACTTTTATTACATATATAAAATACCGTATTTAAAATTACTCTTTAAATTATTTATTATAAAATATTTAGTTTTGAAATATGTCAATTTATTTTTAAACATTTCTATATTTACAATAATTTTATATATATAATGTTGTAAAAATTTTAATCAATTTTATATTAATATTATAATTAAAAGTATATTTAATAACGTGTAATATTGTTATATAAATTTTAAATATATGTAATATGTTTAGACATATAATATTATATAATATTTTATAAATTTAATTTAAATTATATTGTTAAAACGACAATACTTTTATTACCTATATAAAATACCGTATTTAAAATTACTCTTTAAATTATATATTATAAAATATTTAGTTTTAAAATATGTTAATATATTTTTAAAATTTCTATATTTACAATAATTTTATATATGTAATGTTGTAATAATTTTAATCAATTTTATATCTATATTGTAATTAAAAGTATATTTAATAACGTATAATATTATTGTTATATCAATTTTAAATATAAGTAATATATTTACACATATAATATTATATCATATTTCATAAATTTAATTTAAATTATATTGTTAAAACGAAAATAATTTTAGTACTTATTTAAAATACCGTATTTAAAATAACTCTTTAAATTTTTTATTATCAAATATTTAGTTTTGAAATATGTTAAATTATTTTTAAACATTTCTATATTTACAATAATTTTATATATGTAATGTTGTAATAATTTTAGTCAATTTTATATTAATATTATAATTAAAAGTATATTTAATAACGTGTAATATTGTTATTTAAATTTTAAATATATGTAATATATTTAGACATATAATATTATATCATGTTTTATAAATTTAATTTAAATTATATTGTTAAAACGACAATACTTTTATTACTTATTTAAAATAACGTATTTAAAATAACTCTTTAAATTGTTTTTTATAAAGTATGTAGTTTTAAAATATGTTAATTTATTTTTAAACATTTTTATATTTAGAATAATTTTATATATATAATGTTGTAATAATTTTAATCAATTTTATATTAATATTGTAATTAAAAGTATATTTAATAACGTATAATATTATTGTTATATCAATTTTAAATATAAGTAATATATTTACGCATATAATATTATATCATATTTCATAAATTTAATTTAAATTATATTGTTAAAACGACAATACTTTTATTACTTATTTAAAATACCGTATTTAAAATAACTCTTTAAATTGTTTATCATAAAGTATGTACTTTTAACATATGTTAATTTATTTTTAAACATTTCTATATTTACAATAATTTTATATATGTAATGTTGTAATAATTTTAATCAATTTTATATTAATATTGTAATTAAAAGTATATTTAATAACATATAATATTATTGTTATATCAATTTTAAATATAAGTAATATATTTACACATATAATATTATATCATATTTCATAAATTTAATTTAAATTATATTGTTAAAACGAAAATACTTTTAGAACTTATTTAAAATACCGTATTTAAAATAACTCTTTAAATTTTTTATTATCAAATATTTAGTTTTGAAATATGTTAAATTATTTTTAAACATTTCTATATTTACAATAATTTTATATATGTAATGTTGTAATAATTTTAGTCAATTTTATATTAATATTATAATTAAAAGTATATTTAATAACGTGTAATATTGTTATTTAAATTTTAAATATATGTAATATATTTAGACATATAATATTATATCATGTTTTATAAATTTAATTTAAATTATATTGTTAAAACGACAATACTTTTATTACATATTTAAAATAACGTATTTAAAATAACTCTTTAAATTGTTTTTTATAAAGTATGTAGTTTTAAAATATGTTAATTTATTTTTAAACATTTTTATATTTAGAATAATTTTATATATGTAATGTTGTAATAATTTTAATCAATTTTATATTAATATTGTAATTAAAAGTATATTTAATAACGTATAATATTATTGTTATATCAATTTTAAATATAAGTAATATATTTACACATATAATATTATATCATATTTCATAAATTTAATTTAAATTATATTGTTAAAACGACAATACTTTTATTACTTATTTAAAATACCGTATTTAAAATAACTCTTTAAATTGTTTATCATAAAGTATGTACTTTTAACATATGTTAATTTATTTTTAAACATTTCTATATTTACAATAATTTTATATATGTAATGTTGTAATAATTTTAATCAATTTTATATTAATATTGTAATTAAAAGTATATTTAATAACATATAATATTATTGTTATATCAATTTTAAATATAAGTAATATATTTACACATATAATATTATATCATATTTCATAAATTTAATTTAAATTATATTGTTAAAACGAAAATACTTTTAGAACTTATTTAAAATACCGTATTTAAAATAACTCTTTAAATTTTTTATTATCAAATATTTAGTTTTGAAATATGTTAAATTATTTTTAAACATTTCTATATTTACAATAATTTTATATATGCAATGTTGTAATAATTTTATATTAATATTATAACTAAAAGTATATTTAATAACGTGTAATATTGTTATATCAATTTTAAATATATGTAATATATTTAGACATATAATATTATATCATATTTTATAAATTTAATTTAAATTATATTGTTAAAACGAAAATACTTTTATTACCTATATAAAATACCGTATTTAAAATTAATCTTTAAATTATTTAATATAAAATATTTAGTTTTAAAATATGTTAAATTATCTTTAAACATTTCTATATTTACAATAATTTTATATATGTAATGTTGTAATAATTTTAATCAATTTTTTATTAATATTATAATTAAAAATATATTTAATATCGTGTAATATTGTTATATCAATTTTAAATATATGTAATATATTTAGACATATAATATTATATCATATTTTATAAATTTAATTTAAATTATATTGTTAAAACGACAATACTTTTTTTACCTATATAAAATACCGTATTTAAAATTACTCTTTAAATTATATATTATAAAATATTTAGTTTTAAAATATGTTAATTTATTTTTAAAATTTCTATATTTACAATATTTTTATATATGTAATGTTGTAATAATTTTAATCAATTTTATATTAATATTGTAATTAAAAGTATATTTAATAACATATAATATTATTGTTATATCAATTTTAAATATAAGTAATATATTTACGCATATAATATTATATCATATTTCATAAATTTAATTTAAATTATATTGTTAAAACGAAAATACTTTTAGTACTTATTTAAAATACCGTATTTAAAATAACTCTTTAAATTTTTTATTATCAAATATTTAGATTTGAAATATGTTAAATTATTTTTAAAATTTTTTCTATATTTACAATAATTTTATATATGTAATGTTGTAATAATTTTAATCAATTTTATATTAATATTATAATTAAAAATATATTTAATAACGTGTAATATTGTTATATCAATTTTAAATATATGTAATATATTTAGACATATAAGATTATATCATATTTTATAAATTTAATTTAAATTATATTGTTAAAACGACAATACTTTTATTACCTATATAAAATACCGTATTTAAAATTACTCTTTAAATTATATATTATAAAATATTTAGTTTCAAAATATGTTAATTTATTTTTAAAATTTCTATATTTACAATAATTTTATATATGTAATGTTGTAATAATTTTAATCAATTTTATATTAATATTGTAATTAAAAGTATATTTAATAACGTATAATATTATTGTTATATCAATTTTAAACATAAGTAATATATTTACACATATAATATTATATCATATTTCATAAATTTAATTTAAATTATATTTTTAAAACGAAAATACTTTTAGTACTTATTTAAAATACCGTATTTAAAATAACTCTTTAAATTTTTTATTATCAAATATTTAGTTTTGAAATATGTTAAATTATTTTTAAACATTTCTATATTTACAATACTTTTATATATGCAATGTTGTAATAATTTTATATTAATATTATAATTAAAAGTATATTTAATAACGTGTAATATTGTTATATAAATTTTAAATATATGTAATATATTTAGACATATAATATTATATCATGTTTTATAAATTTAATTTAAATTATATTGTTAAAACGACAATACTTTTATTACTTATTTAAAATACCGTATTTAAAATAACTCTTTAAATTGTTTATCATAAAGTATGTACTTTTAACATATGTTAATTTATTTTCAAACATTTCTATATTTACAATAATTTTATATATGTAATGTTGTAATAATTTTAATCAATTTTATATTAATATTGTAATTAAAAGTATATTTAATAACATATAATATTATTGTTATATCAATTTTAAATATAAGTAATATATTTACACATATAATATTATATCATATTTCATAAATTTAATTTAAATTATATTGTTAAAACGAAAATACTTTTAGAACTTATTTAAAATACCGTATTTAAAATAACTCTTTAAATTTTTTATTATCAAATATTTAGTTTTGAAATATGTTAAATTATTTTTAAACATTTCTATTTTACAATAATTTTATATATGTAATGTTGTAATAATTTTATATTAATATTATAACTAAAAGTATATTTAATAACGTAATATTGTTATATCAATTTTAAATATATGTAATATATTTAGACATATAATATTATATCATATTTTATAAATTTAATTTAAATTATATTGTTAAAACGAAAATACTTTTATTACCTATATAAAATACCGTATTTAAAATTAATCTTTAAATTATTTAATATAAAATATTTAGTTTTAAAATATGTTAAATTATCTTTAAACATTTCTATATTTACAATAATTTTATATATGTAATGTTGTAATAATTTTAATCAATTTTTTCTTAATATTATAATTAAAAATATATTTAATATCGTATAATATTATTGTTATATCAATTTTAAATATATGTAATATATTTAGACATATAATATTATATCATATTTTATAAATTTAATTTAAATTATATTGTTAAAACGACAATACTTTTTTTACCTATATAAAATACCGTATTTAAAATTACTCTTTAAATTATATATTATAAAATATTTAGTTTTAAAATATGTTAATTTATTTTTAAAATTTCTATATTTACAATATTTTTATATATGTAATGTTGTAATAATTTTAATCAATTTTATATTAATATTGTAATTAAAAGTATATTTAATAACATATAATATTATTGTTATATCAATTTTAAATATAAGTAATATATTTACGCATAATATTATATCATATTTCATAAATTTAATTTAAATTATATTGTTAAAACGAAAATACTTTTAGTACTTATTTAAAATACCGTATTTAAAATAACTCTTTAAATTTTTTATTATCAAATATTTAGATTTGAAATATGTTAAATTATTTTTAAAATTTTTTCTATATTTACAATAATTTTATATATGTAATGTTGTAATAATTTTAATCAATTTTATATTAATATTATAATTAAAAATATATTTAATAACGTGTAATATTGTTATATCAATTTTAAATATATGTAATATATTTAGACATATAAGATTATATCATATTTTATAAATTTAATTTAAATTATATTGTTAAAACGACAATACTTTTATTACCTATATAAAATACCGTATTTAAAATTACTCTTTAAATTATATATTATAAAATATTTAGTTTCAAAATATGTTAATTTATTTTTAAAATTTCTATATTTACAATAATTTTATATATGTAATGTTGTAATAATTTTAATCAATTTTATATTAATATTGTAATTAAAAGTATATTTAATAACGTATAATATTATTGTTATATCAATTTTAAACATAAGTAATATATTTACACATATAATATTATATCATATTTCATAAATTTAATTTAAATTATATTTTTAAAACGACAATACTTTTATTACTTATTTAAAATACCGTATTTAAAATAACTCTTTAAATTGTTTATTATAAAATATTTAGTTTTAAAATATGTTAAATTATTTTTAAACATTTCTATATTTACAATAATTTTATATATGCAATGTTGTAATAATTTTATAATTTTATAATATTATAATTAAAAGTATATTTAATAACGTGTAATATTGTTATATAAATTTTAAATATATGTAATATATTTAGACATATAATATTATATCATGTTTTATAAATTTAATTTAAATTATATTGTTAAAACGACAATACTTTTATTACTTATTTAAAATACCGTATTTAAAATAACTCTTTAAATTGTTTATTATAAAGTATGTAGTTTTAAAATATGTTAATTTATTTTTAAACATTTCTATATTTAGAATAATTTTATATATGTAATGTTGTAATAATTTTAATCAATTTTATATTAATATTGTAATTAAAAGTATATTTAATAACGTATAATATTATTGTTATATCAATTTTAAATATAAGTAATATATTTACACATATAATATTATATCATATTTCATAAATTTAATTTAAATTATATTGTTAAAACGAAAATACTTTTATTACTTATTTAAAATACCGTATTTAAAATAACTCTTTAAATTGTTTATTATAAAATATTTAGTTTTAAAATATGTTAAATTATTTTTAAACATTTCTATATTTACAATAATTTTATATATGTAATGTTGTAATAATTTTAATCAATTTTATATTAATATTGTAATTAAAAGTATATTTAATAACGTATAATATTATTGTTATATCAATTTTAAATATAAGTAATATATTTACACATATAATATTATATCATATTTCATAAATTTAATTTAAATTATATTGTTAAAACGACAATACTTTTATTACTTATTTAAAATACCGTATTTAAAATAACTCTTTAAATTGTTTATTATAAAATATTTAGTTTTAAAATATGTTAAATTATTTTTAAACATTTCTATATTTACAATAATTTTATATATGTAATGTTGTAATAATTTTAATCAATTTTATATTAATATTATAATTAAAATTATATTTAATAACGTGTAATATTGTTATATCAATTTTAAATATATGTAATATATTTAAACATATACTAATATATCATATTTCATAAATTTAATTTAAATTATATTGTTAAAACGACAATACTGTTATTACTTATTTAAAATACCGTATTTAAAATAACTCTTTAAATTGTTTATTATAAAATATTTAGTTTTAAAAAATGTTAAATTATTTTTAAACATTTCTATATTTACAATAATTTTATATATGTAATGTTGTAACAATTTTAATCAATTTTATATTAATATTATGATTAAAAGTATATTTAATAACTTGTAATATTGTTATATCAAATTTTAATATATTTAAACATATAATAATATATCATATTTTATAAATTTAATTTAAATTATATTGTTAAAACGACAATACTTTTATTACCTATATAAAATATTGTATTTAAAATTACTCTTTAAATTATTTATTATAAAATATTTTCTTTTAAAATATGTTAATTTATTTTTAAACATTTCTATATTTACAATAATTTTATATATGTAATGTTGTAATAATTTTAATAAATTTTATATTAATATTGTAATTAAAAGTATATTTAATAACGTATAATATTATTGTTATATCAATTTTAAATATAAGTAATATATTTACACATATAATATTATATCATATTTCATAAATTTAATTTAAATTATATTGTTAAAACGACAATACTTTTATTACTTATTTAAAATACCGTATTTAAAATAACTCTTTAAATTGTTTATTATAAAGTATGTACTTTTAACTTATGTTAATTTATTTTTAAACATTTCTATATTTACAATAATTTTATATATGTAATGTTGTAATAATTTTAATCAATTTTCTATTAATATTATAATTAAAAGTATATTTAATAACATATAATATTGTTATATCAATTTTAAATATAAGTAATATATTTACACATATAATATTATATCATATTTTATAAATTTAATTTAAATTATATTGTTAAAACGACAATACTTTTATTACTTATTTAAAATACCTTATTTAAAATAACTCTTTAAATTGTTTATTATAAAGTATGTAGTTTTAAAATATGTTAATTTATTTTTAAACATTTCTATATTTACAATAATTTTATATATGTAATGTTGTAATAATTTTAATCAATTTTATATTAATATTATAATTAAAAGTATATTTAATAACATATAATTTTGTTATATCAATTTTAAATATAAGTAATATATTTACACATATAATATTATATCATATTTTATAAATTTAATTTAAATTATATTGTTAAAACGACAATACTTTTATTACTTATTTAAAATACCGTATTTAAAATAACTCTTTAAATTATTTATTATAAAATATTTAGTTTTAAAATATGTTAATTTATTTTTAAACATTTCTATATTTACAATAATTTTATATATGTAATGTTGTAATAATTTTAATCAATTTTATATTAATATTGTAATTAAAAGTATATTTAATAACGTATAATATTATTGTTATATCAATTTTAAATATAAGTAATATATTTACACATATAATATTATATCATATTTCATAAATTTAATTTAAATTATATTGTTAAAACGACAATACTTTTATTACTTATTTAAAATACCGTATTTAAAATAACTCTTTAAATTGTTTATTATAAAGTATGTAGTTTTAAAATATGTTAATTTATTTTTAAACATTTCTATATTTACAATAATTTTATATATGTAATGTTGTAATAATTTTAATCAATTTTATATTAATATTGTAATTAAAAGTATATTTAATAACATATAATATTATTGTTATATCAATTTTAAATATAAGTAATATATTTACACATATAATATTATATCATATTTCATAAATTTAATTTAAATTATATTGTTAAAACGAAAATACTTTTAGAACTTATTTAAAATACCGTATTTAAAATAACTCTTTAAATTTTTTATTATCAAATATTTAGTTTTGAAATATGTTAAATTATTTTTAAACATTTCTATATTTACAATAATTTTATATATGCAATGTTGTAATAATTTTAATATTTTATATTATAACTAAAAGTATATTTAATAACGTGTAATATTGTTATATCAATTTTAAATATATGTAATATATTTAGACATATAATATTATATCATATTTTATAAATTTAATTTAAATTATATTGTTAAAACGAAAATACTTTTATTACCTATATAAAATACCGTATTTAAAATTAATCTTTAAATTATTTAATATAAAATATTTAGTTTTAAAATATGTTAAATTATCTTTAAACATTTCTATATTTACAATAATTTTATATATGTAATGTTGTAATAATTTTAATCAATTTTTTATTAATATTATAATTAAAAGTATATTTAATAACGTATAATATTGTTATATCAATTTTAAATATATGTAATATATTTAGACATATAATATTATATCATATTTTATAAATTTAATTTAAATTATATTGTTAAAACGACAATACTTTTTTTACCTATATAAAATACCGTATTTAAAATTACTCTTTAAATTATATATTATAAAATATTTAGTTTTAAAATATGTTAATTTATTTTTTAAATTTCTATATTTACAATATTTTTATATATGTAATGTTGTAATAATTTTAATCAATTTTATATTAATATTGTAATTAAAAGTATATTTAATAACATATAATATTATTGTTATATCAATTTTAAATATAAGTAATATATTTACGCATATAATATTATATCATATTTCATAAATTTAATTTAAATTATATTGTTAAAACGAAAATACTTTTAGTACTTATTTAAAATACCGTATTTAAAATAACTCTTTAAATTTTTTATTATCAAATATTTAGATTTGAAATATGTTAAATTATTTTTAAAATTTTTTCTATATTTACAATAATTTTATATATGTAATGTTGTAATAATTTTAATCAATTTTATATTAATATTATAATTAAAAATATATTTAATAACGTGTAATATTGTTATATCAATTTTAAATATATGTAATATATTTAGACATATAAGATTATATCATATTTTATAAATTTAATTTAAATTATATTGTTAAAACGACAATACTTTTATTACCTATATAAAATACCGTATTTAAAATTACTCTTTAAATTATATATTATAAAATATTTAGTTTCAAAATATGTTAATTTATTTTTAAAATTTCTATATTTACAATAATTTTATATATGTAATGTTGTAATAATTTTAATCAATTTTATATTAATATTGTAATTAAAAGTATATTTAATAACGTATAATATTATTGTTATATCAATTTTAAACATAAGTAATATATTTACACATATAATATTATATCATATTTCATAAATTTAATTTAAATTATATTTTTAAAACGAAAATACTTTTAGTACTTATTTAAAATACCGTATTTAAAATAACTCTTTAAATTTTTATTATCAAATATTTAGTTTTGAAATATGTTAAATTATTTTTAAACATTTCTATATTTACAATACTTTTATATATGCAATGTTGTAATAATTTTAATATTTTATATTATAATTAAAAGTATATTTAATAACGTATAATATTGTTATATAAATTTTAAATATATGTAATATATTTAGACATATAATATTATATCATGTTTTATAAATTTAATTTAAATTATATTGTTAAAACGACAATACTTTTATTACTTATTTAAAATACCGTATTTAAAATAACTCTTTAAATTGTTTATCATAAAGTATGTACTTTTAACATATGTTAATTTATTTTCAAACATTTCTATATTTACAATAATTTTATATATGTAATGTTGTAATAATTTTAATCAATTTTATATTAATATTGTAATTAAAAGTATATTTAATAACATATAATATTATTGTTATATCAATTTTAAATATAAGTAATATATTTACACATATAATATTATATCATATTTCATAAATTTAATTTAAATTATATTGTTAAAACGAAAATACTTTTAGAACTTATTTAAAATACCGTATTTAAAATAACTCTTTAAATTTTTTATTATCAAATATTTAGTTTTGAAATATGTTAAATTATTTTTAAACATTTCTATATTTACAATAATTTTATATATGTAATGTTGTAATAATTTTATATTAATATTATAACTAAAAGTATATTTAATAACGTGTAATATTGTTATATCAATTTTAAATATATGTAATATATTTAGACATATAATATTATATCATATTTTATAAATTTAATTTAAATTATATTGTTAAAACGAAAATACTTTTATTACCTATATAAAATACCGTATTTAAAATTAATCTTTAAATTATTTAATATAAAATATTTAGTTTTAAAATATGTTAAATTATCTTTAAACATTTCTATATTTACAATAATTTTATATATGTAATGTTGTAATAATTTTAATCAATTTTTTCTTAATATTATAATTAAAAATATATTTAATAACGTAATAATATTGTTATATCAATTTTAAATATATGTAATATATTTAGACATATAATATTATATCATATTTTATAAATTTAATTTAAATTATATTGTTAAAACGACAATACTTTTTTACCTATATAAAAATACCGTATTTAAAATTACTCTTTAAATTATATATTATAAAATATTTAGTTTTAAAATATGTTAATTTATTTTTAAAATTTCTATATTTACAATATTTTTATATATGTAATGTTGTAATAATTTTAATCAATTTTATATTAATATTGTAATTAAAAGTATATTTAATAACATATAATATTATTGTTATATCAATTTTAAATATAAGTAATATATTTACGCATATAATATTATATCATATTTCATAAATTTAATTTAAATTATATTGTTAAAACGAAAATACTTTTAGTACTTATTTAAAATACCGTATTTAAAATAACTCTTTAAATTTTTATTATCAAATATTTAGATTTGAAATATGTTAAATTATTTTTAAAATTTTTTCTATATTTACAATAATTTTATATATGTAATGTTGTAATAATTTTAATCAATTTTATATTAATATTATAATTAAAAATATATTTAATAACGTGTAATATTGTTATATATCAATTTTAAATATATGTAATATATTTAGACATATAAGATTATATCATATTTTATAAATTTAATTTAAATTATATTGTTAAAACGACAATACTTTTATTACCTATATAAAATACCGTATTTAAAATTACTCTTTAAATTATATATTATAAAATATTTAGTTTCAAAATATGTTAATTTATTTTTAAAATTTCTGTATTTACAATAATTTTATATATGTAATGTTGTAATAATTTTAATCAATTTTATATTAATATTGTAATTAAAAGTATATTTAATAACGTATAATATTATTGTTATATCAATTTTAAACATAAGTAATATATTTACACATATAATATTATATCATATTTCATAAATTTAATTTAAATTATATTTTTAAAACGAAAATACTTTTAGTACTTATTTAAAATACCGTATTTAAAATAACTCTTTAAATTTTTTATTATCAAATATTTAGTTTTGAAATATGTTAAATTATTTTTAAACATTTCTATATTTACAATACTTTTATATATGCAATGTTGTAATAATTTTATATTAATATTATAATTAAAAGTATATTTAATAACGTGTAATATTGTTATATAAATTTTAAATATATGTAATATATTTAGACATATAATATTATATCATGTTTTATAAATTTAATTTAAATTATATTGTTAAAACGACAATACTTTTATTACTTATTTAAAATACCTTATTTAAAATTACTCTTTAAATTGTTTTTTATAAAGTATGTAGTTTTAAAATATGTTAATTTATTTTTAAACATTTTTATATTTAGAATAATTTTATATATGTAATGTTGTAATAATTTTAATCAATTTTATATTAATATTGTAATTAAAAGTATATTTAATAACGTATAATATTATTGTTATATCAATTTTAAATATAAGTAATATATTTACACATATAATATTATATCATATTTCATAAATTTAATTTAAATTATATTGTTAAAATGAAAATACTTTTAGTACTTATTTAAAATTCCGTATTTAAAATAACTCTTTAAATTTTTATTATCAAATATTTAGTTTTCAAATATATTAAATTATTTTTAAACATTTCTATATTTACAATAATTTTATATATGTAATGTTGTAATAATTTTAATCAATTTTATATTAATATTTTAATTAAAAGTATATTTAATAACGTATAATATTATTGTTATATCAATTTTAAATATAAGTAATATATTTACACATATAATATTGTATCATATTTCATAAATTTAATTTAAATTATATTGTTCAAACGACAATACTTTTATTACTTATTTAAAATACCGTATTGAAAATAACTCTTTAAATTGTTTATTATAAAATATTTATTTTTAAAAAATGTTAAATTATTTTTAAACATTTCTATATTTACAATAATTTTATATATGTAATGTTGTAACAATTTTAATCAATTTTATATTAATATTATAATTTAAATTATATTTAATAACGTGTAATATTGTTATATCAATTTTAAATATATGTAATATATTTAAACATATACTAATATATCATATTTCATAAATTTAATTTAAATTATATTGTTAAAACGACAATACTGTTATTACTTATTTAAAATACCGTATTTAAAATAACTCTTTAAATTGTTTATTATAAAATATTTAGTTTTAAAAAATGTTAAATTATTTTTAAACATTTCTATATTTACAATAATTTTATATGTGTAATGTTGTAACAATTTTAATCAATTTTATATTAATATTATGATTAAAAGTATATTTAATAACTTGTAATATTGTTATATCAAATTTTAATATATTTAAACATATAATAATATATCATATTTTATAAATTTAATTTAAATTATATTGTTAAAACGACAATACTTTTATTACCTATATAAAATATTGTATTTAAAATTACTCTTTAAATTATTTATTATAAAATATTTTCTTTTAAAATATGTTAATTTATTTTTAAACATTTCTATATTTACAATAATTTTATATATGTAATGTTGTAATAATTTTAATAAATTTTATATTAATATTGTAGTTAAAAGTATATTTAATATCGTATAATATTATTGTTATATCAATTTTAAATATAAGTAATATATTTACACATATAATATTATATCATATTTCATAAATTTAATTTAAATTATATTGTTAAAACGACAATACTTTTATTACTTATTTAAAATACCGTATTTAAAATAACTCTTTAAATTGTTTATTATAAAGTATGTACTTTTAACTTATGTTAATTTATTTTTAAACATTTCTATATTTACAATAATTTTATATATGTAATGTTGTAATAATTTTAATCAATTTTCTATTAATATAATAATTAAAAGTACATTTAAAAACATATAATTTTGTTATATCAATTTTAAATATAAGTAATATATTTACACATATAAGATTATATCATATTTTATAAATTTAATTTAAATTATATTGTTAAAACGACAATACTTTTTTAACTTATTTAAAATACCTTATTTAAAATAACTCTTTAAATTGTTTATTATAAAGTATGTAGTTTTAAAATATGTTAATTTATTTTTAAAATTTCTATATTTACAATAATTTTATATATGTAATGTTGTAATAATTTTAATCAATTTTATATTAATATTATAATTAAAAGTATATTTAATAACATATAATTTTGTTATATCAATTTTAAATATAAGTAATATATTTACACATATAATATTATATCATATTTTATAAATTTAATTTAAATTATATTGTTAAAACGACAATACTTTTATTACTTATATAAAATACCATATTTAAAATTACTCTTTAAATTATTTTTTATAAAATATTTAGTTCTAAAATATGTTAATTTATTTTTAAACATTTCTATATTTACAATAATTTTATATATGTAATGTTGTAATAATTTTAATCAATTTTATATTAATATTGTAATTAAAAGTATATTTAATAACGTATAATATTATTGTTATATCAATTTTAAATATAAGTAATATATTTACACATATAATATTATATCATATTTCATAAATTTAATTTAAATTATATTGTTAAAACGACAATACTTTTATTACTTATTTAAAATACCGTATTTAAAATAACTCTTTAAATTGTTTATTATAAAGTATGTACTTATAACTTACGTTAATTTATTTTTAAACATTTCTATATTTACAATAATTTTATATATGTAATGTGTAATAATTTTAATCAATGTTATATTAATATTATAATTAAAATTATATTTAATAACATATAATATTGATATATCAATTTTAAATATAAGTAATATACTTACACATATAATATTATATCATATTTTATAAAATTAATTTAAATTATAGTGTTAAAACGACAATACTTTTATTACTTATTTAAAATACCGTATTGAAAATAACTCTTTAAATTGTTTATTATAAAATATTTAGTTTTAAAAAATGTTAAATTATTTTAAACATTTCTATATTTACAATAATTTTATATATGTAATGTTGTATTAATTTTAATCAATTTTATATTAATATTATAATTTAAATTATATTTAATAACGTGTAATATTGTTATATCAATTTTAAATATATGTAATATATTTAAACATATAATAATATATCATATTTTATAATTTAACGAAGATGACCATTCGGGAATTGGATGCAACGAAGATGGGGGCAAATGAGTCATTTGCTGACTTTATCAAAAGGTGGAGAGGAAAGGCATCTCAAATGATTGACCGGCCTTCTGAAAAGGAACAGATGAGAATCATTACTCGCAACCTGTCGCCGGATTTTGCCAAACACCTATTGGTATTTCAAGCTACTGCAGACTTCAAAACCTTCTATGAGGCAGGCCTTGCTGTTGAGGAGGCAATCCAGTCCGGCATTTTTAAGGAAAAGGAGCATGTTCCCAAAGCCAAACAGGTGTACCCTGACAACACCGACACATTGCTCAGCGAAAACGATTATACCCAAGCCTTTTCCAGCTCCACAAACCACAATTTCAACCAAGCCATGCCTATCAATGAAGTCAAAACTCAAACCAACCACTCTCAGAAGCCACAAAGAACCCTTTCCCAATTCTCAGAGCCTCTGTCCTTGATTTATGAGAAGCTCCTCAAAGCCGGCCATATCAAACCACTCATTCCGACCCCTCTACCTCAGAAGCTTCCATCTTACCATAACCCAAATGCCTTTTGTGCATTCCATCAAATGCCCGGTCACACTACCGATGAGTGCCATCGCCTTCGTCACAGAATTCAGAACCTCATCGACAGCAAAACCATCATTTCCCCATCAACAAAAACAAACACCCAGGCAAGTCCCAATTCTCATATCAACTCTGCCATGTTCGACATTGAACCCATGGGGGATTACTGATTAATGTCAAGGCCAGCAAAATAAGAATGAACCGCCAAGAACCATGCAATAGACCAATCTTTCATGAGTCTTGGGAATTTTCAAGTTTCGAGTCAAAGTCTTCTCTGTTATTGAGTCAGTTTGTAGTTCTATTTCTATTTTGATGTATGTCTTCAAGTTTGAGTCCGTAATATCTTTTTATTGTCAAGAAAAGAACAAAAACCAAACATAGAGTCAACATTGTAGTCCCGAACTACGTCACGACCTGATTCCTTGCAAAGGGATACGTAGGCAACCCTCAGTGGTTCGGTCGCAACTTTTGAAATCGATGTCATGCTTTTGTGTTAGAATTGTCGTAATAAACTTGAGTTTTGCAATAATCCTTCCAAATGGAATTGTTTTCCACCATCATTTGAAATTCATGATAATCACTTCAAAACACGAGATGTTTTTTTTTGAACACTCAGCTCTCACACGAAGAAGGAGTTCCAGACGCAATTCTCCAACGTCATCAAGAAGCAATGCTTTGACCACAAAAAAAAATGAAGCCTTCTAGGTCGAAAACCCGAAAGGGCGGCCTAGGCAAAAGTTAAGGCAAAGCTCGCTGGATCAAAACTTTGAAGTACAATCCAGGCAAAAGTTAGAGCATATACAGATTCTTTCTATCAAGTTGTGCAATTCAAAACGAAGAAAGGCATTCTTTGTTTCCATTCCCCAGATAAATATATCCCTTGATAGCCCTTCTTGAGCCTGAATTATCCTCTTTGAAAAAGAACCCAGCTAGACAGCTATCCCCCACACTGGGGTGAATTAAGAGAAATGAAAGTGCCAAGTTATCAGTAAGATGTCAAGATGAAAGTGCCGAGCACATGATCGTCAGAGAAATGTCAAATTTTCAAAAGTACCAAATGCATGGTTGCCAGTGCCACGTCAGAATGAAAAATGCCAAGTTCATGGGCACAACCAAATGTGAAGCACTGAAAAGGAAGAAAGGAAGAAAGTGTCCATCAAAAGTCAAAATGGGGCACAAAGGAAAACATTGAAGAAAAAAAGAAAGGGCACGCAAAAAGAGTTCAAGATAGCTGCTAGCTCTAAAACCCAGGAAGAATGAAATTTTTTGAGCCTTTTATCCTTTCTTTGTCAAGCCCAAAGCCTTGGCCCCGTTATAACCTAAATATAGTCCTTTCAGATTGAAAAGCACGACTTGATAGTGAAAATCCAAATGGGAATAGTATCATTTCCCTTGAAGATCAAAAGTCAAAGAATTGCGCAACACCAGTACCCGCCCGAAGCAAAAGTCCAGACCAGGGCATCTCAATGGAAAATCGGTGTATCAGCATCTCGGGGGCAAGAGTTCACAATAAGAAGTCTTGTGTTTTGATAAAACAATCGATTTAAATGAACATCATTTGATGGAGTGAAACAATTTCAAAACCAAAATACTCAAGTTCATGACAATTTCAAACATCAATTGTGGGGCACATTCTGCCATTTCCCGAATTCTCGAGTTCGTCATCAGGTCAACATAATCTTGTCAGAGTCCATTCCTTTGTCACAAGGTCGATCCAGTAACAGAATAACCCGTGTCAATCTTCAAGGAAGTCACTCTTTTGAGTCAACCTAGTCTTGTCTAAATCTACCACCTCTGGTAGAAGATCAATGAGTATGTCATCTCCGCCCAAACCAGGGGGTATCTTTGTAAAGCCACTTGTATCATCCAGGCCCTGTCCAAATTCACACAAGGTCTTTTGTCCAGTCAACCCTTGGTAGTCTTGATATTCTTAAACTCGTGGAGGACGATTTCAAATGCATGGAAGAGTCTATTTTTGGATAAACAAGTCAATAGGTTCAGAATTGAAGCTTGTCATCTATCGGGGCACATTTGTCCAAGGCTGGGGCACGTCAACTCAACGCCATCAATTGGGAGGAGCACATACACCTGAGTTTAAGATTTGGGGTAGAAATGCCAAAAAGCTCAAGCCTCACAAAAAGCCAGAAAGCTCGAAAGCTCAAGCTCACTGATCAAGTGCAACTTCAAATCTAGACTCTATCCAAAAGGAAAGACAGTAAAAGCAAAATGAGCACCATGTTGCGCCACCTACTTTCAAAAAAAGGAATGTTGTCATTGTTTCATCAAATGTGAAAACCTGAGTCTCACACAAGAGTTCTCATGAACAATTTTTCAATCAATCGTCCTTCGGGACAAGTTTTTTTCAATCATCCTTCCGGAATAGTTTTCCAATTAATCGTCCTTCGGGACAATTTTTCAACCAATCATCCTTCGGAATAGTTTTTCATTCCATCGTCCTTTGGGACAGTTTTTCAATCAATTGTTCTGCGAGACAATTTTTTTTTACTCCACCGTCCCTCGGGACATGTTTTCAATCAACCGACCTTCAGGAAATGTTTTCAATCAACTGTACGTCTTGCGGGACATGTTTTCAATCAATTGTCACTCGAAACATGTTTTCAGCTAACCGTCATTCGGGACATATTTTCAATCAACCGCTCGTCCTTCAGGACATGTTTTCAATTAAGCGTCCCTTGAGACATGTCTTCAATCAACCATCCTGCAAGATGTGCTTTCAATCAAACATTTTTTCACCGTCCCTCGTTGCAAATTTTCAAACAACGTTTTTCAATCCACTATCCTCAGCGATAGTTTTTCAAATTTTCAATCTACTTCAATCAATTTCAACCAATTTCAATCAATTCTTCAATCAATTTCAACCAATTTCAATCAATTTCAATCAATTTTTCAATCAAATTCAATCAATTTCAATCAACTTCAATCAAAATTCAATTGCAAGACTAGAAATGGTCAGCTTTTCAATCAACCGTCCTTTGGGCCAGTCTTTCAGTCAAGCATTCTTTGGAACAGTTTTTCAATCAATTGTCCTCCAGGAACAACTTTTCAATCAAATCAATTTTAAGGTCAGTTTCTCAAATCAATCTGCCTTCTGAAACAAAATTTTCAATCCAATCTCTAAACTCAATTTCAACAACTCAAGTCAATCAAACCACTCAGTTCTTCACGGGACCTCGCTGGTCTTGCCCACACAATTTTTCACGAGACCTCTCCGGTCTCGCACGAACCTTTTTGGGGACCTCACTGGTCTCGCTCGAATCATGTTTTCATTGGGACCTTGCCGGTCTCGCTCTAATCACTTGTCACTGTTCACGGAGCCTCACTCGCTGGTTCTATCTCATCATTTATTGCAACACTGAAAGGTTTCGTAAGTCCTCTCTGGCTTTAACGATGGTTTTCTCAGACACCGACAGGTTTCGTAAGTCCTCAACGACATTAACAACGGTTTTCTCAAGCACTGACAGGGTTCTATAAGTCCTCTACGGCATTAAAACAAATGTCTTCTGGTTCTGTAAGTCCTCAACGGCATTAACAAAGGTTCTCTCAAGCACTGACAGGGTTCTATAAGTCCTCTACGGCATTAAACGACGGTCTTCTGGTTCTGTAAGTCCTCAACGACATTAACAAAGGTTCTCTCAAGCACTGACAGAGTTCTATAAGTCCTCTACGGCATTAAACGACAGTCTCTTGGTTCTATAAGTCCTCTCCGGCATTAACAACAGTTCTCTCAAGCACCGACTAGTTCTATAAGTCCTCAACGGCATTAACGACAATTTTTCTCAACACCACTAGTTTCGTAAGTCCTCAACGGCGTTAACGATGATTTTCTCAGCACCAATTGGTTTCTATCTCACCGCACATCATTCGTTTTTCCCTCGTTGAAAAACAGAGTAACAATCCCAGAAATCCGATCAAGGTATGTTTTCTGTAAAGTCACCGTTTTGCATTTTTGCATTAAGCCCCAATGAACTACGCCGGTCCGATCCCTCCAACGGGGTACGTGGCAATCACGACTGCATCATGCTTAGCCATTTGTTTTGACGCGAGGACGTCCACATCGAGGGGTGTCTTCTATCTTTGACGCGACTTCCATCACACAATGATTGTAAGCCTCGTCAAAGAGGGGCAACTGTAGACACCCCAAAATGAGACGTTTGTGTACATTTTTATCCCCGATGATGAAAAGAAACGCTCAGAAAGCCTCTCGGATTGAAATTCTTCAAGTCAACAAAGTCAATAGTGCCGCACGACACTCATCTCTCACGCACGAAGCTTCAACAATCACGCACGGCAGCTTTTTGAATTTTGGCGGTCAGGTGTGCCGTACGGCACTGTCAGGAATCAGAATCACTTTTGCAGAACACCCAGCAGCTTGAATTGTTGACCTTTGCTCTCACCCTTCATCATGATTTCGTGTAGCCTACCAATTTGGGGTGCACACCAAGTAAACTTGATGGCCAAGCTTAAATCTTCTCTATATATATGCTGATCATTTGGATGAGAAAGATCAGAGAAAAACCCATCCCAAAAATCCCTGAAAAATCCTCTCCTCAACCTCTGCAAATTTCTACCATTTCATAACTCATCCATTCCTACTACCCTTCTCCATTTCCAGAAAACAATCCTAAACCCATAGTCACGTTCTAAACTCAATCCAAAAACCCGAAAAACCCATTTACCCATTTTCGGTTCGAAACCAAATTGATCAATACTCAGTCCGATCGGTTCAAGCACAGAGGCTTCCATTGTCACACAGAAAGCAAGTCCAGAGGAGGTCCAAGTCGCGGTTAGAAGGTTCCAGAAGCGTTTCAATCCGAGAGGTTCAAGCCGAAGGTATATTTCCGTTTCGCCAAACTTCTTAGCTTTGGTACCCTGAGGGGAGGGGTACCAAGTATGGAATGATCTCCTATATCATCTCCATACTTGGTATGCCCATGTTACATCAAAATCAGTTCGATTTTATACCTCCCGGTTGCGTCGTACGATGAAAACATCGCCTCGTACGGAGCAATTCAATGAGGAGGAACATCCCATACTTGAACACACTGTTTTCCTATTCCAAATAGTCTATTTTTAACCATGTTTCATGCCTTGTATGTGCCTCTGTTCAATCATATCGAAAAACTAAAGTTTCAAACTGTTGTGCAGCCAACAGTGCCGCACGGCACTCCTACTGTACCGCACGGTACACTTAGTGTGCCGTACGGCACTCTTTTGTAAAAATCTGAAATTTCAAATCAATTTCTTGTATAAACAGTTCAAACCCCTGATTATCGTCTACTTTGCATAATTTCAATGTTTATTTGTTGAAGTTCGGCGTTAAAAAGTTTTCTAAAAATCCCACAAATGTTTAGTAAAGACCGATTTTTAATCGGGCGAGCGGGATGCATTAAAACCCTTCCCCGTTCGTAACCTGGCTCCCGAATCCAAAACGAGTCTCTGGTTTTCAAACTTATTTTCAACCGCGAGAGTTATATCATTTTTCAAATCATTTCGAAACGGTTTCTCGGGTCCTAAACCATTCTCCAAAAACCCGGGTGGCGACTCTGTTTTCAAATCAAAATCAACCGGTGGAAATCGACCGTCCACAGTAATGTTGTAATAATTTTAATCAATTTTATATTAATATTATAATTAAAAATATATTTAATAACGTGTAATATTGTTATATCAATTTTAAATATATGTAATATATTTAGACATATAATATTATATCATGTTTTATAAATTTAATTTAAATTATATTGTTAAAACGACAATACTTTTATTACTTATTTAAAATACCGTATTTAAAATAACTCTTTAAATTGTTTATTATAAAGTATGTAGTTTTAAAATATGTTAATTTATTTTTAAACATTTTTATATTTAGAATAATTTTATATATGTAATGTTGTAATAATTTTAATCAATTTTATATTAATATTGTAATTAAAAGTATATTTAATAACGTATAATAATATTGTTAAATCAATTTTAAATATAAGTAATATATTTACACATATAATATTATATCATATTTCATAAATTTAATTTAAATTATATTGTTAAAACGACAATACTTTTATTACTTATTTAAAATACCGTATTTAAAATAACTCTTTAAATGGTTTATCATAAAGTATGTACTTTTAAAATATGTTAATTTATTTTTAAACATTTCTATATTTACAATAATTTTATATATGTAATGTTGTAATAATTTTAATCAATTTTATATTAATATTATATTTAAAAGTATATTTAATAACATATAATATTGATATATCAATTTTAAATATATGTAATATATTTACACATATAATATTATATCATATTTTATAAAATTAATTTAAATTATTGTGTTAAAACGACAATACTTTTATTACTTATTTAAAATACCGTATTTAAAATAACTCTTTAAATTGTTTATTA
Source organism: Vaccinium myrtillus (assembly GCA_016920895.1). NCBI lineage: Eukaryota > Viridiplantae > Streptophyta > Magnoliopsida > Ericales > Ericaceae > Vaccinium > Vaccinium myrtillus. Next base: position 15,310,629 of record CM029279.1, read on the forward strand.
TAAAATATTTAGTTTTAAAAAATGTTAAATTATTTTTAAACATTTCTATATTTACAATAATTTTATATATGTAATGTTGTAACAATTTTAATCAATTTTATATTAATAATATAATTTAAAGTATATTTAATAACGTGTAATATTGTTATATCAATTTTAAATATAAGTAATATATTTACACATATAATATTATGTCATATTTCATAAATTTAATTTAAATTATATTGTTAATACAAAAATTCTTTTATTACTTATTTAAAATACCGTATTAAAAATAACTCTTTAAATTGTTTATTATCAAATATTTAGTTTTAAAATATGTTAAATTATTTTTAAACATTTCTATATTTACAATAATTTTATATATGTAATGTTGTTATAATTTTAATCAATTTTATATTAATATTATAATTAAAAGTATATATTTAATAACGTGTAATATTGTTATATAAATTTTAAATATATGTAATATATTTAGACATATAATATTATATCATATTTTATAAATTTAATTTAAATTATATTGTTAAAACGACAATACTTTTATTACCTATATAAAATACCATATTTAAAATTAATCTTTAAATTATTTATTATAAAATATTTAGTTTTGAAATATGTCAATTTATTTTTAAACATTTCTATATTTACAATAATTTTATATATGTAATGTTGTATTAATTTTAATCAATTTTATATTAATATTGTAATAAAAAGTATATTTAATAACGTATTATATTATTGTTATATCAATTTTAAATATAAGTAATATATTTACACATATAATATTATATCATATTTCATAAATTTAATTTAAATTATATTTGTTAAAACGACAATACTTTTATTACTTATTTAAAATACCGTATTTAAAATAACTCTTTAAATTGTTTATTATAAAGTATGTACTTTTAACTTATGTTAATTTATTTTTAAACATTTCTATGTTTACAATAATTTTATATATGTAATGTTGTAATAATTTTAATCAATGTTATATTAATATTATAATTGAAATTATATTTCATAACATATAATATTGATATATCAATTTTAAATATAAGTAATATACTTACACATATAGTATTATATCATATTTTATAAAATTAATTTAAATTAGATTGTTAAAACGAAAAATACTTTTATTACCTATATAAAATACCGTGCATAAAATTACTCTTTAAATTATTTATTATAAAATATTTTGTTTTAAAATATGTTAATTTATTTTTAAACATTTCTATATTTACAATAATTTTGTATATGTAATGTTGTAATAATTTTAATCAATTTTATATTAATATAATAATTAAAAGTACATTTAAAAACATATAATTTTATTATATCAATTTTAAATATAAGTAATATATTTACACATATAAGATTATATCATATTTTATAAATTTAATTTAAATTATATTGTTAAAACGACAATACTTTTGTTACTTATTTAAAATACCGTATTTAAAATAATTCTTTAAATTGTTTATTATAAAGTATGTACGTTTTAACTTATGTTAATTTATTTTTAAACATTTCTATATTTACAATAATTTTATATATGTAACGTTGTAATAATTTTAATCAATGTTATATTAATATTATAATTAAAATTATATTTAATAACATATAATATTGATATATCAATTTTAAATATAAGTAATATACTTACACATATAATATTATATCATATTTTATAAAATTAATTTAAATTATAAATTTAAAACGACAATACTTTTATTACTTATTTAAAATACCGTATTGAAAATAACTCTTTAAATTGTTTATTATAAAATATTTAGTTTTAATAATTGTTAAATTATTTTTAAACATTTCTATATTTACAATAATTTTATATATGTAATGTTGTAACAATTTTAATCAATTTTATATTAATATTATAATTTAAATTATATTTAATAACGTGTAATATTGTTATATCAATTTTAAATATATGTAATATATTTAAACATATAAAAATATATCATATTTTATAAATTTAATTTAAATTATATTGTTAAAACGACAATACTTTTATTACTTATTTAAAATACCGTATTTAAAATAACTCTTTAAATTGTTTATTATAAAATACTTAGTTTTAAAAAATGTTAAGTTATTTTTAAACATTTCTATATTTACAATAATTTTCTATATGTAATGTTGTAACAATTTTAATCAATTTTATATTAATATTATGATTAAAAGTATATTTTATAACTTGTAATATTGTTATATAAAATTTAAATATATGTAATATATTTAAACATATAATAATATATCATATTTTATAAATTTAATTTAAATTATATTGTTAAAACGACAATACTTTTATTACCTATATAAAATATTGTTTTTAAAATTACTCTTTAAATTATTTATTATAAAATATTTAGTTTTAAAATATGTTAATTTATTTTTAAACATTTCTATATTTACAATAATTTTATATATGTAATGTTGTAATAATTTTAATAAATTTTATTTTAATATTGTAGTTAAAAGTATATTTAATATCGTATAATATTATTGTTATATCAATTTTAAATATAAGTCATATATTTACACATATAATATTATATCATATATTTTATAAATTTAATTTAAATTATATTGTTAAAACGACAATACTTTTATTACTTATTTAAAATACCGTATTTAAAATAACTCTTTAAATTGTTTATCATAAAGTATGTACTTTTAACATATGTTAATTTATTTTTAAATTTTCTATATTTACAATAATTTTATATATGTAATGTTGTAATAATTTTAATGAATTTTATGTTAATATTATAATTAAAAATATATTTAATAACGTGTAATATTGTTATATCAATTTTAAATATATGTAATATATTTAGACATATAATATAATATCATGTTTTATAAATGTAATTTAAATTATATTGTTAAACGACAATACTTTTATTACTTATTTAAAATACCGTATTTAAAATAACTCTTTGAATTGTTTATTATAAAGTATGTAGTTTTAAAATATGTTAATTTATTTTTAAAATTTCTATATTTACAATAATTTTATATATGTAATGTTGTAATAATTTTAATCAATTTTATATTAATATTATAATTAAAAATATATTTAATAACGTGTAATATTGTTATATCAATTTTAAATATATGTAATATATTTAGACATATAATATTATATCATGTTTTATAAATTTAATTTAAATTATATTGTTAAAACGACAATACTTTTATTACTTATTTAAAATACCGTATTTAAAATAACTCTTTAAATTATTTATTATAAAGTATGTAGTTTTAAAATATGATAATTTATTTTTAAACATTTTTATATTTAGAATAATTTTATATATGTAATGTTGTAATAATTTTAATCAATTTTATATTAATATTGTAATTAAAATATATTTAATAACGGATAATATTATTGTTATATCAATTTTAAATATAAGTAATATATTTACACATATAATATTATATCATATTTCATAAATTTAATTTAAATTATATTGTTAAAACGACAATACTTTTATTACTTATTTAAAATACCGTATTTAAAATAACTCTTTAAATTGTTTATTATAAAGTATATAGTTTTAAAATATGTTAATTTATTTTTAAAATTTCTATATTTACAATAATTTTATATATGTAATGTTGTGAAATATGTTAAATTATTTTTAAACAGTTCTATATTTACAATACTTTTATATATGTAATGTTGTAAAAATTTTAATTAATTTTATATTAATATTATAATTAAAAATATATTTAATAACGTGTAATATTGTTATATCAATTTTAAATATATGTAATATATTTAGACATATAATATTATATCATATTTTATAAATTTAATTTAAATTATATTGTTAAAACGACAATACTTTTATTACTTATTTAAAATACCGTATTTAAAATAACTCTTTAAATTGTTTGTTATAAAGTATATAGTTTTAAAATATGTTAATTTACTTTTAAAATTTCTATATTTACAATAATTTTATATATGTAATGTTGTGAAATATGTTAAATTATTTTTAAACAGTTCTATATTTACAATAATTTTATATATGTAATGTTGTAAAAATTTTAATCAATTTTATATTAATATTATAATTAAAAATATATTTAATAACGTGTAATATTGTTATATCAATTTTAAATATATGTAATATATTTAGACATATAATATTATATCATATTTTATAAATTTAATTTAAATTATATTGTTAAAACGACAATACTTTTATTACCATAGTTATGTTTGTAAGTTGTTTCCATTTTGTGTGGTGTTTTTCTCTCCTCTGTTAGATGAGAGAGAAACATCCAGTAGGGCTATATGCCATGTTAGATGCCTCGGGCCTTCCCTATCAGGTTGAGTGGCTTTAATTTCCTTTTTCTGTTTTATTTTTATTTTCTTTCTTTGTCCTCTCTGGGGTATGCCCCTTGTAGGCTGTATATCCGGTTAGCCTTTTTTCTATTTCAAGCTTATTTAACCCAAAAAAAAAAAACACAGGAGTGTGTGAGACATAGAAATGCTCAATAAGATACAACCAAATCAACATCCAAAACACAACAGTATTATACAACAACTATCAACATGTATATAACCAATCACATGCAAGTGGCACGTCTGCCACATCCTATGTATCCTAGGTCACTGTGGGAGCACACCCCGCTCGTTGTCACCGGTAGCTAGCCGACACAACGTACTCGCGGTGTAACCCAATCCACAGCCCCTTCGCACATACCAACTTTCACACACAACATACATGCATATCCACGGCTAAAACATCTATTAGCATGATATGCATCAATCTTCACAACAACACGCCATCATCACATGATATACATCCGTCTTCACAACAATACATCATCAACACAGTTATATGTTATTGAACATAATCATGTCAAACACACTTGTAGACACCCCGATTTTGACCCGGGATACTCACCAAGCACTCCCGATGATGAGAAAAACAACCCGTGAATACCTTAGGGTTAAGAGAAACGCTTGAACTTGTCTCAAACCACCTCAAACCCCTCCAAATCATTCCCAAATAAACTATACCAATCCAAATAACCAAAATACCCTTCAAAATACCAACATAAACCAGAACCAGCCATTGTGCTCAAAGGGGCTTGAGCGCTCAAACCCCCTGTTTGAGCGCTCAATCTCTGTCCAGTCTGTCGGTGGCAGAGTATCTAATGATGAGATTCCAACTGAGTGGCTGCCACCCAGCCATTTTTCTGTTGCTCGCATGCAACTGATAGACCTCAGGGTAGACCTAAAATACCCCATTAGACCCCCCACTTCAAAACCATGCACTTGCACCCCTATTTCACTCTATATAAACCCTCCTTCTACACCATTTAGAGGGGTTAGACACCTTCTCATCATCTGAGCTATCACTCACTCACTCTCAAACTACATTTCCAGAAACTTTCAATCCCTTTCATCCACCACTTCAAGCTTAATCTCCTTCATCCATCAAACCCACCCTTGATCATCAAGCCCTCTCACTATAACACACCATCATCTACTCCAAATCAACTCAAGCCACTACACACCTATCGTATTTTGTCCAAAACAACCCACATTGTCCTTACAAACACATCTACAAACCAATCATCCATCAAAACCTCCAAGTTCAAGCTTTGATCAAAATCAAAAGGTTTCTCCATGTAAAAGTTACGGTTTGGTACTCATGAGGGAGACCAGTGGGTTCATGGAGGTCCTCTATACCTCTAATGGACTCACAAGGTCTCAAATATGCAAGAAAACAAACTTTGAAAACCCCAGCTTCAAACGGCTTGAGCGCTCAATGCTCTTAGCATTGAGCGCTCAAGCTGTTTGAGCGTGCTCTGTGTTTTTGTGGCTTCTGATCATGTTTTATCTGGATGATATCATCCTTGTGGTTGTTTGTTGATTCAATAACTTTCAAATTAGTTTATCTTGTCTTTGATCATCGATCAATGAACTCAAAAGCCATAAAAATGGTATATCATCATCATCAAGTCATGGATGATCCTATTTCATAAAGAAAACAGTGTATCTCGCTCTTTTAACCATGATCAAAAAGTTTTAAGTTCATACCAACATCAAAGAATGATCAGAAATCACAGAAGCTTACAACCCTTGAATGGGGCTTGAGCGCTCAAGACCATCACTATGAGCGCTCAAACCCAGTTCAGTTTTGAAGTTGAATCTTGTTTACTTTTGATTCTTGTTCTGCTTTCAGTTTATGAGGTGTGTGTGTGTTGATGTTTGGCTAAGCCAACCTAATATCGGAGTGTGCGTGTGTGTTGGTGTGTGTGTGTTGATGTTTGGCTAAGCCAACCTAATATCGGAGTGTGTGTGTGTGTTGATGCGTGTGTGTGGATGTTTGGCTAAGCCAACCTGATCTCTTCTCACTTTGCCTTTTGGCCATCTATCCCGACGGATTGTGTTGGGTTCTCGCTTTATTTTCTTTCCTTTTATTTTCTTTCTTTTGTCCTCCCTGGGGTATGCCCCTTGTAAGTTGTACATTCGTTTAGCCTCTTTTTATTTCAAGTTTATTTACCCAAAAAAAAAAAAAAACTGATCTCTTCTCCCTCCCTCACTCTAATCATGCTTATGTGTGGTCTGATGCTTATTCTCCATTCATATGGACACCTCAAGTTTATTTTATCCATGTTAAGGGAATTTCAACACATTATGCATCATCATATATCATGTTGAACTAGTTTATGTTCCAGATAAGGGTTGAATGTTGCAGAAAGACTCCAATCCAAGGGATGGCTTGAGCGCTCAATGAACTCCTTTGAGTGCTCAAACTGTCTCCTGGTCCAATCAAATTATTCTCTTATTTCAGCTTGTTCTTGGTGTTTTGAGCATTCTGCAAAGTTTCAAAACATTGAGTCCTCATTCATTCTCTACTGCTTGCCTTATTTTGGTCCATGAATTAGTTTTAAACCCATGATTATGTGATTATGTCATTCTGTCCAGTGAGCTAAATGATGTTTGTGAATAAACAATGGTGATCAGAACATGTTTTCATCAAATCAGAATCATTAGAAGCATCAGAAGCATGTTTGAGTTGAGGAAAGCTTGAGCATTCAAGCCCTGTCTTTGAGCGCTCAAGCCCTTAGCAGAGGGATCAGATTGGTTTAGTTTGGTGTTGGCTTGTGGTGTTGTTTCTGATTATTTTATCATCACTCTGTATATCCGTACATTGTCCTTTGCTGTTTGATGTTCTTGTTTGTTCATATTTGCATATCACCATCATTCATGTAGATCACAATACACATGCATACACCTAAATTCCATTGTTGTGCTTATCATTGTTACATGGCTCCCATCCCCCATTCCCCGTATTTGTTCAAGGTTGAATCATAAACATTTCCCACAATCCCACAAAAGTCAAGTAGAGACCGGTCTTCGAACCGGGCGAGGGGGGTGCCGTAAAACACTTCCCCTCTCGTAACTGAGCTCCCGAACCTAAGATAGTATGGTGATGACGGACCAGTATTCCTTATCCATTGAATGAGGCACGAGTCAATCGATGTTCGGTTCCTCGGGGACAATCCACTAAAACCCGGGTGGCGACTCCGAATCGATTCGAGATCCTTCCGGAGGGGGCGTCCACAGGCTGGCGACTCCGCTGGGGACTCTAGTTAATGCATACTTTGATTTTATTACACTTGTGTAGTTTTATTGAAGTATGCATTAATCAAGAGGGCTCGACTTCCTTCATGGGGTATGCCCCTTGTAGGCTGTACATTCGCTTAACCCCTTTTAATTTCAAGCTTATTTACCCAAAAAAAAAAAAAAAAGAGGGCTCGACTTGAAAAGCTTTTGTGGGATTTTTGAAATGTTTGTAATTCAACTTTTGCATTGCACTTGCATTGTTCTTAGCCTCGCTGGTGTGTTTTGGCAATCCCGCACGGCTTGCCGGTGACGGGGAATCCCAAAATGCCCAGCAACCCTCGACCGTGATGAGTTACACCTGCCGTTATTACCGTCGTCGTGGGTATCCATGGCACGGGAGACAATCATGACTCTAGTCCGGGGAACCCCTATGAAACCAAAACCGGCCTCGTTGCATATAAGTTCAACCATAAAACCTTTTCCATTAGGTGGTCGTCCCGTTTGATAAGTTTATGTGCTCCATCTTGTTTACATGCTATGTGTTACCGCTTTCTATCTTGCCATGTTACATCCATGCATACATTTGCATTTGTATATAGTCCCTCCGAGTCGAGAGTAGTATGCCTTAGGAGTCTGTGCAGTTAGTAGGAGGTTGTCTTAGCCCGATGATGAGTCGTGCATTTCAAATGTACGTTGTCTTGCGAGTCATTCCTTAGGATAATTGGACGTGGAAAAATTTGAACTATCGGATCTTCGACAACAATCTAATGGAAATTACAAACGATTGGCCCGAGATTAGGGACATTTGTTCTTAAGATCCAATGTTAGATTTTTTGATAAGGATTTGAGAGTTTGCATTTTCCCAAATCCGGTCGTCCCGCATGAAGGACTTGTTATCAAAAGAAAACTTGAGGATTGGGGCAACCTTCCAAAGCTATTCAATCAGTCTAGGAGACTTTAAATCCATGGAGTTTGAGATACCTCCAGTGTTTGTCGTGCTCGAACGGCTCCCCGTGTTTCGAGCTAGCCTTAAATGCATTTCCATCCGGATTTCAACAGCCTTATTGCTCTGTCTCGGATGGTCTATAAGGAGATTGGCTCTGATTCCACGACGATTGGAATTTAACCTGCCTGTCACGATTTTTTTTTTTGGGGTAAATAAGCTTGAAATAAAAAAGGGCTAACCGAATATACAGCCTACAAGGGGCATACCCCAGGAGGACAAAATAAAATAAAAGAAAGGAAAAGTAGAGAACAATACAAAGATAGGAGACCTACGCCAACTGGCTACACGTATCTAAGAGTAAGTAATTTGAATGTTTCCTAACCTTCTAGAAAGATGATTAAGAAACATACAACAAAATGATTAAATTTGAGATTCAGCATCTGTAGCTTGTCATGTAGATAATAGCAGCTGAAACCCTAGAATGGAGTCCTCTTCTGGTACGGCCATGGCAGATGGTCTAGGAGAAATGGTGGGCAAGGCTTCACCTTCTAAGGTAGAGGGCGCCTCCTTGTCTTCTGCAATCGACTCTAATGAGGTCCGTCTGAAGCAGAGGAGGGTTACTCATCCTCAATCCAACCCACACCATGTTCAATCACCACAACCCAGTCCAAGGTCTGGTCAGGAGCTACAGTCGGGGAGGCCGATGTCCATCGTATCCACCCTCATTAATTTTCCAGATCTGGGTCAAAACCCAAACCTAGAGGATTTTGTTACCCCTGACCAAGCCTCTACTCGAGCAGCAAACAAGGTGAGGGATGATGTCGCACCTCATCATCAACAACGGGGTCTTGATTTCAACCTCAGATATGTGCCTCCATTTGCGAGAAATGTGCCTACGAGCTCTTCTCTCACACCTGTGGAACTGGTCCACGACCCTGAGGGGATTCAGTTCGTTCATAACCCTATTACCCCAGAAATTCCTAAAATGTTTGGAAACCACAGTCCTAAAAAGGATGAGGATCTCAGTCCTGCTAGGGAGCTACAACAAGTATTTCAACAGGAGGCAAATCGTGTTGAGATTGAAGACCGACTGGCTAACATGGTGGCTATTATTGAAGAAGAAATGAAAAAAGCTGGAACTTCCACTAATGGTGAGACTATCCTGAATAAATTGAGAGGTTTGAAACTAATCTGGGATGAAAAACAAGCATCAGCCATGGCTACCCAGCCCATTACTCAATCCTCACAGGAAACCCTAAATCTAGGTATTGGAACTCTTCCCAATCCTGATTTGCGATTCAATAGTCAAGGTCATCCTTATTTGGCAGGAGATCCACAGATGGGGTATAAGGGCAATGATCTACAACCTAGATATCTGCAACCTTTATCTGCTAATGGCAAGCTACCTCTCAACACCCTAACCAGAAATCCTAAATCACCATCTCAGAACTCTGTTAATCCCCTTCCCCACCTAAATTCCACTACAGAATCAACTGCTGGACCTTCGGTTGACCTGAAAACATCTATTCCAAAACCCAATCCACCTATCCCAAAACCTAATCCTGCTGCCAAACCTAAGAACTGGGCATCTTTGTTTAGATCTCAGGGCCCTTCCAAGACCATGAAACTAGGGTACTACCCTGAACTTCGTCAGGGTAAATATGCTACCGTTGAGCTGGATGTCTCACATCTTGATGAGCAGAGTTGGAGTCATTGCCTTGTGGGTCACTTCCTGGATGGAAAAATGGACTATGCATTAGCAAATTCCACAGCTCATAAGCAGTGGGGGAAAAACACCCAATTTGGTCTCAAATCAGTGAGAGAAGACAAAGCAGGGTTCTTTTATTTTGAATTTGAAGATGAGGCTTCAAAACAGGCTATTTTGGAGAGTGGTCCATGGTTCTTCTCAAAGAGGTATCTGGTATTGAAAAGCTGGAAACAAATGATGAACCCTTCAAAGGCAATACCAACCAAGATTCCAGTTTGGGTCAAACTACATAACCTTCCACCTGAGTGTTGGACTGAGGAGGGGTTAAGCAGAATTGCTAGTGTGATTGGGCAACCCATACATGTTGATAAAGCTACTGAGAAAAGGACGAGATTAACATTTGCTAGAATGTGCATTGAAGTTGAAGCTGCCACAGAGCTACCAGAGTATATTCAAGTTAAAGTTGAAGAGGACAGTGCAGATATGTTCATGTTGAATACCAATGGATGCCTCCTATATGTACTGATTGTAAAATCTTTGGTCATGCAACCTCTAAATGTCCAAAATCCCAACAGACAAAACCAGCAGTGATTAAGAAGGAATGTATGACCTAGCCTTGGGGGGTTGTCCCTTGGCATGTATGACCCCCTTTGGGAGGGGGCGTCCTCCCGTTTTTTGGCCTAGCCTAGGGGGGTTGTCCCTTGGCATGAGTAGAACCCTTTGGATGCTTGTGATGTTGCACTCATTGTTGCAAACACCTAGTTGCTGCAGCAGATGCTGCTACTATCCCATGTATTTCAAGTCCAGATCCTATTATCCAATGTATTTATGTTTGTGCTATGTGCCTTCATTGGAAGTGGTCAATTGTGCACAAGATCTGCAATTTGTGGGTAGACAATCTGTCTACCATTACTCCTAGTAACAGATCACTGCTGTTACTGCCCCTTATTGTTACACTCCACTACTGCTGGGATACTCACTTCTGCTGTGTTACTCATTACCATTGATACACACCATTGTTTGCTGCTGCTGCTGTGCATTCTAGACAGTTAGCTACTGGGAATCTGTTACTTACTGCTGCTGTTACGGTTCTGTGCAAATCCTATGTTCATGGTCCATGTTACTGCTATTACAGTCGGTAGCTGCAGCAACGACTGCTCATATTCATGCCCATATTCTATCTGCTGCTGCTACGGTTTTGCAAATGATACACTGCTGCTATGTTGTTTTGCTACTACTGGTTAGCGTCTTATTAGGAAGTCCATGTTTCCAGGTTTTGAGGGGAGTTTCTGGCCCTACTTTTAGTAGGTCTAGGAACTCCTTAGTTTATTTTTCCTTGTTTTCCAGTGCCCAGTCCAACATGTGTTGGCTTCTAATTTTCTTTTCTTTTTTTCTTTTTGTTTTCTTTTCCTCCTGGGGTATGCCCCTTGTAGGCTGTACATTCGTTTAGCCTTTTTTATATTTCAAGCTTATTTACCCAAAAAAAAAAAGAAGAAGGAATGGCAGGTCATCAATAAAGGTAGGGGCACAAACATCAACCTTGGAGGGGCTAATGCTCTAGAGGCTGTCACAATGGAAGTCCCCACCACTACAGATCTCTTCAAGGGGCAATCAGGCATGGTAACTAGCCTAGAAGAGGATTATGATAGTGAGGCTTTTGATGAAGAATTTGAAATAGAAGAATCTTTGCCACAGAAGGAAGCATCTGTGATTAGGGAGATTGATCCAAATGTTGAAAAGGTGACAAGTGGAGGGTCTTGTATAGACTCAAATGGTGCCATCAGGAATCCTGGGAAAGGAAAAGAATCAGATTTAACAGCTACATCAACTGAGGCTCAAATTGATCAACCTATCGGGCAGACTACTAGCACTACCAATCAAATGGGCAGTCACACAGTTCTGCCACCAGATCCAACTAGCTCTCCATCTTCTTGCCCCCAGTCTGCAAACAGCAACACTAAGAAGAACAAGAAAAAAATGAAGGGGAGCAAATCTGGCTCCTCTAAGGGACACTAACTGCAGCTATTGTATCCTTTTTGGGCAGTTCTAATTCTTTCTATTTCATGCCATTTTGTCTAAGTTTGCTTTTATTTCAATAATTTCCCATGATTAGCTCACAACCACAATTGCATTTTGGATTTTGGAACCTCAGGGGACTTAATGATCCTCTTAAACAAAAAGTTGCCAAAAAGTTTTTAAAAAATAATGAGTTATCTTTGATGGGTTTGATTGAGCATAAAGTCAAAGAGCCTAACATTAACAAGGTAGTGAGATCTATTTGCCCCCAATGGCAACATACACATAATTCTGCCCATGCTCCTATCGGGAGAATTCTTGTATGTTGGAACCCCCACATACTGAATGTGAAGGTTCTGCACAAAACTAGTCAACTTATTCATTGTGAAGTGCTTTCCATTCTTGATGGGCTTAGATTTTTTGTTACGTTTGTTTATGGAGCTAATGACCTACTCTGATAGAGTTGACCTTTGGAATAATCTATGCTCTTTGAAGAATAGTGAGTCTTGGGTAATTATGGGAGACTTTAATGCCATTAGGGATCCTAAAGAAAAATCTGGTGGGACCATGATTTGGCCCCCTCATATGGATGACCTCTCAATGCCTTTATTCATGTGAGGTAGATGATTTAAGGTACTCTGGCTGCTTCTTTACCTGGTCTAATAGACAGGATCCCCCCAACCACATCTCTACCAAGCTTGATAGAGTGTTGGTTAATGATTGTTGGATGAGGGCACACACCTCCTCCTCAGCATATTTCCCTACCCCTGGGATTTCTGACCATTCACCTGTTGTTGTTCATATTACACCCCCTCCTTATCCTGTTAGAAGGCCTTTTAGGTTTTTTGATTTTCTAGCTGATCACCCTTCTTTTTTACCCACAGTCCAAAAGGTTTGGAGACAGATAATTTTGGGAAATCCAATGTTTTGTCTTACTGAAAAGCTTAGAAGGCTTCAAGTTGAGCTTAAAGAAATGAATCATAAAGAGTTTAGTGCTATTTCTGACAGAGTGGCTAATGCTAAAAACCAGCTGGATATCCTGCAGACTACCCTTGGTCTGGACCCTACTAACCCTGCCACTCAGTTGGAAGAAAAAAAGGTCTACAAGCAATTCCTCACTCTCTCTAGAGCTGAGGAAAGTTTAGCTAGACAAAAATCAAGGATTCAGTGGCTAAAGCTTGGGGACCAATGCACATCCTTCTTCTTCAAGTCTATCAATAGCAATAGGAATAGAAGCAAGATTACTAGTCTTGTTCTGGGTGATTCCATCATTACTCATGACATGACTGTAATCAAGGACACTTTTGTCGACTTCTATTCTAATCTACTTGGTAAACCACACTCTACTACCTATGCAGGCTATGACAGGATAAACCAACTCATTACCAAAAGGCTTTCCAATAACCAGAGTGTGAGTATGGTTATGGATGTTACCAACAATGAAATCAAGGAAACTGTCATGAGTCTAAACCCTCACAAGGCCCCCGGCCCGGATGGGTATAATGCTAGATTTTTTCAGAAAGCTTGGTCTATAGTAGGGCATGAAGTTACAGCTGCTATTAGGAACTTTTTTAAATCTGGGAAGCTATTGACTAGAGCCAATGCCACCATTGTGGCTCTTGTGCCCAAGGTTCCTAACCCTACCAAAGTCGGCGACTATAGGCCAATATCTTGTTGCAACACTGTTTACAAGTGCATTGCCAAGATTTTGGCCAAGAGACTTCAGGATGCTCTCCCTATTCTTATTGACCCAGTGCAATCTGGTTTTATTAAGGGTAGGAGAATTGCGGATAACATATTCCTCACACAGGAAATTATGCATGGGTATCACAAATCCACTTCCACTCCCAAGTGCGCCATGAAAGTGGATATTATGAAAGCCTATGACAATGTCAGGTGGGACTTTCTTTGGGATACACTTGCATGCATGAACTTTCATCCCAAGATGATAAATTGGCTCAAAGCTTGTGTCACCACAGCTAATTACACCTTGAATGTCAATGGTGAACCCACCGGCAACATTAAAGGTAAGAGAGGACTCAGGCAGGGGGACCCTTTGTCTTCTTACCTCTTTGTGATAGTGATGGAGGTGCTCACCTGTATTCTAAAAGAGAGGTCTGGTAGACCTGACTTTAATTTCCATTGGAGATGCAGTAAACCCAAAATCATAAACTTGTGCTTTGCTGATGACCTTATGCTTTTTTGCAAAGGTGAGGTAAGTTCAGTGAAACATATTCAGGACTCCTTGTATGAATTTGAATCTCTATCTGGCTTATCTCCAAGTCCTGGAAAAAGCAATGTTTTCTTTTCTGGAGTCCAGCACTCAGTTAGAGAAGAAATTCTCCAGATGTTGGGGTTCAGAGAAGGTACCCTGCCTGTTAGGTACCTTGGGGTACCTTTGTTGTCCACTAAACTAAGACACATTGACTACAAACCCATGATTGATAGAATCACTTCTCGAACCAAAACTTGGACAAATAGGGACCTCACTTATGCTGGGAGGGTCCAATTGATTAAGAATGTTCTCTTTTCAATGCAAACTTATTGGTCTTCCCTCTTCATACTTCCCAAAAAAGTCATCAGAGAGGTTGAGACCATCCTTAGATCCTTCCTTTGGTCTGGTCCTGACCTCAAGAAGACTGGGGCCAAAGTATCTTGGGAACACTTGTGTTGCCCCAAGCAAGAGGGCGGTATGGGGTTTAAGTCCATACTAATATGGAATAAAGCTGCCATTGCTAAACACATTTGGTTTCTCATCTCTGGTGGGGAACAATCTATGTGGTGTCAGTGGATCAAGTCGTACTTACTCAAAGGGAAAAGTTTTTGGGAAGTTAAGATGCCCAGTTCACCCTCCTGGGTATGGAGAAAGCTTCTCAATCTTAGGCCCATTGTACAGTCACACATTAAGGTTATTATTGGTAATGGCAGAAACACATCACTGTGGCATGATAATTGGCACCCCCTTGGCCCTATTGCCACAACATTTGGTCCTAGAGTCATTTATGACTCTGGACTAACTAAAGATGCCACTGTGGATGCCATAATAAGTGGCACTAATTGGTGTCTTCCCATTACCCAAACTCTTGAACTCAATGAGAATTTTTTTTTTTTTGGGTAAATAAGCTTGAAATAGAAAAAAGGCTAACCGAATTTACAGCCTACAAGGGGCATACCCCAGGAGGAAAAGAAAAAGAAAAGAAAGGAAAACTAAGAAAATTGGGAAGTCTTAAGCCAAATGGCTACAAAGAACTATGCGTACATTAACAAATGTTTCCTAACCAACTATGACAGTTGGACAAGAAACACAAGACAAAATGCAATATAGAAATGATTTAAGACATCGAGCTTGAACACTTTGATACAAGAATCACCAAATGGGCAACTTTGGATTGGCCGATGGAAGACCTGCTGGTACAAGGAGGCCAAGTAGGCCCTTCTAGAGGACAACCTCCCTAGCTAGGTGTCACCCAATACAGTGGATCAGTTTTGAACTTGTGGTTTTGAACTTGTGGATTTTCTCAGCCTGATGATGCACGGCCTGATAAGTCGATGCTTGATGATGCTCGCCTTATGATGCACGGACTGAATCTGCCCTTACACCTAGAACTAGCCCAACAGGCATCTGAATGAACATGGAACTTGGATTCGTGCAACCATTGAGGGCACACATGGGAGGAAGCCCCCTCCCCAAGGGGATCACACATGCCTAGGGACAACCCCCCTAGGCTAGGTCAGAAGATATACGATTTTGAAAAAATTGAGCAGCACTTTGTTTAAAAATGCAGCAGCCCATAGTAACATCACTGCCCACGTATGACAGGCACAGTACAAGGACAACATCACAGCTACTAGAGCAATTTGGATTCCATCATGATCACATATGCAGCAACAGTATGATCAAATGCAGCAACAAGACCATAGTGAATCAGTGAAACACTATGTGCATAACAGTAGCAGGATAACAGTAGGTGCATAACAGTAGCAGTTTGAACAACAGCGGCAGGAGTTAACAATGGTGAACTGTCCAGGTGTTCACAAACAGCAGCAGGTCACACGGCAGCAGAACATACATTAGCAGATGTTGGCACTCATGGAGGATGCAATATTCAGTAGCAGATGCAAAATACAGAAGCAAGCATGGAGGATGCAAAGTCCTAAATTATGGCTCACACTTCAACACCCTCGAAACCTTTCCACTTCCATCTCTCACTAGGCCCCAGTCTCCCTCAACTAAGCCTCACAATAAGCCCCCGCTAGTTATTACCTCCACTCTCAAAAGAATTCAGAGGCTCAAGCACACAACTCACATGGTGGCACTCATATAAGTGGGACACACAACTCAATTCAACAAACCACTAATGGCGTCAAACCACAATGCAGAGTAGCATAAAAGAATGGGACAAAGCACACATCAACATATATGAAATGAGAACCAAGGATTGCCTCCATCCTTGGAGACAGTACAACAAAATCAAGGATTGCCTCCATCCTTGGAGACTGAAAATAAAACAAGGATTGCCTCCATCCTTGGAGACAGAACAACTGGGCATAATGTACCTGCAAACACAACTTTCCCAACTGGGACATTAGAACCAATATTTCTATCCCAAACTGCTCCAACCTGCCACTGGACCTGCCATTGAAAATGCAATCAGTAATACCAGCAAAGTAGAGACACCAAGAACCACCTATTATATGCCATCTACACAGTAAGGTTAGCATTTAAATTCCAGGAATCAATTAAAAAAGAAGGACCTGTGGGAAGCTTAGCAAGGGATATCAACCTGTATCTGATTTCTGTGCAAATTTTGCTCACCACTGTTGGGATTGGATTTTGCACATTCTGAAACTTCCTGTAATTCCTCTCAATCCAAATGTGATAAAGAGTGACAGTGAAGGAGAGTTTAACCAGAGTGCTTCTAAGTCCTTTGCCCTTGTAGTTGGACAGAAGAGAGACCAAACTTTGGAGAGAATGAGATTGCCATGTAAGGTGTGACCTAAGAGAGACAGTGTCCCAAACTTCTTTAGTAAAAGGACAATTAAAAAATAGATGGTCATGATCCTCCTCCTCAGTGCAGAAGCTACAGCAAGAGGAGTCCTTAATACCAAACATAACAAGTCTGTCCTCTGTGGACAGCCTATTCTGAATGGCAAGCCAACAGATTAAACTGCATTTGGGGATGTGAGCATGGAACCATACAACATGGCTCCACTCAATAGGAGGAAAATGTGTTCTAAGATTATCCCAAAGAGAGGAGACAGAGAACAAACCATTAATACCCAGGGTCCATCTACATGAATCATGCATAGGGGTATGATTGGGGAGTACAGGAAGAGCACTCCTAATCTCATTTAATTCCCAGGTCTGAGTGATGGGAAAATTCCACTGGGAAGTTCTGTGTAAAATGGCAGAGACCTTGGAGTCCTCTGCAAGCCCAGAATCATAAATTATTCGACTCCCAAATCTCTCAACCAAAGGGCCCAATGGGTGCCAATTGTCATACCAAAGAGAGGTAGAGTTCCCATCACCAATCTTGTGTTGGATGAAGGGACGGATGAGAGGATGAAGTTTTTTTTTTTTGGGTAATTAAGCTTGAAATTAAAAAAGGCTAAGCGAATTTACAGCCTACAAGGGGCATACCCCAGGGAGGACAAAGAAAAGAAAGAAAAGAAAAGAAAGGAAAAGAAAGGAAAAAAAATTGCATGAAATAAAAACTTCTAAGGCAGACTTGCCTAAGAAAGTGGGGAAGGCCAATTGGCTACATGGGAATGAAGAGTATAGTGTTTCTCCCTCATCTGTTAGATGAGAGAGAAACACACATAGGAATGAAGGTACAAAATGCAGAAACAAAGAACCACCGGAGTTGAAGCAACTTTCTCCAAGTCCAGGAATGACTACTAGGCATCTTAATTTTCCATAGACTCTTACCCTTGAGTAAGTACGATTTGACCCATTGGCACCACATGGATTGCTCTCCACCAGAGACAAGGTACCAAATGTGTTTAGACATGGCGGCTTTATTCCAAATAAGGAGGGATTTAAATCCAAGACCTCCCTCCTTCTTAGGAGAACACAGGTGTTCCCAAGATACTTTGGCACCAGAATGCTTAAGGTCAGAGCCAGTCCAGAAGAATGCTCTGAGGATAGCCTCAACTTCCTTAAGAACTTTCTTAGGAAGAATAAAAATGGAAGACCAGTAGGTCTGCATTGAAAACAGAACAGATTTGATCAATTGAACTCTGCCAGCATAGGATAGATACTTGTTAGCCCAAGATTTGGTACGCCCAATGATTCTATCTATGAGAACCTGGCAGTCAGAGTATTTCAATTTGGTGGAAATGAGAGGAACACCCAGATACTTCATAGGAAGGATACCTTCCTTGAAACCAAGAGTGTCCAAAATTGAATCTTTAACAGTGGATGGAACCCCAGAGAAGAAGGCATTGCTCTTCCCAGGAAAAAGCACAGCTTGAAATTTTACAAATTAAGTTGGGTGTTGACCCTTCTAATCCCATCACCCAGAGGGATGAAAGAAAGGCCTACAAGCATTTTCTCACCCTCTCTAGGGCTGAGGAGAGTCTTGCTAGGCAAAAATCCAGAATTCAATGGTTGAAACTGGGTGATCAATGCACCTCTTTCTTCTTTAAGTCCATCACTAATTACAGAAATAGGAGCAAAATCACCAGCCTTGTCTTAGATCTTGCCTCTATCACTAATGATATGGCTGTTGTTAAAGACTCCTTTGTTAACTATTATTCCAACTTGTTAGGCAAACCTCATATGTCCCACTACAGGGGTCATGATAGAGTTAGCCGCCTTATTACCAGGAAATTGACTGATTCCCAAAGGTTGTCTATGATTCATGATATCTCTAACTCTGAAATCAAAGACACTTTGTGGGAGCTTAATCCTAGCAAGGCCCCGGGGCCTGATGGTTACAACGCTGGGTTTTTTCAAAAAGCTTGGCCTGTGATCGGACATGACATACTTGCAGCAGTACAGAACTTCTTTAAATCTGGTCAATTGTTGGGTAAAGCTAATGCCACAATTGTTGCTCTTGTTCCTAAAATTCCTAACCCTTCCAAGGTTAGTGATTATAGGCCCATATCTTGCTGCAACATTATCTACAAGTGCATTGCCAAAATTCTTGCTAAGAGAATCCAGCATGCACTCCCTTCCCTTATTGACCCAGTGCAATCTGGGTTTGTTAAAGGTAGAAGGATTGCTGATAACATTTTTCTTAGCCAAGAGCTTTTGAGAGGGTATCACAAATCTTCTCCTTCTCCAAGATGTGCTATGAAGGTGGACATTATGAAAGCATATGATAATGTGAGATGGGATCTATTATGGGATATACTAGATTGCATGGAGTTCCATCCTAAGATGGTCAGTTGGATTAAAGCCTGTGTTACCACTACTAACTACTCACTTAGTATTAATGGCGAATCCACTGGATATATTAAAGGTAGGAAAGGTCTCAGACAAGGAGACCCTCTCTCTTCCTACCTTTTTGTCATAGTCATGGAAGTATTGACTTGTATTTTGAAGGAAAAAGCTACTCTCCCTGACTTCCAATTCCATTGGAGATGCAGCAAGACTAAGATAATCAATCTCTATTTTGCTGACGATTTAATGGTCTTCTGCAAAGGAGACTTAAGTTCTGTCAAGCACATACAATCCTCACTTGAGGAGTTTGAGATGTTATCTGGTCTCTCCCCAAGTCCCGGGAAGAGCCATATATTTTTCTCTGGCGTTCATCCTACTACCAGAGATAATATAATTCATCTCCTTGGATTTAAGGAAGGCTCTTTGCCTGTTAGATATTTAGGCGTCCCGCTATTAACCACAAAGCTAAAGCATATTGATTGCAAGAATTTGATTGATAGAATCACAAGTAAGACAAAAACTTGGACAAATAGGGATCTAACCAATGCTGGCAGGTTGCAGTTAATAAAAAATGTGCTTTTTTCCATGCAAACATATTGGGCATCCCTGTTTATCCTCCCTAAGAAAGTCATTAAGGAGGTTGAAACCATTCTCAGATCATTCCTCTGGTCTGGTCCTGATCTTAAAAAATCAGGTGCAAAGGTTTCATGGGAGCACCTTTGCTCACCCAAGCAAGAAGGGGGTTTGGGTCTCAAATCTTTGCAAGTCTGGAATAAATCTGCTATTGCTAAGCACATCTGGTTCCTCATCTCTGGTGGGGAACAATCTATGTGGTGCCAATGGGTCAAATCGTACTTAATTAAGGAAAAAAGCTTTTGGGAAATCAATATCCCTAGCAACTCCTCTTGGGTTTGGAGGAAATTGCTCACCATTAGGAGTATAGTACATCCATTTATCAAAGTTACCATTGGCAATGGTTTATCCACTTCACTTTGGTTTGACAACTGGCACCCATTAGGCCCTCTAGCTGATAAATTTGGCCATAGGATCATGTATGACTCTGGTTTACCGCGAAACGCAAAGGTAGCTTCTATTATTAGAGAGTCTCATTGGGCCTTTCCCGTTACACAAACTCTTGAACTCATGGAGGTTAGGAGTTCTCTTACATCATTACCTAAGCCTAACTCCAATGTGGAGGATCAGCATAAGTGGTCCCCTGCTTCAAATGGATTGTTCACTATCTCCTCCTTCATGGACCAACTCAGAACCCCATTCCCCAAGGTCACTTGGCACAAATGTGTGTGGTTTCCTGGACACATTCCTAAGTGCAGTTTTATTACTTGGATTGCTATCCAACATAGGCTCTACACTGAAGATAGGTTGGTCCTTTTTGGCACCAAATCTACCTCCTGTTGTAGCTTCTGCTCTGGGCATGAGAGTCACTCTCATTTGTTCTTCAACTGCCCTTATTCCTCCCAGGTATGGGATCAGATCTTATCCTTTGTCAATACTTGTTGGCATTCAAGGTCCTGGTCTAATTGGGTTGATCTTATGGGTACCATAAAGGGCAAATCTATTAAAACCCTAATCTTAAAATTGGTTTCCACTACCTCTGTTTATCATATTTGGATTGAGAGGAATCATCGCAAATTTCAAAGCATTGCATGCCCAACATCTGTGGTGGTAGGCAAAATTCATTCAATGGTAAGGTGCAGATTGTTATCCCTGGGAAATCTATCATTAGGTTCTCTTTCTCAGGGTCTATTAGCCAAGTGGAATCTAAACTAATGAAGTCTCTTGTATGCTTCTGTGGTTTCTATGCAGATTATTGGATCGTACAGTCCAGGTCCTTAAATATGGGGGGGTGATTATACTTCTATATATAAGGTTTGATATCTTAACACTTTACTCTCATGTGTCTGCACTTGCATCATCTGAGTTGAGGATGGTTAGAGAGAGTGATCTACCATAAAGTTTGAATCCCTTGGTGAGTTGTGTGCTTGGTCCACTACCATTTGCCTTTGTGAGAGACATGTTTGGAGTAACAATGTGAGATGAGGGTGATCTGAAGCCTTAGAGAGTGATCTGAAGCCGTGAGGTCCCGAGGGCGTTGTAGGTGAGACACAAATATTTTAGGGATCGATATTACATCTTGTGTGATTCTCGGTACTAATGAGAATTTGTGGCATTTTGTGTGATTCACGGTACAAGAATGTTGTTTGCTGCTGTGTAATCGACCAGTGTTACTGCTGTACTTTTCTGAGTTTTTCTATTGTTTGCTACGTTCTGCACACCTATTTGTTGTGGCTGCTATGTCCACTAGCTTCTTTCCCTCAGAACCTGCTGTCTGCTGCTTGTTGTTATTGCCGTGTACCAATGGGCAGAGGCTCACGGTTTCCTTTCATTTGGACTTGATTCCGACTTGTTATCCTTTCATATGCTGTTTGTGCTGTTATCCTAGTATGTTGCTCGACCTATTTAATTGATGTGGTTATATTTGGGAGGTACCCATTCCTCTACGCCTGCTAGTGTAACCCCTGGTTGAGGTCTACAATACCGAGTGGTCATGCCAAAATTTCTGCAGGTCTCGTAAACATCTATTGGCTTTTGAGGGTTATTCCCTTTTCATATTGCTTACCCTAGGGGGGCTGTCCCTAGGGATGTTGGATTGCTTTGAAGTGTTGCTGCAAAGCACTATGCCGCCGTGTGTCTCTGATGTTGTGATTACAACTGGGTTGTTCGAGTTTCAAACAAGACTCTGCCCAAATTTCTGAAAATCTCTTGCTGCCGTGTGTTGTATGTTGATGTGATTTGGATTTTTACAAGCAACAAGAGTGCATGTTAAGCTATCCCATGTGCTATCCCATGTGCTATCCCATGTGCTACCCAGATTATGAACTTGCTAGTGTTTTGTAACTATTACCTTGCCCAGGGGGTGCATGTTAGGCTCCTCTCTGAGGCTCGGCTCTTTAGTAAATTAACTCTAGCCGTTTGGCCTTCATATTAGTAAATTTCATTTTCGTTGTAGCCGCTTGGCCTTCTTTTATTTTGTTGCCTGTGGCATACTTTTCCTATCTTCTTTTCCTTTTCTTTATTTTGTTTTGTCCTCCTGGGGTATGCCCCTTGTAGGCTGTACAATCGTTCAGCCCTTTTTATTTTAAAGCTGGTTTATCCAACAAAAAAAAAAACAAGACCAAAAAGTGAAGAAAACTCAGTGAGGGCTTCTTGGATGCATTTGATGGAACTCAGGTCTCCTTTACAGAAGATCATGAGATCATCAGCAAAACAAAGGTTGATAATTTTGGTCCTATCACATCTCCAATGGAAATGAAATGTGGAATTAAGGGACTGTTCTCTGAGGAGCTGAGTGAGAATTTCCATGACAGTAACAAAGAGATAGGAGGAAAGGGGGTCTCCCTGCCTTAAACCTCTTTTCCCCATGATATTGCCAGTGCTCTCACCATTAAAACTCAGAGAGTAATTAGCAGTTGAAATGCAAGCCTTGATCCAATTGATCATTGTAGGATGGAAATTCATGGAGTGAAGAACATCCCATAAGAATTCCCACCTAACATTATCATAGGCTTTCATAATATCTACCTTCAACGCACATTTAGGAGTGGGAGAGTGCCTGTGGTAATCTCTCATGATTTCTTGGGTGAGAAAAATATTGTCAGCAATCCTTCTTCCCTTGACAAACCCTGACTGGACAGGGTCAATGAGGTGAGGGAGAGCAACCTGAATCCTATGCGCAAGAATCTTGGCAATACACTTGTAGATTGTATTACAACAGGAGATGGGTCTATAATCCCCCACCTTGGAAGGATTAGGGACTTTAGGAACCAGAGCAATGATGGTGGAATTTGCCTTAGTGAGAATTCTGCCAGATCTAAAGAAGTTTCTGACAGCAGAAGTGACATCATGCCCCACAACATGCCAGGTCTTTTGAAAGAAGTCAGCATTATATCCATCAGGGCCAGGAGCTTTGTTAGGATTGAAAGACATGAAGGTATCTTTGATCTCTTGGTTAGAGATCTCAGAAACCATAGCCTCTTTCTGATCATTGGATAGCTTGGAAGCTACCAATTGACTAATCCTGGTAGCACCATCATACTGAGAAGAGTGTGGCTTACCAAGTAGATTGGCGTAAAAATCTACAAAAGTAGATTTGATGATTATAGGATCATGAGTAAGACTGTCATCAGTGAGGACAAGACTTGTGATCTTGCTTCTATTCCTCTTTTGGGTGATGGACTTGAAAAAATAGGAAGTACATTTGTCCCCAAGTCTGAGCCACTGGATCCTAGATTTCTGTCTGGCAAAACTCTCCTCAGCTCTGGTCAGTTGGACATATTGTCTATACAAATCTCTTTCAAGAGTTTGCTTGAAGGTGTTAGAAGGATCAGAGCCTAATTCTAGCTGAACATATTCCAGATGTTGTTTGGCGGCCAAAGTTCTGGAGGAGATGTCACTGTAATCCTTAGAATTAAGTTTTTTGAGTTCCTCTTGCAGTAGTCTGAGTTTTGTACAGACTACAAACATAGGATTACCAATGATAACCCTAGTCCAGACTCCTTGAACAATGGGAATGAAATCTGGATGGTCAGCTAAGAAATTGAAGAACTTGAAAGGTCTCTTCACCTTCTTGGGGTCAGGATTCAGTGACACCAAAATGGGTGAGTGATCAGAGATGCCAGGTGCAAGGAAATGGGCACTAGAGCAAGAGAATGTCCTCATCCAGTGCTCATTAACAAGGGCCCTATCAATCTTGGTAGAAATAAAATGAGAGGTATCCTGTTTATTGGACCAAGTGAAATGGCACCCAGTATATTTCAGATCATCAAGATCATTAAGGGAAATACACTTGTTGAATTCCTCCATGTGGGGAGGCCAATGACAGTCCCCACCCATTTTGTCCAATTGGAATCTAAGAGCATTGAAGTCACCCAAAATAATCCAAGGGGAGGAGCTCCTCCAAGAGTTGAGGGACTGCCAAAGATCATACCTCTCAGTGTATAAGTTGGAGCCATAGACAAAAGTGGCAAAAAACTGAATATCCCCAGAGAGAGAGTGAATTTGGCAGTGGCTGGCACCTTGAGGGTGCTCCAATTACGAACGGGTCATGGCGAAATTTTCTAAGGCTCAAGTGGTGTGCCGTCAACAACAGCTTTCATCCATTCACAGTACAAGAGTTGTGTTCCCATTCAAAGTCCAAGGGTTACCCTTTCCAATCGTGCTATTTTGCGTGTTTCTCCGCCCTCTTTCCAAGATGGTCTAGAAACACCTAGAGTAATTTAATTTATATGTTTGCATTTAGTTATCCCTCCCCAAATGTTGCCAATGTGGCCATCCCTTTATATTTCCTTTTTTCTTTGTTTTCTTTTCTTTTCTTTTGTCCTCCCTGGGGTATGCCCCTTGTAGGCTGTATTTTTTGTTGTCTTTTTTTTATTTCAAGCTTATTTACCCAAAAAAAATAAAATTGGCAGTGGATGGCTTGATTGGATTGATCAAGAACTCTTACTTGTACAATGGCAGGGTCCCAAGCAACTATAATTCTACCGTTGGGGGCATGAATATAGTTATGGACAAAATCCCAACAGGGGAGCATAGATTGCATAACTCTAGGTAAATTGATTTCCTTTATCTTATGCTCCACAAGGCCCAAAAAAGACAAAGAATGCATGTTAACAAAAGCCCTAACCTCTCTTTGTTTGATAGGGTCATTGAGACCTCTCATATTCCAACACCCAAAATGAAGAGGATTTATTGCAAAAGACATAATAAATGCTAACAAAAATGGCATGTAATAGGAAGTAGTAACATTGCAGACAAAATAGAGAGAGAATGGTTACCTCCCTTTGTTAGAGGGCTTGAGGGCACCCTCTTTGCTGGAAGAATGAGCAGTTTGCTGACTCTTCTTTTTATACCTCTTTTTGCTACTGGAAGTCCATCCCTTGTCATCATCAGGAGGGTCAGGAGGTGTGGGATCCAAGATGTTTTTGCCATTATCCTTGACAGCAAGATGAAGGTCAATACCACCTCCTTGGGGTGTAGCCTTCTCTGGAAGATTATAGGCTTGGGTAGGACTTTGTATCACCTTGGTGACTGCATCTAGGGCCTCACTTCCCCCTTTGTTCAGAGCCTCAAGTACTCTACATTGGACCTCTGGATCTTTGTTAGAGATTTCTGCTTCCAGAACCTGTTCCCCCGAATTATCTTTGGGTGTAGTTGAGACAGAAGCTGGCTTGGGATTACACTTATGACCAAAAACCTTGCACTCTACACATTTAGGTGGAAGCCACTGATATTCCACTTTGATTACAACAGATTCACCATTGAGCTTTATCACCAGTTCGCTAGGAAGTTCATCCCCTGCAAATATCTCCACACACACCCTTGCAAAGTCCAACCTTTTCTTGTTTGCTGTAGCGTTATCAACATGGATTGGTTTCCCAATTGCGCTGGCTATGCGACTAAAACTCTTCGCTGTCCAGCACTCCAAAGGTAGCTTATGGAGCTTGACCCAAGCTGGAATAGATGGTGGATGGGCTGTTGTGGGGATTAACATACGCTTCCAGTCTGTGAGAACCAAGTAGCGCCTAGAAAAGAAGTAAGGCCTTCTTCTAGCACTTTCAACTTGGTTTCTTCGTCTTTGAAAACAAAGAAGAAGCATGATCCAACTTGTTTAATAGATGAAGGAGCATTTTCCTTCCATACTGCTCGGGCAGTAGCACACAGTAAGTTATATGGCATTTTCCCATCAAGAAAATACCCAATTAAACAATGGCTCCAGGTATAGTTATCCACATCAGATTCATCAAGTTCTTCTTTTTTTTTTTTTTTTTTTTGGGTAAATAAGTGTGAAAATAAAAGGGGCTAAACGGATATACAGCCTACAAGGGGCATACCCCAGGAGGACAAAGCAAAACAAAGAAAGAAAAACAAAACAGAAATGCGGGAGGCCAATTGGCTACATTTAAGGAAAGGAAGAGTGTTTCCCTTCCATAAACAAGATGAGGGAGAAACACCCGAATGAGGATTACAAAAGGATCCAGCCCGAAAACTAACCCCTAAATCAAAGCTAAATACAGTAATAAAAGCTTAACTTAGCCTAGAACAACATGAACTTAAACTAATACATTATAATCTGAAGACGGACTTGAGGCAACATGACGATGCACGGCCTAATGAGTCGAAGCTTGATGATGCTCGCCTTATGTGAGGCAGCATTATGCCTTGTACTTGGATCTTGATCATGTAGTGCGGATTCGTGCAAACATTGAACATGGCACATGGACACTTGACGTGGGCAAGCACACTTGGGGATCACACATGCCTAGGGACAAACAGTCCAAGTGAATACATAACAATGAAATGAAATGAAATGGGAGGACGCCCCCTCCCCAAGGGGATCATACATGCCAAGGGACATCCCCCCAAGGCTAGGCATTTATGAAAATTTCGCCATGACCCGTTCGTAATTGGAGCACCCTCAAGGTGCCAGCCACTGCGTATACAACAGCAGCAGCTGAAAAAAGAGAAAAGAAAGAGGAAGAGGAAGAGGAAGAGAAAGAGGCAGAACTTCCAACAGCAGTACTCAGCAGCAGGTAGCAGCATATCATAACACAATTACATGGGTTGCAACAGCTCTTGCAACCCAGGCAATTCAAAGATGCAGTAGCAATAGTAATCGGGATAGTACAAAAACAGCCGACAACAATGAGATAATAGCTCGAACATGAGAACCAATATGGCAGCCGCAATAAACCAAATCAGTGGCTGACCATAAGACTAATGGCAGCCACTTAAACTAGAACCAAACATGTAACTGCAGCAACAGAACTGCCCGTGGCAGTCCACAATTAACAGTAATGCAGCAGGTATAGTAACAGCATTTCCAGCAGTAGGGATGGCTTGAAGTCCTCTGAACTACAAGTATCCAGCATTGGACTCTAGCAATCCCCAAGCCACTGCTAGATTAGCAGTCCAGTAAGTATCAACGAAGTAAGAAAGGGGGAAAGGGGAAAGGGGAAAAACCCATTGGATAGGGAACTCACTCTTCCGAACTCCCTCAAATCCTCACCCTCCCTCTCTTCTTTTGTTGTGATCACAATGGGTCTAAAAGAGGTTTTACTTGACTCCCTCAGCTCACAAAGTGCTCCACTTCTTAATATTTCACTCTGAAGAAATGATGAGTCCCAAACACTCAGCTCACATGGACACACATATAAGTAGGCCACTCACTCTCATAAGTAGATCCTAGCAGTACCACTAAAGCAATGAAATGCTTTCCATAGGTTAGAAATTACAGATATCTACCTGCATACATAGAAGTACTAGTAGCATCCAACATTTGAACATCCACCACTCTATAGATGGAACCCTGTGGAACTGTGGAACTAGCCAATGTGATGGGACAGGAAGCAAAGAACCCCTGAAATATAAAGGAGCTGCATAAATGGCATTAGCAGAGTTCACAAAATTCATGAATTAAGGTCCCATTTCTTGAGGAGCCATTGGGATTGGTGCCCTTGAGGAAGATCCTTTAGGGACATCAATCTATGTCTCATCATGGAATGGATCTTGTGTACTACAATTTGCTCAGAACAACACACATTTTGAAATTTCCTTTGATTTCTCTCAATCCATACATGATATATGGAAGTGATGAAAGCAAGTTTGATCATGAGAGTTTTAAGTGACTTGCCTTTGAATGAAGATATAAAGGATATCCAGCCGGCCCAGGGTTTGGAAGACCAAGCCTCATTTAGAAGCCCAGTAATCTGGGACCAAACTTGTGCGGTGTAAGGGCAATTGAAAAATAGATGATCATGACTCTCATGCCCCTGACAGAAACTGCAGCAAGAGTGAGATTTGGTGCCAAAAGTGACAAGCCTATCCTCAGTGTACAACCTATTTTGGACTGCTACCCAAACTATAAGGCTACACTTAGGTATGTGACCAGCGAACCACAAACTCTGATGCCATTGAACTTTAGGGAAATGTGTCCTTAATTGATTCCACAATGATGCAATGTTGAACTGCCCATCTGGAGTGAGCATCCCCGGATGGTGTTCAAGTTTCATACTCTTAGAAGGAGCTTGGGCTTTGAAAAGGGAGGACCAGTCCTGCGTTTTCCCTGGTTTTAGGTTGAAGTTAAGAGCATCTTTAGGTTTAGCAGGCTCGGGATTTGAGACATCCTTGGGTTGAGAAGACGCTGGAAAGTCCTCAGTCACTACAAAGTCCCCTTCGAGATACTGGGAAGGTGGCTTTGATAAGGGGTGACCCTCTTGAAGAAATTTGATTTGAGTTGTAAGGTGGGAGAGATCAACCTTCATACCGGATTTCTTCATTTCTTCCTCAATGGACTGAATCATAGATGTGATTTTCTCTTCGCACCTTAAACGCTCACCTTCAACCTGGAGAACCTCCTGTAATTTCCTCGAAGAATTAGGGCTTGTTGTGTTGGGGCTGTGAGGGCCGTGAGAGGGGTTTGGTTCTTTAGTGGGAGTGGAATACGATTCGCTCAAGGAGTTGGGATCCCCTTGTGAGATAGCTGATAATGGAAGATTAGGGTTTTTTGAGGACTGGAAATCGCATGAAACCGCGATTGGGGGTAGAACACCATGGTTGACTGGGGAATCAGAGGGTTTGAGTCCAAACGGGTAAAGATCAAGAGGCTTGAAAGGGCTAAATTTGGTAGGTGTTGAATACGTGGTACCTGGCTTCAACAGGTTACTGTGGATTTGCTTTCCTCCTTCACCTACAACGGAGGTGTGCGTAGAGGTAATATGCCCGATTTGTTTCTTCCTGACAGTGTTCGAGTCCACGACTTTAGAGCCTAGCTCCTCCATATCCGTTGTTGGAGAATCCGCCATAACTAGGGTTTCACCAGTTTGACAGAAACCGACCAAATCACCTAGAGCCTAGAATCGCTTCAATCGCCCAGAAATCGCAAATCGCCAGAGAGAGACGATGACGTCATTCAATGCTTGTTGGGACTGCTAGAATAAAAATCTATATACACGGTTGCTATCTTAATCCTTTCAGCTTCTCTGTTGTATTATGAGGATTGCTGAAACTTATTGAATCTCTTGAGAGAGTGCTCTACCAAGTTGTGTGTGTCTTACTCAAATGTGAGTGACCTGTGAGCTTTGTACCTCCTTCCTTCTTTGTTTAGAGGGGAGAGAATTTGAAAGTTTAGCCCTTTCCTCAGATCTTCAATGAGATTAGAGATGCTATGCATTCTCTTCCCAAACCAGATCATGATCTTTTTTTTTTTTTTGGGTAATTAAGCTTGAAAATAAAAGGGGCAAAACGGATATACAACCTACAAGGGGCATACCCCAGGAGGACAAAGCAAAAGAAAAGAAAAGAAAAGAAAAGAAAAGTAGAAAAAGTAAGTGGGGAAGGCCAAGTGGCAACATGGGGAGGAGTAGAGTGTTTCACCCTCATCAAAAAGATGACAGGGAAACACTCAAATGCTGGGAACAAGAACTAGTGGAAAAGATAGCTTACAATTACAAAAGGTGACACCTTCCATACGAAATGACAAAGGGTAAAAGGAAAGGCCTTCATCATTAGAGAAATAAAGATGTGTAGTTGATCCTCATTGCATCTCTGATTGCCCTTGAAAGGCTTCATCGCTTGTTGGATAACCTGAGCCTAAGTGAGCTCCTAGCAGACAGCAAATGCAGCAAGGGTGGGCAGTGTAATTGGGGACAGCCCAAGGCTAATATGAGCAGCATCTCTTAGAAAAATTGGACAGCATTTCTCCTGTTTTTTGCTAAACCGAAACAGCAGCAGAGCACAACAACACAGCAGGTGACAGATGACAGCAGCAGTACAGTATCAACAGATGACAGCAGTCGTAAATCTCAGCATAAAATCACAGCAGTTTGCAGCAGCAGCAAACAGCCGTGCCAAGTACAGGTGCAGCAGTAGTGACTGGTGCAGCAGCAGTACTTAAACTAGCAAACTTACGGCTGGAACAAATCTGGGCAGATTCAAAGCAAATCTGGACAGATTCCAGTCAATAACAGGAACAAACTGGACAGATTCCAATGGAGCTACAAGTGTGTAGTGGTGAGTAATAAATTCCAATGAGTAAATGAGCAAACAACCTGCCGATCTAGGCAGCGTAGTAAATAAAAGTAATAAGAATGGGAAAACCACCAAATGTATCAAATGAGCCGCAACCTAATAGATATATGACTCACCCTTCAACACCCTCGGATTCTCACACTTCATAACTCTCTCTACGGGTCCAAACTCCCTCATCTGCACCTCACTAAATGCCCCCACTACATATTATCTCCTCTCCAAAAAACAAGTCTGAGGATCAAACACTCTACTCACTTGGTTTGCACACAATATAGAAGTTCACACAACTCAAGGTGAAATCCACTCATGTATTCAGCAAGCCACTTAAGGCATAGCACAGGCCCTTCACAAGTAGTAGGAATCAATCTGCGATTGAAGAGGAATAAGATACCTTACCCAGATATTAGTAGATAGCTCTTGGATGAATTCCATGGTTAGATTAGTTTCTGATGTGTGTTCCTCTATGATATGAAACCTGCATGTAAGCACATAATATAATTCTCAAAAAGGACTTAGCTTCCTTTTGTTTTAGAGGATCATTTAGACCTCTTAAAATTCCAAAACCCAATGTGAACAGGTGAGCAAGCCATAAATTATTAAATACAGTAAAGGCCAACAATTGGAAGAAGTAGAGATATGCCCAAAAGGATACAGAGGAGTTGTATCAATACTTATCTGGATAGGAGGAGGATGATGGAAAGCCTCTATTCTGTTTCCTCCCCTTCTTTTTACTCGAGTCACTTCTAAAACCCCCCCAGCTCTGCTGCTGTCTCTTTGTTCCCAACAGTAGCTTGTAAGGATGGAGCTTTAGGATCAGGATCAATAGAGGGCTTGCGATCTACATCTTGTGTGTTCTCCAGACTTACTTCCTCAACTAGTGAACCCTGAGATGGACCCTCATCAGAATCTGTTGGCTTTGATATTGGAATGGTAGCTTGAATTGGAGCATAGTTGTCCCCCTGTCCTTTTCCTGTATCATCACTGTGACTAATTCTTTCTAGACCATGGGCTTTAGCTGGTTGGGAGATTGGGACCCTTTTAGTGACTGCCTCCAGAGCATCTCCACCCCCTCCAAGGACTTCCCCTATCAAATGTCATGCCTCATTGTTGTTGGTAGCCAAGGGTTCAGTCTTAGGCTTGCAAGAGTGCCCAAAAACCTTACAAACATTGCATTTGGGAGGTAACCACTAGTACTCAACAGCAACATGAACAGACTCATTCCCCAGATTAATTTGGATGTCCTTTGGAGGGTCTGTATTTGCAGAAATCTCAATACACACCCTAGCAAAATCGATTCGCTGCTGTTTAGCTGTGGCTATGTCAACATGGAGAGGTTTACCAATTGTACTGGCAATGCGACTTAGACACTCTGCTGTCCAGCACTCCAAAGGAAGCTTGTGTATCTTAACCCATGCTGGTATGGTAGTAGGGTGCTCCGTTGAAGGGATTATCATTCTATGCCAGTCCTTTAGAACGAGATACCTTCTGGAAAAGAAATAGGGGCCACCCTCTAGAACTTTGAGCTTGGTTTCCTCATCTTGAAACTCGAAAAAGTAACATGCTCCCACTTGTTTAATGTTGATTTTACCAAAGTCTTTCCATAATTTCCTTGCTGTGGAGCTAAGCAAAGGAAATGGCATTTTCCCATCGAGAAAATAACCAACAAGACAAGCCCAACTTAACCCATTCGATTACTATAATGAAAGTTCTCCAATTCTCTCTCTCTCTAAGCGATTCCATTGCCTGAGAGAACCCTAGTTATGGCGGGCAAGTTCTCTCCCCCTGCAACAAACATGGCAGGAAGTTCACTCTCTCTTGCAATTGACTCAGACGAAGTTCGCAAGAAGCAGAGAAGATTCCCTCACGTTCAACCCACCTTACGTTACACTCAAACTCCTCAATCGGGGGCTCAAACTCCACAAGCATATGCCGATCTATACCCTAGACTTACTCAGTCAAAGGATTATCCACAGAAATCCAAATCAGAACCTCACAACACCAGTTCAACACCTCTTCAATCTCAGGTAAAAGCCCTAACTCCCAGAAGCCCTAATCACCCGAACCCAATCTCAATACCCGATGTGCACATTTCAGAAGCTAGAACTGGAATTAACCCTAACCCAATGCTATCCAATACCGATTCTTCTACACCTCACCCTACCTCAGGGAAATCTAACCAACCTAAGCTCTTTCAACCCCGTCGCGGTGCTCAAATCGCTAGTCAGGTGGGGGATACACAGCCTCCCACCAGCGACCAACAACCAATTTCCACGCAATCTTGCTCGTTGGGGGGAAACCCTAATTCTCATTCTGCGGCAACTGACTCTCAAATCACTGATTCGTCTGAGCTCCGGTATGGTCCTCACAGTCGTACTGAGCCTAAGCCTGCAGGGACCTCAGGTGTGCAAGCTAGAAGATGGACCTCCCTCTTCCAAGCACAAGCTCCAGCCAAGTCCATGAGGTTAGCTCACTATCCCGAATTCCAGAAAGGAAAATCAGCGCACATTAATTTTGTTGAGTCACTGTTAGATATTGATGTGGGTAAAAACTGTTTGGTTAGGCATTTTTTGGATGGGAAAATGCCATTGCCTCTTCTCAACGCAACAGCCCACGCCGTGTGGAAAGATCATGGCAAGTTTTCCGTCAGACAAATGGGATTGTGCTATCTATTTGAGTTTGAAAATGAGTCAGCCAAGCTAGCAGTTCTTAAAGGTGGACCATACTTCTTCTCTCGCAGATACCTGGTGTTAAAAGAGTGGACCAGGTTGTTGGTTCCGGGGAAAATTCATCCCTCCACCATTCCTGTGTGGATTAAGTTACACAGACTTCCTCTGGAATTCTGGACTCATGTTGGCTTTAGTATGATTGCAAGTGCTATTGGGAAGCCAATCTGTGTGGATGAGGCCACAGCTAACAAGAAGCGTCTGGACTATGCTCGTATCTGCGTTGAGATAGATGCAGGGGACGAGCTTCCCAATGACATCACTCTATCAATTGATGCTGAATCTGTTATGGTGGGGGTGGAATACCAATGGGTTCCTACAAGGTGTGAAAGCTGCAAAGTCTTTGGCCATTCGTGTAGCCCGAAAGCTGTTCCCAAACCAGCAACCAATGAGGAGGATTGGCTAGTGGTGGGCAAAGGTAAACTCACATCAAACACTTCATTAGGGGCTGTCGAACAGGAGATGTCAATTAACAAGGGTGCAGCCACTAATGCCAAGCAAAGTACCAACTCCAACCCTAGTGGTTCAAAGTTCTTATGTACATCCAACTCCTGCCCCAATTGACTCTTGTGTCCAAATTGTTGCCCCATCCATTCATACAATCAGGTCGGGTAAGGTTACTAGTGAATCTAAACCCAATATGAATTCTTCTATGTTACATAAGCTTCATACCAATTCTTTTCATGTATTGGAGGAGACCACCCCTCCTGATAAGGAGATCCAAGAGGAAGATGCTCAATTACTAGATTATGCGATTCCTCCAGATAAGGATCCTCTTTCTACAGGCATCAATGATATCAAACCTGAAGATGAAGCTGACTATGAAAGTCCCTCCTCTCCAGTCATAACTCCCACTGAGTGCTATCAGAGTGACTTCCCAACGTCTGAAAGATCTAAAAAGCAACAAAAGAAGGCTAAGAAAATTGTCAGGCAAAGGTCTTCCTCAAAATCCAACCACTAAAGGGGAGTTTCTTCTTTCCTTTATCTCATTCTAAACATTCTGTTGATGTTAAGTGGGTTGCAAAGGCTGTTGCAATCTACTGTTACTATTGCAATTTGATATTACTTTTGTTGTTCATTGCTGTTGCAAAGGCTGTTGCAACTGTAAATTTGTATGCTACTACTGTAATCTGTTGATTTTAAGTGGGTTGCAAGGGCTGTTGCAATCTGCTGCCACTTTTTGCTACTGTTAGACCTGCTACTGTTACTGCATCAGTTGATTAGTATGTATCTGCGTATCTTGTATTTTACCCTACTTATCCTCATGTTGCCCTTGTGGCCATCCCATTTATTTCACACAATTTTCCTTTCTTTTTTCTTTTTCTTTGTCCTCCCTGGGGTATGCCCCTTGTAGGTTGTACATTCGCTTAGCCTCTTTTTAATTTCAAGCTTATTTACCCAAAAAAAAAATAACCAACAAGACAATAGCTCCACGTCTTGTCATTTAAGTCAGATTCTTCTATCTCAACGACAGCTTCTCCATCTTGCTGAAGATCTGGAAAGTGGTTCAGCTTCATTGCTTTTGAAGGACCCTAAGTACGAAACAGAGAAGCCCAATCTTTGGGGATGGGCTGTTGAGGATAGTTAGGGCCCTTGTCCTGAGTTCGCGAGGTAGAGTATGTTTGAGGAGCTAGATCCTCAGGCCTTTGAGGGATTGGGGGATCTGTAATTGTGGAGGGGTAATGGAGGCCTACTTTCAAGTAGTTACCCCCGACAGCACTAGATGAAGGATCATCCGGAACCCTCGTCTGCAAACGATTGAGTTGGGTTTTAAGCTCTGTGCAATCAACCCTAAGCCCCGATAACTGCAATTCTGCTTCAATAGATCGAACCAAGGATTCCATCCTCTCCTGTCCATCTCGCTGGCTAGGGCTCGAGTTTTGATCTATTTGGAACTTAGTGGTAGAGTTATCGGTTGGGTGAGTGGAGATGGTGAATGGTGATGGTGATTTGGGATTGCTCAATGGTAAAATCGAGCTTTGTTGTTCACTCTTCACAGAAGAAAGAGCATCCTTGCAAGGAAGATCATCTTGGAGGTGGTGATTAGGGTTTTTCGAGATTAGGCTTTGTACCTGAGTTAAACTCTGAGTAGATGGATTATGGTTGATGGGATATAGATCGAGTGGCTTGAATGGAGTATACTTCATGGGAGTGGTGAGAACCACTCCAGGCTTGAGCAGCTTGCTGTGAACCGGAGAACCCGGAGTTGGATTGCCTAGAGGGGTGTCGCGCCCCTCGTAACCCAGATTTGAATATCGATTAGGTGTTTCCATCTGTGAAATTTGCTTTTTCCTGACCTCATTTGAATCTTTCACTTTGAGACCTAAGGCACCTTCCATGGGAGAAGGAGTGTTGTTCGACATCCTAGGGTTTTCCCAGAAATCGCCTAGATGAAATCGCCTGGAATCGCCTAATCTCCAGAGAAGATGATGACGTCACCCATTTTTGTTTAACTACATGTTATGATTAATCAGATCAGATCATGATCTTGAGGATCACCATAGATGGATCCTTAATTCTAATGGCAAATTCACCATCTCCTCCCTTTGGGATGAACTCAGAACACAGTACCCAAAGGTACCTTGGCATAAAACCATCTGGTTCCTTGGCCACATCCCTAAATGTAGCATGATTACTTGGCTTGCTATTCATAACAGACTATATACTGGAGACAGGTTAGTATTGTTTGGCACTATCCCTGTTTCCTGTTGTAGTTTTTGCATGGGAATGGAGACTCATGATCACCTATTCTTCAACTGCACCTTCACCTCACAAGTTTGGTCTGAAATGCTTGCTCATATCAATGTTAACTGGCCCTCAAGGTCGTGGGTTGACTGGATCAATCAAATCTCAAGCCTCAGAGACAAAACTCTTAAGAATTTGATTATCAAATTGATTTTTACTACCACAGTTCACCAAATTTGGCTTGAAAGAAATAACCGTAAATTTCAAAATGCATCTTGCCCTATGCCCACTGTAGTGAGTAAAATCCACTCATTAGTGAGAAACAGACTGTTGTCCTTGGAAAATCTTCCACATGGACCCCAGTCTCAGGGTTTGTTAGATAAGTGGGGAATTCATTGAATTAACCTTTATCATTTCCACTTGTACCCTTGGTTGTGCATAGCAGATCATCACTATGATTCAGGTTGCTGTATACTAGTAGCTGCACAGGAGCAACTCTGTTTGATTCCAGTGTGAGTGCTTTTAAGCCTCAAGTGAGGTATGAACATCGTGCTTTATTGAAGTCATATGGGTTGCAAGGGCTGTTGCAATCCATTATTATTGCATTTGTTGTTACTCTTAAATAGTGTGCTTCATTGATGTTATATGGGTTGCAAGGGCTGTTGCAATCCTCTACTATCTGTTGTTATGCTGCTATTGCAATTAATTGATATTAAGTAGGTTGCAAGGGCTGTTGCAATCTGCTACTACTATGCAATCTGTTATTAATCTTGTTAATCACTGTTGCATTAGAGCTCCCTTTGGGACACATTTCTCATGGTTGCAAGGGCTGTTACAATCCTTTGTTTCTGCTGCATTAATACTCTTGTCTGTCCACTGTATACTTGGATGCCTGCTACTGTTGTACACATATATCATGACCTGTTGCTGCTGCTGGCAGCTTTTACTGCTGCTGGCAGTTTGTAGTCCTGTACTGCAGCTCTATTACTGCTGCAGCACTACTGCTGCAGCACTTTGCTGCAGTTGTAGTCCTGTACTGACCAACAATGGTTTCATCTGGACTGTTGTGTGTCTGATCAGCATCCACGAAGTTGTTTATTTCTCTATCGATGTCTGACTGTTGTGCTTTTGCAACTATGGATGTTGTCCTAGCCATGGGGGGTTGTCCCTGGCATGTATGATCCCCTTCTGGGAGGGGGCTTCCTCCCAAGACCTATCATTGGGGGGTTGTCCCAGTGAAACATAGGACCTTATGTTCCTAATCAAGTCCTATTACAATCTTCATGTTTAAGTCTCTTGTTCAAAGGTCAAGCTTTGAGCACCAAGATTTATGTTCAAGCAGCCCCAATGATATTCAAACATCAAGCATCAACTCTCATGTCTTCTCCAATGGGATGTATTACCTAAGCTTATTTCAATTTCATATTCAAGCTTCAAGACTCATGTTCAAGGTTCAGCCCCAAGCCTGTTCAAGCATCAAGTTTCATGCCCCCCCCCCCCCAACGGGATGTGTCACCTATTGCTATGCTCAAGCCTCAGTATCAAGCCTCAATGTCAATCATTTAGATTCATTTTGAGTGTTTCTCTTCCATCTTCCTAGA
Source organism: Vaccinium myrtillus (assembly GCA_016920895.1). Classification (NCBI taxonomy): domain Eukaryota; kingdom Viridiplantae; phylum Streptophyta; class Magnoliopsida; order Ericales; family Ericaceae; genus Vaccinium; species Vaccinium myrtillus. Next base: position 15,348,425 of record CM029279.1, read on the forward strand.
TGGCCTAGAAACACTTCTATCATATTTATCATATTTTATTATATCTTGTTGCAAAAGATCCCTTACTTTTAGGTTCCCCTTGTAGCCAAGTTTGGCCTCCCCATTTCTTTCCATTCCGGTCTTCCGGTTCATTTTGTTTATTTCCTTTCTTTTGTCCTCCTGGGGTATGCCCCTTGTAGGCTGTATATCCGGTTAGCCTTTTTTCTATTTCAAGCTTATTTACCCAAAAAAAAAAATGTAGATGATAGCAGAAGAGTCCATGAAGCTTGTCATGTGTAGATGAAAACTTCCAAAATCAGGTTGTACAATAGCACTATGAGTGCAACATAGATGAGGATTTGACACCATGAGATCAGCATAGTAGGAATGAGTAATACAGCAGTAGTAGTAAGCTTGTCATGTGCAGAATCTTGTCATGTAGATGGTAGCATAGTAGACTGCGGAACAGGGCTGCATGATGGTGAAGGTTGTAGCCTAACAGTTGGTATAACCGGCTAGAGTAGGGAGGAAAGGCCCCCTCCCAAAAGGGACTAATACATGCCATGGGACAGCCCCCCATGGCTAGGCCAGAAAACTCAACATCGTGGATGCTGATCAGACACACAGCAGTCCAGATGATGCCAAACAACTCTAAGCATTAGCACATGATAATAACCAAGTGAGAGCTCTAACAGATAAGCAAGCAAATATCTATAGCAACAGCCCTTGCTATAGCTTAACATGAAAGTTCAATTGCAACCAAGCAGGTAGCATAGTCCTTAGGCTAGGATTTTTTTTTTTTTGGGTAATTTAGCTTGAAATTAAAAGGGGTTAAGCGAATGTACAGCCTACAAGGGGCATACCCCAGGGAGGACAAAACGAAAAAGAAAATAAAAGAAAATTGCGTACTCCCCGACACAACCCGCCGGGGTGGGTATAATAGCATAAAGCAGTAAAATTAAATCTATTACATTGTGGCTCTAAACATATCAGCACATTATCAAAAAAATTCCCACATGATGTAACAAAGTGGCCCCACAAAGAGGCTTAATGTCGGCAGTATGGAATTTTCCAATTGGTCCAGAGGTGGATTCTTGCCTCTTAACTTGCCATTTTCGAGAATTGGATAGTGGGCCCAAGAGCTCACTTTTTGCATTTGAAATTGTAGAGATACTTTGACAATTTGACCAGTTCAAAAAAAGCTAGCTCTTCTCACCCAAAAAAGTAGTGGGTCCACTTGCTTTGAGTGGATCAAAAAACAAGTACAGCCCATTTTCCTACGCATGTACAGCTATAAAGCTATTTTTTGCCCTGTGTGATTTGATGCGTGCAAAGCCCATGTGTTTGCACTTCACCCAAAGTTGTTCCCACCGAAAATTTCCTGCACTTCACGTGCTTGCTGCCACATCTCATTTACGTGTAATCTACTGCACATCAATAGTTGTGCCCCAACTTTGAGCCAAAAATGCCCACTTGCATAGGGGAGAGTGGATCTCACTCTCCTCTTTCTCAAATTGATTTCCAGAGCTACCATGGAGAAAGAAATTTGCGGACCAGCCTTGGGGATCCAATACGAGCTCTATACAGACGCAAAGAAGAGAATGGGGACCAACCTCACGAAGCCCTCTTAGCAGCCAGAGACCAGTTGTGGTATTACCCCACCGCCGTGACATCGACGACACTTAACGGTAGGAACTAAGCCGCATACGAAGAGCTAGATGAAAGATGGACCCGCAGGACCTCAAAGCCTCTGTGCGTGGAGCCTATCTTGGCGCTGGTAATTGATTGTTGATAATGAGAACTGGGTCCAGATCCCAAAACCCCTGCTGTTTGTAACCGGAACCAAGAACTTGAAGCAACAACCAAGTCCTTGTTGGATGGAATTCTTCACACCGAGTATGAAGAAGTTGTGTTTGGTCCGTCCCCATGTAGGGACTGGATGTTGTGCTTTGCATTAATCCCGAGATAGAGATTAAGACGCCTTCCTCTGAGCCCTTTTCCGAGAACCCAGTGGAATAGATCTGGAGAAACGGTAAAGTAGTTGACCGAAGTGGTTTGGTGCAGTGAATAGATGATTGAAGCCGTGGTAGAGACCCCACTTGAACGGTGAAGTTGCTGAATAGAGTCTTCAAACCCAGTTAGAACCATGGCTGAAGTATCCATCTTCTTCTCCATCGAGTGTTTCTCTGCCAAGTTGTTGGAACAGAATGCTAAAAATAAGTGATAATGGATGGATTTTAGATCAACCAGGGCCTATTACCTCTGGATCAAACCCATTTTTGTGGGTTTTTTTTGGTTGGGGAGTGCATTCTCTCTCTATTTCTAGAGAGAGAAGCTCTCAACCCATGTATTCCTTCTTAGGCTAGGATTTAGTCTAGGAGACTTTAAATCCATGGAGTTTGAGATACCTCCAGTGTTCACCGTGCTCGAATGGCTGCCCGTGTTCCGAACTACCCTTAGAGCCATTTGTAACTGGATGACGACACCTCATTGCTTTGTCTCGGATGGTCAAGAAAGGATAACGGTTGCGACTTCAACATTTAGGCTATAGGTTGAAAAGCCGTAACTGCCGAGTAAAAGACTTACCCGTGGTGTTGGTTCAATCTGCTGTGCAATGGCTTTAAGTGAGATTTGGAATCGGTAGACTAACCGTAGGACTAGTTTTAGGACTAATTTGGTGAGGCGCGACGCGACGACATGCGCACGATTATTTAGGCATTCTTTCTTGCACATAAGTTTTGAGTCTTGGGGCTGAGTTCGATTCTTGTGCACTGTCAGCATCAAACAATTGGGCCTGCAAGAAGAAAGAAGACCTTACCCGTTTGGACCCGACCGCTTGGGCAAAGATTATCACGACCCGCTACTCCTGAATCTGAACCTCAGTCACCCCCGGCAGTCATGGAAGAACAGCCAAATGAAGTCGAGCAGTGGAGAAAAGAAGTGCACGACAGTCTGGTCAATCACAACACCCAGATTACCCAAATCATGGGTATGTTGGTGAACATCCAAGGTCGCCTTCCCCCACTCCAGCAAGTCCCCAATGATCAAGAGATCCCCGAGGGTGAAGAACGTCATGAACAACCGATCGAAAACCCTCAAATGGCTGAAATGTTGGCTAAGATTGCCAAGCTCGAAGAGTCAGTTGCTAAGAGTGAGAAAGCTGTCGTTACCGGTTTTGATATGAGCAAGCTATGCATGTTCCCCGATGCTAAGCTCCCCGAGAAGTACAAACCGGTGGATTTCGAGAAATTTGATGGGACAGGGAACCCCAAAGGGCACGTTCAAGCCTATGTGAGCTCGCTCTCCCTCCAAAAAGTGGACGAACCGACCATGGTTCAGATGTTCCATCAGAGCCTTACCGGGCCTGCCCTCCAATGGCTCATTTCACTTGACATCTCCAAGAGAAAGACATGGGAAGATTTGGTTGCATCCTTCGTGAGGCAATATGACTACAATGTCCAACTGAAAGTTACCACTCGAGAGCTAGAGAGCATCAAGATGAGGGAAAGGGAGTCCTTCACAGACTTCGTAAAATGGTGGAGAGCTAAAGCGGCCCAGATGACTGACCGCCCATGCGATAAGGATCAAATGAGGATCATCACCCGCAACTTGCAGCCCGACTTGGCTCAATACATGATTACGGCCCAGACTCATGACTTTGAGACTTACTTTGAAGTGGGCTTATCTATCGAGGAAGGGCTGCAAAGTGGAATCTTAAAGAAAGGGGAGTCAACACTTAAGCCGAAAAGGGTCTTCACGGGCAATACCAACTCTTTCTACACCCCTCAGAACTACTCTAATAACATCTCATCCAACACCATAAATAACCGTCCGTCCAAAGCCGAACCAGTCCATGCCATCACGCCAGCCCCGCCCTAGAACCAGAGGCCGCGGCGAGTCTTCACCCCTCTTCCACTCCCCCTCTCAGCTGTTTTTGAACGTCTCGTTCAACAGGGGAAGCTCAAGCCGCCCGCACCAACTCCACCTCCTCAAAATCCCCCGCCTATGTGGAATCCCAACCAATTATGTACCTTCCATCAATCCCCTGGCCATCTAACCGATAGGTGCCAACGCCTTCGTCATGAGATTCAAGATCTCATCGACAGCAAACAGATCCGAGATCCCACCGAGAAACCTAACACCGTCACTAACCCTTTGCCAACCCACAGAAGGAATGCCGATCTAAATCACATCTCCCTTAACTCCACTGAAAACAACCCAAGCTCCACTATATTTGACCCTAGCCAGTTTATCACACCCGAAACTGAGCCCAAACCTGTTGTAGACATACCAGCCTGAAATATGCACCCTCTTTGATCAAGTAGGCCCCGCCTTTTGGGATAAGTGGGGGGACATGATAATCAACATGGAGGGTTGGGAATATGAGATAATGGCAGCAAATGGGCAGTTGAACGACGAAGTAAGCGAAATCATAGTTCATTTCATTCATTAGCCCCTCGGGGGTGCAATACATAGCGGTGGACTCAAGCTCGAAAGAAAAGTGATTTCGCTTACTTCGCTGTTCCCGAAATAAATTGTGTCTACCCCGATGATGAAGAGACCGAGTCCGAGGGAGAAATACCCAAAGAACTCAGGTCCCTAATCGAAAGGGAAGATGAGAGGCATGCTCAGCCGATAAAAGAAGAAATTGTTTTAATAAACTTGAAAAACGAATAGGACCCCCGCATGGTTCAGATCGGTTCCGGGAAGACACTGAGTTTCAGTTCCCCGACGAGAGCGTCATGACAATGAACAATGATACGTGGAAACTATACTTCGACGGAGCCTCGAATCAAAAGGGATTTGGGATCGGAGTACTGTTAGTGTCACCGGAGGGGCCGCACATCCCTCTAGCCTTCAAGTTAAACTTCGAAACATACGAAACCCTAGGTTAATCACTCAACCACAAATCCTTCTAACCCTCTAGACCTACTAAACCCAGAGGCCTTCCCTAACCTTCCTCAATCCGCTAACCCTAACTCTGTTGTGGCAGACTTTGGATCCAAAGCTGTGGATTCCATGGCCGACAATACTACTTCCATCGAGGAGGGATTGGGGGTTAAAACCATTGACTCTCATGAAATTTGGAGGAAACAACTACGGGAGCGAGGATCAATCGATTCTCAGATCCCCAATCTTGGTCTCACAATTCCTAATATCTCAAACCCTAGGTTGAAACTCACTCCACCAAAATACCCAAATTTAGACTCAGGTTCTACAGATTTGCAGATTCCTATTGCGGTGGATGAAGGTATCCATCACATGCCAAACCCTCTTGTGTCCCATAGCGAGTCACTGAAGGTGGGGACAGAGGATCACATCTCTAAGCTTATTGCAGCCATTGAAGATGAAGTGAAGAGTTCTACTAAGCCAGTGGATTTCGACTCAATCGTCACTAAACTATCTCAAGGTAACCTTAACTCTCTTAAACCTGACCCTCAGCCGGTCTCAGAAGTAAGACCTCTCCGTACTGAATCAGATGCAACCCATCCCCAGGCTGGTTCAAATACTTACTCTGGGCCCAACAAAGGAAAAAGCAAAAACTGGGCATCCATTCTTCAATCCCAAGGTCCAGCTCTGGGTATGGAACTTGAGTATTTCCCGGAACTCCATCGGGGTAAAGAGGCTGTTGTTGAAATTGATGAAGACCTTACGGAACTAGATACATGGAACAACTATCTAGTTGGCTACTTCCTTGATGGTAAGATGCCCTTTCCTTTCCTTCTTTCGACAGCCCGTAACATCTGGAAAGACAAACTGATATCGGTGAAAATTGATGCCTCTGGTTTTATTCTCTTTCAATTTCGAGATGAAGTAGCCAAACAGGTTGTTCTCGAAGGAGGGCCCTGGTTTTTCTCACAAAAATACCTAGTTCTCAAAAACTAGCATCGTATGATGAAACCTAAGAAGGAACATCCCTCCAAAATATTCACCTGGGTCAAGCTCTTAGATTTACCATGGGCACTATGGAACAAAGAGTGTATTAGTCGCATAGCTAGCACAATTGGAAAGCCAATTCATATGGACCAAGCCACAGCCAAGAAATCCAGAACATCTCATGCTAGAGTTTGTATTGAGATCGATGCTGAGATAGATCTCCCTGCGGCTGTCACAGTGACAGTTGGAGGGAATGGAGTAAATGTTCCCATTGTTTATCAAGTGCTCCCTCCTTTATGCGAGAAGTGCAAAGTTTTTGGGCACCCTCAATGTGCAAATTCCCCTCCACCAGTTCCCCAGACAGCCCCTTCTACTGACTGGCAACTTGTTAATAAAGGATGGTCAAAAATGGAACCTGCAAGTAATCTCATTGGAAATAAGTCTGTACCCCAATCCAGTCAAGCATTGAACCCCCCCAAACCCCCCTTAAATACTGCTCAGTATGTCCCAAAGCCTTCCATTTTACCCCCCTAGTCAATCTCAGTGACCCCCTTTAGATCAACTCCAACTTCTACTAACGGTGATGATCAACAAAGTTTCGAGTGTCGCTTGCAAAGTTTTATTTTACGAATGTGCCTTACGGACTCTAAATCCCGTTCTAAGGTCGTTTCATGTCAACATTCGCGTTGTGTCCCCATGTGCATAAATCAAAGAGCAATTAGGATTTTTCAAATTTTGAAATCCTGTTTGTACATGTTTCAGTCGTATTAAGCAAAAGGAATGCCTTGTATAAATTCACAGGCATACGCCCCTTATTTCGAATACTGAGCGCAGACTTTAAAGACTTATGGTTTCAGATTCAGTGTTGTGTGAGTTGCTCTGTGAATTGTACAACAAGTGCTCAGCTATTGTTTGCTTAAAACACCAAAAACGAGGAGTGCAATACATAAATGAAAAGAAAGTGCAAATCTAATATATCTCCGGCATAATCCATGAACTAAGGCATGTACATAAGTCGTCATATGTAGGGCAAGCAGGCGCCCGAGGCAAAAACAAGGCGCGCAGGCCTAAAAGTCAACTACTGGGGCACGCAGGCCCAACTGTGCAAATCTAACTACTGGGGCACGCAGGCCCAATCATACGCAAAATGAAAAGTACTCAACCCTTACTCACTACTCTGTGCTAACTAAGACTGGCCTCCGTCGTCGTCGTCATCAGGCCCCTGAGGTACGCCTCGGAAGTCAGGGTCCGATATGGAATCGTCACCATCGCCCGAGCCTGACCCTGACTCCTCAACCGCGGTAGGCGTCTCCTCGATCACAGCAGCTGGTGTAGCCTCCGTCCTCCTGCGAGTCAACCGTCGCAGACCTCCCGCCTCCGGAGTCGCTGTCTCCACAAACGTCACCTCCTCGTCCAAACCAAACTGTACGTTCTTCGAGCGGCCGAGGCGGACGAAGGGAGTCCCCGAACCACTGGCCTCATCATGCCTCCTCTTCCCAGTAACAGGTCCCTGCACAAAGAAAGAAAGTCACGAAAGATTGAGTTAGTAAAAGGGGAAGGAAATTTGCATGGACACAAGTTAAAGCTAATGAAAACTCGGCATACCGGGGCAACTGTCGAAGGAGGAGGAACAGAGGCAGCCGGTGGTGTGATATCATCTGCTCGACGTAAAGGCACCTGTGTCCCTGCTATCAGCTGGTGCAAGAGGATGCGCATTCCTCGATTCTACTCATATAACGTCTGCGCCACCTCGTAAGCAACCTGAAAGAGAACAAGAGACGAGCATCAGCAATCAGGAAATCTAAACATCAATAATCAAAGGAAACAGGAATATGCCGGAGAACAAATCATACCGGTCTCTGAAGCGGTCTCAGTCCAGTGGGCGGACGCGGTATCTCTAACGCACCTTCCTCCCCATCAGGAGTACTCACCCACACAGACCACTCAGGCGCCTCGGTCACCCCGACCGTCTCCCCCGTGGGAACCTCTGCTCTCTCCTATCGATCTCTCTGAGAAGCCCTCTCCCCTGCAGCTCCACGGGTAGCAGCTCTGATAGCCCTGTCTAGCTCAGAAGTCACCTGCTCCACCCTCTCCCTGACTGTCCCCAAGGGGCCCGCCAAGTACCGCTCTCTATAAGCGTCGTAGTCCATCTCTAGACGCAGGAACTGACCCAAGTTCCCCTCTGGCACCGTGTACCTCTGTATCTCCTCGAGTGTGTAGCTGCTGGTCCTCAGTACACGAGAAGGAAGTAGGCCAGGCACCCGAGGGAAAGCACTCTGCATCGACTGGCGAGTGACCCTGTCACCAAGGTACCACTGCCAACCGTACGGAGACTCGAGAAGTATCCTCCCGGCAGTGATCTCCCGACTCGAGGCAAGGAAGTCCTCATCATAGCTGTGGACGCTCGGTTTTCACGCGGGCGAAATAGATATCCACGGAGTCTTAGTTATGAAAAAGGGCGATCCGAGAAATGAAGAAAAATTTAGAGTCGCCACCCGGGGTTTAATTTTTGGGAAATGTTAGGTACCCGAGAAACCGTTTTAGAAAATATTGACTCTTGTGCCGCTGAAAAAGGGTTTGATCTGCGAAAAATAGAGATTTGGGTTCGGGAGCCAGGTTACCCACGGGGAAGGTTTTTGTTTCAAAAATGCACCCCACGTGCCCGAAATTTTCCGGTCTTTACTAAACATTTGTGGGATTATTCTTTGAAAAGATTTTACGGAAAAACTTTATAACACAAAATCAATATACCATGAAATAATGAATCTTGAAGGAAATCAATAATAACAATGAATTAAATAACTCATAACCAAGTATGTAAATACAAGGAAATTAATCAAGAGGGGGGTATAAGTGCAAGAAACAGAAAGCAAAAGTGGATGAACTGTAATTTGGCCTACTGGTTTTTCGTGAAAACAGAGCATCGGATTTCAGGAAACAGAGCATCAAAAATGATTTTCCAGTAACACCGTGCGGTGTAAAAGTTATACCGCATGGCGCATAAGGGATGCCGCACGGTGCCTCTGCGAAGCATATTTTTTCAAAAATCTCATTTTTATCCGATTGAAACCAGCTTCTGTTTTTCGTACAAAAACCAACTCTTTTTTTTTGTAAAAAGGTTTGAAAATGGTCTTGATGAAAGAATGTACCTTATTTCTAGGGTCGGCATCTCGCGACAATGAATAGTATCGCGCGATACTTACCCGAAAGGTTTGGATTTCATTGAAACATCTCTGTTCGGGCTCGAGAAAGAGCTACGGAGCTCCCCTCAAACCTGACGGAGAACTCCCCCCTCAGAAGATTATTACTTCGGTGAACGCGGATATATACCTCTGGTTTGCTCGATTGCCGGTCAGAATCTTTGAAAAAAGGATTGGTTTGGAGGTTGGGATTTATGTGCTTGTGGAAGCAAAGGGCTATATGATTTGAATCAGAAATGGTTTTGACAGAGTAACGAGGAGGCGACGAATTTTTGCTTTTGAGAGAAATGTTTTCTGGGAAAAACTAACTGATCGATACTCGTCCGTTCTCGTTCTTTCTGGGAAAAGCAAAGGGCTATATGATTTGAATCAGAAATGTTTTCTGGGAAAAACTAAATGCTTTCTGTGGACGGCCCGCGGAAATGACTCGGTTTTGCGTTTGAAAAGATTGTGATTGTTAGAGTCGCCACCCGGATTTGAGGTCCGAACCCGAGAAACCAATTAAAAATGACTCATTTGCCCATTGAAAAAGATTTTACTGGTCATGGCGGAACCAAAGATTTCTCGGATTCGGGGGTTTGGTTACGAGAGGGGAAGGGTTTTACGGCACCCCTCTCGCCCGGTCCGTGAACCGGTCTCTACTCAACATTTTGTGGGATTTTGAAAATATTTGAAATTCAATTTATCCACGTAGACGGGAATCGGGGACAGGAATCACATAACAACAATATATACGCAAAAGATACGAATCTACGGTGGATGCTCGTGCACGTGATCTACATGGGTGATGATGATAACAATAAAGAAAATTACTCCAAATATTCACAGAAGTAAATAACAACAAAAACTGTTCTTCGACACAAGAGATTATAGAACATAAGATACTGATTTACAACCTGGATCCTAGAATTGGGATTGAGCGCTCAAGGGAGGCTTGAGCGCTCAAGCTTCCAAACCAGTTTGAGCGCTCAAGGCTTGTGGATTGAGCGCTCAAACCAGTTTCTGATTTCTGTGAGTTTGACCCTTTTTACAGCTTCTTTTCTCATTCTTTACAAGATCAAACATTAATAAAACATTTTTCATGGAGAATCAAGTGAAAACAGGTGGCTTGATCTCTTAAAGAATGATGAAAAGAGGAGGATCACCACAAATTAATAAGGAATGTTTCGGGCCCGGTCAAGCACCTTTTTGTTACAACTCCTGTTGAGTTATCTCACTACTTTATTAGCTCTATTGTATTAGTTTTTGCCGCAGCTAGCTTTCCCTTTATGGGGTTCCCTCTTTTGTATCCCACAATGGGGTGTTTCTCCTTCTTCTTACAGAAGAAAGGGAAACACTCTATCCCACCCTTAATGTAGCCATTTGGCCTTCCCCATTTCCTTTTTGTTTTTCTTTTCGTTCTTTCTTTGTTTTGCTTTGTCCTCCTGGGGTATGCCCCTTGTAGGCTGTATATTCGGTTAGCCTCTTTTTATTTCACGCTTATTTACCCAAAAAAAAAATGGCCTTAGAACAGCTTGAGCGCTCAAAGGAATGACCTTGAGCGCTCAAGCCATAATGTGGCTTTCTGGTTTCTGACTTGAAAATAGATTTTGGGTGATTCTCAGGACCATAAATATACAGATTAAAGATGTTTGAAGTTGAACAGTCATTGTTTTGCTCTTAACTATGAGATTTGCAAAGATTTTGATGTTTGATCATCATAAAATAGCTAACTTACACTCATGCATGTGATTTTGAGGTAGAAATAAGCTGTTTTAAGAGTGACATGAACATGATTAACTATTTAATGACGATCAAAACCAAGAGAAAGCACAAAAGTTAGCAGAACAGAGACTGTTCAAAACTGGGCTTGAGCGCTCAATGCCTGGAGAGGTGGTAAGAGGGCTGGAGTGTGTGAATTGGTAACCTGGAAACCATGGGTAGTGGGTGGTTTTTATAGGGAGTGAGTGGGAGGGAAGAAAGGAGAGAGAGGAAGTGGGTTTATATTTGAAAGTGGGTTAGGAGTAGATTTAGGAGTAGATTAGGGCAATGTAGGACGTATTATACGTGTACAAGACGTATACAGGTGGTTAGACGCTCCTCCCTGCATGAAATCTCATGATGAGATACTCTGCAGATTCCTGACTGGGATCAGAGTTGAGCGCTCAAAGCCATGGGCTTGAGCGCTCAAGGTGGAATTTTTGGGTTTGAGCGCTCAAGGTTACTGGTGGCAGGTTGATGGTTTTGCTTGGTTTGGTTATTTTTTGGTGATTTTGGACTGTTTGGCGATGTTTGGTTTATTTTGATCAAGTTCAAGCCATTTTCACCAGTTTCGGGTAGTCGTGATTGGTCCGTTTCATCATCGGGAATGCTCGAGCGCATCCCGGGTTCAAAATCGGGGTGTCTACATCAAGCATGTTAGAGCGTGACGTTAGCTGAAGCGGCGGGGGTACCTAAAACACTCATTGCTCACCCACGTGCTAAGTCAGGTATAGACGGTGCGCATGAGGGTCACGGCTGACTTAGTGAGCAAGCTTCCCTTGACCTATAAAAGGAAGGCTTGCTCACCTTCCAGAGGATCCTCTCTCTCTCTCTCTCTCTCTCTCTCTCTCAACACTCTTTTCTACATATTTTCAATCACATTTCTCACCACCGGTGACTCACTAAACTGTCGGAGTGCCTTCTAGGACCACCACCGTCCGGTCTAGGCCCTAACGCGGGTGTTATTTGTGCTGGTCTTCTTCTCAAGCGAGCTCGCTAGGTTTCAGGCGAAGTTCACCCCTCCCATCATTCTTCTTATCCGTTCCAAAAGGTTCAAAGAGGTATATCGGAGAAGCAACCTCCATAGTAGGCAAAGACATAAGAAAATGAACAATCATAGGATGGTCCAACCAGAGAAATTAATGGTACCTAAAGTTGAACTTCTCTTTTACAATGAAAGGGGCTTGAAGTTTGAAGTTTCTAAACCATTAAACAGAGAAACAACCTTTAAATCTCATACATACTCCTCAATTAACGAATTGTAAAATCAAAGTGACGATTTTTTTTCTTTGGGTAAATAAATCAAAGTGACGATATATTAGTGCGACAAAGAAAAGCAAAAAATAATGTCAACCAAATGCAGGGAACCCAATTAATCTCAATACGAATTCACCCAGTAGTAGGTATTATCCATAGCCATACATGCAAACCTACGCCGACCTCCCACTTTAATCTCTGGACAATCACCTCTGCCTTGGTCCTCTTCATTATTCTCCCATTAACTCTCTCTTGGCCTACAATCCAAACAACACACAAAGCCCACACCAATAATTGAGATTATATCTCCAATGTAGAGAAAAAGCGCCAAATTAATTTATCTGGTCTAATCCTAATATGGCGAAATTCCTAATTTTTCCAAATTCATATAAAGAGCATGAAGTAAAGCCCAAACTTAAGAAAATAATATTAAGAGGGAGCTGATTTTGGGGCTTTCTTTTTTTTATGCAGGCACTCCAAAAAATAATAGAATTACAAAACTACCCTTTCTAAAATATAAAAAATTACCGATGGCACTCCATCCCAAATTATCTCCTCATTTACTGAAACACTCCGAACAGAAAATTGAACCAAAACCAAACGGAAAAAGACCGAAGCAATTAAGCTTAGCAGTCTAAACGGTAATTGTTCTCCAGCAATTAACCTTAGCAGTCCAAATGGTAAGGACAGAAGCAATGGGACAAAGGTTAACACAATTCTATCATCTGATCTTTACAAATCGGCTATGTGAGACAAGAAATCCATGCTTACTGATGAACAAATCGAAGACCCTTGCGGAGATAACGATGCATGTCCTAATCCGTCTCGGGGCTAAAACAAGGGATCAAATTCAAACCACTCGTGTTCTTACCCAATCCTATTTGTGTGCACAGCTTCATCCCTATTATTCCTTTTATTATCCACAAGAAAAACGAGAGTATGCCGGGAAAAAAAGACCGGAAAGGGCCACCGGGATAGTTCGCCGGAAAATCGCTGGAGAGGAATCGAGACCGGTAGAATGAAGCCTACGTCCCAGAGAGAAAGGAACCGTGGGTGGATACGCTTGAAAGGGCTCCAGTAGCGGTAGATCGAGATTTGAAATTCAAAAAAAACTCCTCAGTTTAAGCAAAAAAATCGGCCACAACGAGGGCTCTCCGGTGTTGAGGATGGATAGGGCGGGAAGAGGGCGGAGAGGAGGTCAAAATGATCCGACTAGGAGGATAAATGGTGGAGTATTGGTGAGGAAGGGAGGTTGTGGTGGTTATGGAGGCTAAGAGAGAGAGGGGGGAAGAATAACAGGTGGGGGAGAGAGAGATAGAAGTTACCAGATCAAAATACAATAGTAGATTGTGAAGTCAGATGGGAAGTTGGGGTGCGAGGAGGCCAAGGGAGAGCTGTCGGTGACGGCGTCCATGCCTCCATGGGGTGTTTTTTTCCATAGAGGGTTACCTAGGTAGTATAATCCGCTGTGACGTAACTCATAGAACTTGCAAAAGGGTGGTTTTGGAAAGTCACTGTAGCTTGGAGTGTCTGCATCAATTTTTAGAGTGCAATTATCAATTCCCTATCAAGAAATCATGAAGGCAAAACATAATGGAAACTGATTTGATATTTTGAGAAAGAACACAGAAAGAATAGACGATTGGATGAACCCACACACACAAAATTAAGTTAGAAAACTTAACTTGCGTAGCAATTACTTTCTGATGCTTTTGAAGTCAATTGTTGAAGCCTACACAAACGGGGAATCATCCCACCACTTCGGTATTCACCCCATGAGGAGACTGAACTTCAATCTCTAACTTTCCCGAAAAATGGCGGATCGTATGTCGCTAATCATGATTGAGCGAGGGGATCAGTATATATCGAAAGAAAATGGAACAATTGTTGTTCTCTCTCTGTCCCTAATCATATCGAGCGAGGGGATCAATATATATCGAAAGAGAATGGAACGATTGTTGTTCTCTCTCTCTCTCTCTCTCTCTCGATCTGCGTTTGGATTACGTATGGGAAAGAGGGGGAGGCTAGAGCTAGTAATGAGTATATATAATAAGGGCATTCGCGTCTTTTCCTTCCTAAAGTTAACGACATTTACCTAAAATTGACGGGAAGGGGGTGTCAGAAGAATACTTTCAAAAGCAAGGGAGGGCAATGTATTTTCAGAAACCTTGGGGGAGGTTGTTGCATTTGTCAGAAACCTCAGGGGAGGTAAGTGAAATTTACCCATTTGAAAATTAATTAAATTACACATACCCACCCCAACACAGAAATAGCAGCAATCTTAGGGTTCCGATCTTCTTGTACAACTCGTCCTCGGCGGCCCCGCCACTACGACTTACTTTGGACAGTTCAGCTTTGCTCCATGAAATGCTAACCATGGTTAGTTCCTCGATCTGGTTAAAGGGATTTTTTTTTTTTTTTTTCATCCCAAGGTTACCGATTGAGAACAGGTTGTTGCCATTATTTCCTAATTAAAAATTCAATGGCTGAGATTGCATATCCAAGATTGAAGGGTTTCGGATAGGGGTGAGGTTGCCATTATTTTCCAATTAGAAATTCAATGGCTGAGAAGCAACTTCCTTTACCATTTTGTTCTATTGATGTGCTTAGTGGCTCACCGGCTGAGAACGCCCAAAATTTGTTTTACAGTGCGCACAAGGCATCCAATATCTGCATATACGGGCCCAAGGAGAAGGCCATATGTACTGTTTAATGCACTTAAGATAGTAGATGACAGCTGGAAACCACCATTGCCCTAAGCCAAGCATTTAATTGAGTATATTTGCTTAACCCCTTTAATATTTCAATCTGATTCACCCAAAAAAAAAAAAAACATATACCTTTATGACCCTTTTTTTATTATCATCTTTATGACCTATTTGATTAAAGTGAAAAAAATGATGGAAAATGCAAAAAAGAAACATTATACTTTCGTAGGTAAAACTACTCCCTCGGTCACAAATTAGTTGTCCTTTTCTTTTTCAGATATCTCAAAACTAATGTTCACTTTGAAAAGTCAACATAAAAAGTTGTACAGCATTACTCTTTTACTCTTTCTTTTTACATTTACTGGCATGTCAACAAAATATTAAATATGAACAAATTGAGAAAGTCAATACCAATTAATCGTTCTTCCATCATTGTAACCAAAAAAACTAGCTTCCCCCTAAAGTGCAAGCAAATTGAGATGGAGTACTAGAAAGTCAATTTTTTAGTACAAAACAATTAAACATTATTCAAGAGCATTCATTTTCTTACTAAAAACACAAGAAAATATACAATTTTCATGTGAAAAAGTTGCTACCTGTTATGGCATTTCTCATTGTGTCCATAACTTCCATTTACTATCATGATTTATATATACGGCAAGTTAGTAAAATACTTTCTTGTTAGATTCTTATATAACTTTGCATTTTAATCAAATAAGTGAAATAAAATCAATTTTCTTTACACTTTCTTTTCTTCTTCTTTTTTAGTTAACTCTGTTTCACTTTCCATCATAGGAGTAATTTTTTTTCTTGTCAAACGTACCCTCGATTATTTAACTTTTCTTCCTTAGATTATTAATACAAGAAATGATCATGCCAAAACTTTAAGGCATAAGAATATTGTACCTTACACAGTACACAATTTAAATAAAATAAAAAAAACCCTTTTCAAATTCAAAGGCCCTTGTATTAATTCATGATACGTTTGTAGCGATAGATGTATGATGATCAAATTGAGATAATTTCAGACAAGGAAATCTAAAACTTACAACAAACTTTCCAGATATTGGGTTAGAAAATGGTTTTAAGGTGGGAATTGATCCTTCTCAACCAGAAAAAATTATGAACTGGAAGTCGTCAATCTGGGCAACACCAGACTCAAAGGGCTGCTGCCACCCCCACTTTGTGTTGCAGTTCCAAGACACAGCCAGATATCAGTTGGTAAGCCGTTTTGCTTGGCATGAATGTATACAGAAACGATCACAGCCATTCGCTTCCGCTTCTCAACAATTCGGTTTTGCTTGGCATGAATGTATACAGAAACGATCACAGCCATTCGCTTCCGCTTCTCAACAATTCGGTTCATATATATATATATATATATATATATATGGATACTCCCCACAAATGTAACATACAAAACTAAAACACAGAAAATTCATTCCTGTATGATCAAGAATTCTTCACTTGTGTTGTTAATCAACTATGCTCTTGAAACTTCTTGAAGTGCTAGATTCAGCTCTTGTGCACACTTAGCAATTGATCCCCCTCTTCTATTTCAACAATGACAAAAAGAAAAATGAAAGGGGAAAATATTTAATCGTTTGGGGAAGCAAGTTGAAACCTACTTTGTAAAATAAGCAAATCAAGACAACATAAAGACATACAATACAGACCTTGTAAGCACAGGAAGACGTTGTTTAACCTTTTCAAGCTCGATGAAGCAGAGATTACAGCGTTCGAGCCTTCAACAGCCAAGTAGTAATCAATATAGAGCGCTCTTCAAGCTAAAATTTTAAATAGCAAAAGGACAAAATAAAGAGGGTGGATGATAAAGCTAGGGAAGATATCCACTTGTACCTTTGCTCTGCCTCAATATCTACACCAACAGAGGATGATGACGCAGACAAACTTGAATAGATCACTGAACCAAATACCCTAACAAGCTTAAGAAGCATATCCAGCGAAAGATCTTGATGCCTATATTTGGACAGGACAGGACGGGATATTAATAACGTGTGTACGTCCACTTGCAACATGCAACATAGCTATAGATAGAGAGGATATATTATGGAAAAAAGGTAAATCGCAATATAGGAATCATAATTATTTTGTTGAAATAATCATCAGCTCATTCAACCTGTTTCTACCGTATTGCACACTCACTCCTATTCTGGTTGAACCTTGTCTTTTATACAATTTGCATGACTCTTTTTCTTCTGAGTTCTTCCAGCGGAAAAAAGTAAGAGAAACTAAGTCCATCATGGACGAGGATACAAGGAGAAAAAAAAGTCCTGCCCCCATCTCAAGCACAAGTCTCAAAACGAGTTTCTTCGAAACTAGCCAACCCCGCAAGCACATATTGCCCGACAATCAAAAATAGCAAGTGTCTAATCTCCTTGAACAGGATATACCATACATTAAGAGGTTCAAGCGAACCCTCTAGATTTTAAAAAATGCAATAAAATTTCATATTTTCTAGAATGTAATTCAATTTCTCTTTAATATTGTGTGCACTGAATTATTCATACGAAGTCAAAGTAAATGAAAATCCACTTAAATTTTTTAGTAAGTAGATAATATAGCTCAATAAAATAAAATAAAGCAGCCCCTATAAATTTATAACATGAATACCTTTACTTTATAAGAATCCTATATACAAGAATTTTCTACACATTTTTGTCACCGCTTTACTAGAATCCAAGAGCTGCAAACCATGAGGCCTCATTTGCAAATGGAACCCCGGGTACAAGGGCTACATCAACAATTTCCCAACCACAGTTAGTCAAAACAATAGTTAGGGAAATCATCTGTGTCTCAGAGCAAAGATGGTCCCTAGCAGATGCCCAAACTTCTATGTAAAGCTCTAGTCCCCTAAATATCCGGACTAGTTTTGGATGCGATAACAAACTCCCCCAATAGATAAATAGAATACATGGCTGTCATTATTGTTGGTCCCCAATAATCAGGATGCAGAAACATGTAGTTTTGGTTACCCCATACAGAGTATTAACCTTTGGCATAAGTTGCTAAAAGCCGTTAAGCAGTTACCTTGGCATTCTCACATGTGGCAGTCCAAGTTCTTACTACCACAGCAATCAACTAAACAATAGCAGTCATTGAGCACGATAATTATCAATTGCCAAACCATAACACATATGGGTTGAGCCAAAACTCTTATCGAACCGAGTCGAAACACCAATTAGACCAAACTGGAACACATATGGGCAGAGCTGGAACACCTATTCAACCAAGTCGAAACACCAACTGGGCCGCACCTCACGCCAATTGGGCCTAACGCTCCGAAGTGGGCTGAACCATCAACCCGACAAGGTCCAAGAGATCAACAGCCCAAAAGGCTAACTCAAGACAGCGTCCAGCCCAAGGGCCCAAGATTCCAATAGTTGGACCGGGGCGAAGCGGATAGAACCAGATTTGACCCTTCGTTGCACAAAGCGGGAGGGGCGCTGGGGAGCGGAGGTACCTAGAAGCTCCTAAGGTTGGAGCGTCTAAGTATATCGTTATAATAAGGAAGAACTGTCTTTGAATTTCTTATATTTCAGACCATTAGATTTAATTTGCCATAAACTAATGGATGGGATTGGTTTCAATCCAAAGACTTTAGGGCTGAGATTGAGTATCGGTACAGCAACGGCCAGTGACATTGCAAAAGAGAGAAGAGAACAACGTAACCATCTTGTTGCATTAGAAAGCTTGAATGATTACAAGACTAATGAAGGGGCTATATAGGCCAACCCAAATAACCTTAGCAAAACCCTAACAACACAAAAGACTAAACAATCTTGAACATAGAAGATAAATAATCATACCCTTAGCGAAACTCTAATAACACAAAAGGACTAAACTATCTTCAATATAAAAGCCAAGGACGTTCCGCCTTATCTATAGAAGCAGTCAACTGCGTTCTGAACGAATTAGCTCCTTGGTAATTTGCTCAATCTATAGATAGAAAGCCCTATCCCTATGATGGGAAACTACCACGTTAGGTTTGGAGAGAGATGGGACCGGTTATATAATAGGGGGAGCAGATGCAAGCCTTTTCTTTCAATAGCGAGAACAATAAATTCATGATGCAAGGCCGAAGAGAATCGTCAGTTTGCCAAGGAGATAACTGCAAATCAACTACTATAAATCAACTACCATGGTGGCGCAGAACAATACAAAGCGGTGCTGCAAACAATACTAATAAGAGGTCCAATACCAATCAGAGCGCCGAAACTGCAAACAAGTGCTAACAAAAACTAGAACATGTGAATAGGAAGAAATAATGCGTCTAAGGAGGAGGAGAACAAACTGCAAACCAAAACTAGAACATGTGTATAGGAAGAAGAACCGTTGCCGAACAGAAGCCAAACAAACGCCAAATTTCCGATGCAAACAATACCAGTAGGGGGTGAGCAAACTACCCGACAAACCGACCCGACCCGACCCGACGGGAATGCCATATTGAACGAAGAGAGAGAGAGAGAGAGAGAGAGAGAGAGAGGGTGTCGTCGTCGATTGACGCCATCGTCGGCTGATGCAAAGATCTCTCTCTCCCCTCTCACCTCACGCCGTCCAGAGCTGTGAGGATGGCCGCTGTCCACCACGTGAGGAACAAGCCGCGGTTCACCACCACGCCGTCTCGATTGCATGTCCAAATCTATACTCCTCTCTCTCTCTATGTGCCTGTGTAGTAGTCTGTAGTCCAGATCTGTAGTTCTTTTTTCTTTTTTTTTGGATCTGAAAGTTTGACCAGATTTGTAGTTTTGTAATTTTGTTTTTGGATCTATAAGTTTGTGATTCTCATTCTTTTTGCATCAATCTAGAAGTTTGAGATTGTCTAAGAGTTATTGGTCTTGTAACCTGAACAACCGGACCGAAACCCAATGTACCCAAACCAATCGGTTTTCAGGCTACTTTGGTTCGGTTTCGGGTGCCATTTTTCACGACCCGACAGAAACTGACCCGACCCAACCCGACCCGTACTCACCCCTAACCAGGAGAGAGAGATATGCGATATGGGGAGGAACAGAGATATGCGATCTAGAGAGACAGAGATATGCGATACTACTTAGGGTTTCGAACGGAGAGAGGGAGAGAGATGCTATCTAGTCATGTGAGAGAGAAAGAGATGTGAAGATCCAGAACGATTGCAAAATAACAGATCTTTGTGCAGAAATCTGATGCTATCGATGTTGCGCAAAGAAACCGAGAGAGATCCACTGTTTAGAATACCCCAAAAATCCAACTACAAAGTGGGTTGAGACAGAAACTAATGAACAAAAACGAAAACTTGGTTGATGAACAGTGATGGTCGATGGTGCTTTTGTTGCTGCTGATATTCTAGGGTTTTTTTAACATATGCTGAGATAACATGAAAGGAGAGAGAAATCTTGTCACACACACACACACACACAGAGAGAGAGAACAGATGTTAGATTAACCTATTCCGGCTCTATTTACCCAAAAAAAAACCTATTCCGGCTCTGATACCATGTGACATTGCAAAAGAGAGAAGAGAAACAACGTAACCATCTTATTGCATTAGAAAGCTTGAATGATTACAAGACTAATGAAGGGGTTATATAGGCTAACCCTAATAACCTCAGCAAAACCCAAATAGCACAAAAGACTATACTATCATGAACATAAAAGATAAATATGATAACCTTAGCGAAACCCTAATAACACAAAAGGACTAAATTACCCTGAATATAAAAGATAAATAACAATAAACTGAAACCTTAACTGAACTGTTATGCAGGGTAAAAGTTTGAGCCCTGAAACAACTACTACTACCCGCCTCTCTTGTGCTCTCCCTCTCCACTTTGCATGTTGCCCAACCGCCATGTAACCAGCGATGAAGGCGTAATCAGTCACCACCCTCCTTGCACACCCATCTGTCATGGTTATTGATCATAGATTCTGTAACCCCCCCAAATGTACGTGTGGGTTTGAATAACAATTTTGTTCCCCTTTCTCTTTGCTCTATGTTTCTGTCCGATTATGAATGGAAAACCTTCACACCAGTTACAATTCCAGGGCGTTAGTTAAGAGTTGTTTTTTGTTTGGTAAAGGTTAGAAAAAAACTTAACCCTCCAATGCATCCCATGTGTTCGATAAAATGCCTCAACCCATGTCAACCCATATGCATTTGAAAAGAAAAAAAAAATTCAAGTATTTTTGCACATTCATGAACTGATTTTTTTTTCCCGTGCAAATTACTTACATTTATTACATTTTCCATGGTTGTCTTTAGCAAAAGGTTGATGAGCCAGAAAAGCTAGGGGCTTGGATGCAAAAGCTTGGGTATGTCTCTTCTTTTAGATACGAAATGAATTCCACTCAACCATCGTAGACCACCTAAATTCCATGTAGTTGTAATGCTTTGCTGAAACGAGGGATAGCAAATTGAAGGTTATACACAGTGAAGGGATAGCTGTTGAACTCTGTAGCACTAACTAAAACACCAGTTCAAATTGAAGATTTAAATAGGATAAAGATCTGAAACGAGGGTGAGACAGGTGCATATTGTGGACAACAACTCTATGGAGTTTTGTTCAAGTTTCCAGTGTTCCCATGATTTACTATTGAGTTTAGTCCAATTAGTACCATTGAGTTTTGTTCTATCATTGAGGGGTGGTGAAGAGAAGACACATCATTGAGGGGTGCTAACGACTACCAAAGCCGTATTGAATACCCAATTTGTTTGTCGTGTATAATTTTTTATTTCCTTGATATTTTGGATGTGGATTTTTTATAACTCCAAATCCTATGAGGCTTTGTGTGTGATTTTGTGCATAAAGAAGTTGGGATTCGTAAATTACTCGTTTTTTATCTGTTTGTTCAAGTTAATCGGATCAACGAATATGCTTGAGCTATTATTTTCCGCATAGTTGAATCGTTGGACGGGGTTGAAATATTGAACTTGAGCCTATTATTGATTTGTGTGCGTCGATTGTTAGGCACGGGCATCCACTAGTTGATATATATTTTATAAATTTTAAAGCATGAGTATAGAGTACAATCAAAATTCTAGTTAACTTGAAAACATAAACATTGAGAATCACCAATCCAAAATTAACTTAAGTCTAAGGGGACTACTGGTGGTGCAATGATAAAGACTGGGCAATTCTATTTGCAACCCCTTATTTACTCCGTACAACCCACTAAAATTTTCACACAATACCACTAAATTACAATACTAGTTAAAGGCTAAAATACCCCTAAAGTAAAATCTACATATCCAAAAGCCCTTTTTCTTCTTCTTCGTAAACTTTTATAGCCACCCGCCAGCCATCGCCATTGCCACCTCCTTCCACCTCTCAGGTCCAAAAAACTTTAACCCACCACCGCCATCGCCACCTCCTTCATTCAAAAAAATTCGGCCCAGAAACCACGACTTTTCAAATCCGAAAATCGACCATTTTTTCGACATTTGCAAACTGAAACAAAGAACGTAATGATCTTAGACAATTTCAGTAATTTAAAACCGTAAATATTACACAATTTTGACAACCAAATGTCGAAATTTGTACAATTTTCGGTATCTAGATGTCGTTACTATATATTTAGGCCATAGACACAAGTTCGGTTAAGTGCAAGTCAAATTAGTGTCAATTTTTCGGAAACTACTTACAGTTTTTTTGTAATTTTTTCGGTTTTCAGATACCGAAAATTCTCTTCTTTCGCAACATTTACTTACCGAAACATTAGTTACTGAAATTTTTCCATCTTCTCCCATCTTCAACGCATGGCGATGGCAACGGGTGGTGGTGGCGATGGCTGGTGGTGGGCGTGGCTGGTGGTGGTGCGCTGGCTGGTGGTGGCGATGGCTGGTGGCATCGGGTGGTGGAGAGAGACAGAGAGATCGATCAAGAGGGAGGGAGAAGAATAAGTGGACTTGATTAAGAGGGAGGGAGAAGAAGAAGTGGACTGGCAGAGGTGAGGAGGGGTATTATGGGGAGTCTGGGGAAATTTAGTGGGATATATGGAGTAAATTTGTTCGAGGAATTTTAGGTATGGGTTTTATGAAGAAATTCGGTTGTATGGAGTAAATAAGGTGTTGCAAATAGAATTGCCCCAAAGACTCAACCCAATAATAAGGTCTTGGGTTCGAGCCTGAACACAGTCACTTTTGTGTCTTATTACCAAAGGTTAAGCATGTCCTCAACATTCCCCTTCCCAGATACCTAGTAACGGGTACCAACTGGGCATTTTTTTTTTTTTTCTTCTTTATTATGAGCTCCCAACCAGCACCAAAATTAATTTATTGTGTTTCTTCATTTTATTTAGGATCATTTTTTAATTTTTCATTGTTATACTCCCTCCGTCCCAATTTAATAGTCCTTTTGGGAGTTCATACCACTTTTCAATTGCTTATATCTCATAATATATAATGTTTTATGTGATTTTGAAAACATTGTCTAATAAAACTACTACTTGAGATCTAACTAGATCCATATTGCATATAAAATTTATTACCATTTTAAAAATATATCTAATTTTTTATCCAGTTAGAATAGAACTAGGGAACATTAAATTGGGACATATGGAGTATAATGTTAGAGCTTGTCCCACATTGGTTACTTATCACCTCCAAAACTAGTACTATATAAGCCCGGGCAGCCTCTCAACTCATTGCTTATTGGTTTTGAGTCGGATGCTTTAACACCATTTACGAAAAAAGTATAATAGGGCTCACTTTTCATTGTTCACTGCTCTAATATACACCCATGCCCAAAAAGAGGGGGGGAAATGAAGAGTCGCATTAATTCCATTAAAAGTTAAAAACTGAACAGATGGGGGGAAAAAAAAAATGAGTACAGGAAGACTCTTTCCTCCCTGGCCATACACATGTACGAACTACGAATATGGTGAGAGTAAAACCCAATCCCTAACAAAGGACCTTTCAATTTCCCTATGGCCTTCACTTCCCAGTTTCAATCGGAGGAGATGATAACAGCGAGGACACACAGCTTGGAAACGAAAATGAAAACCAAAAACACTCTAATCGGAGGCAAAAACGGTGACTAGAAGGAAACAACAACGGTAGCTGAAAGGAAACGACGATGGGACTTGAAGGAAACGACGGCGATTGGAAGGAAACCGTAAGTTCCCATCTTCCTTAGTAGCGCGATCCTGTCTCAAAGGGAACGAGCTCCCGTCACAAAAATCGAAGAGAGAAACTCGGAACCAAGTTTCTCGTCTGGGAGCGTCTTCAAAGTAGGTGATTCCTACAACTAAGATCCGATCCGACCCGAGCCAAGAGAATCTGCGTGCAAGCTGGAGATCAAGTTCGATCATGTTACCATCACGTGGCATTAGAAACGTCATGCATGATGTCACTCCAAGAAGCGGTTAGGGCATGTGCCTAACACGAGCTTTTTCGAGCCTAAGCTAAGTCACTCTATAAAGTGCAACAACATACCCTTAAAAGAGGTACGCCGTTCATTTTCACCCTAAGAGCTCTGTACTTTCCTCTCCTTCTACAAGGACTTAGTTAGCATTCGGAGAGCCTCCCACACCGTCAGGCCAACTCACCTTAACCACATCCATAATTTTCATCAATAATGTAGTTTCCCAATATGCAGCCTTCTACGATGTATGATATTAGCTCTGAATATACACTAAAGGCAAAAAATGGAAGAAAATTAATTTCAATATTACCAATTGAAGAACCAATTTCACATAGCAAGTAGATATTTTGGCACCCTGAACAAGGACTGACATGCAACCATAATTGGATTCTATAGCAGCAAGCTCAGTTAGATTAATAGTTCAAACTTCGAGTCTGATTACAATGGCTTAGAGTAACAAAATTCAGTACTAGAGTGGGAACTTCAACTCTATTCCCTAAGTGTTTTCAATTTTGGGATAGGTATAGGTAAGGTTTGAAAAGCTGGAGCGGCCAGTTCGACTGTCAACCAGCGTTACTCCAGTCTGGATTAACAGAAAAACCGCCTTGTCTTCAAAACGGCTTCCATTTTAAAAACCGTACAAATAAGCGGTTGAACCATCAGCCCATAAGAACCCTACACGGGTCAATTAAACCGGGAATAAATTTTCAAACTGGAGATCGCCCCTTTAACAGCCATCAGTTCAATGACAGCTGGCGTGTGATGAAAAGTTGCGCATGGAGCACTATCAAGGATATCCCAAGCAAGCAAACACTAAGCATTTGGAACCTTTTATATACCCAGAGGGTACCTGAACTTCTACTTCCCACGGATGTGGGAATGAAAGAAGTGCAGATTGATCTCTAGCCAAATAGTTCATTTCTTTTATTCAAATAACAAAGGATATTTTACATTTTCAAGCTTTCTACACATTTATTCTTCTATATGCTAATTTTAGTTATTTATATGCTATCAATAATTTGGATAGTATTGACATCACAGTTTGATTCCTGTTCGGCCACAGTGGAACCAATGACCCATTAGTCCGATCCCCTTTCCAGTTCGCCCACCGGTCCAGTTTTCAAAACATTGGATATAGGATTATAGAGCCAAGACACCAGATAGCAGTGCTATTTATTCACAATACACTTTTCTTTTCTTTTTTTCCTTTAGGCAACCAGTAGGCTTTGTGGCCAAGGAACCCACTGGCTGTTAGTTGTCTCACAATGAACATAATTTTTATGGCAACTAAAACACAAAGAGAAGGTTGTAACTTTTTAAATGATCAAGTACCGACCACCTCCAAGTTTCAGCTTTTATAGTTGTCTTTTACATGGCTAAAGTGAATGAAAGGCCAGACACTTTTACCTATCCATGCTGCTTTCAAGAAGGCCCGTGAGGAGAGGAAGTAGACACGTGCATATATCCAATGTGATAATGTCAGGTTTTTCTGTCAAAAAGCTGATCACATCAGCAAGAACCTACAAGTGTCAGCACAATGAAAAAGAGGTAAATTAAGAAAAGTTTGTTAATAAAATAATAAGAAATAAATTACGTTTAAATTTAAGCCCCGAAAGGAGTTGAACTAACAGCATGATCAGCGATCTTCTCCATTGCACCAATGGCCCCTCTAACATCATGCCTTTCCCAGTATCGATGGACTATCTGGAACAAAAATGACAGAAAGTTCAGCAACCTTTTAAAATTAGCAGAAAATGCAAAAATACCTACAAGAATATCTTCAGTTGCTCTATGGCATGAATATCTAGTTTCAAACCAAACTAATCAAAGAGCAGTGATAGGAGATGTTTGTAATGAATCCCCATTTCATTTTTTTTTTCCCTTCTAAAAAATTTACACAAATTTTTTCTACTCAATGAGATCTTTAAATTGGTGTAATTTTATTTTTTTTTCCCTTTTTCTAAGAATCAGGAAGAAATTTCAACAAAATGAGAATGAAAGAAGTACATGATAAAGGAAGAGAATAAGTGCAACAAAGAGAATATAAAAACCTAAAACCATCAAAGAGAATCTACAGATCACACACCACTCCCAAATCTCTAAAATTGTAAACCTATGAGAATCCCCTCAAAAGGAGGAGAAATCAAAGCCGGTATGATGACAAGTACCATCCCCTATCCCATAGAAACTGAATTTTTCTTAAACTTATAGTCAAGGGGGCCAGAACTAAAGCAAGGCATTCGGGTCTTACCGAGGCATTATCACTAAAGCAGAATTTTCTAGATGTGGGTCTGACCAATGGATTTAGTTTGTGATATGGACTAGTATGAGAGCTAGGAAAGTCAGCAAATGTCTTAGGATTGAGCATTAGACACCCTAGCTCGGATACCAATCCATCCTAGGTCTATAAAAAAAACTCTCTTAAACCCTACCAGAGGTAGACTCACATTGAAAACTGGGTGTCCACTCTCTTTATACAATTCTAGATCATCTTCTCTCCATCTAATACATTCTCCCATCGGCTATAGTCTGTTATATAAGCCCTTAGGGTGGATGATGATGGGTTAAATGCTTGAATGGGATCAACAAGTGTCGAGCCTTCCCAATATCTTAAGGACTCAGAAGATCAAATGTTAGGACTTTGGATGAAGTCATCTCTCGCAGACAAAAGAGTGATACTTTGTGGAACAAACAAATTACTATTATATCATTCCCATTAGTGATGTATGCCCTTAAACCCAAGTTGTATAACCATTATTGGGTTGAAGATTAGTTTGATATCTTCGGGGGTCCATGAAAGATGCATTTGATAATTGGAAGCTCTCTGTAGTCTGTACTATTTATTTTCTTTTCCTAATTAAACTGCGAGGATGTTTTTTCTTGTATTATTGCTTATATAACTGTCATGGGCATTCAAGGCCGAATGAACTTAGCAGGTGCCTAACACTTTCTCTCTCAATAATTGAACTCCAAAACAAATTCCTTGGTGACGACAGAACAAAGACTATCTGAAAGGAGTTCTATTCTTGCTTTCTTGGACCTATAACCAAGTGCCAATTAAATATATCATTGTCACAAGAAGGCAATATATTTGGCATCAACTTCAATACTTAATATATACACTTTACTCCACAATGCTGCAGAATGTATTGTTTTGTAACAGAGGAGCTGTAGGAGTTCTGGGCAAGATTTTTTTCACGTAACTAACTTTCCGTATGCACATGACAATGGCCCAGGGACCGCATTTCATCATTTCCCAGCCAAGCTTGAAAAGAATTATGAAGTAACTTTGCAGTTTTAGAGAGGTTCGATTACTTGGGGTGGGGCTTCCAGAAGTGATTCACAAAAAAAAAAAAAAAAAAAGGGTCTTCACTAGGATCTTTACTCATGCTTACCTACCATATATGGATCTTTATTGCCAACCTCATTCTCTATGTTGTTATGTATGCTTCCCAAGCTATGAGTCTAAGTGATCTAATAAAACATATTACTCTAACCAAAAGCACACCTATAAGCAGAATATATCTGAGAAGGGAATAGGAGAAAAGAAAAAGAAGAACAAACTGGGTAACAAATGAAAATTGCAGCAGCTTAATCTCAAGCTATAAGTACACCTAGTCTCAGAATACGACAAAAAGGAAACAAGTTACACATTATAAGCAAACTTTCTGCAAGATTTAGTTGCAAAAATAAAATAAAATAACACCTGCAATTTGCCTAAGCGAGACTGCATTGAGCCAACAAAGTGAGCATGTTGGTCCATCATATCCGTAACTGCATCCCTGTCGCTAGCAGACACTGCTTTTTCAGGAGAGTGGTTCCGTCTCTGCTTATAATTAAGAAAAACAAGACATATAAGCCTCCCTTAGCACCATGAGAAAGAAAAAGAAGGCAAGAACTATATTAAATACATCTATATCTAGAATACAAATAGACAAGGGACCTAAGAAGCACCGACACTCCTAGAGGCCGGCGTGTCCCCATGTCCGACATGGGGACACGGGGCTACGCGGGAGACACGGCAAAATACGTATGGGACATGCCACGTGGAGTGTCCAGTAAATGTAATACTCCCTCCGTCCCAAATTCATAGTCCCTCTTCGGGATCCGAACTTTTTAAGGGAACATAATAATTGCTGCAAAAAGTATTTTTCTTTCCAAATATGCCCTTGAGCTAGAATTTCAATGCAAGTACATTTCCTTTTATTCTTGGCGCCAAAATTGAAATACAATAGTATGGCTCCCTTTTTTTAATTTCATTACCGGGGAAGTTCAACTGCTCCCTTTTTTATTGCTATTGTAGAACACTGGTGTTTGAGTGAGTCAAAATTGGCAAGGGAAGGAGTCCCGGCTTTGCACCGACCATGAACCAACGGGCATGCAGGGCCCACTCCGGGTCCCGCATAGATGATCTAAACTTTTCAATAATTTTTAAAAAAGAAACCGAGTGGGCTTGTAAAAAATCAGCTCAATCTGATATGTGTAGATACTCAATCCATCCTCCATTCTTTCATTCAGATTACAGGATCCTGTAATCTGAATGAAAAAATTGAAGATTGGATCGAGTATCTAAACATATTGGATTGAGCTGATTTTTCACGGGCCCACTCGTTTTTTTTTTCCCTAAAATCATTGAACTGCTCGGATAATCCATGCAGGACCCGGAGTGGGATCGGTGCAAAATCCACGGTCTCTTTAGCATTTTGGGTAAGGGAAGTCTTTTAAAAAAAAAATGTCTCTTCTTGAATGAATTTTCAGCAATCTAGAAAAGGCGGTCATTTTAAACTTCTTCCAAAATTTGCTTCCCAATTTGCAACCTAAAAGAGCGGGTCTTTTTAAACTTCGGCCGGTCTTTTTAAATTTCCAACCGTACCAATTTTCCTTTCCCAAGAGTAAGAAGTCTTCTCCAATTCAAACACTCCTTGCTTAATCTCTTTGCTTTCTGCGGCTTCCTTAACATTTCCTTTTTCAACCCAATCACTCTCTTCCCAAACATTACTCCTACATGTCTTTTTCTCTCTTACCTTCCTTATAAATTATCCAAGGATTCTGTCCTTGAAAATTCCCCTGTTCCTTCTAGAACTAGGAAATATCTACCGGATGAACAGCGCCTAGCAATTTATGAAGCTCTCTTGGTGTGTAGTGCGGCTGGAAAACTAAAAAGGGGTACTGTAAAATCTATTGCTGCTCTGTTCTCTGTCGACATCAAAACTGTTCGTCGGAATTGGAAGCAAGGGAATGCTTATGTTGCCAATGGATTGGTAGCCAATGTCTGTAACCAATTGCCCGGAAAAGTTGGCTGTAAACGAATTCAACTCGACACCAACAAGGTGGCTAAAGTTCATCTTCGCAGGCATAACAACATTCGATCATTAGCGAAGGAATTGAATATGGCAAAATCAACACTCCATACGTGAGTTAAAGAAGGTACGATTAGGCCACACTCAAACGCACTGAAGCCTTATTTATCTGAAGAAAATAAGAAAGCAAGATTGCAATTTTGTGTTTCAATGCTTGATCTAGAAAGTCATCCAATGTTTAGACACTTTCACGATTTCATTCATATTGATGAGAAATGGTTCTTCTTAACTAGAGAATCGGAAAGGTATTATCTTCTCCCTGAAGAGGAAAAACCACTACGCACTTGCAAAAGTAAGTGATGTTCTTAGCAGCCGTAGCCCGAGTCAGCGCCCAACCACGATTTGATGAAGATAGAAATGAATTGTTTTCTGGTAAGATTGGAATTTTTCCATTTACATACAAGGAACATGCCAAGCGAAGTAGCAAAAATTGAGTTGCCGGAACATTGGAGACAAAGGCAGTCATAGCAGTGAATAAAGATGTTTTCCGCTCGTGTTTAATTGAAAAGGTTCTACCAGCAATTCGATCCAAATGGTCGCATTCTAGTACTTCTACAATGGACCCAATCTATGTCCAATTGGATAATGCGAGACCGCACATTCTACCGGCCGATGCTGAATTTATTGAAGCTACAACTAAGGATGGATTTGATATTTGGTTTCACTTTCAACCTCCAAACAGCCCTGATTTGAACGTTTTGGCCCTTGGGCATTTTAGAGCAATCCAATCTCTACAATTTCAAGAAGCACCGAAAACAATTGATGAACTCGTTCATGCAGTTGAGAAATCTTTTGAACAATTTCAAGAAGCACCGAAAACAATTGATGAACTCGTTCATGCAGTTGAGAAATCTTTTGACGAATTATCATCGGAAAACCTAAATCACGTTTTCAAGCTTGTATGATTGAGGTCGCTACCCCAAGAAGCCTTCTTGTCACTCCGCAAAAGGGGGAAAAAAAAGTACAAATATAAAGGGTCTCTACAAGCTTATGCTGAGCCATCTGCAAGGTGTAAAAAAAAAGATCATACCACATTACGCTGTAGCATGCCAACAATAGGTACTTTCCCAGATAAATTGCTGGAAGCGGGAGCCTCGTAATGCTGGTACCTCTCACTCTTCTCCCAGCTCGAAACAAGAGAACGAGTCCAGCCTAGAATGTGGGTCACTTGAATGAGTGACTTTGTTAGATTATCTCATGAATTAGTTACCAGTGATTTAGAGAGGACATACCTCCTTTTTGTCCTTCACTGGAAGAGACATCTTTGTTCCCTTTATGCACACGAGTTTCATCTTAAGGGAAGACAATAAGCTAATGTCAGTAATAAATCCATACATCCGAGCTATAAACATAAATAAAACAGATGAATATTAGCTGCAACTAAAACTAGTGATAATAATCTATAACATTTCAGGAACAGAATAAAATTTACATTCAACTTAGCAAGTAGTCCTGAGTATAGTTTTGAGACGATGAACAAAGTCGATGTGCAAATGAAGCATACATCTCTTTATTCTGTGCCACCAACGTAATTTCAGGATCTTCTAACTCAAAAAAAATCAGATTTCAATTGGGTATTTAATGGTCTGGATTGAGGTTAATTAGGATTGCTTAAAGACGATGGATTGTTTTTGTTTTAGGGCTGGAATAAAAGGGTATATGAGTTGTGTGGTTATCGGGTCAATCAAATGGGAGTTTGATTCAAGAAGCATAAGAAATAGAGGGAGAATAAGAACACAAGGGCCACAATACTAACAAAAGAAGGCCACACTTCAATCTCAAACTCTGTTGGAGCTTGCCCCACATTTGTTAACATAACCTCCAAACTACTCGTAAACTAGTAACTACTAACTAGTATATAAGCTTGGATGGCCTCTCACTCATTGTCAATTGGTTTTGAGTTGGATGTTTTTACGATTCTCATTAACCAACTCTGAATTAAAATAACACGATATAGAACCGAAATTAAAATCCTTAAGAAACCATCCAATTCCTTTTCTTTCAGCATCATTTGCAATTTGGCTTGAGTTCTACTTTTAGAACCGTGTAACATGGTACGAGAGCCCGAGTACCCAAGGGATGGATAAGGTACATTTCTTTAGCGTGCATATGTTGGGTGTTGTCAAGTGAGCACACACTGTGTGTCAGGAAGGGTGTGACGTGAAATCTCATATCAGTTAGGCAAACTAGCAGGCGCCAGGGCAACTTCACCTCAATAGCTAGCTTTTATGTAGGACTTCTGTCCAATACATGTAACATGGCATCAAAGCCAAGGGATGAGTCGGGAACCTGTTGGGGCCTGCATGCACCAGAGAACTTTGAATGATGTGTTAGACGGTCTTGGGTACAACTTAATCCCAAAAGCTAGCCCATGAAGTGAGGGTGCCCTCACCATTATCTATTTCATATTACTTTGGTACCCAGGCGATGTGGGACTTTGGTTTACACTCTCCCTCATGCGCAGGGTGCTCACTCGCCAGCACCTACCGCGTGCAGGTCAAAGACACACACCCTACCCATCTCTCTGATACCATCTTACATAGTCTTGGGTAGAACTCAACCCCAAAAGCTAGCTCATGAAGTGAGATGCCCTCACCTTTACATATTTCATATTACTTTGGTACCCAGGCGATAGTGAGACTTCACTTTACATGTTGTGCATAAGGAAGGGTATGAAACAAAGTCCCATATTGCCTATGTATACAAGTAATGTGAATTATATATGCCTAAGGGCCCATAATATCCATTGTCAGTTTCAGTCCTAATAGCTTAAGTTTTGGAACAGTTGGTGATTTAACATTGTATTAGAGCTAGTTTCTGAGATCTTGTGTTAAAGTCTCGCCCTCTACATTTGTCTCCCATTTGCATTATGTATTTCATGTTTGCATCTCTGACTGGGTTGGACATTTAGGAGCATGTTGATAGCTAGATGTACATTTTTTTTTTTGGCCCATCCCTAAACGCTAACCACTTAAGCTTTTGAGACAATTGGTAATTTAACACGACCCTCCTTATTTAGAGCATGACTGCCGACAAATGCGAGATGTGTCAAAAATAAGAAGATTAAATATTACCAAAAACTTCAAGAGCAAACAATAACCACTCACATGAAATGGCACAAACAGAAACAGACCACACTACACACAAGTAATAAAATAGTTATAACCTGATACGGTAAGACATCATAGGTATTAGTAAGCAAAAGAATTTCTAATTTAAAGAATATATAAATCTACATTTTCAAAGAAAAACATCAGAGACAAGAATTATGAGAATATATAAGATATTTCTAATTTATCAACAGAAGAGCATGGCCATAACTATACCACCAACCTAAAACAAAGAAAGCTTTCTGACTCGTGAATCAATAGCAAACAATTTCGAAGTGCAAGCGCATAATATTAGCCGAAACAATAGACAAATGAATCGCAATCAAACAAGCTGAGAATTGCATACATACAACTGTCATGCTGATAACCAGCAAGTGGCTCCATCTTTAGATTTGTTCCAATTCTCCCAGAAACAATACCCTTATCATCCCTTCGAATCGTACCAGCTTCAAGATTTCCTGCAGCTGAGCTTTCCACTGCAGGAAAGATATCCCTATTTGCCGCTCCACTAAACTCAGTGACCTTAAAACCATCAGCTTCGGGATGATCAGGAGGAATTGGCCTCTCCAAGTCATCTCTTACGTTCACAAACTTACGAATCTCAGATGCTTTTGTCTGCAAAGGCAATGGCATCATTTTTCCAACTCCACTTTCTTTCCTCAATTCAGCTGCCTGTTCCAACCTCCCATTACTTCGGGGAACGACAACAGTTATTGCGTCGGATGCGTTGAAAAACGAGGCATTAGCTGTCGAATGCAACTTTGCTGTGTTCCTCTTCAGAGCCGTTGCACCAGGAACTGAGACTGAAGTAATGGGAGTTGTCTTTGGACCAGTGTTTGAACTGACCCTTTGAGGAGTACCAGGTGCACTGCCTGCGGCTTAATCGACAAATACATTAACAATAGTAAACATGTGTCAGAATCTGGGCATCAAGAAAAGATGACAAAAACATATGGATGTTAGAATTAAACATTCCCCACCAAGAAGAAAACTACACAAGCTAAACAATAGTAAACATGTGTCAGAATCTGGGCATCAAGAAAAGATGACAAAAACGACATATTGATGCTAGAATTAAACATTCCCCACCAAGAAGAAAACTACACAAGCTAAACAAAAAGCAAAGGGAAACAAAAACCAAAGACACAAAATCAACAAATCAAAGAACAAAGGAAGGGATGGTAGCAACTAGCATTTGCGTTAACCCTAATATGGGCCCAAAAAAGTCAAAAAATGAATCTCCAGTTGTTTAACAAATCCAAATAGTGCCTCATCCCTTCACACAAGGATTTGTCAATTTTAGTCAAGTCCCGAACAAGACAAGGAAGAAACAATTAAGTGGAAAAAAGCATACATGGAAATGATTTTGACTCCTTCGTAATAGGATCTGAGTTTTGTGATGCTGAAAGCCTTCCCAAAGACTTTGCGTCCTTGGATATAGGATCTGAATCTTGCGAAATGGATAGCCTCCCCAAACTAATCTTTGCACTGTTCTCAGCCAACTTTGGCATAATCCCACTTGAATTTGATTTCAGTTCTGGGTTACTACTATTTAATAGAGTTTTATTACCTACTGTGTATGGTTCGATGCGCTGCCAAGGAAAACGTCATAAAAACATATATCAGTTGAATTTGAGGAAATGACAATACAAAATTTAGTATGCAACCAAATTGAGCCGTACCAAAATGTCCACAACCCATACTCCAACACAACTTTGATTATACGAGCAACCGAGAAGCTTCCCCTCGTGAATATTAAGATCTGACAGTCTAGACCATCCCACATCCACAGCCTCGTGACATCTTATTGGTTCCCAAGAGACAACCTATCGAATAGCTCAAGGAGTTAAAGTAAAAAACTCAAATAGAGAGGAGCAGATTCATCAGAATAATTTAACATCTCTCCTTGACCAGCTAAATACAAGAACAAGTTACCTTCAGACTTTCATGCAAACCACAGAGTAGGGTTTTTCCATCGGGATTAAAGGTAATACAGCGTACGCCCGTGGTCTGGAGTAGGAAACAAAGAGCTCAGGATGAAAATAAGGTTCAAAAAAAAGTTTCAGAAATAATTGATTGACCATTCCACTCAAACATATGCAAAAACCAGCAGAATTACACCATCAAACAACCATTCACCTCAGGACCGGCTGACCCAATAAGTTCAAAAGTTTCAAGGTCCCAGAATTTAACAGTTCTATCAGCCGAACCTGTGAAGAAGCAAGAATATAAGTTCAATGATGGTTCATCCATAACTATAAGACAGTGAAAGATTAATAAGACAGCGACTGATTGTGCAAAGGGCTATTTTAACGGCAAGCGATTCCCAAGTCTGAAGGCATAATTCAGAAAGTCGATAGTTCACTTTATCATTTAAGCCTTAAGGACCTACTACTGAGTTGGTAGGGGGGCTTTAATGAGCCTTTGGATTGATTCTTCAGAATCTATTTGGTGGTCCCTATTGTAGATTCAAAAGTTAAGATGGCTGTAGCACTGTACATTAAAAGGCCCTTCTTTTTTTTCAGCTGAACCCAGCCCTTCTCGCCATGACACAATTTGACGAAGAGGTAAAAGTCTTCTTGTTGGATTGATGTGTAAAGAGTGGGGGATCATCTACTTTTGCATTATCTGGTGCCTTCGCAGATTTGGGATTTGCTGCATCATATTTTTTGCGATGCCTGGGTCGTGCCTACCTTCGTGAAGGCTATTTTTATTGTTGGCACACAGGATGCTGAGGACCGGTGACTGTAAATTTTGGGACGTGATGCCTCATCAGGTTTTATGGTGCACTTGGAAAGAGAAGAACTGTAGATCTGGATGGTCTAGAAAGCTATCCTGGCCTTGAAAAGGATGTTACTCTATACACTGTTTCTAGGGTTTAGACAACATTTTCCTTTTCTTCAGATTCTTTTGTAGAGTTTTCGGAGGAGATTTACCTCCCCATAGATTTTTAAGGGATAGAGTGGTTTTGGAGCTTAGGTATAGTTGCTGTCTTTATACACACTGTGTCTCGATGCTACGGCCGTTTAGGCACCTTATAACTATATCCCCATATATCTATCAAAGACAGAAAAGAAAGAAACATAGAAAGTGTGACAACAGTATAAAGAACTCTAAAAACAGTATTAGCGACTGGCGAATTCCATGGCCTCCATGATGCCTGCTTATTTCTGTCACTGGGCTCCTAGGTGTGGCTTCCAATGATTTCCAGAGGAAAGAATTCCTTGTCCCTATAATAAACTGAGAATGATAGGATCTAACCAAAAAACTACTTAACATGGTTCCACTGCATCCCATCCACCCTATTGCTGGGAACTGGACCAGAAAAAATGGAGCTCAAGCACTCATCAATTTCCAAACACAAATATGCCTAATGAATACATGTTCCCACATTGTCCTAAAACCATCATATACTCTTTTGTGGTTTGCCATCAAGGCAACCTTATATACAAGAGTGCTAATATACACCAGGCTGCCAATAAAGGACTGGCATGCTTAACACAATCTAAAATAATTTTCCTAATAGATTTACACAAACTACCCTTACAGCTCTTCGACTTCCTTAGATGTCAATCCTGCAAAAATTGTCAACCTTTTCAAAAGTAGTTCTTTCTCTTCAGCGTATGCATAGCTATCTACCCAATGCTTGATTAACTACCAGAAATGACATATAGTCAATTACGCAAGCCACCAACTTCAATGGAGTACGAACTTTTTAGAAACTCACAGGGTGATATTTGAACAGAGCAAAAGCCTTCCTACAAAAAGTTCTTGCGCAACTCATATATTTTCTCTGTCCAAGAAGGTATGTGAGAAAAGAGGGCACCATGATGAGGACAGGAATTTGGGTACTTGCAACGATCCTAATCAAAGGGCAGCATGGTTCTTTCAAGGATTTGTCGTTCAAGGGTCATCCATGGTAGTTGGTAGTTCAAAGGTCATCCATGGTAGTTGGAAGGTCAAGGGTCAACATGAATTAAGTACTTGCATTAATATTCATCTAGATACATGAAACACATTTCTAGTTCATTGCATCTAATTGTTAGTAGGTTCAATGTATGCATTTATATCTAGGTTCATTCACATATCTTATTTGATGTATTCATTTATTAGGTTCATTTCATTTAGACTTCAAGAAATTAGAAGGGTCTTTTCCATGTATTATAAATTGGGATGTAATCTTTCATTTTGAAGAAGAGTTGATTAATGAATTGAGTTTACAAGGCTAAGGCCATTGTGATTGGCGTTTGGGTTGCGGTCCTTCCTTGCAAAAACCGCATAATCCTTGCGAGGGTGAAGCATCACTATCTTTCTTTTCCCCTCTTCTTCTTCTCATTCTTTCCTCTCTTCTTCTTTGCGCACTTTCACCGAAGTGTTATTCTTATTTCCCACCAGAAACTACCACGATTCCTATTGTAGGCGGTAATACTTGAGCATCCTAAAACCGTCCTACATCACACCAAGCTCAACTCGTTAAAGTACTCTAGCAGTCTAGTTAGAGGTGTTGATTTCAAGGCTTGCATATTTAGGCTCCAAGGAGCTTTGGGATTCTGTTTAGTGCAAGAAAGTAATCTAGCAAGTACTTGTTAATGCCTTTTAATGGAGTGTAAGCTTATAAGTAGTACATATGCTATCAATCCTTTAACAAACCTGTTGCCAGAAGAAACTCATGGGGATGAAAGTCTATGCACTGAATCTGGCCTTCATGACACTTGAAATCATGCAACAACTTCCCAGCAGTCAAATCCCAAAGCTGTCACATTAGTTAAATTATATAAGAAAGGCATTAGGGGATGCAACCCCTATACAAAAATGTGGCCAAAATCAGACAACCCAAAAGAGCAATAAGGTATGTCACATTAAAGATTTTATTGCAAGCAGCCAAGCAACACAAAATTAAATTGGAAAGGAACAAAAAGGATAGAAAGTTAGCGCATACCTCTTGTCGGCTAAAAGAGAAACTGATATGCTTAAACATAACAGATTGTTAACCACAACTCGTCTAAAAGCTCAAACTATTAGAGAGAGAGGGTAACTTTATCATTTATATCATCAAACGCCTCATCGCATGGAGCCCAACTCTCCTCCATAAGCATGCTAACACGTGCAAATAGTTTAATCATTATGTAGGCGGTGATGTTCGAACAAGGTATATATCGGCTGCTCTGAACCATATTAGATGGTTAACCACCAACTCATTTAAAAGCTCGAGTTGTTAGAGAGGAGTAGCTTTATCATTTACCATCAAGAAGAAGAAAATGTCAAGCAAGAAAACGGAACCACACAAAAAATTACACCAGCCAGCCATCTATTGTGCCCGCGGATTTTCACATGTCAGGTGTGATTGAGAACAAGTAACCGAGAAAGTGCCAATAATGCATGGTGCAACTCAACATACAAGACCTACTGAACAATGAGTTATGCTATGACAAGCAAGAAAAATGCTCTAAAGATGCCTTATGTCTCCTTGGTATTTGTACCAACTTCTGGAAAGTCGCGTATGGTATCTGTATACTTCCTTTAGACAAGTTCAAAGAAGGCCTATATGATGGCCCTTTACAAATGCTTACAAACCGATCAATTAAAACACATGGGAAAGGAGAGGTCATTGCCAACGTTCATAAAACATTCTAGGTTGTATATAACCATGTGTTGCACTTTTGTCAAAATCAATGTATTTGTCATGAAGAGGCAAGAAAAGTAACTCTTACCTTGACACTGTTGTCTTCTCCACCAGATACGACCCAACGGCCATCAGGGGTAAATCTAATCGCATTAACCCCTCGAGTGTGGCCCTTGTATGTGTGAATACACCCTTTTCGTCTGATATCCCATATCTTTAGGTTTGTGTCCAGAGAACCAGAGGCAAAGAACTCTCCAAAGGGATGGAAATCCAAGGATATGCAATTGGACCGGTGACCCGTTAAGGTGCGAACAACTACAGAAGAAAACAAATTTTCAATAAATTTCAGATGTGACTTGATAGCATACAACAGAGTACAATGTGCAAGTTTGATTGAACACATAAACATACTCTTTGCCTCCTCTAAATCCCAAAGCTTGACTGTTCCACTTGCTGCTCCAGCTGCTACCAATACTTCAGAAGAGTCAAAACTAACAGAGTCGATTCCACTGGTATGACCGGACAAACTCTGCAAAAGTAACCACCAGTAACAGATTGAATGATAATATTGTTGGTCATTTATAGAGAGAGGGAGAGAGAAAAAAAGAGGGGGGCAGACAGATGTAAATTATGGGTCTAACTTTTTTCTTTACTCTTTAAAAGGGTGCTGCTGGTTTTGTAATTCAAGCCATCAGCATACTCTACAGACTAAACAGCAAAGTGTGTGGGAACTGGGAAGAGTGAGGGAGCTAGCCTTAAAGAATGGAAATTCTCTTTAAATAGAGAGCAAAACAGACTTGGGGATTTTTTTCGAGGGATTTCTCAACATTTTGGCTGTACGAATCTCTATTGTGCTTTTCAAAATAAGCAAGCAGAATTCTCTCCTAAAAGTTTTGAACCATATCCATAAAGCTATTAAAACCAAGGTTGTCAAATCGAGAACCGAAATGGTCTTTTTCCGAATCATGTAGCTCTGGTACGGTCATGATTTCTATTATAGACGGAAACATATGTTTATTGATAATGGAAACAACTACAAATGAAAGTTTCAGACCCCGACCAATTAAAAGCTTGTTCTAGATATGCTTTGATAATAATAGGGAGTAATAAGGTAAGCTGCTTTTCTATTGCAAAGTGCAAGAGAAGAGGATTCGTGAATCAATCCTATGGTCCTTTTTGAGAAAAAGAGAAGTATAAAACAAACCATTAGAAGGTCTTTAGGGTGGTTGTCCATTTGCTTCTGGTCATTTTTTTCACTCAAGTAACAAATCTCCCTTTCTCACTACCTAGAGAGAAATATATTTTTTAGACTAAATAAGGAGAAAAACAGACAAAAGATGGCATATAACAACACTTGAGTCCTTTAAAAATAGTTTGAACCTTTTTCAACCACAAAAAAAGCAACAAAAAAAAAAGAGCAAAAAAGGAATTTAGGTAATTGAAAGTACAGAACATATCCTGTGAGGGCTCCCTCACAAAAAAAGTGCGGGAAAATAGTTGTGGACCGTTGGATCCTATGCCCTTCACGCTATCCAACGGCTAACAACTGTTTTCCCGCACTTTTTTTTGTGAGGGAGCCCTCATAGGAAACTTCTTGATTGAAAGTAAACCGAACAATTCAACGATTCGGATCACGATTCATGTACGACTCATAGCTATTTCCGATTCACGCAGCCTATTCGTATCAATGACCCCTGAATAGTATCGAATCATATGACACGAATCATGAATCGTACGATACTAACAATTATGAATACAACTATCATGAAAAATGAATATCCCCTATCATAGGCAATGAATGAGGTAAAAAAAGTAGCTAAACTACTTATTGTTCTCCACTAGTCCATGCAATCAATTATACTATACTGGTCGAGTAGGTTTAATTTTATCCAAGCCTACTAGCATTGGCGGAAGTATTAGGGGCTTGAGGGGGCCTCAGCCCCTCATGAAATTCAAAATATTTTACTAATATAACATCTAATATGATAATTATATTTATATAGTGTGTATAGCAATCTCTGAAAATCTAAATAATTTTGACTTGATATAGTAAAAAATTGAAGTAATTTTACATTGCTATGTAAATTTTTCTCAATTTCTTTTCATAGATGAAAGTAATCACACATGTGCACTGCAGTTTGTTGCCGATAAAACAAAATAATATCACATATGATACATTAATGTATTACAGAAGCTACACCGTATATTGAGTATGTTTTTGCATAAAAATATTCCTCTTAAGTAGGCCCCCTCGGACCAAAATTCTGGCTCCGCCACTGCAGGCTACTAGTTAACTGAGTTATTAAATGATGGACGCGAGATGCTAACACTGGGGAGGCGATTGAGGCAAATGTATAGAGGATAGCGGATTAAACTTTCTTGATTATTTTTGGGGTGGTGGACTATTTATTTTTCCCACCAGGTCCCAAGCCCGGATAAAGGACGGTTGTGCGTTAGCTGACACCCAGCATGGAAAAAACCCTGTCAGATTT
The DNA here is from genome assembly GCA_016920895.1 of Vaccinium myrtillus. NCBI lineage: Eukaryota > Viridiplantae > Streptophyta > Magnoliopsida > Ericales > Ericaceae > Vaccinium > Vaccinium myrtillus. The sequence goes on from CM029279.1 coordinate 15,389,133, forward strand.
TTATGATATGAACGTGTAGCCCTTGATAAAGCTCAATGGAAAAAAAACGCTTAACGTAGCTGACCCCAATCGATTGGGTCCATTGGGACATAAGGCTCGGTTTGGTTTTGTTTGGTTTGGACTATTCATTTTTTGAAAAAAAAAAAATCTTTGGTGGCAAACCAATATATAAGAAATACTGCTGCAACAATAGGGCTTTCAAAAAGAAAGTTTTGGGGCCTTTCATGCCCAGCATGTGCCATGCTTGGGAGGTGTGTTGAATGTTTTTCCCTACACTATACTAGAAAGGACTACCACCAACCAGGCTGCATACATCTAAGAATTTCAGCCCCTGTTTTCCAAGCAACGATCATTTTCCAATCACTATTTGAAAATCAGTTATGAAAGGCAATTAGCATGAAAAGGACCAAAAAGAAGAGAGAGCAAGTGAGCAATCAGCTGGTTACTTAATGGAGTATGAACTGAGTATGACCAAGCAGCGGACAGAGGAACTGACCAGTATTGCATTTGGTTTGCCAATCGCCCATAGATTCACCTTGTGATCTTCTCCTCCGGTGACAAGCACCCTTGATGACTTCCTGCCAATCTTGAGGCAATTGACACTGGAAGCATGAGCAACAAATTCCTCTATCGGATTGACATAAAAAGGTCAAGGCAAACTCTTTTTTTATCCTAAACTCTATATTCCCAGCAGAATCTTTCCTACATAAACTGAAAAATGAGAAGCAAATGAAAGCTTCACTTAGCAATACAATTTTATCATTCGCATCACTGAAGAGATCTGTTCAAAGCACAATTGAGATGTACAAACAAAAGAAAGGATAAAAAGGCGTCGGGAGCTGCAACAGATCAATCCCAACAAAAAATAATTCCATGGAATCACCAATGTTACAAGAACACAAAAGAATTAGAGAAATAAATAATCAATGGAAGTTAGAGAGAGAGAAAAGGATACGTAGCTTATAAGCACGTTTGGTGGTCGTCATTCCTGTAGCAGTTAAACAAGTTCCCTCTGCCTAAAAGGAAAACGGTGACCGAACCCTAGCTGCAGTAGCTCCCTCTGCTGCCGCTGCTTCTTCTTCTTCTCGGTCGTGGTCGTCTTCGTCCTCTTCGTCCTCTTTAAATCTTGTTTAAAGTAATGCATTTAGTCTTATACCCTCCAAGAATCTGAATCCACCAACCCCAGATCTCGAAAACCAACCCCTAACACTCTCTCGCAATCCACCTACGACAGACACCACCAACATTGCTGTTTTACTTACAATATCGTTGATTATGGATCTTTCGAAACTTGAATCCAAAAAAAATTCAAAACAAAAAACTGGTTTATGTATATATATAATAATGTTCAGATCCCGAAGAAAATAAAGACGAGTGCGGATATCACCTGAGTTCTAACAGACATTTTTTCCTCTCTCTTTCTCTTCGGAAATTGGACGATGAAACTCTTTGGTGGTTGGTACCCACCAAAAACAATCCCTGTTTTTTCTTTCCTCAAATTTTCGGCCTTCGAAGAGTTGGGGGTGCCGACAGTATTTGGTACGTATGGTGATTGAGGTGGTGGTGTATGTGAAGTGGGTGGTGGATTTGTTAACCTTGTTTGCTTCCGATATCAGATTATCCCAGAAGAAATACCTAAATTCAACAAGGCATAAAAATGGCGCACACACACCGACACACGCAGAGAGAGAGAGAGACCTGTGCTGAATATATTGAATAAAAGGAAAATCCAGATCACATACTACTACCTACAAATTCAAAAATTACCCCACCTTTCAGCGCTTTGATGCTCCCTCCTTTGCAACTCGAAACGACACTTTGTTTTGGTTCAGCGCTTTACTAGTAGCACACTAGGCCCGGCTTTGAGGGGGATAGGGATGGGATAACATTTCGGCCTTTTTCGTTTTGCGTTTTTAAGACTCGATTTTCTTAATTATTATTCAATTATTACTTCTATTTTTAAATATTATTCACATTTTTCTCTCTATTTCTCTCTAATCATTAACCTCTATTTTTAATTATTATCTCTATTTCTCCTTGTAATCATTATAAAAACCAAAACTCAAACCAAACATAACCTTCACGCCTCTTATTCATGTTTGTGGTACCCCGAAAAAGAAAAAAATAAATACTAAATAAAATGAAGGAAAATGGAGGGAAAGAGCCACAAAAGTTAAAGTGGAAAATTTTTAGTTAAAATTAGTTTAGTTTAGTTATTTTTCTTCTCCTTTTCCTCTTCAACCCTAACAAAGGGAGAGGGAATTTTTTTTATTTTCCTCTCCTTCTCTTTCTTTTCCTAGGTATCAAATAGGGCTTAGCCTCACTTTTTAGGTATAAAAAGAGACTAAACGAATGTACAGCCTACAAGGGGCATACCCCAGGGAGGACAAAGAAAAGATGCGTAAATCCCGCACCCGCTGGGATGGGGAAAAATGCAACATAGGAGAAGCAAAAGCGTAACTATCGAATGTATCTCACCCATCTAATAGAGAGAAGAGAAACACCGGACAAGACATATGTAGAACATGGAGAACATGATATATATATATCAGACCACACTTAGTAACAAGGTAAAATAGTGCAGCCTAAAGAACATGAGGAAGCCCGTGAAGTTGAAGACGGGCTGATTCGCATAACATATAGAGGCACATATGACCTTGGGCTGGTCCCAATGAAGTTGTGATGGGATAAATCCTCCCAATGGCCAATGAGTCGGACCTTCCAATGGGGCCTCAACAAGTTGCTGGGAGCCCAATGTGGTTTGGACCGTTGGCGAGAACTTGATCCGAATAAGAACATTGATTGTGTTGGCTCATCATTCCAAGGGACAACCCCACAAGGATAGGCAATAAGATATGATTAAAGTAGATTACAAGATAATGGAAGAAGACAGCCCCCTCATACCTGAGCCCCCTCAAAAAAAAAACACCTGAACGATTGAGCTTCTAAGGAAAACCCAAAGCTGGACCAGTTTGAAGTACCCCATAGTCTATGTAGAACCATAGAACCTGATATAAGCAGCAATGAACCCAAATTGAGACACCTTTAGAATTTGCCGCTTGAAACTGAAAATCTAGGCAGCTAGCAGCCCTTGCACCGAACACGATAACCATCCAAACTTTAAAATGCTAGCTACTCCTTGAACAGAAAGTTGAAAATTAGAAGAGTACTCAAAATGGAACCAGTTAAAAGCACACCAAATGGCCAAGTTAGGCCACTTAGAGCAGCCAACACCATGGTTTGGCCAAATAAAAAATCAGGAGATAAGATTTCACTCACTCTAAAGTTATTCCTTAAGGGGATAACTTTTGGGCATCCCGTGGCCTCCCCAAAAATTATCAGGTTGAAGAGAGGTAGTTTTTTGGCGATTTCACCCCCCCTCCTTATTCCCTTTACCCCGCGTTTTACCACCCACCCCTTTTATCCCCCACTTTATGAAATATCCAAATCAAGTCATATTTTTATCCTCCTGCATCCAAACCATCTCCTTTTTTATCTTCTCCATAAAAATCACATCAACGTGGGTCAAGCCTCGCTACCTCTTATGTTATCCCCATATAACTTATCCCCCTAAAATCAATCCTCAATCCAATCAGGACTGTTTTGTCCTTGTTTAAATTTTACTGAATTGGGTAAAAGAATTCAAATCAAAATAAAGAGCAATAATAATACCCCACCACACCATATAATATGAGTTCATTTTAGTAATACTCCCTCTATTCCTTTTTAAGCATGTTGCTTCGTAAATCCAACTTATTAAAGAGACATCATTATTACACCTTTTATACCAATTTTTACCTCCATGTTACAACTTTCACATCAACTTTTACCTCCACTTTTCAAAATTATCCGACACTTTTACCCATAAACTCTTTACCCATTAATTTTTAAAAGGGCAAAATAGTAAATTTACAAACTGATAAGCCCCCAAAAGTGTTAATAATGGGGCTTATCTCACTCACTTTGATCACACACACGCGCATTATATTGTTTTAAACTATTAATTTCGCGCAAGGTTATTTTTTGTAGTTTCAGGTAAAAATAGAGAAATAAGGCATGTTTTGACGCTATTGTTAAACCAACGGATGCCCGAGCAACGGAGGCCACATGGCACCCCGCCACCGAGTCCCAAAAGTCAAGGAATGAAGTTTTGAACAAGACTCGGGATGCCTAGAGGTCATGATGACAAGCCGGAAGGTCAAGGGATCAAGACATAGAAAAATCTCAGTTTTTACATGTTCAACCGGTAGACACTTTTTGCTCTACCGGTAGAAGGGGAACAAAAGGTTTTTCAACTGGTACACACTTTTTGCTCTACCGGTAGAAGGGGAACAAAAGGTTTTTCAACTGGTAGAACACTTTTGTTCTACCGGTTGAAGCTGCACTTTTCTGCGACTTTTGAGCCCGATCAAGAAATATCTAGTGACATATTTGTAATAACTTAGCATGACTTTTGGGGCCTATAAAGGGTACCCAACCTCGGATTTTTAGGGTAAGCTTGGATTTTCACCTTCTCTCTCTTCCTCCCTTAGTTTTTCTTAGTTTGCTCTACCTTCTCTCTAGATTTTCAAGCTCTTCCATTTAGTTTCAAGGTAATTGTTCTTCTTTAATGTTGTAGTGTGTGTTGAGACCTTTATATAAATCTAGTTTATTTCCGTTTTTATCAGTTAATTCGTTTTCTTGTTTTTCTAGCTATTTCCTTTGAAAACTCTTGTTCTTATTAGTTGTTTGTGATTTTCTCAAGTATTAAAGTTGTAGGCTAGCTTATAATCTTCCATAAAAATCAGTTTATAAAGTCATATGTCATGTTCTTTATTTCCTTTATAAAATTAGTCATGTTTTCCTTAGCAATGATCGAGTAGTCGGTGTAGGCTTGGACATGGGGTGATTAGCACCCCGTGACTTAGGTTCATTCGCTCTCCTTGCCATATGGCAACCATTGCTTGTTAATCAAAGAGTAAGGATTAATTTTATGTAACAAAATTGGGATTTGTCAATCTCTTTGATCACACGTAGCCAAGGGCTTGACCACTTGGCACGTGTGATGCTTAGGGCGATGTCAATCAAAATGTTTGTATAAATGGCACAAGAATCCTACTCTTTGTGAAACACCTTTTCTAGTTTAACGAGCTTAAATACCAAATCTTCCGTTCGAGGTTGTTTAATGATGTCCCCGAGCCGGTTATTTTAGAGGAGAATGAATCGGCCTAAGTCATTGGTGTTAGTTATGAACCCCTTGACTTAGCCTTGTTTAAATTAGTCTTTTTAATCTCGCATCATTCACGAAGTTAAGTGAATTTCACCCCCAAACTACTAAGTCAAGTTTGCCGCTTTAAGGCTGAACCAACATTCGCGAATCAACACTCACGCTTAGCGCATTCGGTCTCTGTGGACTCGACCCGGACTTCCGGTTATCATGCTACCGCCGGCCTAAACCCTACGCTTGGGGAATTAATATTGGAACGCAATCCAAGGGCGCAAGCACAAACTTTTACCCATCGACTTTTCAAAACACACTCTTATTAAAGGATAGCCCAAAACAGAATACTCGACAATAAAAAAGGGACGGAAGGAGTAACTAATATAACACAAGTAGTGGATTTTTCTTATTTGAAATTGCTATTATGTTCTATTTATAACAAAAAGTAATAATAATGGAAGCTTGCCCATACTATTATGTAGGGGAACATGAAAAGAAATGTTTTCACTTTGTTTGGTTGAGTGTTTTTAGATAGTGTTTGGATGAGTTTTTGGGCAAAGTAATAATTAGAGAGATGTGTAATAATTGGAGAGAGATAGAGAGTGAAATGAAAATAATGATTGGAGAGAGAGGTATGGGTAGAGAGAGGTATGGGTAGAGAGAGGAATGTGATTAATGATTAGAGAGATGAGAGATGAGTAAAGAATCTTTTAGGAAAATTTTTTGGAAATGTAAAGTGAACACAGTGTTTATGTTTTGTGATATTTATTCCTCATTGATGCATGATTTTAACATTAAATGTGAAATTTATATTAAAAGAGAAAGGTCAATGTGAGTGTGGAGGTTTGAAAGTCATTTTTTTTTAAGTGGAAAACCAATGAGGGAAGAGTGAGAATTGCGGTCAAGGAAAATTTTGGAGAAATTTTCTAATTTTCTTTTTAAAAAAAGAAGAAGAAGAGCTTGTCGTGCTATGCGTCATGCCCGTAATTAGTATATACACTTCTTGGTTAGCACCCAAACATAGACTCTGTTTATTTAATGGAATTAACAGAAAATCCATTTATACATGTCCGTCTTGTTTCAATTGGCTTGATTTTAACCATCCCATGATTTTGTTACGATCAAGTATAATCAATAACTTCGGCTAGCTTGCACTAACGAGACCAATTGTGCAAACTACGCTTTACCCCCCAATTGAATGGGCTTGGTGCGAATTGTGCTTATGACTCAGCCATGTAATTCTAATGTCTAGCCCGAAGCGTAGGGCTTTGTAAAGACCCGTAGTTTTCACGAGGCATACTTTTTTATTAATTTTTTTTAGAATCAAAGTGCGGAAAATTATATACTATGGCGATGGGATGTAGGTTAATGTACTAAATTGGGTAATTTGGGTCTTATTTGAAGTACTTAGGTGATTGGGGGGTGTAAAGTGTCATTAACCTTTATGAGGGGTGAGTGAGTGAACGAAATTCATTTCTCTCGTATCCACTTCCACAGCCGGCTCTCTTTCATCCCTCCCTCCCTCTCGGTTCCTTCTCTCTCCTCCTCCCACACTCAAATCTCTCCCCTCTCCCACTTGAATGTTACATGAACCCACCTTGAAACTTTCTTATACACTCTATACAAACTGGGAATCGCGGGTATATGCTTCGAGAGGCTGAAATTCAGTGGGGTTCGGTGGAGAAAGGGCTAGGGCTTTCTTGAAGCAAAATTGGGGGTCTAGCAACTAAGGTAGGGATTTCTTCTTAAATTTCTGGGTGTTTATGTGTGTGTGTGTATCTTATACTTGAGATTTGATCTTACCATGTTGAACTTGATTAAACTTTCTAGGGATTTTTGTCTTAACTTTGAAGTCTATCATTTTCCCCACGAAATCCTTAAGGACCCACGGAAAAATTGGCAACCCTTAGATGTAATCTAGTAGCCTATATCTCAAATTTCTGAGTTGGAACGAAAAATTTGAGTTGGGTTGAGAGTTGACTAAACCCAGTTTGCTATTGCCGCTGCTTGTTGTTCTTATTTTTCCCGTCTGGACGGTTTGTCCAGATTACATTGTTGTTTGGTTTCTCAATCAAGTGATGTGCAAACTTCTGATTTTTGTTTCCAGTTCACATACAGAAGAACTTTGATAAGGAGTCTACAATATAATGTGTACATTAATGCACCCTGTTGTTTGCTCGTGTGATCCATTATTAACTTAACTCAATGTTTCAAACTGACATTTTGTAGACGTAACATTAAGGACCATCCTCATATAACAAATCAAATTTTATCAAACATCTCTTAATTGATTGATTAAGGGATGGACTGAATTAAATTTAGAAAAGTGTATGTCTTAATAAATTTCTGAGCCCTTTTTTTTTATTCAATAATCTTTTGGGAGAGAATGAAAGAGAGAAGGTGGCGAATTTTCTTTAGCAAAAAAAAAAAAGAAGAAAGAAAGAATGTTTCACTTTGGGAAACACGTGTCCAAATCAATCGAAATCAAATTGTGGTTCCACAAACCCATTTTGGTTAGCTGTGGAAATGAGTATCGTTCAAGAAGGTTAGAAATGTATACTAGAGACGTGTGGAGATGTGTGGTCATTGAAAATGTTTGGAATGAAGCGAGAGGGTCACATGATTAGTTAGGCGTGGGAAAGACGCTTGTTTGGCCTTTGTTTGATTTTCGATTGTGAAGTTCTTTGGAGGAACCAATTCCGAAACTTCGAAGACTTGTTCGAGTTCTATCGATAAACTGAAAGCTTGTTTCTGTTGATTTCTTTAAAATGTATATGAGATATGTTATGGGTACATTTGTTGCCATTGGGTGTGTTCGAAATAAAGTGAGATGACGTGCGTTTAGATGAAACAAATGGTGGAGTTAATCATAGTTCGTTCTCCGATAGTGTAGTTCCTTGAGACACTTTTGTTCGTTCTCCAATAGTGTAGTTCCTTGAGACACTTTATCTACACGTGGCAACTTATCCAAATCTCTGAACTTTTTGATGGATTATAAATTCGATTAATTGGTTGATTGAAAGTACATGATGGAACGAGAAATTGGAAATGCTTGCTAGGCACATTTGGAGTTTGTGTTGATGTCGGATATGTTTGAATTGAAATGAGAGAATTATGACACTAGTCTAGCGTGAGAAAATAGTTAATTTGATGATAGCCGGTACATAGGAGGGATTACGGGATTCCGAAAGCCCGAAGTGATATTAGGTCTGCCTCCAGGTGATATACTAGGGATTTCTTTAAGTTTATTGTGATATTATTTAATGTGTGATACGTCAAAAATGATTTGGACTTGAAGGGACAATAGGGAATGTCTTTTGGACAATGGACTAGACTAGAAGAATTTTTTTTTTATTATTAATAAAAAGAAAGAAAAAAGAAAGAAAAAAAGAAGAAAGAAGAACCTTATGCGTATGATAATAATTTGGCACTAAATTTCGCGCTATGTATTGTATAAAGCTCTATTTGTTGTCCATATCTATCTTCCTCATGCGCATACAGTTGCATAAGCATTTAGAAATTTTAGAAGATTTTCTTACTGGGCTAGTGTAGCTCAACCTATCAATTTTCAGGTACCCATCTCGGAGCATGACATGGAGTGCTTGGAGTGCATGCATGCATGATTTTGAAAGCTAAATGGAGGAGTTACTCTTTGTTCACTTCACATTTCCAAAAAAATTTCCAAAAAGATTCCTTCCCCATCTCTCATCTCTCCAATCATTAATCATATTTCTCTCTCTACTCATACCCTTCCATCCAATCATTATTTTCATTTCTCTCTCTATCTCTCTCCAATTATTACACCTCTCTCTAATTATTACTTTTTCCAAAAACTCATCCAAACACTATCTCAAAAATATTTCTCAAAATATTCTTCTCAAAACTCTCAATCAAACACAACCATCTAGGACTTGTAAATTGTTAAGATGATTTTGTAACTTGATTAAGTTTCCTCTTTTGACATTGGGTTGTAACACACTTAAAACTTATGTATTTGTGTCTTTGAGTCTACGGGTACCCATAGACCATTGTAACCTGTGACTATGACTTTTCTATATCTTATGTGGACTTCGAGATGGACTGTGGACTTATTGACCATCCAAGTGGAAATTATCAAATGTTTTATCTTTTAAATTTTGAGGGCGTGATAGGCTTTGTTGTTGATTGCATTATAATAGCCGGAAGTCCGAGGTCGAACCACAGGAAAAAAGATGGAACTCTTTGGGAGAATTAACTCAAAGTAGAAGCATTAAGGACTGCGAACCTTTAAGTGACGGATACGATGAACTAGATTAAGATTAACGAAGAATGATTTTATGAAAATTTAACTAGAGGCAAGGTCTAAGGGTTCAAACCATTCATGACCTAACCACACGAGGCTACCCGTCAATTGTAGAGGAAATCAACAAGAAAGGCGGAGAGTATACCAGAAACATGTAGAAAAACGAGATTGATTACTTGCACATGTATTTGAAATCAAGAGTACTTACAAGATTGAAAGGAAATTGCAACATAAACTAGAGATCCAAACTAAAAACCATGAAGCTTTGGAGCTAAACCTAAGAGGGAGGTAGACGAAGTGTAAAAAGGGTAGAGTGTGATAAAGTAGGGGGAGAGGTTCTATTTACACCCCTAAAAAGTGTCCAAAAAGAAACCCCAAGTACCCCTTGCAATAAGTGAAATCAGGCTGAAAAAATATACATAAAACATACGCGCTACTAGTAGAGCAAAAATCTACTACTAGTACAAAAGGCCACTGGAATCTGGAACCAAATTTCTAACTTACTACCGGTAGAGCAAAAAACATACCAATATAAACACCAGGTTTTTCAGATTCTCGATTTTGATTTCTCCTTGCATGCGGTCATTTCTTGAACCTTCCAAAACTTCCCGAATTGACTTCTAAGCTTTGGCAAATGACCTCCATGGCATCATGGGACTTTGGGTACTTTTAGAGACTAATGAAAGGTCTCAGGAAGGTCTCTAACCTTGAATTACCTGAGATGGACTGAAACATACTTTGCGAGAAATATATGAAAAATCAACAAGTATATATACGGGCGAGTATGACAAAAAAAAAAGGGATCTGTTAGAAATTTATACTAAAAGTCATACTTTATTGTGTGTGGATGATGATGCATTAGGATAGTTGCACCTTGTGGTTGATTGTGTGTGTACGGGGTTCGAGGGTGGAGTTTACGGACGAATGTTTTACATAGTGGTGACCTTGGTTTATTTGGTCCAGGGGCTATCTCCTGGGCTGACTCTGTCTATAATGATCTTTAGCTTGATTAGGGGTTTCACGTGTCCCTAGCCCTATCCTTGACCGTTTGATACCACCACGGGTTACCTTTTACTTTTGATTGGAATCTATCTAATATCATAGATGGCTACTGAAAACTGTGGAGGGACGATGTTTTTAGAGCTTGGACTATGATGTTTGGAGCGAGTGGTGGACTAGGCATGTGTTCAGTGTACGGGTCCTATAGGAGGGTACCCGTGGTTTTATTGCTTGCTGATCTGCCAGAGTCTTATCTCATTTGGTCTGAGCTACTATGCATTAGTTGTCTCCATTGTTAAGGGTCAGCCATTCCGTATGCTATGCAGTCAAGACATTATAGTTATCTATCCTAACCTTGCGGGTTGTGGATGACATTAAATATCCTTTTAGCTACGCTCACTACTTTATGCATATTTGTCATATCCTGGCAGGTTTTTTGGATAAATAAGCTTGAAATAAAAAGAAGGCTAACCGGATGTACAGCCTACAAGGTGCATACCCCAGGAGGAAAAAAGGAAAAGAAAAGAAAAGAAAAAAAAAAAAGGAAAATGAGGAAACCTATGCCAAGAGGCAACACGGTGCTAAAAGGAAATAAAAGTGTGTTTCCTACCTGTCTAGGACAGACGGATAAGAAACACATTACAAAATTAAGTAATTACATAGGCTACTTGAGACAAAACTTGAGGTTCTCGTTGATAACTACACTTGAGCTTGGGAAGACACCATCATTGAATTACGCTTGGGCAGATGCACACAAGAGTCTTGTAAGCTGTGAAGATTGCATACACTAGAGATCATGTACACCAAAAGAGATTCTGTAGTTAAAGACCACGAATCCAGGCAGTGATAAACCTGGAGCTTGAACCAACATGTATCGAAACTGGGCAACAGAACATTGTACTCCCAAGTGGGCAAGCATCTAAAATAACCGCAGACAACAATCTCGGCAACAATGCATGATAAAGCTGACGTAGTCTGGACAGTAAACAAGCCGGGTTGGGGCTGAGCAGCAGATCAACCAACACGAAGTGGGAGGACATCCCTCTCCCAAAGGGAGAACAAAATTCCAAGGGACAGCCCCCCAAGGATAAGACAAAATAGTAGAGGAAACTTCTAAACACAAACTGGATAGGTTCCTGCTAACATCGAAAAAATATACGCAGAACGTATAAAACACAAGCAAACTCAGCATCTGGGCAAAATCCACACTACGGCCCATGCACTAACAATGGGCAATCTGGGCACACAGAGGACTTGCACAGAAAGAGGCAGATGCCAAAGGCAATATACTGTGAATGAATATGTAAATTGTAGAAGTAAAAGCAGCATAACAACTAAAACTCCAGATTGATGTGTGAATGGGGTCTTGTGGAGGAGGACTATGGTTACAGCAACTGTGCATAGACCTGCAACTAAACAACCTTTTCAAAGAGCAGTAAGTGTAGTAAGTTCAGTAGCAAATTTACACAATAAGCATACACAACTTCTACAATACAATTCAGATTCAATTAGCATTCCATTGAGCCAAAAGAACATCAGTTTGAGGACCTTTGGAGAGATTCCCCAAGGACATCAACCCATAGCTTATGACTAAGAGAATCTTATGAACAACCACTATGGGTGGGCATGCCACATTTTGGAACTTGCGCACATTTCTCTCAATCCAAATGTGATACGCAGCTGTGGAGAAAATCAGTTTGATTAAAAGTGATTTAAGGGATTTGCCTTTGATTGTTGCTAGAAGGACAACCCAGTTAACCCAAGATCTTGCAGGCCAATAAACATTAAGTTTAACAAGAAGGTGGGACTTCCTGTTTTCCCACCCCGGCGGGTTGTGCTGGGGAGTACAGAATTTTCTTTTATTTTCTTTCTTTTATTTTCGTCCTTCCTGGGGTATGCTCCTTGAAGGCTGTATATTCGCTTAACCTCTTTTAGTTTCAAGCTGATTTGTCCAAAAAAAGAGTCATGCTTTATGTAATGGATTAATCTTAATTAGTTAATTATTAATCAGTTTTATCAATTTTTTTATGAGAATCTATTATGGGCAATATCGCATAATATTATTATATATTGTGCATGCGTGTCTTTTTATTCTACATGTTAGATGATCTAGTGTGCAGAGTACGGCTTATATACGAAAGATTGGGTCATCGATTCTTATGTAATATAAGTTTTTGGTTCACAATCTTATATGGAATTTGACATGCCATCGGTAGTGTCACGCCCTCAAATTTAATAATCCAAACATAAATAATATCCACGTGGGATAAGTCAAAGTCTTACATTATCCCTTTGAATAGTCAAAATCAAAGTAGATACATTCTCATCATAAATAATAAACGAGTTCTAACTACGAGTACCCGTAACCCAAATGCATAAGTTTCAAGTTTTAAGAGTTATTACAATAACCAAATAGTCAAAATATTAACGAATAGAAGTTACAAAACCATCTTTCAAAAATATAAAACAAAGATGGAAAAATAACTTCATGCTCGATGAACTCCAATGCTATGCAACCACACTTCAAGCATCCATCTCATGCTCCATGCCGAGTACCTGAAAATTGATAGGTTGAGCTCTCTAGCCCAGTAGGAAAACTATTCTACTTACGCTAGGTGTATAAACATGATACATGCATAATGAGTGGGTATGATGATGGACACGACCAATGTATAAGGTTAGGATGAACAAAAAGCTTTAACTCAACCACTAAGTACCCGAAATGTGTTCACGTGTCTAAAATGTGTCCAAGTGCCCCAAACTAAGTTTAAGTATCCCACCAAAGTCCAAATAGTTACCAAAATCCTCATTTTCGCATATCGAAAACCAATTTTCGCCAAATACACCAAATTAGTCCAAATACATCAAAATCGACATTTCATAAGAAAATCCTCATCAATTTTATTAGGGAAGTATCCCTCTGCCGGATTTCATGGGCTCCATGCACCCCTGCCGGATTTCGTGGGTTCCGTGCACCCCTGCCGGATTTCGCGGACTCCGTGCACCCATGGCTAGGGACACCAAACGGGTGATCCCTAGAGTTCATTTTATCCAATAATGTCAATTCAAAACCATTTGTCTTTCAAAAGTTCCCAAAGGTCCCATTATTCCAAAAGTTCACAATTTTCGCCAAAAATGTGTCAACCGACACGTGTCCGATACATAAACCATGGAATTTGTTAATTCACGTGCCCAAGGGTTAATTTTATGAATTCGAAGTGGATTCGGTGTTCAAAATGGGGATATGGGTCAAAAACACGATGAAATGGACGATCGGAGACCAAACTGACATCAAAGGGTGACCGAAAACCACCCCAAAAACAGGGGACAACCACTGGAAAATAGGGGCAGCAGCTAAATTGTCCAGAAACTGACAGATTTTCACCATAAAAGGTGTGGAATTTCAACCCAAATGCAAGTGTGATGTTTTTGGTTAAAAATTGGATATGTAGAGCAACAAATGGACATCATGGGAGGGTAATCCAACCAACAATTACATCAAACACTTAGTCAATCCATAGATCACAAAATCAAAGTCAAGCAAACCCACTATGAGAGCAAAACATGAATTCAATGGATTTGAGGAGCAAGAACAAACTATATGTTATACATCACATTAATACAACTAGAGGGAGTAGAATTTGTCTTCCTACCTCACATTAATCCAACCCGAATTGTGAGCTTTTGGTGCGAAACGAACGCAATACGAGCTTCAAAACGCGTAGAGAAGGTGATTTTTGTGTAGTTCTTGAAGGGGACTTGAAGGTTTAGTGAATTTTGGAGGTTTTTGGCAAGAGAAATGGAGGAGAGGAGAGAGAGAGAGAGAGGTCGGCAGTTGGGAGAGGGAGAGGGGCTGATTTTTCTTCTTTTTTTAAAACAAATGCAAGACTAAAAAATCTTATATACTCAAACCCCTTTACACTTACACCCCTAAACTTTCTAATGCACTTTAAAAATACCCAAATGCATTCTACCACTATCACATTGACCCCTCTTAGTCAAAATTTAATTCCTCACATTTACCCAACATTATTCCAGAAAAAAATTATGCAAAATTATGGGTCCTCACAGGTAGGATTGTAGCACAATGTTTTAATAGGTCTGTCTTGACTACAGAGAATAGTTCTAGTTTCATTCATTGTGCTACTACACTTTGTGTTATTGGACAGGATCGCTTTAAGGTAATTGTCTTAATACTGATATTATAAGACAATTAGAACCTTATTGGTTATTATGAATGCTTATGCTCTTAATCCAAATATAATTAATACATACATATATATTGTATGTATATATATATATGTGTGTGTGTGTGTGTGTGTGTGTGTGTGTGTGTGTGTGTGTTATTAATTATCTTTGGATTAAGAGCATAAGCATACACACACACACACACACATTTAATGTTATTGACTTTTGATTCATTATAAAGTGAGATCCTTTTTAGGGTTCATAGTCTTGGTGAGTAGGGTCATGACACTATATATGCAATATGGGTATTAATTATTGATGGAATCCACGTCCCTTAAGGGATTGATGATACCCCTTGAGCAAGCTTATAAATTTTGATTATGTCAAACCCTGCAGGTGGATATTTGTATCTGACATATCAAATAAGTTAAGTGGTATGTCCCAAGGTATTTTATAAGATGTTGATTAAATATAATTGTTAGTAATTTAATTTACTCAACGAGTATTTGTAATCTTAACGTTAGGAGATTAATAAGTATATTATAACATGGAGCTTGAAATATAAGTGAAATAAAGACGGGAGTGCAATTATAATTCTTTAGTGGTGTGAATTATAATTTGTGAAATAAGAATAGAATCTGGGTAGGATTTGTCACGCCCGCGATTTTCAACATAAATAAATAAACCCTTCTCACATTGTTCTAAGTTCATAACATACTAATGAGTCTAATTCGGGTACCCGTAGCCCATGATAAAAGCATGATTAAAAGTATCGAGGTTTACATTCTTTCAAAGTCAAAAGGGTTGAAATATTAAAGTTAGAAGTTCATCTTTTAAAAAATATGATATAAGAGATGATTAAATAAATTCTTGATGATATGTCTTTCATCCATACAAATGCACCGCACGCCAATCAACTCATGCTCTGTGCTGGATACCTGAAATGATTATAGTTAGCTACACTTAC
Organism: Vaccinium myrtillus; assembly: GCA_016920895.1. NCBI lineage: Eukaryota > Viridiplantae > Streptophyta > Magnoliopsida > Ericales > Ericaceae > Vaccinium > Vaccinium myrtillus. The sequence continues at coordinate 15,404,769 of CM029279.1, forward strand.
AAATGGCAATGGGGCGGATCGGGCGCCAGGTTTCGAGTGAGAAGGTTTTTAAGACACCCCGCTCGCCCAATTAAAAATCGGTCTTTACTAAATGTTTGTGGGATTTTTAGAAAACCTTTTGTCATGCCCTCAAATTTTAAAGGATAAATACATCATAAATCCACGTGAAAAGTTAACCAAATCGATCGTCCAAGTCCACCTTTCAAGGTCAAAGTCAGACAAACTAAATAATCAACGAGTGTCCGTACCGCAAATGTTAAGTAAATAAGTTCTAAGATGTTATTTCAATAGTCAAGTCAAAAGATTGAAATAAATTAGTTACAAGTTCATTTCTTTCAAAAATATCAGACAAAAGATGATCAAATAACTATCATGTAAAATCCTCAAGTAACATGCAAGCACTTCATGCCAAACAAGCTATGCTCCATGCGTAGTACCTGAAATTTGTTAGGGTGAGCTCACTAACCCAGTAGAGAAAAGTCTACCAAAACTAAATGCAATGAGATGCAAGTGCGAGATGGAGATGAGAGTGATGGCTACAAGAAGATGTTTACGGATTTACAATAGTTAAACGTAATGAATATAAACGTATAAGTCTCAAGATTTTGTAGCTTTCACCCAATCGTACCCGACACGTACCCAATACCACACATGTGTCAACCCACTCAACTTGTTGTGTCATCAATTTCCTTATCGTTATAAGTTTCAGAAATTCCTAGCGACAGACGGCCCTAGTATCCTTCCGGGCTTCCATTCGGCCCCGTATCCTTGTCATTCCTCATGTATATCCTTCAGCACTACCTTTAGGCCCCGCATCCTTATCTTTTTTTGGGTAAATAAGCGTGAAATTAAAAGAGGCTAAACGAATATACAGCCTACGACATACCCCAGGGAGGACAAAAGAAAATAAAAAGAAAAGAACAGGAAAAAAGGTGCGAGAAGGTTTTTAAGGATGGCCATAAAGGCAGCAAACATCAAAACAAATCCTAACTACCGGGTGTTTCGATCCTATCTAACAGAAAGGAGAGAAACACCGTACAAATGATGGGCTTGAATATGAACCAACTGATGGCTTGAACCCAACCGAGACCACAAGGCAGTAGCAGGATACCTTGGCAGAAGACAAAACTACAACAGACTTTGAAAACACACTCTGGGACATCATCGGGAACACTACAAGCACAGCTCCTGGTAGATTTCACTAGCAAATCGGCATAGTTGCAGCAACAGCAGTTCAGAAGCAGCATGTATCAACATATAACTGGAAAATTTGGCATGACCTCTAGGCATGTAGGGCAACTACCACAGATCTGTTGCTGAATCTATGATCTATCAACCGGACACAGCAAACCAAAGACAACATAGCCACATGTATAAGACATGGCTTTCTAATCGGGAGGACATCCCCCTCCCGGAAGACTATTAAACTCCAAGGGATAGCCCCCCTTGGGTAGGCCACTCCTTCAAACCAATTGCAAACCTAAGCTATAACAGCCCTGTTGGAGATATACACTGCCCAGAAAATTGGCAGTATCTTGTTTGAATTTGATTGCCCATGATAACAAAAGGCAGCCCTTATACATCAAAGGACACAACACAATGAGAAATGGAATCACTATATCAACACAACAGTAGAACACTAGCAACACTGCCCAATGAATGGCAGACCATAAACACACAAATTCAAGTGATGCTCTGAACATGGGACACTCACTACAGCAGGAGTATCTAGAAATCATATAACTATCAACAACTCTTCCCAATGAAATGGCAGTCCATATGCAATCAGTAAAATGCTGAGACATATAAGGTGATGCAAGCTCAACAAATGATGAGTTGACCTCAGTAGGCAGATCAGCAACATGCAATGCAAGATTATTGAATAGAGTAGAATCCTATCTATGTGCCTCACTCTTCAACTCCCTCAAAACCTCACAACTTCTCTTTCTCTCTCTAAGGTTCCAAACCCCCTCAAAATTCTCACATGATTATGATTCTCTAGCTATGTATAACACTCCACTCAAAAGGAAAGTCTAAGGTGCAAAACACACAACTCACTAGGGCACACATTTATGGCGGTTTCACCACACAACAAACATGATATCCAGCAGAGTAGTGTAGTAGGATTACCAATCCTGCATTAAAGGTCCCTAATGGGAGGTTAGTATAAAGATACAACATTGTACGCCCTGGCCTGAGAACCCCTGTTCTGGATTTGAATCTGCCCTGCAAAAGAAAGATCTTCTTGAAACTGAATTAGTAGCAACATATAATAAAATTCATAGATGAAGATCCCATTTAGTGAGGAGCCATTGGGATCGGGGTCCCTTGGGAAGATCCTTTAGGGACATCAGTCTATGTCTCATCATTGAATGGATCTTGTGCACTACAACTTGCTCAGTACATGCCACATTCTGAAATTTCCTGTAATTCCTTTCTATCCAAATGTGATAAATAGTTGTGGTAAATGTCAGTTTAATCATAAGAGTTTTAAGAGACTTGCCTTTAATGGTTGATATGAAAGAAATTCAATTGGTCTAGGACTTGGGAGGCCAGACCTCATTGAGAAGCCCAATGATTTGAGTCCAAACTTGAGAAGTAAAAGGGCAGTTAAAAAATAGATGATCATGACTCTCTTGGTTCTGACAGAAACTACAACAAGAATGGGTTTTGGTCCCAAAAGTGACCAATCTGTCTTCTGTGTACAACCTATTCTGTACAGCCACCCATACTATGAGGCTACACTTAGGTATGTGACCAGAAAACCATAAACAGTGGGCCAATGAACCTTAGGAAATTGTGTCCTCAAATGGTTCCACATGGATGCAATGATGTACTGGCCATTAGGAGTGAGCATCCATCTATGATAGTCATCAATCCCATTGGGCTTTAGGAGAGTGGTCATATGGGATCTGACCTCATTAAGTTCAAAGGTTTGTGTAATGAGGAAAGCCCACTGGGAGTTATTGATGATGGCAGATACTTTAGAATCTCTGGGCAGACCAGAGTCATAAAGGATTCTGGACCCAAACTTCTCAGCTAGGGATCCCAGGGGATGCCAATTATTAAACCACAAAGAAGTGCTTTCACCATTGTCAATTATAGTTTTGATGTGTGGATGCACCATGGATCTGAGATTTAGAATTTTCCTCCAAACCCAAGAAGGATTACTAGGCATTTTGACTTCCCAGAAACTTTTCCCTTTTAGCAAGTAGGATTTAACCCACTGGCACCACATGGATTGCTCACCACTAGAGATGAGGAACCAAATATGCTTAGAAATGGCAGCTTTATTCCAAGTGTGCATAGACTTAAACCCCAACCCACCCTCTTGTCTGGGAGAGCAAAGATGCTCCCATGATACCTTAGCACCAGATTTTTTTAAGTCTGGACCAGTCCAAACGAAAGCTCTTAAGATTGCCTCCACTTCCTTAATGACTCTTTTAGGAAGTATAAAAATGGAAGACCAATATGTTTGCATAGAGAAGAGTATACTCTTGATGAGTTGTACTCTTCCAGCATATGTGAGATCTCTATTGGTCCAAGACTTAGTCTTAGCAGTGATTTTATCAATCAATGGCTTGCAATCAATATGCTTCAGTTTGGTGGAAAGGAGGGGAACACCAAGATATTTGATGGGGAGAGAGCCCTCCTTAAAACCAAGGAGATTGAGAATACTACTCCTATTTGAGGAATTAACACCAAAGAAAAAGATGTTACTTTTGCCAGGACTGGGGGCTAGACCAGATAAGGCTTTAGCTCAAGTAAAGCATCTTGTATATGTTTGATGGAGCTCAGTTCCGCCTTACAGAAGATCACGAGGTTGTAGACACCCCAATTTTGAACCCGAAATGTGCTCGAGCATTTCCGATGATGCAACGGACCAATCATGATTACCTGGAACTTGTGAGAATGACTTGAACTTGACCAAAATCAGCCAAATACCACCCCAAGCAACCAAATCAGCTCAAACCAACCCAAACATTGTTGAACCAAGCCAAGCCAGCAATTTGCCATCAAGCACCTTGAGCGCTCAAGCCCCTATCCTTGAGCGCTCAACCCTGGGAAAGCACCTTGAGCGCTCAAGCCCACGGCTTTGAGCGCTCAACTCTGATCCAGTCAGCAACTTGCAGAATATCTAATCATGAGATTTTCTGCATGGGGAGCGTCTGAGATGATCTTATACGATCTTCATGTGTATAATACACCCCACTAACTCCAAAAATACACCTAAAACTACTCCTAAAATACAAACCCACTTCCTCTCTCTCCTCTCTTCCCTCCCACTCACTCTATAAAATCCACCCTCCACCCCTGGTTTTGGGGTTAACCATTCTCATGCTCCAGCCCACAAACCCCTCAGAAAATCGATCATCTCTCTCTCTCTACAAAAACCACTCTTTCATCATCAAAACCACTTGCAAAACCACTCTTCAAATCCAGAAATTCAGTCCTTGATCATCAACCAATCACATACATTGCCCAATTCGTCCAACATACAAACCAAAAACATCCACAATCACCCATCCCCAAGCTCAGAATCAAGTTCAAACTACAAGCATTTCCAAAATGTAGTAAAACATGTGATGAACTCACTGTTTTGGTTCATCTGAGGAAGACCAGTGAGCTCAAGCAAGTTCATTATACTTGCATTGAACTCACAGAAGTCTAAAAGTTGTTCAAATACGTTTTTCAAATTTATAGTTACAACAGGGGTTGAGCGCTCAAGCCTCTGGCCTTGAGCGCTCAAGCCCAGTTCTGAGCAAGGTCATGTTTTGTGGATTTTGATGTTCTTTTCAGGTTTTGATCATTATTAAAAAGTCATCAATGTTCATTTTGATCCCTGAAACAGTCTATTTCATTTCAAAATCATATGCATGGACATTGGTTAACTATTTATGATGATCAAAATCAAAACCTTTGCAAATCTCACCTTTGAGCATGAAATGGTGGCTGAAATCATATTTATTTGTTCCTATTTAAAGTCTTGAAGGTCCTGAGAATCATCAATCACCCCTTTTAAGTCATAAATTAGAAAGCCAAGTTATGGCTTGAGCGCTCAAGGTCATTAACTTGAGCGCTCAAGCTGTTCTTGAGCAGTTTTTTTGGTTGTTAGCTGTTTCGATGATGGATCTTGGTTCAATATATTTCTGGTGTGTGTGAGTTGCTATTTCATTTTAGAATCTGGATCCCTCTCTTGCTCCTCTATTTTCAAACATTTTCTTTGTCAATTTGTGGTGATTATACCTTTTTTTTTCATCATTCTTTAAGAGGTCAATCTTTCTGTTCTTATTTGTTTCTCATGGAAAAGGGTTTGGATAAATGTTTGATCTTGTAAAGAAGCTGCCAAAAAGGTGTAATCTCACAAAAGCCATGAACTAGTTTGAGCGCTCAATCCACGAGCATTGAGCGCTCAAACCGGTTTAGAGAGGTTGAGCGCTCAAGCCTTGGTCTTTGAGCGCTCAATCCCAGTTCTGGAATCCAGTTTGTAAAACAGTTTGTTTGGACCTCATGTTTGTGCTTTCTGGGGTTATTGTATAGTTTCTGTAAATGTTTCATTTCTTGTAAATATTTGTGATAGTTTTAATTGTTATCATCATCATCAATCATGTAGATCATACGCACAAGCATTCACTTTAAATTTATATTTTTATGTTTTCTCGTTGTTTATGTGATTCCCATCCCCGTTTCCTTATTTTCGTGAATAAATCAAATTTCAAATACTTCCAAAATCCCACAAAATGTTGAGTAGAGACCGGTTCACGGACCGGGCGAGAGGGGTGCCGTAAAACCCTTCCCCTCTCGTAACCAAACCCCCGAATCCGAGAAATCTTTGGTTTCATAATGGCTAGTAAAATCTTTTTCAATGGGCAACAAGTCACATTTTTATTGGTTTCTCGGGTTCGGACCTAAAATCCGGGTGGCGACTCAAACAATCACTATCTTTTCGGAACGCGAATCGAACCGTCTTCCGGTGGACCGTCCACAGAGGTCATCAGCAAAACACAGATTGATTATGCTGGTGTGCTCACATCTCCAGTGAAAGTGGAAATCAGGGAGCTTAGCTTTCTCTTTTAGAAAGCAAGTCAGAGTCTCCATGACAATGACAAAGAGGTAGGAGGAAAGAGGATCCCCTTGACGAAGACCCCTCTTACCAGGTATTTGGTCTGTGGGTTCACCATTAATGTTGAGACTGTAACTTGCAGTGGACACACAAGCTTGGATCCATTGGATCATTTTAGGATGGAAATTCATGCTAGTGAGAATATCCCATAGAAATTCCCATCTAACATTGTCATAAGCTTTCATGATATCAACTTTCAAGGCACATCTAGGAGTGGATGAGGAGGTGTGATAACCTCTCATAAGTTCCTGAGTGAGGAAAATATTATTTGCTATTCTCTTGCCTTTTACAAAACCTGATTGTACTGGATCAATAAGAGAGGGGAGAGCAAGTTGGATTCTTTTAGACAAAATCTTGGCAATGCATTTATAGATGGTATTACAGCAAGATATTGGTCTAAAATCACCCACTTTGGAAGGATTAGGAACTTTAGGTACAAGAGCAACAATTGTGGAATTTACTTTTTTCAAGAGCTGGCCAGACCTAAAAAAGTTTTTAATGGTTGCAATTACATCATGCCCCACTATAGGCCAAGTTTTCTGAAAGAAGCCAGCATTGTAACCATCAGGGCCATGTGCTTTTTGAGGATTAAGAGACAAAAAAGTCTCCTTAATTTCAATATCAGATATTTCATGCACCATAGCCATGCTCTGTTCAGCAGTCAACTTCTTTGTGATAAGTTGATCTACTCTAGAAGCCCCAGAATATGGAGTGTGATGAGGAGTACCTAAGAGAGCAGTATAAAAGCCAACAAAGGCAGCTCTAATCTTTCTTGGGTCATGTGTGATAGAAGAATCACCAATTGCCAGTGTAGTGATTTTGCTCCTATTCCTGGTATTATTAATAGACTTGAAAAAGAAAGAGGAACACTGATCGCCAAGTTTTAGCCATTGAATTCTAGACTTTTGTCTAGCAAGGCTCTCCTTAGCCCCAGACAAAACAATAAACTGTCTATAAATAGTTCTTTCCTGAGACTGAGTAGCTGGATTGGTAGGATCAGTGCCCAATTGCTTTTGAAGTACTTCAAGTTGGTGTTTAGTGTCTATAACTCTATTAGAAATAGAGCTATAATCTTTGGTATTGGGGCCTTAAGCTCATTTTGCAATATTCTGAGTTTCTGAACAATGCAGAACATGGGATTACCTATGATAACTCCCCTCCAGACCTTCTGACCAATGGTGAGAAACTGAGAGTGCTCAGCTAAGAAATCAAAGAATCTGAAAGGCCTGAAACTTCTCTTAGGGGAGGAGTAAGGTAAACTAGAGCTGGGGAATGGTCAGATATACCGGGAGTGGGAAAGAAGGCAGATGAATATGGATGTGTTCTAGTCCAACTGTCATTCACAAGAACTTTGTCTATCTTTGTGGATACATGATTTGGTGGAGCTTGTCTGTTGGACCAAGTGAAATAGCACCCAGAATATCTCAGGTCATCAAGCTCATTGTTGTATATGCAGGTATTAAAATCATCCATGTGGGCAGGCCAATGTGAGATAGGTCCTGATTTTTCTTGGGGATTCCTCACGGAATTGAAGTCCCCAAGAACAATCCATGGATCAGAGCTTTTGAGATTGACCAGAGAGCTCCAGAGTTCTTGTCTCTCAATATAAATATTGGCACCGTAAACAAAAGTAGCAAGGAACCTAAGGTCACTATTCTAATCACAGACCTCACAATGTATCAATTGAGCAGTTTGAGTCGCCTTGACAGTCATGATCAGGGGGTTCCAACAAACAATAATCCTCCCAATTGGAGCATGATCATAATTATGAATGTAGCTCCAATTAGGACATATAAAATTCAAAATTCTACTAGCATTAGGCTGCTTGATTTTGTGTTTTATCAAACCAAACAAAGACAAGTCATTGTTTCTTAAAAAAGACTTTGCTTCTTTTTGCTTAAGAGGATCATTAAGACCCATTAAGTTCCAAAAACCAATGTGAACAGTTGAGCAAGTCATAGTATTATTAAAAACAGAAATGGCAAGGATTAGGAAGTAGTAATGTATGCCCAAAAGGATACAATGGACTATATCAGTGCTTATCTGAGGAGGAAAAGGCTGCTGAGATGCCCTTATTCTGCTTCCTTCCTTTCTTTCTATTTGAGCTGTGACTGAAATCCCCCATCACCTCTGATGAACCTTTGCCCCCTGATAAGCCCCCAATATTGTATATATCCGGGCTTATCTAGCACCTTTTTGTTCACACACACACGCGTTTTAGCGCCTTATACGCTTGACGTTGCACGAAGTGTGTTTTTGAAAGTCTCAGGTAAAACCACGGCATAAGGCGCGATTCGAAGCGCTTTGGCAAGCATCCCAAGAATTCAAGGGCCAAGCGCCCCATGACACTCCACCATCGAGCCTCGAGAGCCAAGGAATGAAGATTTGGTTAAGGCTCGGGAAGTTTTGAAGGCACAAGATCAAGCCGGAAGGCTAAAGGCGTGTCTAAGGCTTACAATCACTCCCGGTCGAATCCGGGAGTGAACGAGGACTCACGAGACCAAGTGCTCCCCTTCCCGAAGCTCGCACGATGTTCGGAAGTGTTTTGGAAGATGCCCGATAGCACACAAGGTCAATGGATGGCAAAGAAAGAAGAGGCAACCTCAAATGCCTTAGTTTTGGTACAGGTATTGATACCAGTATTGATAGGTATCAATACCTCTGAAGAACAAAGCTAGACAGAAAAGTGGGTATCGATACCCCCAAACTTGGTATCGATACCCAGGCCTTACGGGTAACATTTTGTATGCAGGTATTGATACCAGTATTGATAGGTATCAATACCTAGCAACCCGAAAATGCTTTTAGCCCACTTGTTGGACTTTCTACTTATGGAAACTTTCACCTTTTTGGATATTTTTGTGAGAGAGAAAGAGTATTTGTTTATATCTCTCCCTCTTTCTCTCCCAATCACCTACACTTTTATCCTTAGCTTTAATTTTAGTCTTTCATTTTGCTCTCTTCTCTCTCCTCCATTGTTGAAGGGGAGTGAAGCTCTAATTTCCTTAGGAACTCAAGTAAGTACTAAGTTTCCGTTAATTTCTCGTTTATTAATAGTTCTTGTAATCTTCGGATCTCCATATAAATCTAGTTTATTTGCGTTTTCGTCGGTTAAATTATATCTCTCCTCTCCTAGCTTGTTCCTTTGAAAACTCAAGTATTTATGTGTTGTTGGTTAATTTCTTAAGGTTTAAAGTTGTAGGCTAGGTCAAGATCATCACATAAAATTAATTTTTAAGGATGTATGTCATGTTCTTTATTTCCTTCAAGTTTCTAGTTAAATTTCGTAGTATGTTTTGTGAGTAGTTTACTTAGGCTTGGTCATGGGGTGATTAACACTTCATGACTCAAGTTAATATGTTCCTCTCGACAAAAATGCATACACCGTTTGTTTATCAAAGAATTAGGATTGATTTTATGTATCAAAATTTGGATTTGTTAACCCCTTTGATCACACGTCGCCAATGGCTTGACCACTTGGCACGTGTGATGCTTAGGGCTATGGCAACCCAAAGGTTTGTCTAAATGGCACAAGAATCCTAATCTTTGTGAAACACATTTTCTAGTTAATGGTTTTAAACTTTAAATCTTCCGTTCGGGACCATCTAACGATGCCCCGAGCCGGTTATCGAGAGAGGAACGGATTAACTTTGGTTGTGGTTTGTTAAAATCCCCTAGACTTAGCCTTGCTTTTAATTAGCTTTTTAATCTTCCGAGTCATTCACGAAGTTAAGTGAATTCCACCCCCACACTCCAAACGCCAAGTTTGCCGCTTTAAGGCTAAAACCAACAGTCGCGAATCAACTCTCACGCTAAGCGCATTCGGTCTCTGAGGACTCGACCCGGACTTACCGGTATCATGCTATCGCCGGCCTAAACCCTACGCTTGGGGAAATCAAATTGGAAAGCAATCCAGGGGCGCAAGCACCCCCAGCAGTAGAGTTTGGAGATATAGGGTCAGGATCAATGGGAGGCTTGGAACCCATCTCTAAGTTGCGTCCCATCCTGATGTCCTTAGAATGATTGGACTCAGCAACAGTGGCAGCATCCGGAGAAACAACTGGGATTGCTTCAGATTGCACATCCCTTGGAGGGTTTTCAATAGCAGCTGTTGGTTTAGATACTGTGGTAGAGGGCATTTGAGTATCCTTAACCACTTGCACAGGGTTAGGGATGTCACCTTCATCCACTGCTTCTGATTTATCATTTCCTTCATCTACACAATGGTTAGTAGATTGAGTATGTGGAACCTCCTTAGTGACAACAACTAGAGCATCTCCACCTCCAAGAGCATCCCCTATCACCTTCCAAGCTTCAGAGTTGTTGGTGGCCAGAGGTTCAATTTTTGGCTTACAGGTGTGCCCAAAAACATTACACACTGTGCAAACAGGGCGTAACCATTGATACTCAACAACCACATTGACTGATTCCTGCCCCATGGTAATCTGAATATCCTTCGGAAGATCAGATTTTGCTGAAACCTCGATACACACTCTAGCAAAATCAATTCTTTGTTGTTTAGCAGTAGCAATATCTACGTGGAGAGGTTTACCTATAGTGCTAGCGATGCGACTAAAACTCTCCGCTGTCCAGCATTCTAGAGGTAGCTTGTGCAATTTGACCCAAGCAGGAATAGTAGATGGATGTTCAGTAAAGGGTACCAACATCCTGTGCCAATCCTTGAGGACTAAATACCTTCGGGAGAAGAAGTACGAGCCTCCTTCTAAAACCTTAAACTTAGTTACCTCATCCTAGAATTCAAAGAAGTAACACGCCCCTATTTGCTTAATGTTGATCTTGCCGTGGTCCTTCCAAACTTTCCTTGCTGTGGAGCAGAGTAATGGAAACGACATCTTCCCATCCAGAAAATAGTCTATTAGGCAATTGCTCCATGTCTTATCGTTGAGATCTGTTTCCTCCAATTCCACAACTGCACTTGTTTCCTGTTGGAGTTCTGGGTACTGACAAAGTTTCATGACTTTGGAGTGACCTTAGGTGCGAAACAGAGAAGCCCAGTCTTTGGAGTTGGGTTGTTGAGTGGTTCTGTTTTGGGTCTGAGGAATCGATTTAGCCTGATTGTCTTTGTATGTGGGTGTGTGCGAAGTTTGGGGAATATTAGGGTTTTGGGGAAAATGAAACCCAATCTTCAAGTACTCACTTGATTTCGAGCTGGATGAAGGGTCTTCTGAAGTAATCTCTTTCTCCCGTAAGCGATTGAGTTGGGATTTCAGCTCTGTGCAATCAACTGTAACCCCAGATTTTTGCATTTCTGCCTCTATCGAGTGAACTAGGGATGCAATTCTTTCTGTGCAGTTCATACTGCTGCTTGCAGTTTGTAGTCCTATACTGCAGCTCTACTGCTGCAGCTCTACTGCTGCAGCACTACTGCTGCAGTTTGTAGTCCTGTACTGATCAACAATGGATTCATCTGGACTGCTGTGTGTCTGATCAGCATCCACGAGATTAAGCGTAGCCATGGGGGGTTGTCCCTGACATGTATGATCCCTTTCTGGGAGGGGGCTTCCTCCCAATTCATTGACTAATTTCATGTTCAAACATCCATTCCATTGTTCAAGCTGCAGCAGATAAGGCTGTGTTTCCTTATTTCAAGCGAGTTTCCACCAAATTTTCAGAAACCCACAATTCAAGTGGTGTGTTCTTGCTAGCTATAATGTTGAGTACTCACAACTAGCTACATCTACATCTTCTGTGTTGCTGTGGGATCTGTGGTAGATGTGCCAAATTTCACTTCTGCACTGCATTCTGCTGCATAATGCTGCTGCATATTGTGATCCTGAGAGCTGCAGTTTCTGTTGCTGCATATTGTGATCCTATAATGTTCAATTCAGTTGTTTCAAGCTTCAGTTCAGTTCCATTTTGAATGTTTCTCCTCCATCTCCTTAGATGGCCTAGAAACATTCAGTTACCATTTCATGTTACTAGGTTTTAGCCTCTTCTAATTTAATCAATTACCCCTCCCCATTGTAGCCTTGTTGGCCATCCTTTTTGTTTCCTTTTATTTTCCTTTCTTTCATTGTTTTCTTTTGTCCTCCTGGGGTATGCCCCTTGTAGGCTGTATATCCGCTTAGCCTTTTTCTATTTCAAGCTTATTTACCCAAAAAAAAAAAGAGCTTACGAGCTGACTTAGGGCTCGATTTAGTGGGGTTGTGTGGACCAGACGCAAAGTTTTGATCTGCTACTGGATTATTGAGGTTAGGGTTTTTTGGGCTGGAGCTGGGTACCTGATCTGTATTGGGTTTGGGGAAATGTTGGGAATACTTGTTGAAGGCATCAGGTTTTGGTGCTCTCCGGATTTGGGTATTGGATTTGCCTCACGCAAAGAATCGCGATCGATGGCTATGTGACTCTGAGGATAGAGTTTCAGAGGTTTGAAAAGAGTGAATTTGGTAGGGGTCGTGTAAACTGTACCTGGGATCAACAGCTTACTGTGGATCTGGTCTCTCCCCAACGGCAACGGGGTGGTGGTGTTGTTGTTCGCTTGGGCATAACCTATCTGCTTCCTTCTTACCAAATAAGAATCCACAACCCTGCCACACAGGGTATCTGTAGATGGGAGTGGATCGTCTTCCATAACTAGGGTTTCAATCGCCTAGGGTTTCACCGTGATCGCGTGAATCGCTAGAGAGAAGCTGACGTCATCCTCTCTTCTTTCCTCACAATTTTGTTGTTCCCGTATCCTTATCTTGCCATTGGCCAAGTCATAATTCCTCGCGACACGTCCATAGGATGACCCGAGTATCCTTCCGGGCTACCTTTTGGCCCCGTATCCATATCAATAGTTTCAAGTTCTCACTTTCATTTAACAAAAACCAATTTCATTCTCGTATCATGACATAACCCACATTTCACATCGTTCGTCAAAGGTGTCGTTTACTCACTACTCGACATAAGAGCATAGAAAAGTGTCATTTTGAGTACGATGTCCCCACGTGATTAACTAATAAACAATCACGACCATAACAACACGTTTCACAATCTCGTTTGGTTTGTAAGTGTTTCCGGAATAGAAAATTATGTTACATAAATGGAAAACAAGTTCGGGGAATAGAAATAGGGTCATCCAACCAGTCATACTGTACCATCCATCCAGACACATCCAGTGAAGGGACTGTGCCTATGGTCATCCAACCGGACACGTACAGAGAAGAGACTGGGCATATGGTCATCCAACCGGACACATCGTCATCTAACCGTGTTGTACCGTATCTTAATTAAATTTATAAAAACAAGGAATTAACCCTTACTCAGAAGAATAGCGGCCAAGTCCGAGTGTCGATCCACAGAGACAATTTGGCTAAGTTACGTTACTTTTGATTAATTTCTAATTCAATTCAGAAAAAGAGATTTGAGTGATTGGTTTTTGGAAACTAATTAATTTAAGAACAAGTAATAAAATTGATGAAGAACGAATGGAGGAGAAATCTAGGGTTTCGAATCCACCCCGACCACGTAACTAAGTTATGTGTAGACTAGGTTTATTATTCGAATCACAATTTGTCAAGAGAATAATTATGTTGTTAACAGGCATGGACTATCCCATAGCACGGACCGTCTCGCTGGCACAACCCGTCTCTTTCACGGACTGTCCAGTGGCACGATCCGTCTTACGAGCATAATCCATCTCAGTTACCCAAGCACAAACATAGAAAATCATTGTTTAACTAGGTATTTGAGAGTGAACACACAAATACTCAACCAATAGAAATAATTAAAACGATTCCATCTAATCATAATGAAAACATGTTCTAAGTTAAACAATCGATTCGAGTTAATAAACCTAACGCCTACACATATACAGAGTTACTTGGAACGGGGATTCATCTTCCCCCTAGAAGGTGTTTAGCCGGCCATGGAGATGGAGACGAATGCTTAATTTGATGAAGAACTTGAAGAACCTATGGAACGGCTCGCGTTTCTCTCTCTAAACTTGCCTTAAAATATTCTAGAACCCCCAAAACGTACAAACCAATTACCTATTTATAATAAAACTCCAAAAAACGTGGTCAACGCCCTAATCCATGCTTGACTCGGGTAAAACCGCTCGGGCGGCTTTGATTCCCGCCCGAGCGGAAAATCCAGATTGTAGCCCAAAACTTCGCGGACTCACCCCGGCTTCATCCGAACTCGAAATGATGCGATTCTTGGACCGTTGCGAAGCTCTATATGTCTACTTTGTGTTCCATGTATCGTATTGACTCCAATTAACACTTTTAATTGTTCGGTACTCTCCAAAGCCTACAAACACAATTCAACCATAATAATTCATCAAGTAACTCTATGTTTGGACTATTAAAATGTTAATTAGAGGATTAAATGGGTGCTTTTTGGCACCTATCATCTTCCAACCGGACACATCTAGTGAAGGGAACCTTCACTATATAAAAAAAAAACATCCGCCAATATGACAGCAACCTTGCAGATTTTCAAGGTGATTCAATGGGGCTCCAAATCAAGAAGATTCAAGCAATAAGGTAATGATATAACAACTAATTTGTGAAGGAGATCAACAATAGACATGGGTCAAGACATTATCAAATCAAAGTGGCTAGAGAAAGGGGTTTTCCACAAATCAAGAGAGATTGATCAAATATATATACAATACCCACAACAAATACTCAAATACACTTAGTAATGGTGAAAATTTCCTTACCTCAAAGGGTTTTGAACAAAACCCAACAAATCCAACAAACTCTAGCTTTTCCAACCTTGAACTCCACCAAAAATCAGCCATTTCCCAAACTTCCTTGCTCGATTCAAGCTCCTAAACGCCAGGTACACGAAGGGTTTAAGGTGATCTGATGACGGTCTCTTGAGTTTGGGTTGATTTTGAGAGAGAGAGAGAGAGAGAGAGAGAGAGAGAGAGAGAGAGAGAGAGCAGTCAACCGGTTTTTGAAAAGGGGAAGAAAAATGAAAATTTTCTCCTCTCATCCTGACACTCACACCCCTAATTTACTAATGTGCTACCTACAAGCCAAAATTTAATACATATTCCACATTAAACCTGTATTTCAATTCTTTTATCAATTCCACACAAAACTCAAACTATATTTTCACACTTTTTTTTATTAAAATATTCCGGATCTTTACACCTTTTATCGCTAGACTTTGTTCACATAAACAGTAAATAACTATAATTAACATGAACAACAATGAATTAACAAGAAATATGGTTATTACATTAAACACTACCCCTAGAAAACAAATTTTGAAATTGAGTTTGAAAACAATATTGTGCGACACTTAAGGAAGTACCGTGTAGTACAAGGAAGTGCCGTGCGGCACTGCTATATTGGAGACAGTGCAAAAATCAACATATTTTGGATGAAAACAAGAGTGAAGGTGATTTTCAATATAGAAGCTATCAAATGATGCGTTGAACCTTAAAGGTATGAGTGAACCAGAAGGCCCAAAGCATAAAAAATGTATCTCCCAAAATCAACAACATCGCACAGCATTGGAAGTGCCACATGGTACTGCTGGAGAGACTTAGATTTCCACTTTTCATTCTAGTGCCATTTTGTTGGAACTTTTGGTTTGTTGACCCCAATAGAGGTATATGGAACCACATTAGACTTAGAAACACCCCTTAGAATGCCAAAGTGAAGAGATCCTTGGCAAGAAAATGAAGTTTTACCTTAAAAATGGACTTCTTGATGCAACCACCCTTCTTGAGCTTCAACCCTAATTTGAGAGTGACCAACAGGCTCTCGGTATTGACGTACTTCTGGTTTTGATAACGAATGTGGAAGAAAGCTTGTATGAAGGTTTCTTTTTATGAGATTTTGGGATTGTTTTTGGGTTTTTAGGATGGTAATGGGCTAGTACCAAACAGATGAAGTTTTGACAGAGTTTGTGGAAGATTTTTTAGTGAAGCTCAGCTTGGTTTCTTCCTCGCAATGGCTTTGAATTTATAGGCAAGGATTAAACCCACCTTCCAAGTAAAACTTGGAGGTTACATAAAGGTTGTTGTGGGCTAAACCCTAGCCCTTTATGTGCTCAAGCAAGCCTGACCATGCAGGGTTTCATTGGTCAACAAAGGCAACTATTGACCGTCTGTAAAAAGTTGATCTCAAGCGTGATAGTGCCGCACGGTAGAATGACAGTAAGTAAGTGCGAAGGCAAGCTTTGATGCATCCATTACTTATATTAGCGTACTTTATTCTATCACGAAGGATAATTAACGCCTTTGCTTCTGTTATTGATCTATGTTTGAATTTGATTCGTGCGCTTGTGCATAAAGGTATAAGTATTGTGCAGTTCCACGGTCCCAGGATTGATACCAAGAAAACGATTCACAAAGTGACTTTTTTGTGTGGTCCAAATTCACTTCTTGGTCCCAATTATTGCTGTTAGATTTTTTGATAAATAATTTCCTGATCAATGTTCTAAGATCTTGTCGATGTTTTAATCCGAAACAAGACATTCAAAACTTCAAAAGTCAAATTTTTTTTTGGACTATGAAAGTTTTGACTTTGTCACGCCATTCATGCTTCAAGATCTGTGGAATATTTCATGAGTTCTAACGCTCGCAGTTTGCTTTATAAGCTTTGCAACAAAAATGATGCAATGATAATTACCCAAAAATGATGCAATGATAAAACAAATAAAATAAAAATCTTGTTCGGTTCTTTGCTTTAAAGTTTTTTGTATTTTTTCTTCGCATGCTTACCCACCACTTTAAGTGATGGATTGATGTTAACTTGCCTAGGTGGCCGGGTCGGCCCAAGGTTTTTAAGTGCCTAAGGCAAGTTCTTAAATTTGTGCCCTTAGCACTTAACAATTTTTACAGGGAAAAAAAAACAAAACCAAACAGTCGCAATATGAGAAATCCAAAATAAGATAAATATGGTAAATTGTCTTCAAGCCAAAACACGAAGAGGCCAAACTCTTTCCACATCGGAATCTTACTCGTTGCTGACACTTTCCCCGTTGCTGGAATATGTCAAACAACCATCACTAAAAAATGGTTGGGACCCTTTTTTTTTTTTTTGTTGAAGAAAAAGCCTTAATGTTTTGGGGTTTAAACAAGAAATTAAGCCCCAATTTTTGATTGGTCGAAATTCTTGTGTCAAAAGTGCTCTTGGCTCCGTTCGTTTGCTTGTTTTGGACAATAATTCTGAAAATTTCTTAAAAACATAGTTTTGAACACTTCTTAAAATCTTTGTTCGCTTCCCTATTCTGAAAAATGTTTTCAAAATAAATTTCAAAACTTCTGTTCGTTTTGATTTTTTATTTTTTGATTTTTGATTTTTTGATTTTTTTAAATAATAATAAAATGAAAAAAAAATCATTTTTTTCGAATTATTTTTTCATTGCTTCAAAAACTAATAAAATGACGATACTTTAGTTTTCCGTTCCATTTTTTTAACACTTCAACATTTTTTTTTATTTTTATTTTTGCCAGACGAAATAAAATCTTTCATTCAACGAAAGAAATCAAATACAATAGAATTTCTCTCTGCACACAATATCCCACACACACAAAGGGGGAATCGCCACCCAAGTTGAGCAATTGCCCAAACAGCAACCCTTTTTGGCCAATTCATGAGCCAAAGCATTACAACCTTTTCCAACATGAACAAAAGAGAAAACATCAAAAAAATTCCTACAAAGCTGTAGAATATCCACCACAAGAAGTTTGATATCCTCACAGCCTGCAGAAATGCCATTCAGCGCCTCAACCAGACCTTTTGCATCTCCCTCAAATACCACACTTCGAAATCCTTTCTCCTTAGCCAACAACACACCAGTTCCGAGATATGCCGCCCGAATGCAGCCCGATTCCTACTCTTCCAAATGCCCCATAGCAGATATGCCGCATTCGCCTTCCAAACCACTTCGTCATGATATCCTTGGCCACGCCGCATTAGCTCAGACCACCAATTAATAAAGGAGCAACCCTCCTACGCCTGGGAATCAATCTGCATCGGAGAGGAAAACCAAATAGCCCTAGCAAAGGGGCAGAGAGCAGCAAGGTGGATGACAGATTCCTCGGTACTCCCGCACAAGGATCAACCTAAAATAGGGCAAACCCCACGCTGCGTTAAGTTTTCCTGAACCGAAATGGCGTTGTGGCAGCACTTCCACAATTCCCCTCTCATACTAAATTCTGAAATTCGCCATTGTTAAGTCAAATTAAGACTGAGGAGGACAGAGAACAGAGAATGGTGGATTAGAAGTTGAATTTTCTGAACATAATAAAGATACACACACATAGAGAATGCGCCCGGGGGCACAGGAGGAGACAAAGAAAGAGAAGTGCACTGCTCCACTAGGAAACTTCATAAAAATGCTAGTAAAACAAGAAGTCCGTGTGGTACCTGTCCATCTGTATTTCTTTCATGAGGTTAGTACAACAATTGTGATAGCTCCCAGATTGTGCTGTATTGTGGGTTAGCACTTACCAGCAATTTCTACTTAAATATAGTTTGTGAGTACACATAAAATGTTGAGCAGGTTCCAACTTCAACTAAATAGCAATAAGGAGAAAAAAAATAAAACAAAAAAGAGTAAATCTTACCAGCAACTGGCAGACTCCACAAATGCTTCCAAAACTCCTTCATTTCCTCCCTATTGCTGGGTTCTCCCACTCCGTTCAGTCCTAAAAGACCATTTCTCTTCATCATCATCGCTACCTCGTACCCAGATCTCACCGTATACACTTCAACATGAACAGCTAGAACTAAGATAAACAACATCCTTTAACTTTAACTTTTGCATATGAAGCTA
The DNA here is from genome assembly GCA_016920895.1 of Vaccinium myrtillus. Taxonomy (NCBI): domain Eukaryota; kingdom Viridiplantae; phylum Streptophyta; class Magnoliopsida; order Ericales; family Ericaceae; genus Vaccinium; species Vaccinium myrtillus. The sequence continues at coordinate 15,423,643 of CM029279.1, forward strand.
AACAATCCAGAAAAGTAGCATATATATAAATCCCAGATTTTCAGATCACAGAAGAGAGTAATTGTACTGATCCACACAGCCATAGTTTAACCCAGATTTTCTAGATACTTCTACTGATCCACACTTGGCATACATGTCTATAATTTTACAACCAACAAATATGTCTTCTATTAAATGAGCTTTTAAAGCATAGCAGTGGGCTTCTTTTCCCAGCTGCAGAGCTGATAACTGTGAACAGGCCCCAAACACACTGGTTATTGAAACAACAAACCAATGCATTACCAGCAGTACTCGATTTGCACTGATCACAGAGTTCAATCACAAGATGGCAGCAACAGCAGCAAAATAAGTAAGGAAAGATAGAAACTTAGCCTACTCGTACAATAAAGTTCCATGTATGGTATAACCTCTGGTAGAAAAGGATACACCCCATTCAGAACTTCTAAGAATATGACAAAGATTTCACCCAATTTCACTAAAAGAACAAACAAAAAACAGTAAGGAGGTCATAGACCCATAGTGACAGCATATAGCAATAATATAGTTCCAGCTACATACTCATAGCTAAACTTGTTCCACCTACATACTGATAGCAAGAAAAGCATGAAAACTAGTTCCAGCTACATACTAAGTACCAATTACACAATCCAAGTAATTAGAAAAAAGAAAAGCATGAATCCAGGTACACATTTTTTCCGTGCGTTGTGGTTTGAGCTGAAGCAACAACCCTTTGACCATCCAAATTCCAGATTCCCCTAATGAAAAAGTACCAACATGGCTGCATCCAATAGATACCATGAAGTCAGGAATATCAAACAAAAAACATGACCATTTAGTTTCTACCATGCATGTTCTATATAAGAAGACACATGTTCAAAATGACTAACCATTTAGTATGCATCCCATAGTGCAACAACAATTTGGTCCCGCCTAGTTGCCATTTGCTGTAAAGCTTCATTGGACATATTCACTCCTTCCAACTCATCCTCCCCCGCTTCTTCATTGTCACTATCACTATCCTCCTCCTCCTCATCAGAATCAAAAAAAGAGTCCCTCCCACGATGGATTAGGATAAAGTTGTGAATTACACAACAAGCTGTCACAATTGTCGATTGTCGCACTGGTGGATAAGATGGCATATTTTTCAATATTTGGAATCGCTTCTTCAATACCCCAAAGGTTCTTTCAATAACATTCCTCAACGATGAGTGTCTATGATTGAACAACTCCCTAGGAGAGTTGTAAACACCATTGGGACCATTGTGTTGATTCAAGTGATATCGTTCGCCACGATATGGAGCTAAGTACCCCGGCATATTTGTGTATCCAGCATCAACCACATAATACTTATCTAAAGCGAATAACGGTTAGTGAGTACTTAAAATCAATCTTTTTTGGGCTATCTTATATAACAAAATTGAAGATGTTTGTACTTACTTATCGGGGGGTGCGGAAATTCTAGATTGGGCCTTGTAACCGCAGCTAAAAACACGCGTGAATCATGGGCGCTACCTTCCCATCCAGAGTAGACGAATGTGAATTTCATGTCAAAAGAACATGCTGCCATTACATTTTGAGTTTTGGTGACCTTCCTTCCACGGTAAGCTGTTTCTTGGTTGGCGGGTACCCAAGCTTCAATGTGTGTCCCATCTATAGCACCAATACAATCCTATACAAGTAACCTTCTAAGATGTATGATCAAAGACATGTTTTTTGTGTAACTATTGACATTGAAAAGAATACTTGATATGTGAGTTTACATAATTACCTCGAACCACGGGTAGTATCTTTCATCATGGAGAATTTCAGGTGGGGTTTCGGCAAAACTAGGCGGTCGAATGATAAATGGAGCCAAAGCACAAAGCGCACGCCTCATGTACTTGAAGTGTCGGGATATGGTGTCGGTGGAATGTTGGAAACGGTCAGCGGCAAGTCTATGATTTTCCCTTTGCCCGCAAATATATAAAAAAATTGCCAACGACTCTTCCACGGATAAACGCATATGATCCCATTTAAGATTGCCCCTAAGTGTCAACTCACTTACTAATGCCCTGAATGTTCCTGCGTCTACACGCAAGACATCATGTATGGTATCCGGATGGCCATTCAGTAGAAAAGTTATATATTCTTGGCCAGAAAATGGGGCCGTTCGTTGGGGTCGTCTTTCATCCTCTGAATCGGACTCAAGCATTTCCATTAGTAAAATCTCATCCTCGTCACTACTACTTTCTCCATCATACTGCCAAAATGCATTGCGTGATGACGACATATCTATCCGTAAACTAGTACGAATGCAACCTCTATTTTGTTGCAGAATCGCTGGCTAAAAAAGGGGAGCACAACATGGCAAAAACATTGTAGTAGCAGGGATAAGTAAGTTGTCACATCAGTCCAATAATTACAGTAAAGTACCAAATATGACATTGAAAAATGGTTGAACCAGATTATGTTATGATAAGAACTCTACTACTGTTGTGCACTATAACAAGGCCAGCCAGCGCTCAATTTTCCAAAGTAATATGAACAACTGCGGTTCCTAGGAAGTTAACTCTCTTGACATTTAGTTACAGGGGCGTATATATCCTATTTAAAGTGCAGAAGTTCAAGTTGTTTCTCACCATTCGGCTGTTAGGGTGTCTCAGGTTTTAGTTTTATGCACTGCTAGTTTAAAAGGGTTTGATTGTTTAGTCTTCCAAATGGGCAGTTAACAATAACAGCCTTGCAACTTATTATTTCAGTTACAGTAATGCTTTTCGAGAACTTGTAACTAATTGGGTTTTTTGGTTAAAGCAATCTGGGCCAGTATGAAAGGAAGAGAAATAAGAAGAGTTCAATGACAGCTAATCAAGCTTTCTTTACTCTTTTGGGTACATTCAATCAAGCTTTCTAAATCCTTTTATAAATGCCTATTGCCAATGCTAAAAACAAGACAAAAAATGATTGTACTTAACCAAATAAAGTGCAAAACAAATGAAAGCTAGCAAAAGAAGAAGGATAAACTTCAACATAAAAGAAACCACTTTCAAGTGCTAAACAAAGAGCTCAGATTTTGCAACCACTTCATTACCATAAAAGTACCCAAACATTGTGGTTTTTTTCTTACAACATAGAAAAAACAAAATAACTTCTTCCTACGACCAACAAGCAAACCTAAAAAGCGTAAAATAATCCGATAAACAACATAAACTTGAACATAGCGTACAACAAACGTCCAAATAAACGACAACCTACATAAGAAGACCTTAAAACCAGCCCACCCAACCTACAAACCTCAAGGTAGGCTATTGACCCAAACTTGCCTCATCACGGGATCTAACGCAAGCCATGCTACCCTTAGGTCATTGCTGAATGCAAGCTTGTTAAAAGCCTTGACAAACTGCATTGGTTCCACAGAGTCCTTCATTAAGTTCAAGAGTTGGATACATTTTTCCGTTGTATTTAAGGAACCCTCCCCGTCGGTGTTTTTAGCCTTAACAGTTTCATACCACTCTCCTTTCGCTTGTTGACAGAATGCTATTTTTTCCCATGCATGTTCTTTTCTCATAGCCTTGCCTTTACCTTTACACGGTTTAGAATCCCATTCGCTACCCTCTGACTTTCTTTTACCCTTTGAACCAGAAGAGGTTTCACTAGTCAACCCTTTGCCATTCCTCATCCTAAACATAAGTGCCTCCATTTCACGCTCATCGTCTGATGTGGGTTCACCTTCCTTATTGCCATGACCAAATGCTCCAGTTGCCATTGAGTTGCCCAACAATTCAGCAAGTAGGTCATAATGGTCAAGGCCTTTCTTTCGAAAACCTTTCGCATCTGGGTGTGCCTACAAGTAATAAAAATCAAGTGCTAAGGGAAAGTTTAACAACATATACTAGTAAATGATGGGGACATGTGTGCTAACTAGGGTTGCCTAAGGCGGAGATACCTGAATGTAAAGCTTCCATTGGATGTCCGACATGGTGACCGTTTCTGTTTCCGAATCCCACCCTAGCCCCGTCACATTGTCTTTAAGTTCTCTAAAAGCCCTATACCCCTTTTTCAACCTCACATACTTTCCCTGCATTTTTTTCACAGTATATCCCCTTCTCCTCAACCTCTTTTCCATCTCCACCTCAATAGAGTGCCATTGTTTAGCTGTAAAATTTCTGTCCATCTTACTACTTGTTTGTCCCTCCTTCTTCACCTCATCAAGCAGGATATTTATGAAAATACCCGTTGTGTTGTACCCCCACATTCCCATATCCGCCAATTCATCATCCATTCTAGCCTAATTTTAAAACAAATATATCACCATCATGGAACAATCAAACAATAAAACCTAGAAAGAACCTGTTTTTGTTGCATTTTAGCTTTTCAAATAAAACTGTATACATAACTCTTTTTTTTTTGTTGCCATAGTTTAAGCTCGTAGTTGCAAACTATGTAAAATAAAATAAAAACAGAAATAATTAACAACCACGAAAAATATGGTAGAACCACTACCTAATAGTAGACAATAACAATGGAAATTGAAGACTAAAGAAGAGAGATTTACCACTGCTATGCTATTTTCGCCTACGCAAGATTCTTCTGAAGGAACTGAAGGAGGTTGACGTTTCCTCTTCTTGCTTAGATCCTTCGTAGGAGGTGTCTTACAAGTGAGATGTTCAGAGACTGGAAAAAAAAAAAGGAAATATCAAATTAATGTAACCAAACAAACAAAACAAAGAAAGAGATTGAAAACCATTGCGGGTATGATGTTTCCTGCACCTCTAGCTTGACGGATTTTAGTTTGCCTAAGTACCCATCTTCCGCATTGTCTGATGTCTCGCCCAACCTTCTCTGTGGTGGACTTTCGAGTTCTCTTAACCTGGGTTTGGAGAGCTCGTTGCTTGCCCATTTTATAGACCAATAACTACCATTGGTTGCACTATATGTTGAAGGTGAGATCCAGTAGCTCTTCCAGAGGATTGATTGGTGTGAGTGTACAGAACTGATCGTACTTTACAGCTGTGGGAATCGTATAGAGTAGTAGATCACAGAGAAATCGTATAGAGTAGTGTTCAATGCGTTGAAGGAGGGACTAGGTCGAGTTCGGCGTAGAGTAAAGAAGAGAGAGGGAGAATAGAGAGAGAGGGAGTACCGCTGTCTACTCTGTAAAAGGGAGAAAGAAGAGATAGGGAAGTGGTTAGGGTTTGTATTGGACTGATGGACAAAGAGGTTCTTCAGTGGATTTGGGGGCACCGACATATCCTCCATCTCTGCAAAGGAAATCTGGAAATCTCAATCTGTAGAAGAGAAACAAAAAAACACGCAAGTGGGGTTGAGAAATAATCTCATAGTTTGAGCTCATAGCTGGTGTTCTAAACATTGGACCAAACATCTTTTTTGGGCTTGTTAGCCCAAAACACGTTTTCAAAGGGCCCAACCGAACGGAGCCCTTACCTTTTTATCAAACAAAAAAAAAAGTATAATCTCAACCAAATCTCACAACTGTTGTAGTAAAGGGGTTTTGTTTTTTCAACCAAAGAAAGGGGTTTGTTTTTTCCTTGAGTCCCACATCGGGAAAAGAAGAAATAGTTAAGTTTTTTTTTTTTCACGAATAGATGAGGTAAGAGGAGGGTATAAAATGGAATGAAAGTATTGGAGTTTTAATACGGGTTGGGCCTTATTTGGGTGGAGAAGTACTTCATACTCAGTGGGTCTTTTATTAGTTTTATTACATATTGGGCTTTATAAAGACTCCTACCTAGCCCAAAAATTAAATTTACAAGAGTATCCCTCTTTTTTGGGAATTTTTGGGGTGCCCTAGGCTCAGGCCCTGTGGGCCTTGGCTATGTGCCGGCCCAGCTAGGTGGCCAAGTCATACTACAGAAGCGGATACTCGAGACCCAATAAGCTGAAAGGCAGCAAAGGCACACATCCATGTGTACGAAGGCAGGCTTTGATGCATCCGTTATTCTATCACGGAGGATCGAATTTAACACCCCCGCTTTTGTTATTTATATCTACGTTTCTAAGATCAAAAGTAATTAGAGGCCATTATCATCAATCTTTGTCTTAGGTAGAAACAAAGAGTTGAGTTGTTTTTGAGTTATTCACATTTGGATGCAACTATTGAATTATGTAGAAGAGTAGAAGGGATTCTGTTTTGGTTTTTTCCAAAGAACATTTTTGGTAGAGTTCTTGATGCTACTGTACTTTATGTCGTTTTCTTTTTCCAGGATATTCGTGATTGCATATACTGTTGTACATTACCAAATAGTAGTACTTTCGGGCATGTGTACTATGGTGATGCTTAACTATAAGTGATTAATAAAAGTCTCAATTCACAATGGGCCTATTTATCCGTATGGGCCATGGGCCTAAATTTGCGAGCCTTGCGCTCAACCACCGTGTGTTTTGGCCTAAAAAGTTAGCTGACTTATTTTTTCATCTTTATTTGTTTTTTTTTTTCGCATTTTTTAGTTTTGCATCAACTTTTTGTGTATTATTGGTTCATCTCGGCGAGAGGAATAAAAAAAGTATAAAATTATGACCGATGCTTAATTTTTTTTGAATAAAGACAAAAATAAGCCAAAAAGTCAGCTTTTTACATTTTTTTCGATTTTATTCAAAAAATTGAAACTTCTAGTCATAATCTTTTACCTTTTTGGATTCCTCTCGCCGAGACAAACCAATAATACTCAAAAAATCGATGTAAAACTAACAAACGCAAAAAAAAAATCAAATAAAGACAAAACAAAAAGTTTACTTGGCTTTTTTAGCAAAACCTCACCAAAGGGTGTTTAAAAGACACGTTTTCTAAAGGCACCTTCAAGCTGAATTAGGATTAATATAACTTTTTGGGTTAATCCGTGGCCTAGTTTTCCAAAAAATTTTAGCAACCCAGTTGCTAAACTCAACATGATTTTAGCAAATGAGTTCATGGTATTTCAAATAAAAAAATGAAGTGGTTCCGTGTATCGTTTTTAGATTTTTTTTGCACCAAATTAAAGTACTCCTCGTGTACTTTAATTCGGTGTGAAAAATTAAAAAAATAATACATGGAAACACTTAATTGTTTGATTTGAAATACCATAATTTTAGTACCGGGTGAACTCATTTGCGATTTTAGCAACCGATTTTAGCAACTGATTTGAAATACCATAATTTTTTTGGAAAGCGTGATTAACAAACACGTTTTCATTTGGAAATAAAGTTAAAAAAGTTGTGCTTTATAATAAAGTTCGCTTAACGTGCCTCCGAGTTTCCTCTATCTTCCAACGTCGGAGGGTTGTCCTGCGATCAACTAAAATCCCCTCGCCCCCCGCGATCTCTCTCTCTCTGTCATATATGGAAACAGGAAATGGTAGGCACCATCTGTGAAAGCCATACTCCTAAGAAAACGGAGGAAAAACTTTAGAAGAAGAAGAAGAAGAAGAAGAAGAAGAAGAGGAGGAGGAGGAGGAAGTTGAAGAAAATTGAAGGAAGCGCAATGTCTCGGCAGTCGACGACATCCGCTTTCCACAAATCCAAGACTCTCGATAACAAATACGTAAGAATTCTTCTTTTATCTCTAGGGTTTTTGATCTCTCAATTTCTAGGGTTTTCCAGACCAATTATTCTCGCACCTTCTTGTTTACTTTCTCATAGAGGAAAAACTAAGGTGGGATTCTTAGAAAATGTTCTTCTCTGTGTACTCTGTGATCTTTCTTTTGGGAAATGTGTAATTTATGATTGTTTGAACTTTGAAGCTTTACACTTGAATCACACTTTCTCTCACTAGTGACGAAACCATCAGCTCAACTGGGCATAGTGCACTCTTTGATTGCACTTCGTATTCGTGAAACAGTAAAGATGATACAATTGACCAACACCAGTAAGCTGATTATTTTCCTTTTTTGGGAAAGACTGAAATATTTTCAAGGTCATACATTTCATAGTTTTGAACTGGAGAATAAAACGTATGTGAAAGAAGAAGGGAAATTGGCCAATTCTTGACAGATTGGTCAAAGTCTTATATTCCTTTTTAAGATCCACTTGCTGGTGGAGAAAATATCAGGAATTTGACTTGTTGAACTTTGGGCCAAACATACAACTTGATTTGATCCCGTAAAAGTATTGTAATCAACGTTTGTTATTTAAGGATATCTTTGTGTGCATTACTTGAAAAGTTGAAATCCAAACCACTTTAAAACAGAAAAATGAAAGTATTCTTGCTTTTGTTTTAAGTAATTGTGGAATCTGGTGCCAACTATGAGATATTTTTTAAAAACTCTCATGGTGAAACGCTTACTAGTTACCGTCTTATCTGTTATTTTGGAATTATTGGCATTGTGATTGTTGTAGATGCTTGGAGATGAGATTGGTAAAGGAGCTTATGGTCGAGTTTACAAGGGTTTGGATTTGGAGAATGGAGACTTTGTTGCGATTAAACAGGTGTCTTTGGAAAACATTGCTCAGGAGGATCTCAATGTTATAATGGTATGATCTATATGAGTACATGTCATTTTTATCTCATTCATCTTGTTTTCCAGTTCCAGTTTTGTTAATCTTAGGACAATATGGCACCCTAAAGCTTTACTTCATATGGCTAAGTAACATGTTTGAATGTCACCATGTGACCCCTAGTGCTCAACCTGATGGCTTTGGTCATATTTTCACTATAGAGTCGTGTTTGTATCGCCTTACTTACCAACAAACAGAGTTTTAATGTCCACTCGTGGTCTTTTGGAACATAGATATTTGATAACAAATTTAAGCTCTTAGGCAATCTCCAGCCTTTACTCGTACTTAACTAAATTTGAGCAGAAGCTTCATTTGATATGAAACACTCAAATCGGCAAGCCAATAGTAGCTTTAAATTTGAGTAAAAGATTGCTTAACGGAATTTGGTAAATTTGAAAGTCTCCCTTCATTTCACTTAGAAATTGGGGAAAAAATCATTTTGATATATTTTTGGGTCCAAGAGTGAGATGTTTCGGGTGTTTTTTAACTGAAATTCAATTTTTGTTGGTGGCTTGAGATGCTCTTAGAACGAAAGTCACAAGGGTTTGACAAGCATAATCAGCTACCTCTTACGATGTGGAAATTGACTAAAAATGGGCCTTATTTTTAACGAGATAGACTTGATCTGTCAGTGAGCGCTGGATATGCTCGACAATAAGGCAGCAGATCCTCTGTCCGGCCTCCCTGGCCCACTCATTTGCGCTGTCCGTTCGAGCAATCAACGGCTCGGATCGCAGATGAACATGGATGGCTGAGATTTGTTCAGGGCCGAGATGAAATTCGAGCCGTTGATTGTTCGGATGGACGGCACAGATGGGTGGGATAGGGAGATAGGACAAAGGCAGTCGGACAGAGGATCCGCTACCCGACAATAAAGGTAGTTTTGATTCATTATAACTAGCATGTTTATCATAGCAATTGGACATTTGAAAATTAAATATCCAAAATATTAGTTCTGGAACTCCAGTCCTAAATTTTTATGTTATTTTTTTCAGTTATATTAAACAGCTCCGTTGGTACAAGAAATCTATTAAGTCTTCTTGTAATTTAACTTCTTTTCCCCCTTTTTTCGTTGCTTTGCTATCATATCTGTATACAATTTGTCATTTGAGAGTAATTGATGATGTACTACGGATACGGTTTGTCGATATGAAATTGAAAAATGTACGATGACTGCAACTTGAAATTGCAGTTATCTTTACATGTTTATAATTTATTCATATTAACTAATATGTATTAGCCATCTTATCTTGTTCGAAAATAAAGATCCAGGATGTTCCACACTTAGGCGTAATAGGGGGCTTATAATATTTAAACTGGACGTATTTTATATTAAGTTAGAAATACGTATGTATGAATGGCATAGTGAAATCTTCAATAATGAGGATCCTGAGTTTGGATGATTTACCCATAAAATCAAAGTTGTTTGGCTCAAGTGTAGTGTTTCTTCTGGATAAATAAATGGTATTGGTGGATATAGTAGCCAAATTAAAGGAAGTTTTTTGCAGGTAGAAACAAGACTAGCGCAGTTGCTCATGACGGAATGTTGGGCTACTAAGGAATTACAGTAAATGATACAAATGAAACTAGTGTAGCTGAAATGAGAATATTAAGGTGGATCTGTGGTAAGACTAGGTGAGATGGAACTAAAAGTAAAAACACTGGGTACGGTAGATGGTGAACCGAAATCAAATTAAGAGAAAATAAGCTTATGTAGTTTCAACATATACACCCGAGACTAGTAGATGCAACAGTAAAGAAGAGTGATAAGATTACTATTGGTAGAAATGATAGGGGAACATGGGGACCTGTGGTAGGACTAGGAGAGATAAAACTAAAAATAAGAATTTTGGGGAATGTAGACCGTGAATTGAAGTTAAATTGAGAGACAATATACTGATATAGCATCCACATATACGGCAAGACTAGTAGATGCAACAATAAAGAAGAGTGATAAGATTACTATTGGTAGATAATGATAGGGGAACATGGGATGTCGTAGTAAGAAAGGGTATGAATGTATTGAATCTTACAGAATATCTAGCGCTCGATAGACCTGAATGAAGAACAAGGATGCATGATGCTGACTCCGATTGATTGGGAAAAAATGCTCAGTGTGGGTTTGGAGTTTTTGTTGTAGTAGAGAAATGCAATCTCTCTGTAGCAATGATGCAGTAGATTTAAGGGTCTTTATGTCATTTTAGTGTCTCTAGTGCTATTAGGGTTTTGAGTCTATAAATAGGTGTGAGAGTGTCTCATTTTGTAGTTTTTGATGTATCGATAATAGATAATTGAGAGCTTAGATTCTTTTGTATCCCATTTTGGGATCTATCTCCTCTTATGAATGATTTGGTTTGCACCATTTGGTATCAGAGCTCGTAGCTCGATCCTAACCCTTAATCTTGCCGGAATCTTTGCCGGAAATGTAAACCTCGCCGGAACCCTAAACTGCCACCGGAAAATCTCGCTGGAGCCACCATTCCACTCGTTTTCACCAGATCTACCCTAATCCAACACTCAAACAGCATTTTCGAGTTCCAAAATCCACATATTGACAAGTTTCAGAGCTGTTTTCTCTATTTCCGACTATTAAAACCCATTTTGGTACTTGACCCACCTGTTTTTGCACTCGAAGAATCAATATTTGACACCAGACCCAGCCTTGAATCACTGTTTTGCAGCCTCGTTTCACTGTTTCAGCACTCGCAACAGTAATATAGGCCTTCGAATCCCTGTTTCAGTAGTTGAAAAGCATTCAAAATTGTGTTGTAGGCATTCAAAATCGTATTTCAGCACTTGAAATCGTGTTTTAGACCTTCTAGAGCCTATACTGGCACTCGAATCAGATTCAGAGCTCTCAAATCTGCAATCTAGGGTTCGAATCTCGCTGTTCATTGCTCGAATCACTTGATTAGGATGCGATTCAGGTCGAACAGATGATTTCAGACCTTCAAGTGGCTCGAATCAGGTGTTTGGGTTATCAATCGGGCTGTTGGAGTTTCAATTGCTGATTTCGAGTTCGACCCAGTGAATTTAGCCTCTTGTTCTGCGATTTCAGGTTCGATTTTCACTAGAATTGAAGCGATTTTGCTCAGTTAATTGCGATTTATAATTTATTGCTGTTATTGGGGATTGTTGCTATTGGGGGCTTGTCTGTGATTGATTGATTGCGATTTGTGGTTGTTGGTTTCGATTTGCAGTTGTTAGAGTCCCGAGTTGACTGGGTGGTTGTTATTTGGAGTTGATTTGCTTGTTTGGAGTTGGAATGGCTCACAGAGTAGCTAGACGCAAGAGAGAAGGTAGAGGTAGAGATGTTATGGGAAATTTGGGTGATGAAATTGATAACTTTGGCAACCAAAATCATTAGAGGAATGAGATTAAATAGTTGAGTAAACAAATTGCTACCTTGAGTGACAAGGTGAATTATTGTTAACGAAAAGGCAAGTTGCTACCTTGATTAAGAAGGTGCATCGTTTGCTACCTTTTAATGAAGGGTAATGACTTTCAAAGTCAACTTGAGTCTAATTTTGACCACAAGGAGGACACCAACATTGATGATGGCCTTGTTGAATATCATGAAAACTTCAATTGAAATGAGTTTTTTGAGGAAGTGATGATCCTCAATCCGGATGAAGTTGAAGGTGGTCTTGAAGACAATTACACCTTTGAGATGGAACATGAATTTGAAGAGTTGCCCATCTTTGATAAGTCTCCGAATGATGACTTTGTTGAAGGAATTCCCGTGTATGATGAGTATCCTAGCGAGTATAAGGATATTGATGATGATGTTCTTTCTAAATTTGATGAGTTCCCACATGAAGAGTTTGAAGATGATTCCGTCTTTGAGACTAGTGGAGAATTTGAAGTTCTTCCTACTTATGATGAAGAGTTTAGTGTTGGCAATGAAGAAGAGAGATTCGTTAATATGATCAAGGAAAGCTTCTCCATAGCAAGGCAAGAAAGCGATGAAGCACAAGAAGAAAAGAATGGAGTTGGTGTGTTGCCAAACCCGGAAGAGGTTACTTTTGCTGTCCCGCTTGTTTTAGAGGATTTTGTAGAGCCAAAGCTTGATGGTCACTTCCATGAGATGCCTCTTGAATTGTCTTTGGTGCAAGATGTTCAAGTTTATGGTGTTGTGGTGCCCGGACAACTTCCAAAGTTACCGAAAGAGGGCAACAACTATTTGAAACAACTTGAAGATCCTTTGGGTGTGGTATTCAATCAAGCAAGTCTTGCGTATGATCTGATCCGAAGTTGAAATTTCTAGTTCCTATGGTCGAAGAATTTAGTGATGTTTTGGAGCTAAGTGTCATTGCAAATGTCTAGTGGGTGTTGATCCACATGAGGCATGGCAAATGGGTGGTTTCTTGGCACACAAGCATGGACGCAGTGGATGCACACAAACATAAACTTGTATTGAAGAGGGGTTATTGCATGAGGGTGATGATCAAGGAAATGCGGCCACATGCCTATTCCGATGCTGCATTATAAATACTTTAAAGTTTTTTTTTTATTTAGTTGTTTTGATTTGTTGTCCAACTTGAGGACAAGTTGTTTTCTTTAGAGGGATAGTCTCATGCAGTAGATTTAAGGGTCTTCGTGTCATTTTAGTGACTCTAGTGCTATTAGGGTTTTAAGACTATAAATAGGTGTGAGAGTGTCTCATTTGGCAGTTTTTGATACATTGATAATAGATAATTGAGAGCTTAGATCCTTCTGTACATTTTGGGATCTCTCCCCACTTATGAATCCATCCTTTGATTTTTTTTTTCCCGGTAATTTAGCTTGAAATAGATAAAAGGCTAAGCGAATGTACAACCTACAAGGGGCATACCCCAGGAGGAAAGAAAAGAAATGGAAGAAAATAAAATTGAAAAGCGTAGGCCAAATGGCTACAACGGACTATACGGAAATGCAACACATTTTTCATATCCATCTAAAGAAGAGGGATAAGAAACACATGACAAAAGGTGCATGAGGACTGATGTTATCTGATAAACATTGATCTTCAAAACTGAGTCTTGGAATCAATTTGAGCCGTGGCTTGAGGTGACTAAAGGACTTGGATGGAAGCAACAGATTGCGGCATTTTTGCGGCCCATAAAGTGATGGCTTCTTCAATTGAACCTATGGGCCATTAGCTAAATGGATGGCCCAGCAAAAGTTTGTGCTTTTGGAGCCCAGACAACGGGATGGTGCCAGAAAAATCTTGAAAACCATGGTGCCAGAGGACAGCCCCCTCTGGATTAGGCAAGCCCAACACAGTGGGGTTAAATCGGTAGAGGACAGTCCCCTCTTCCTAGGCTTCCAATAATAAGCTAGAGTCAAATACTTTACAAAACAATAAGTGTTTGGCCTACATTAGTATACTAGACATATAAACATACCGAATGAAGTAAGAAACAAAACGCAAATCCCAGGGACATCCCCCAAACTGGGTAAGCAGTAAAAGGAAACCCCAAAAAACGCGACTGCGGTAGATAACGCAAATGTGGCTGCCCAGAAACACAACAGCATCTGTCCAGAAGCGCAAAACCTTTGGCTGCTCCTTCTAGAGGACAATTTTGAGCAAAAGTACTCCTCTTGGCAAGAACCTAGCAATGTGAGCACCCGGGAGGCTGCCAATAGCAGATAATAGAGAAATGGTCCTCCCAAATGTAGCAGAAACCAGAGCTGACAAATCAAATAGAGTAGTGAGAAAGATGTTTCTCAACCGAAATTGCAGAAAGTGTTTGATCAATAATTATGCAACGGGAAATGAACAACCTAGATATTATAGAGGCTCACTCTACAACTCCCTCGAAATCTCACATCTTCATAAACACTCTCTAAAGGTCCGAGCTCCCTTAACTTCTCCTCTCGAGACGCGCCCACTAAATATTACCTCTGCTCACAAAGGAAGGTAGAGAATCAAGCACTATCCTTTGATTTGGTTTGCACCAAGCAAATACATTACCATGGGTCACGCATGGCATGGTAGAAACTTATTTTTGGCAGATGGAGGTAGATCCTCTTTCCATGGATCAGTCTGAATGATGTTGCTAGAACCGTATATGGCAGTGGAATTTTGATTTCTCCTTCCTAATATGAAATTCTAGTATTTGGGCTGTGATGATTCATCAACATTTTGGTGCAGATCTCTCTTTCGGAATCTTGACACTACCTCCGACATGTTAGACATGTAGTTAATGTGTCTCTCAATTACTATATTTTGGGTTAAATCCAAATAAATTTCCAATAACATGGTATGGTGATTGGTCATGTAGTTTATTCACGTATTTCTGCTTCAGTAAGGAGGGAGATTCCTCCTTTGGGATCGTTTTGCATATTTGAGCACCTTCGTTAAACTATCAAAACCATATGTTTATACATTGCTTATTATAAAATGTAATATAATTATAAAACTATGGATATGGATATGACACAATAAGGAATACACAAGTACGCAAAAACCCAAAAAAGTAGGATACGGGTATGGCCAAGTTACATTTGTAAAGTTGTTTTATATTTTCTAGAATCATGTTACACATGTTTTGGAATGGTGTTGAACTAATTTAGCTATCTGGAATTAGTTTAATAGCCAGTAACCAGCCTATGAGGTATGGAGCACTTATCAAAAAAAGTCTATAAGGTATAGATACACATGTGACATAAGGATTGTCAATTGACAAATTATGAAAAAGTTGGATATTAATAGTCTTCTATAAAAAGTAATCACTGTATCAGAAAATTAATCTTCTGTCTACCTACAAACTATTTTTTCACCTATCTAGATATTGGTGCTGTGATTCTATGGAACAAATGTTACAAAATTTTAATTCCATAAAAGTTAACTTTTGAGTATTCGAAAACCACAAGTATCTTATACTTCTTAAATTTATTATTTACAGAATAGTAATTTGAAGTAAGGATACGTATGAGTAGTGTCGGATGTGTACATGCGAATATCTGAGGTGTATCGGTATCTGATAGGGAAAAATACACTTCCCTTAATAAGCATCGGTGTTCTATAGGTTTATACTAACATTGTCACCAATATGCTTTAATCTATAATGCTGCTTTATTGGTTTATTATTTTTTTTTTGTCTAACAACTAGTTGCTTTCCTTTTGGATGGTATGTCGTTCGTGGGATGCTTTTATCGCTCAGCAAGAGATAGATTTGCTCAAGGTAAGTTTTTACCTCTTCGAATTAACGTAAAGTATAGCACGTCCTTGATTTTTTGCAAATAAGGTTGTAGTGGAAAGTATGCATGTTTGATGTAACTTGGTTGGAGGTTCCAACAAGTACAATCATAGATGGACCCAACTAACACGGATCAAGGCCAAGACTATGCAAGAATCAGATTTTGGGCTGATTCTTGCAAAATCCAGCTACCAAGGCTCGAAATCCATGGCTAAAGGGGCTCTAATCCAAGCCCTAGAAGGTAGCCTCCCTATAAGGCTACGACAAAACACTAGATTCAGAAATTTCATTCCTCCAAAAAACTCCCTTACAACCGGATTATAGCCCTTTATCTAGATATTCCTAAAGAGGTTACTTCCAGGTTAAGTACCTCTGGCTAATATGACAAAATAGAAGCAGCAGCAGCAGCAGCAGCTGTCAACAACTTGCAGCCGTAACAACTTGCAGCAGTTATTTTTGACAAAACATGGTTGCTGCTTAAACACCACGCCTCCCAGGACTTACCTTACAACTAAGGAAACTAAAAAAGACATCGAAATAAGAAATCCTAAGTGCAAAAAACAAGAAAATATCCTACTAGACCATACATGTAAAAAAAACTGCCTCTCAAACTAAAAATAGATTATACCACTTCTCCGCCAAAAATAGTCTTCAATCTTCATTCTATCAATGTTTCATTGGTGATGCATGCGTTTACTTTATAGTAAACTTTTAATGCCGCTGCTTCGAGATATGCCTTGTTCGTTTCGTAGTTTTAGTTTTGTTTTGTAATCATTACACTCATTTCTCTCTCTATCTCTCTCCACTCATTACACCTTTTTCCAAAACTAAACTAAACTAAAACTACTAAACGAACAAGGCCAGCGGCCTTGTTCGTTTAGTAGTTTTAGCATAACCTGTTAATTGTGGCCCTTTCTTTCTGAGTATTTACAAAAGAGTGTGTGAGATTGATTCTTTTTCCAAAACTAAAGCTATTGGAGACCTTATGCATTGAATTTCTGGAAAATCAAATATTGGCCTTGCAACCTTCTTGTACTCAAGTGGTGCATGTATGTTGTGAAGGCCATTTTGTGCAAATGACTATGTACCCCACTTAAACTATACCAAAATTGTATTTGAATTGAATTACAACTTGGTTCATGGCAAGTTTCTGTTGTGACAGAATTTGAACCACAAAAACATTGTCAAGTATCTTGGATCCTTAAAGACAAAGACTCATCTCCACATAATTCTGGAGTAAGTATGCTTGAATTGTCATCTCTTTTTACTGGTTCATTGGTGACTTTTTAACGCTGACTGTGTGAAAAACATTGCGATCATGTGTTGAATTGGGTTTGAATAGGTATGTGGAGAATGGCTCACTTGCAAACATTATCAAGCCAAATAAATTTGGACCATTTCCTGAATCATTGGTAGCTGTTTATATTGCCCAGGTATGAAAGTGATCTCATGAATTTAATGCCTTCAGTCTGGGATTAGTTTTGATGGCTTCAAGCTCATTACCAGGTATTGGAAGGCTTGGTTTATCTACATGAACAGGGTGTAATTCATCGGGATATCAAGGGTGCAAACATATTGACAACCAAAGAGGTGCTCTCCAATTCCTTTAGATCTCTGGTTTATTTTTGTTGTATGCGATATTTGATCGAATGTTTATGGGTTACATATGCTATGGCCTAAACTGTACCATGAACCTATCTGTTCCTCCTAGGACAAATTAACTAGGGATTCAATTGCTAAAAAATCGGGTGAAACAGGCGCATGCCTCCCTGTGCCTTGTGGCTTGCTGCGCCTTGCATGCCTCAGGCGCCTCAGCTGCACTTCATTTGAGTGACTGAAATGATTTCCGCACTGCCCTTTTATCCATATGCGCTCCTTTTTTGTCTTTATTCATGTGAAATTATACAATTACCCTTACATTCTAATTAAGTTCATCACTCATTTGGGCATTCTTGCAATTTGATGTGAATAGAGACAAAGGAGTGCATATGGACAAAATGGGAGTACAAAATCATTTCCCTTGCTGTCTGTGCACGTCTCTCCTGGGCATTGTAAAGAGCCTATCACTGAGATTATTTCCATGAAAAGCTAAAATATGTAGTTAATGAGTGAATTCATAAATAGTAGAAAATCCATCTCAGTTTCAAGAAAGACTGAAAGAGGCGAGGGATAGTAATATTTGAAGGATGTCTCATCCTTTTTTTTTTTAATTATCCTTGTCTCTTTGAAAGTTGTTCTTTGTCTTTCTTTTTCCTCTCAGTTTCTAGCTTCGTTTTTAGACTATTGGACCTTGGTAGGCTGTGAGTGTAAATCAGTTCTAGTCACAAAAAAAAAAAAAGTGCTGTATTTAATTTTTGTACTTTCGAATTTTTGCCAGTCCATTCTTGACAAACTTTTTTTTGTTTAAGTTATCGGTTGGTTTGATTAGGATCTTTAGCATCATAGTTGTTGAGCTGTTAGTCACACAATTTGTGAGTTTGGGGTAGCGGAGCCGCTCTCAAATTGCGATGCGCATGCATAAAAAATGCACACATAAACCGCGAACTCTTTTCTCCCAGTGTATGAATTCGTTCTTCAAACCAACGGATCTTACATAAATTGCATAGTTAGGAATGTACATGTCAAGTTTCTAGCCCTCAAAAGCAATTGCGAAGCCTGCAAAACGTCATATCTGAGGGAACTGTTGCCTGTTGGTTTTGTCAGTACAAAGCCTACACTAGTCACTATACGAAAATAGCCTGCAACACTAGAAGTTTTGTTTGTATGGGACTTTTGTTTTTCTATATAAAAGTTTGTAGTATTGTGCTTTGAGAACAAAGACAACGTGTACAGTCAACAAATAATCAAAACTGATAATTCTTGACTACCGGTAATACGAACACGAACGAATAAAATATGATAATATTATCATAAAAAAACTATATTATCAAATATTGATGCTCTCATGGTATATAAAAAAAATACTATGAATGAAGCATTACCAATTTTCTGTTAGAGCTTGTCCCACATTGGTTAATACAACCTCCAAATCTAGTATATGAGCCTGGGCGGCCTCTCCACTCATTGCCAGTTGGTTTTGAGTTGGATGCTTTAACATACACATATAGTGAAAACGCTCTCAGACGTCGTGATTTACAATTCTTTGAAATATTCATGCTCTCGCTCTCACAACCGCACTTGCCGCTCGCGAACTATGTAACTTAGGTTGAGCCTTACCATTGCGTATACTTTTGTTTTTTTGTAGGGTGCTTTAGTAGTTGTATAGGACTGCACAAGATTCTGGGTTTAGTTTTGTAAAAGGAAGAAATATTTCTTGTTTTTGTAAATTACTTTCATTGAAAACAACCCTTATGAGAACAAGGGCATACCTTTGAAACAATTCGACACCCAAACAAAACTAGCTAAAGCCAGGGCAAACTAGCACTAGCAAGGCACAATTATAACTGCTACTAGATCATAACATTGGGCACAGGAAAATACACAGAAAGGGCAATCTACTTTCATCAGATTTTGTCACCTGTCTCCATCAACTAAGGCAAGCCCCTTGCTTCTTCTTTCAGTTTATCTAAGAGCTCAACTCCTCTTCAACTCCAATGATTTCCTCAGGACTGAGACAAAGATTCTGGAATACCCTCCTATTTCTTTCTCCCCAAATGGGATAGAGAACAGCTGCCAACGACTATTTAAAAAATGGAATGCTTGAAACTCAGCCCCTTTCTATGCTGCAGGGCCCACTCAATTTCATCTAGAAGGGATAGAGAAGGCCTATAAATCTCATTCTTCTGTAGGAAATGTTTCCATACATTGGAGGAGTATGAGCATTCAAATTACAAATGATGGTGCTTCTCCTGATCCGTGCAACAAAGGGGGCAAATACCATCAGTAGCTATCCCCCACCTCATGAGCCTATCCCTGGTATTAAGTCTACCTTGAACACCCATCCATTTTATGATTGCCCACGTGGGCACTTCATGAGGGAACCATATAATGTTACTCCAAGGGACCAAAGGTCCTTTAGCCCTTAAAGCATCCCAAGTAGACTTGGTAGCAACTAGAAAATAAGCCATCAGACTGCAGTGTCCATCTTGGAAGAAGTATTGCTTTAGCGTTGTGACTTGTGAGTGTACTGGACTGACATTGCGAGCCATCTCAAGTAGTTGCTAGTTCTTTAGAGATGATTTCCTTTTGCTTCTCTTGTTAGCTACTATGTTAGATTCTTTTTGTGGGGACCTAAAGGGCAAATTAAGAAGGAATGGAATGGGATTGATTAGAGGTTAATGTGGTGGTATTTTGAGGTTGACAGAGTAATTATTTTGGTGGTGAATGGTAGGAAGATCAATGTTTTCCTATCTGTGGAGAACTAGGAGGGAGAAGCAAGGACTTGTGTAAGATTTTAGTTAGGGCAACTAAAATAATCTGAACACACTAATGTCCATGCGCGGACCAAGTAGCATAACTGGAATATGTTTCTCGTTAAGTTTACTATCAATGACACTTAAGTTAACCTAAGTTAGCCCTAAACTCAATTAGTTTGGGTCCTGTTCATTTGTTCCTCGTTGCATGATCTTTTGCCTTCTGTTTCTTTTATGATTTAATGTCTATGCCTCTATGGGCTGTTGTTATTCATGCCATATGCTCATATAGTCTCTTATTCGATGAGTGTTTTTAATGAATCAGTCTCTGCTTATTATTCTTGGCTAAGCCTGAACTTCATATCCTTCGTTTACTGTTCGGTCTCTGTATTTGCTCGACTGACAGGTAATTTGACTTGGATATAGTTGTTCTAGAGATTACTGTGACCCACAGACCCTAAGGCTGTATTATGTTCCCATCTCACCACATACATTATGTTTCATGAAATAGTTCCTTTATGTCTATTGGTGTTCCAAGGCCTTTCAGTATGATGCACGGACACGGACACGGAAACGGACACGGGGACACGGCAATTCTAAAAAAATGGGGACACGGACACGGCGGGGGACACGCCATGTGTATATTTATTTATTTATTTACATATATATATATATATACACAATATATTTTAAAACATTTAGGGGACAAATTGATTTTTTTAAAACTTTCAGGGGTAAATTGAAATTTTTTAAAACTTGCAGGGGTAAAATTGAATTTTTTTTAAACTTTCAGGGGTAAAATTGAAAATTTTAAAACTTTCAGGGGTAAAATTGAACCCCTGAAAGTTTAAAAAATTTCAATTTGACCCCTAAAAGTTTTAAAATTTTCAATTTGACCCCCGCCGTGTCCCCATCCGTGTCCCCCCGTGTCCCTAGCCGTGTCCCCATCCAAAAAAGCACTACAGCCGTGTCCCATGCCACGTGGCGTGTCGGGACACGTGTCCTGCCGTGTCCCCGCCTTGTCCCCGTGTCCCCGTGTCGGGACACTGCGATACGGGGTCCTGGAGGGGTGTCGGTGCTTCATAGCCTTTCACAAACTAGTTAGTGTCTTCTCTTATTTATGCAGTGCAAGTGGCTGTCATTTAATCTACTTCATCTCGTTTGCTCACTCATTTTGCTGCATTGAATCAGTTAGGGCGTTGTGTTTGAGGGGTTATTGTGACCATTGACCCTAAGGCTGTATTATGTTGCCATCTCACACATACATTATGTTTCATGAAATAGTTCCTTTGCGTCTATTGGTGTTCCGAGGCCTTTCACAAACTAGTTAGTGTCTTAATCTTATTTAGGCAGTGCCGGTGCCTGTCATTTAAGTATTTAACCTACTTCATCTCGTTTGCTCACTCATTTTGCTGCATTGGATCAATTAGGGCGTTCTACATTTTTTGTTTTCCTTTTTGACTGGATGCTGTGGAGTCGTTGATTGATTTAATTTATGGTTTCAGGGTCTTGTGAAACTTGCAGATTTTGGGGTTGCAACAAAACTAACTGAGGCAGATGTAAATACGCATTCAGTTGTTGGAACACCATATTGGATGGCCCCTGAGGTACAACATTGGTTCAATTGTTATTATTATCTATAAGACGTTCACATCTGTAGCAGTATTTCGGCCTGATTTTGTTCTTGATGATGATGTGTTCACTTCGGAGAAGCTAGATGTTTTTCCGTTTTTATGTATCTTTTGCCTTTGTTATGAAAAAAAAAAAAACTGTCTTTTCTGATAGCTTGAAGAAGTTGTTTCTGTAGGAAGAGCGGAATTTACATGTGCGCAGTCATTGTAATTTCTATTTTTGATATCTTTTTGCTGAAAGTAAATATTTTAATGAAGTTATTAAATTAAATCTGAGTATCGTTTTCTTACACTTCTATTTCTAAATATGTTGATCATATTTCTCCAACTTTTGTGATTTTCTTAATATACCTACCGCATAATTAGTTTCTATTATCTTTCAGAACGTTAGTTTTTGAAAGGAAACTTTAGGTACTAGTTTTACCAAAATGTACTATTTATCAAAGAAAAAGGAGTAGTAACAATTGGGGATACATAACTTTGCTTTTACTGATTGGAAATTTTGATATTGGGCTCAAGTCAGTGCATTAAAGGTCGCGAGGACAATTTCTTTTGCCTATCATGGTGTTCATTTGATCAATCCAATGGATGATGGCATCTAATAATGTAATTAAGTAGCTCATACATGTAATGCAATCATGAATATTTGCGCCTGATTGAAATTCAAAATGCTTCAGGTCATTGAGATGTCAGGGGTTTGTGCTGCATCTGATATATGGAGTGTCGGCTGCACAGTGATTGAACTTCTTACATGTGTGCCGCCATACTATGATCTCCAGCCCATGCCTGCTCTCTTCCGAATCGTCCAGGTTTCTTTTATTTTATTTTCTTTGTTTTATACAGTCGGTTGTCGTGCTGTCACGTTGAAACAGTTGTGATCCCTAAATGCCTCATTGTTCTATGGTGGTTATGGTTGATCTTGAATTGTCTTTAGCAATTGGAGACCATTTTCTTCAATTGTTCAGGTTGGGTGGTATAGTCAAGAAATAGTTCTTAATATCTTTCGAAAGTCAGCTGGACTTTTTTTTTTTTTTTTTTGTATTTGATATTAGTTTGGGAATCTTTGAAATAGCAACAACTGGATTTTCATTTTTGATTTCTCAGGATGAGCATCCTCCAATACCGGATGGTCTATCTCCCGACATTACTGATTTTCTGCGTCAATGCTTTAAGAAGGTGAGGCAGAGGAAGTATCAAATGCATGCTGATTATCTACATGTCATTTGTCAGCTCATTTAAACTGAATGGTTGTCAATCCTGTTGTATGAAAGTCTTCGGTCGTAGTATGACAATGTTGCTTTTATTTTTCAAACTGAGGATGGGAAACTATATTAGGGGAGTATAGATGACAATGTACCGCTGTAGACTCGTCAATTGTGCTAAGTGTATTCAGTTCTAGAATTATTCTTGTTATCATGTATGATTACACGTTTACTGTCATTTCGCAGGTCAGTCAGGTTGTATCTTATTTGACTAATTTTATCCTCTGAAATTGGCTGAGTTGGCGTATCTGCACCATTTCGTCTTCGTGTCCAGTGTTTTATTTGTGCTTGTTAGTTTCAGTTTTTGATAATTACTGCGTCGAACTTCCAATTATATTGTCAAATACATCATTTGACTTTCTGAACATGTTTCAGGATGCTAGGCAGAGGCCTGATGCAAAAACGCTGCTTTCACACACTTGGATACAGAACTCAAGGCGTGTTCTGCAGTCATCTCTCCGTCACAGTGGAACAGTTCGGTAGGTACTTTACTTTTGAGTTCTTATAATTGATAATAATTAATAGCTATATAAACCGTTGAACTTACTGTCACTTCCATGCTAGGAAGCACGGGTACCGGTACGCGGTACGGGTACGCGATACGGCAAAAACCTAAAAAAGTAGGGTACGGGTACGGTTGGGTTGGGTACGTAAGTGTAAATTTTTTTTTTCCCCCTATTTTACTATGTTCCATTGCACAAAGGCACAAACTAAATAAAACACTCATTTTACCAACAAAAAGAAGCATAAATAAGAGTTAAAGAGTTCATAAGTGCATAGATGAAACAAGTGCAATGTCGTTTTAGAGTTAATACTTAATACTGAAAAAAAATTAATCATCTTGAACATTAATCATCTTCAATTTACAGTAAACTAATTTTCCATACAATACAGTCAACTAATTTTTTAATTTACAGTATAAAAAAATTAAAAAATTAATCATCATCAACATCAGTCCAGTACCATCATTTACGGTATAAAATACAGTCAAGTTGTGAAAAAAAAAACGAGATTCACAGAGAGAATGTGTGTGAGAGAGAGAGAGAGAGAGAGAGAGAGAGAGAGAGAGAGAGACTTACCAGATTCGCAGAGGAGCTCAAAGCTCTGAGTATGGCTGCTGCTGCTGCTGTTGTAAAAGATTTGAAACCCTAAATCTAAAAAATACGTCTGTTTGTGTTAAAAGGCATTAGAATTCCACATTAACCCCTTAACTTTTGACTTGTTTCACTCGGGCCCCCAAAAGTTTTTAAAAAATTACATTTTCATCCAAACGTACCCAGATCTGTACCCAATCGAAGTACCCAGCCGTACTAGGGATAGTGCAAAAGTACCCGGTACATTTTTGCCGTACCCGGTACGTATTTTTCCGTACCCAGCCGTACCCGTACCCGGTACTCGTACGGCAACATTTTCGGAGTACCCGTGCTTCATAGCTTCCATGCTATGAAGCACGGATACGGATACGATACAGATACGCGGATACGTGATTTTTCCAAAAAGTCGGATACGTTGGGGGATACATTGAATATAAAAATATAAAAATATAAATATATATATATAGGAGAGCGGTCTCCTAAGGGATCCCGCATACAAAATTTGGTGCGGGATTGGCCTTTTTTCAACGTTCCGGATCAAATTTTGACGATCCGAACCGCTCAATGTTTTTAAAATGCATTTTCCAAGGCCTACGTGGGAAATCTTCAAAAAAAAATACCCGGAAGGGCTTGATCCAAACAGTTTTCGATAAAACTGTTTTTAAATTTTTATCGAAAACTGTTTGGATCAAGCCCTTAAGGGTATTTTTTTTTGAAGATTTCACGCGTAGGCCTTGGAAAATGCATTTTAAAAACATTGAGCGGTTCGGATCGTCAAAATTTGATCCGGAAAGTTGAAAAAAGGCCAATCCCGCACCAAATTTTGTATGGGGATCCCTTAGAGACCGCCTTCCTATATATATATATATATATATAGGATCCGGCTCTTATCCGCACCTTTCATTTCCGCACCTCGTGATCCAAAATTTTTTTTGACGATCCGATCCGTCCAATGTGTTCAGAAGGTGTTTTCAAGGGTCCACGCGAAAATCTTCAAAAAAAAATACCGGGAAGGGCTTGATCAGCGGTTTTTCAAAAATATATATTTACATTTTTGCGAAAACGCTGATCAAGCCCTTCCCGGTATTTGTTTTTGAATATTTTCCGCGTGGACCCTTGAAAACACCTTCAACACATTGGACGGATCGGATTTTCCAAAAAAATTTGCAACAAAAAAACCCCATTTTTTCCTTAAATCCGGGGTGTGGATAAGAGGATAAGACATTTATATATATATATACATATATATATATATATATATATATATATATATATAATATATATACAAAGTTTCCTATGAGGGCTCCCTCACAAAAAAATGTGCGGGAAAAGCGATTGTGAGCCGTTGGATCGCTTGAAGGGCATAGGATCCAATGGCCCACAAATCGTTTTCCCGCATTTTTTTGTGAGGGAGCCCTCATGTAATATGTTCTGTATATATATATATATATATATATATATATTTTTTTTTAATTCCTAAAATTCCATTACACAAGTTCACCATTTCAAAAACAAAAGAGCAATTAACATCATCAAAAGTCAAAAGATTGGCCTTCTCCATCCAAAATATTGCCTAAGTGCCAACTATTACAATCATCATTCTATTTCACTAAACTTCCATTTCTTCATCGCCAATTTCACCGTCATCACCTAAAAATTACGGTCTCCAACTCCTGTTCATCAAGAGAGAGTTGTGCAATTCCAAGCTCTCCAACATCCTCAAATAAATCAAAAGCGTCTCCGGCAATGTCCCACATCTTCGTTTGTCCTTCCATGTATTGCCGATATCTTCTTGATAGGAGGCAGAGGTTGCTATGAATGAAAACCAAGTCTTCCGCACGTTTTGGAGCCATCTTATTCCTTTTAGCTTAGTGCACAAATGAGTAAGTACTCCAATTCCTCTCGCTACATGATGATGAAGAAGGTTGCACAAGTAGCTTTAAGGCTATGCTTTGAAGCAAAGGTGCACTTGCACCATAATTAACCCACCAACTCTTAGGGTCCATTGCATACCGATCATGAATGGAATCACTATCCTCAAACTCTCCCGCCTTGATTGAGAAATTGGCAAATTCCAAGTTAGCCCTTGTGCGCTCCGCCGAATTAGGAAAACTTTTTCATGCATTTCATTCTTTCTCGTGGCAAATATCCAGACAAAGCATTGTTCGCGGCAAAATTGATAGGAGCTCACATAATAAGGGTTTCTTGCCGCCTTCTCAAGGGGTGATGTAGTTTCACTTCTACCTCCACTTGTTCTTTGTTTTTTTTGGCTCATAACCTTCTAGAATAAAACCACTTGATCTAGTACAAGGGGGTAGAGGTACTTTCTTTGGCGCATTGTCTCTCATTTTCGTTTTAGCTTCTTCCTCTAATTTCTTCATAGTTGCAAGATCTTGGTTTGCAACTTTCTTACAAACTCCAATTCCATTGTTCAACTTCAACAAATGACCCTTAACCCTAGTGTATGAACTCTTTTTGATAACATTGCAAAAATTACACTGCCACAAAGTATTCCCCTCCGCCTCACTCTTCTCTAATTTTGTAACATAACTCCAAAGAGGATTGTTTGTATTCTGATCCCTCGATTCCCCTTCATTAGAAACAGAACTACCAGCAAGAGAACCGGAACTACCAGCAACAGAACTTGCAGCAGTTTCCATTATACTGTTATGGGGAAAAAAACACACACTAAAATTAGACAAAATACAAGCTCTAAGCCTCTAACAGCCAACAGGAAACTAAAAAAAAACTCTAAAATTAGACAAAATACAGGCTCTAACAGGCTCAGCCAACAGAGGAGACATGGACAAATTACTATGAAATTCAGAGGAAGGAAGAGATTGAACAGAGGAAGAAATCTCAGAGGAAGAAAGAGAGTCGAGCAAGTATAGAGGAAGAAAGTCGAACAGAATACCTGTAAGGCTGTAAGTTGTTGTGGGGTTACTGGTTAGGGCTTCTGTAAGCAGGTTAGGGCTTCTATCGACTTGCAGTATGTCCTATTTGCCATGTCTATATATATATATATATAAAGAGAGAGAGATGACAGTGAGAGATGGACGAGATACTTATCAAAAAAAAAATCAGATACCACACACAGAGAGAGAGAGAGAGAGAGAGAGAGAGAGAGACGACACTTATAGGAGAGTTTTTGTCGATCGTTTTTTGCTTCTGTCTTCTCTGTGACGATTGAGGGGGGAAAAAGACTTAATAAAGCCCTAATTACACTTTTCACCCATATATTTTAAGAAATAACAAATTTACCCCCGTGCGTATCAAAAACATATCCTAGTGTATCCTAAACGTATCCTAACGTATCTAAAACGTATCCTAACGTATCCAAAACGTATCCGAATAACAAAAAATAAATTTTAATTAGGATACTCTAAAAACGTATCCGATACGTATCCGAGCGTATCCGTGTCCGATACGCGTACGGTACGTGATACGGAGGCCGAAATAGAGTATCCGTGCTTCATAGCTTCCACGTCTATTCAAGAGCTTGGAAGTTTCACAAGTTGATTTAACTCCACACCATGGGCATGTTAACTATGTGCTGATGTATCTTGTATGCCAGCTTTTCTTCGAGTTTGCATGCATTTGACATGTTCATTTATCACAAATGTGCATGGTGTTGTGGACATGTATACCCATGTATGCTTTTTGTATGCACTTACGGTCGGTGATGTACAATAATCTAAGTAGGTATGCTTTTGTTTTCTTTTTTTTCCCCAGAAATGTTGAAGCAGATGGTATATTGGAAGCAGAGATTTCAAATGGAGATGATAAGAGCAGTGGCGAAAGCCCTTCCGCAGAGAAAATAAATGTAATTTGCCTTGGAATTTGAAAACCTTGCCAATTTTGTATTCGGACAGTTATGATGTTGCAAGTTCTGGCCCTTTGCTAAAATCGGCAATTGCATTATTAGAGCATGATGGAAGCAGTGGACACTCTTCAATTCTTGTGTTCCAGATAGTGACTGTACTTTTGCATTTCAGGTCTCAGGAAAAGAGTTTTCATCAGCAGATGGTACTGATGTAGGAAAATCTGCTGAAGATAATGGCTCTAACAGTAGTCTTGTTGAGGAAAGAGCAGATAATGTTGTCGATGATGATTTGTCGGATCAAGTCCTCACCTTAGCTATCCATGAAAGGTCACCACTACGTACTACCTCTGTTGGATTATTGACTGGTAATGATATGGTTTCCTCTCATTCAGAGGAGCTCCATGAACCTCTGCACAAGACCGAGGAGGGAGAGGTTTTGGTCAATGGCAACATGGATTCTCCCGATTCAAGAAGTAAAAACATCACAGCAAAAAACCTTGAAGGAAACGGAAGTTATGCACATGTGGAGCACAGATCATTTGGTTTTGTAGCAAAAAATCAGGATTACAATCCTCGGAAGGTAAACCCATACTAGTTTCTGTTTGCTTCTTTACTGTACTTGCTTGGCAAAGGGTTTTGTTGTTGTTCAATTGATTATATACTTCATCTTTACGTGCATGATGTTCATGCCATCACCCATCTGGCCATTCCTTCTCTCTGAGGTTTTGTTTTCCTGTACTTGCTTGTGTAATCTTTTGGGAAAAATTTCCCCACCTCTGAGAAAGGGAAAAGGAAAAACAAACAAATCCAGAAAAGAGTACACGACTAAACAAAGGGGATAGTGAGGAGGTATATTGTCATCATGTAGAATCTTGTTCATGCTTTCTCTTATTACTTCTTTGTTTTTTATGTGATCCATTTGATTCCGTTCTGTGAATGACTTGAATTTTGTCGGGGGTTCTTTTTGGCTTTGTTCTCTTCTTAAATAACTGTTGTACTTCGTGTCCAGATTAAATGATTGAGGTGGCAGTCATCATGGTACAAAGTGTTCTGTCACGTTATTTCTTCCTTCTGCTGATAAGCTAAAATCGTCACATATCTTGTTCTGTAGATTAGGTGGTTTTTTTTTTCTCTCCAGGGTTGCGAATTGAGCCCAAAATATTTGGAATCAAAGCTCTAATACAGTTTTAGGTTTTGCCAATTTCCCTAGAGCTTAAGCTTTCAAGAAATGGGCCCAACAAGTTGGCTTTCGTGGTTCACTTATGTTGAAATGCGTCTTCAAAAGGATTGGATCTATACACACATTTGGATTGTTGTTGTTGTTTTTTTTTTCCCGAATCAATTTCGTTCGGGACTAATATTACTGGTAG
This sequence comes from Vaccinium myrtillus, assembly GCA_016920895.1. NCBI lineage: Eukaryota > Viridiplantae > Streptophyta > Magnoliopsida > Ericales > Ericaceae > Vaccinium > Vaccinium myrtillus. Next base: position 15,452,825 of record CM029279.1, read on the forward strand.
ATAATGTTATAGACGCTGAAAGCTAGGGATAATCAAACCTCATACTTGAGGTACCTTTCTTTTATAAAACATTTGTTTATACGGCTTGGTTTTGAGTAGCATGATTCATTTAGTTTACCTTTCTTGCTAAAACTTGCCAAATCTGTTTCTATTTGGAAGTTTCCAATGCTAATCTGATTTTCCTTCGGTTCCCAATTCAACGATAATGATAGAGTTCTCCATGGTGCTATACCAGCTTGACACAATTGGATTACCATCCTATTAACTTGTGCAGTCATATTATTTGGCATCGCTACCACAGGAGAAAAGTAGTGAGAAAGTACCTTTGGGGACATCCAACGATATTTGATCGATAGAGAGGATTAGCATGGCCCCTGCGTGGTTGAAAATTAACTTATCATAAAAAGAGAATGTAGTAGGAAAGCGGGCATAAGAATAATGGATTGAACCCATGCATATACTGTTCAACACCAGTGGAGATTTGTGGTGATTCCCTGCAAGAAGTCCAATATATCTCAGTCCCTCTGAGGGAATAGTTATTAAAGTAAGTTTGTGGAAGTTTAACGGAAAATCCATCTTTGTCTTTTGTAATCGAACAGTCGGAATTGATAGTGATATGCAAATGAAATAGATGACCACAAACAAAAAAAGTAAGAATAGTTGTTATGAATCTGTTCATTCTCCACACTCGAGATTAATTTGAAGATTCGTTTGAACCATATATGATGAGCCAATTCTTGATTTCCTCTTTGAAGATCGTATTCATACAAGCAAGAAAACATATGCACTCCTTATAGTGTATGGGTTCTAAAATTAGGAGGGTGTAATTTGTTTAAGTCATTGAGTTATTTAATTTAGCTTATTCTACAACTCTTCAACAAACGGTACGATCTTTAAACTCATGGATATGTACGAGACATGGTTCAATTTCTGTATTAGTATTTGTCTAATCTCGGAGGTATATTAGGTCTGGTGAATTTGCTCTATCATAAATCTCATGGTTTGTGGAACGATTGCTTTTGAAGGCTGCGAAGACATTACTCACTTCTGGGGGAAATGAGCTTAGTAGATTTAGTGACACCCCTGGAGATGCTTCTTTGGATGATTTGTTCCATCCGTTGGAAAAGAGTGTGGAGGACAGGGCGGCTGAAGCTTCAACATCCGCATCCTCGTCACATGTGAATCAAGACACTTCATCCATGACAGATGCTGGTAAAAATGACCTGGCAACAAAGTTAAGGGCTGCAATTGCTCAAAAGCAATTGGAGAGTGATACAGGGAAGACCAATGGTGGAGACCTTTTACGCCTAATGAAGTTTGTTCTGAAGGAGGATGTAATTGACATGGATGGTTTGGTATGTATAATACATTGGTTAAACATGAATGTGGGTTTTCCATTTATTCCTGACACATTGGCTTGTTGAATGTTGCATTTGTCAGGGTTTTGATGATAAATTGCCTGCAGAGAACCTTTTTCCTATACAGGTAACCAGTGTTCTTTAATTCTGATAAATTAGGCTTGAGTATTTCCGCTAGTTATTGCCTACACATATTATTTTTGTCCCTTTCCATTTTGAGAGTGGGAGAAGAATGAAATCTTCAATCTGTTCGCTTTGAACTTTGACAATTTCTCCTGCATATTTTATGGGGTGTTATAGGGAGTCTAAACTAGCTAAGTTTCTTATTTTTTCAGTAACTGGCTGCCCTTTTTTTCTGATGAGAAATTTTATTCAGGTGATAAAGTTAGTTATAGGTATTAGAATGTATTAAAACATACTTACAATTGTGGATATCTTCTTGTTTATCCCGGCATTATGGTTAATAGCTCTGCCAATAGTTGTACCAAATTGCTTGTTCTTGATGATTGCAGTAACGTAGGTTTGGTGGGACTCCTGATTGTAAAGCACATTAAAAGTAGAAAATATATCTCATGTTTTCCCTGAAACTTCTTTGTATATTTCCAAAAGCTGTCACGCATGACACGACCCATACTGATTGACCCAATGGGAATCACCTAGCGAACCTTCTCATAACACAAAGGGAACAAACTTGATTCTCGTGGAGGACGAATCTAAAATATATCAGATTGCCCAAAGACCACTGAGGCTAAAGATTACACTCACTAATTGAGCAAATAAACATGCTTGCTCACATACTGCTTCTGATTGGCACCTAAATAAGGAGGAAGATGAAGATACAGGCTCCCTGCTCTCTCTTGCACTTGCAAAACCACGATCCGATAAGTTTTTACTCAAGTTAAGTTCCCCTGCTGTTGCCCTAGCAAATAAAGCTACCTTGTGGGGTCTTCAACCGCCAAAGGGCCTTCTTGGGAAGTCTGCATCCCTCCCCCCAAAAAAAAAATAAATAAATAAATAAATAATCTCAAATGGAAGACACTGAACGCTATGCCTCTTCTCCAAACCAGAGTATGTTTGGACCTGCACTCTTCACCACATTCCCCCGTCCTGTAGCTAGTGAAAGGCAGGAAGTCACCATGTCGCTGCTATTGCTCTTCCAAGAACCCACCCCTTAGGTTCCCAGAGCGTCTCATGTTTATTAACGCCTCCCAATCATGTAAATCTCATTGTCTTATCCTGCATCTGTACCACAATAAAGAAATGGTAAAGTTTGATTGATGTATGCGGTTTACTTTTCTTTTAGATTGCAAATTCATAAAATTTCAAAAGCATCATTTTGAACAAATGGCTTGAAATCATAAGTTGGTTCATATGCTAAATTGGATTTTGGTTATTTGTCTTGTGGTTTTCCACGGAACATTTGTTGGTTGACTCTCAATGGTGCTTGGGGAGTTGGGGTACAAAAGTGCTTTTTGTTCTGATTCTATCCATTTTTTCAGCTTTTACTTATTTTAACATCTACAGTGCCACTGTCCATGTTCTAGTGGTATCTCTTGGTTTGTGAAACGTATTTCAGCATGTCTACATCCTTTTCCAACCGTGAGCTGTTGTAAGCTTCAAGCAAATTTTCCACTAGCTATTTAGGAGAAATTTTCTTCTTACTTTTGGTTGTGGTTCGTCTGTATGATAGGCTGTTGAGTTCAGCAAATTGGTTGCATCTTTGAGACCAGATGAATCAGAAGACGTGATTGTGTCTGCCTCTCAGAAATTGATAGGTTTCTTTCATCAACGTCCGGAGCAGAAAATTGTTTTTGTCACACAGTATGGTTTGCTCCCCTTAATGGAATTACTTGAGGTTCCACGAACTCGTGTATGTCATATTACGAGCTTTCTGAATTGTCTTGTTTCTTTGACGTTATTCTTACCGTGGCAGTTCAACCCTTTATTTCTTTACCACTTCAAGGATAATTGTTTTTTAATTTGCAGGTTACATGTTCAGTGCTTCAAGTTTTAAATCAGATAATCAAAGACAACACTGATTTTCAGGAAAATGCTTGCCTCGTTGGTCTCGTAAGTACTATACACTCGGGCTTTATTTTATCATATTGGACTGTTGTTATATTAGGTATTGCAATAACTGCGACACAATATTTTGGTTGCATGCATGTGTGAAGCAAAGTCCGACATTGCTTGGATACCAAAAGTTATATGAAGTATACAAGTGTGAGGGCACCCTCACTTCATAAGGTAGCTTTTGGGGTTGAGTTCTACCCAAGACCGTGAAACATGGTATCAGAGCTAGATACCAGAGATGGGTAGGGTGCTTCTCTCACTTGACAAGGTAGGTGCTATCGAGTGAACACGCTGCGCGTGAGGGAGGGTGTGAAGCGAAGTCCCACATCGCTTGGATACCAAAGTAATATGAAGTATATAAGTATGAGGGCACCCTCACTTCATAAGCTAGCTTTTGGGGTTGAGTTCTACCCAAGACCGTGTAACAGCATCTTACCAGGAGGTTTGTTGGATAATTGTTTACTAGTGAGATTAGAACTAAGAACCTTGGACATCTCTAAGAAATGTCGAAGTGAAAGATATGTACTTTGCCCCTATGATAGCATACAAGCGCATTTTTACCATAAAGAATAACGATATTGTTATAGATCTTTATTTATTGACATGTACCTACCATGTTTGCGTCTTTATTTTTTGAAAATTGTTTGTCAGGGTCTCCATTTTGTGCCGTATTTGTGTTTGTCCATATCTGTGCCTCTTATTATCACTACATTACGTATCAAGTTTTCCAAATCCAATTAACCTTAAAAAAAAAAAAACCGTGCTAGTTCAGGAAGATCTTGTGTTATTGAGTTTCTTCTACCTAAGTTCAGTGTGAGAGTGCGAATATTGGTTACATAACTTCATAGTATGTTCTCGTGTACTTGTCCATCCCATACTTTTAGTCCTCCTCTCTATTTTGGGATGTCGCAAATATTTTTCATTTTGAAAATGCAAAACAAAAATTTCTATGAAGTGGGAAAATTAGAGGCGTGTTAGGAAATAATGCCATTGAATTTGAATCGAGCACATTAATACCCCGTAAAAAGTTGGAAATCCCAAACAAGACCATGTGTATGGGACAAAGGCGGTACTATTTATTTGCACGAAGTTTTCGTATTGAAATATGTTGCGAGTGGCATATTGCTTTGCAGTTTTATTCATGCTGAGTTACCTGTCAGATTCCCGTGGTCATGAGTTTTGCGGTACCTGATCGTCCTCGAGAAGTTCGTATGGAAGCAGCTTGTTTCTTGCAGCAGCTTTGTCAATCCAGGTATAAATTTTGTTTCTCCACGTCGTGTTGCTATAAATATGTTATGTCCAATTTCAAAATTGTGGAATGACTGGAGGGTTTCTTGCAGCTCTCTGACATTGCAAATGTTTATTGCTTGCCGAGGAATACCTGTTTTGGTGGGCTTTCTAGAGGCTGATTATGCGAAGTACAGGTTTGGAGCTTGTTTGCTACAAGTGAATATTTATGTTGTCATGTACTAGCTATAAGTTTAGTGTCACAATTTTGTTTAGGTGGGTCTAGGAGTGAAAACATGACTTACGACTCTGATATTTAGGAGAGAGAAAAAGAGAGAGAAGTGTAAGGGTGTTAAAATTAACCCTAACACGAGTACTTTATTTTATATTACCGTGAGAGTGTTACATTACTTAACTTGGCCGATGTGGGACAAGCACTAACTATTCTAACACTCCCCCTCAAGCTGGAGAATAAATATCACAAAATCCCAGCTTGTTACATAAAAACTCGAAACGGGGTTTAAACAATGACTTAGTAAAAATATCTGCAATCTGAGCTCCCGTGGGTACAAAAGGTGTAGCCAAAATACCGCTGTCAATCTTCTCTCGAACGATATGACAATCTACCTCAATATGTTTGGTTCTTTCATGAAACACCGGGTTTGAGGCAATATGTATCGCCGCCTGATTATCACAATGCATAGGAATGGGTAACTGCACTCGAAATCCAAGCTCCTCAAGAAAGGATCTCAACCAAACAACCTCACATGTAGTATGAGCCATAGCACGGTATTTCTGCCTGCACTAGACCTTGCAACAACGGTTTGCTTCTTACTCTTCTAGGTAACTAGGTTGCCACCAATAAAAGTACAATAACCGGTTGTTGAACGTCTATCGAAGGTGACCCCTAATCTGTCGCATCGGAAATGGCTCAACACGCAAATGACCATTAGAACGATAAAATAAGCCACGTCCGTGGTGAGCCTTAAGATACTTCACAATGCGAATGCAAGCCTCCCAATGTGGAAGACGAGGAGCGGACATAAACCGACTCACCATACTAACAGCAAATGAGATATCAGGACGAGTATTGGTAAGATAAATCAACTTACCAACTAAGCGACGATCTCGATCGGATGAGGAAATACCTCCCCCGATCAATGCAAAGTTTGACATTAGGATCCATTGGAGTCTCCACAAAGTTTAGCTCCCAATAAACTGTCTCTTCTAGAATATCCAACACATATTTTCTTTGCGACAAACTAATCCCATCCTTGGATCGTGCCACCTCAATACCCAAGAAATATCGTAGCTTACCCAAATCTTTAGTGTGGAATTGACTGTGTAAGAATTGTTTCAACTCATCAATCCCTCTCTGATCATCTCCAGTAATAATAATGTCATCAACATAAACAATAAGTAACACTTTCCCTCGAGCCGACATGAGGGAGAATACAGAGTGATCGGACTGACTTCGACGCATGCCAAACCTCATAATAGCATCACTAAACTTGCCAAACCACGCTCCGGGAGATTGTTTAAGTCCATAAAGTGCTTTGCGAAGACGACATACCTTATGAGGCTCCCCGAGCAACAAACCCAGTGGGTTGCTCCATGTAGACTTCCTCCCGAAGATCACCATGGAGAAAAGCATTTTTAACATCAAGTCAAACAACGGCCACCAAGATTGGCGGCGAGGGGAAGAAGAATCCGCAGAACCAAGCTTGGCAACGGGAGAGAATGTTTGAGTAATCAACGCCATAAGTCTCGTGTGTAGCCTTTGGCAACCAAAGCGGGCTTTATGACGCTCAATAGTACCATCGGGAAGATACTTGATGGTATAAACCCAACGACAAATGACCGATGGTTTTACCAAATAGGGAAGAGTAAACAACTCCCATGTGCCATTATTATGAAGAGCGACATTTCATCTTCCATAGTCATCCGCCACTCGGACCGGGATAATGCCTCCCCGAACAGTGTTAGGAACAAATATGGAGGAAACAGTAGTAGTGAAAGCCCGAAGAGATGGAGAGAGATGATCATAAGAGATAAACCGAGAAATAGGATGAGAAGTACTCGAGATATGAGAAAAACCATATTTTACCGGTGGGTGACGATTCTCACGAGTAGGATATCGACGAGCAGGCAGATCTGGCGACAAGGGGGAAGACGGAGGTGTGGGCAAAGACGGTGCAGCAGCCGGGGATGGTTCGGGAGGTTGAATTGGTGTCGGGTGCTGGCTTGGGGCTGGTGCTGGTGCGGGAGAACGACGAACATATACCTGCAAAGGTTTTTGGGTAACAGTACCAGTAGGGACAGCCATAGGTAACACATACTCAAGTGTAACAAGATCGTTGGTAGTAACAGGATCTGAGTAATATGACAATGACTCATTGAACGTGACATCGGCACAAACAAAGTGACGACGTAAAGTAGGAGAGTAACATCGATACCCTTTCTGAGTGTAGGAGTATCCCAGAAAGATACACTTAAAAGATCGAGGATCGAGTTTACTCCTATCAGGGTCAAGGACGTGGACATAACAAGTGCACCCAAAAACCCGAGGGGGTAATGAATGGAGAGGCCGACTAGGGAACAAGACCGTATGGGGAACCTGACCACCTAAGACCGTAGAGGGCATACGGTTGATTAAATAACAGGCAGTGAGAACAGCATCACTCCAATATGACTTAGGAACCTGCATGTGAAATAGTAAAGCACGCATAACCTCAGACAAGTGTCGAATCTTGCGCTCAACAACTCCATTTTGTTGTGGAGACCGAGCGCACGATGATTGGTGAATAATGCCATGATCATCAAGAAATTGAGAAAGGAGACTGTGAAAATATTCACGTGCATTATCTGAACGAAATATTTTAATGCAGGTATCAAATTGATTCTTAACTTCCATGCAAAAAGATTTAAACACAGATTTCAATTCAGACCTCTCTTTCATTAGATAAAGATATGTGATACGAGAAAAATCATCCACAAAAATAACATAATACTGAAAACCAGAAACACTGGGCACATGAATAGGCCCCCAAATGTCTGAATGAACCAACTGAAAAGGACGCGATGCACGACGCTCAACCCTAGGATAAAAAGAGACTCGTCGGTGTTTACTAAACTCACAAACTTCACACACCAACTTATTGAGGGAACGACACGAGGGAACAAGATGCTTCAAACTCTGGAGAGATGGATGGCCAAGGCGACAATGCTGTTGGTACAGTGACTCTGATGTCTGAAGGGCAACAGGCTGAGGAACTGTCAGGTAATATAGGCCGCCTCGCTCAATGCCCCCACCAATCTTCCTCCCTGTCGTGAGATCCTGAAAAATACAGCCATGAGGAAGAAATGTGACGGAACAATTTAAAGATTTGGTAAGGCGACTCACAGACATAAGGTTAAAGGGAAAACGAGGAACATGTAATACAGAATTCAAAGTAAGAGAGGAAGTGACAGGAACGGAGCCCAAACCATTAACAACAGTGGTAGAACCATCAGCCAAGGTGACATGTGATGATTTACCATTTGACTGTTGACCAAGGAAAAAGTAGGTGTACCAGTCATATGATCTGTAGCTCCCGAGTCAATGACCCAAGGAGATGATGAGGATGAGGCAACACAGGCAACAGATGAACCGGTCTGAGCAAGTGTAGCAGTGGAAGACTCTGTCCCAGCCTGAAATGACAAGAAACGCTGGTAATCCTCAGCTGAAATAACCACACTATCGGCAGAAGATTGAGCAAACTGTCCAGTATCCTCAGAGGCAACCTGATGAGCTTGGGGAAAACCATGAAGATCATAACAAAAGTCCACTGTATGACTTGTACTCTTACAATGAGTACAAAAGCGGGTACCGCGACCACGACCACGACCAGAACCACTGCGACCAAAACTACCTCCCCCTGACGTGCGACCATGACTATTGCCACCACGACCAAAACCACGACCACTAGACCCAGAATCACCGCGACCACCAAAACTGCTACCGGAATCATAGCCACCAGAACTTCAACTTCCAGAACCACGACCACGACTGCTAAACCCAGAATCACGGCCGCCACCACGGCCACCACCACTGTAAACTTGACTAAAGCGAGCGATCAAAGTGCTGGCGAGAAACAGCAAACCAGCATCGGAATAAGAAGCCTGACGAAGACGTCTAAACACCTCATCAAGAGAGGGCAACTCCCGCTCTCCCAGTATCTGAGACCGAACGGGATCATAGAACGACGACAAACCATATAAAAATCGAGCGACCTCCAAACGCTCACGTTGACGCTCCATAACCTGAGGATCACTTGAGATAGGCTCATAAACACGGAGTTCCTCACAAGTCCCACGAAACTTAGAATAGTAGTCCTCCAAAGAGCCAGAGCCGATGGACAAAGAAAAGAACTGGTGGTGAAGATCATATGTACGACGAAGATTGTTAACACCAGAATACATCCCGACAAGCCGATTCCACACTTGTTTGGCAGTGTCAAGATAAAACAGAGGAGCACTAATCTGGGGTTCCATACTATTCCACAACTCAACACGGATATGACAATCCTCAGCTTCCCAATCACCATAATCCTTAGCCTCTTTGGCAGGAGGATCATCTGTCAAATAGCGAAATTTCCGCTCACCCATATAATAAACTTTAACAGCACGAGACCAAATAGCATAATTATTACCATTCAATAGAATGGAGGTAATGGACTCTTTTTCACGACGCCGAGAAGAGCTAGAAGAACTCCCAATAACAATAGACCTAGAATTAGAACCAGAAGTTGACTTTTCTTCAGATATGGTGCCAAATAATGGAGAAACAGCCACCCACCAACAGAATAAAGACAACCAACAAATCAATCAAACCAACCAATAGACTGAGCAACGATGTCGACTATCACACCGGTCACCACACCAGCCAACAACCAATCACCAACCACCAATGAAAAATAGCCACCGAACAATACAGGCAACCACCACCTTCAACAACACCAAATCATAACAATTGACAGAGCCAGCAGCGGAATAACTAATAATACTGCCGAACCACAGAGCAACAATGAATCTGTCACTGCCTAATGCAATCATAACCAACAACCCAACAAACTAGTGTACCATAGATCAATACATCAACTGAACCAGCCATTTATAGGGAAAAGATAGACCAACAGAGCAGCAACAGAGCCGAAATTAATACAGATGGGAATCCTGACTTACCACATGAGATTACTGGGCTAGAGCAGTAACAGAAGTGCCAAACGACACTGTTCGTGACCCAAAAGATCCAAAACAGTCGAGCTTCAACAGACCAGATTGAAACAGATCGAGCAGCAACCCAATTGTGAGGGATTTCGAGCACCTGCTACAGTCGTGAATGGAAGACGTGACTGGATAAAGGTTTACGAGTACTGTGAAGTGAAGTTACGAACTAGGTAAGGTATTTCGAGGTATTTAACACACTGGGTTTAGGTTTGCGAGCACTGTAGAAGATTTTGGAAGAGTATATGGCTGTCGATTTAGGGTTTTAAAGAGGTTATGGCTGTCGATTTAGGGTTTTAATGGGTTAGGGTTTGTATGGCTGTCGATTTAGGGTTTTTAGGTGGCTGTCGATGGCTGCTATGTGGTGGGTTTAGGTGTGTCTACGGCAAACAATTTCAGGGTTAGGGTTTTCGAAGGTTAGGGAAGGTTAGGGATGATGATGTAAGTTGACATGGGTAGGTGGATGTCACGGCAGTGGATTACGGTGGTGGGTTAGGGTTAGGCTCTGATACCATGTTATTTAGGAGAGAGAAAAAGAGAGAAGTGTAAGGGTGTTAAAATTAACCCTAACACAAGAGTACTTTATTTTATATTACCGTGAGAGTGTTACATTACTTAACTTGGCCGATGTGGGACAAGCACTAACTATTCTAACAGACTCCATGTTACAGGGCATCACTAGGACCATGAATTTTGAAGTAGGCAGTTTGTGTCATCAACTAAATGGGGAATGGACACATAACTTGGGAATAAACATTTGTGGATTTTGGTGCAGATTTTTAATCTTGAGCACTTTTTATGGATGTAACCACTATCAAATCAAACATTTGAAGTTTTGAACAAAAGGTGAAGAATGCTATACTTGAGCTAGAATTTTTGGATACTTTCCATGTTTTATCAATTTCTGAAATTGAATAAAACTGTTGTAACTTTACACCTGGTGCTTATGTTCCTATTTATTCATTTGCTTTCATCTTCAAAATGAGTGCACGGTATCATTCAGATTCTTGAGTGCTTTGCACACTCCTCTCATCAGATTCTCTTGTACTTGAGCTCCCAATTACAGTATTGACTTACTATCGGTTGTCCAGGGAAATGGTTCATCTAGCTATCGATGGCATGTGGCAGGTCTTTAAGCTTCAGGGTTCAACTCCTAGAAATGATTTTTGTCGTATAGCTGCAAAGAATGGGATTTTGCTAAGGCTTATCAACACTCTCTACAGTTTAAATGAGGCAACTCGACTGGCTTCACTATCTGGTGGGAGTGGGTTTCCACCAGACGGGTTAGCTCCAAGGCCACTTTCCGGTCCATTGGATACTAGCAACCCTTCTTTTCCTAAGAATGAAACACCAGTTCATGGCATCGATTTGCCTGATCTCCTCAAGATTAAGCATGGAGTAACAGATTATAATACCTTGTCAATTGCAACACAAGAACCTTCACGTTCTTCTGCTTCATACTCACCAGACTCCCGATTCTACCCCCCAGATACTGAAAGACCTCAAGCAAGCAATACTGCAGTCGAAGCTTCAATTTCTTCAAAATTGCCAGATCCAACATCTCTGGACAAAGTTGCTAACGTAGCAATGAAGGATCCTTCTAAAGAGCGAGAAAATCTTGACAGATGGAGAAATGACCTGCGAGGAGAATTTGACGTTAGACAGCAGCGAGTAACTAATTCTGTCAATAGAACATCCACTGATAGGGCTCCAAAAATTAGTGAAGGTACATCAAATGGATCTCCTACAGCAATAGCCAGTCAACAGGAGAATGTTCGACCTCTTCTTAGCTTGTTGGAAAAGGAACCCCCTTCGCGACATTTCTCGGGTCAACTGGAGTACGTTCGCCACCTCTCTGGGTTGGAGAGACATGAAAGTATACTGCCTCTTTTACATGGATCTAATGACAAGAAAGCAAATGGACTAGATTTTTTGATGGCTGAGTTTGCAGGTAAAGAAATTTTTGTTCTTTTATCTCATACTCCCTAAGTAGACCACACCAACCCCAATTGGACATTAGATTCGTATCATTAGCTTATCTCGTGTAGAACATAGAATGTCTAAAAAGTTTATTAGATTGTTAACCACCAACTCATCTAAAAAAGCTTAAGGTTAACTTTATTATTTATGTCCTTGCCCCCTCACGTGCAAGTATTTAAATTACCAGATAGGCGGTGAGGTTTTGAACATAGAATCTATTGCCTGCTCTGATACCATATTAGATTGTTAATCACCTAATCATCTAAAATCTTAAGATGTTAAAGAAAGGGGTAACTTTATTATTTATATCCTTAACAAAGCTCAACGTACCAGGATTTTTTAATGGGTCTAATGCTTCGAACTGAAACTCTGAAAGACAAACGAGACAAAAAAAAAAAAACAAATCAATTTTGCACAAGAGAGGGCCAAGATTGATGTGGTTCGGCCTAAAGCCTAACTCTACCAACAATCACTAGAAAGAAGGGTTCGACTAAAACAAAGAGAACAAGTGCTTCAATGGTGATAAGAGAGAAATTTTCAACCCTTTAACAATCCTCATTGAACCGAATCCAAGTTCTATGCAAATCTTCTTTGTATAATAAGAGTCCCCCAAGTTTCAAGTTCCTTGGACCAAATTAGTGAATGAAAGCCTTAATACATAGCCAAAAGGAGTCCTTACCTTCGAAGTAAGGAGCTCCTAAAGTGTGCTGCTCCCACTCTAAGAAGCACGGACACATCTACAGGCCTCACGTATCCGTGTCCATCACATGTTATGTCATGTCCGTCACGACACTCTCCGTACACGTGTAGGACATGCTTAAATACTTGTCTAATTTTTTTCTTGTATTTCTTTTATTCAAACACCTTGTAGATACTCTAGGACACGTTGGCGCAACTCTTAGAGCATGCTAAGGACACATAAAAGGTTAAAATCTAATTTTTAAAACTCAGCCATGAGTGGAAATTTCCATCGATATAGTTCATGTATACTTAAATGCGGACTGCTAATTTATCTTTATTGTATTGTTCTTGAGTTTGATAGAAATAACGATTTCATCATTTACATATATGAATTCATCACATACCTCTATAATGCAAATACATATTATATTCAACGTGTCCCCAACGTATTTTTGAAGAAATAACGTGTCCGCGTGTCCGTATCCCGTTTGGTTTTGTTAGCGATTTCCATTTCGCTGCATCCACTATTCTGTATTGACCCTAGTTGAACTAGATTTAGTTGTTTTGCTTGAGACTCGTGGTACCTTTCTCTGCTAAAAGATACATTTATTTTCATGCTTCCACAGAGGTCTCTGGACGTGGAAGAGACAGTGCAAATCTTGACTCCGTGCCAAGAATTTCCCATAAAATTGTAAATAAAAAGGTAGGACCCATGACGTCTAACGATGGAGTTGCTTCTACATCTGGACTTGCATCTCAGACAGCATCTGGTGTACTTTCTGGTTCTGGGGTGCTAAATGCGAGACCAGGGAGTACAACATCATCTGGGTTACTTTCCCATATGGTATCAACTTTTAATGCTGATGTTGCTAGGGAATATGTAGAAAAGGTGGCAGACCTTCTACTTGAGTTTGCTGGAGCAGACACAACAGTGAAATCCTTCATGTGTAGCCAGAGCTTGCTCAGTCGTCTCTTTCAAATGTTCAACAGAATAGAACCACCTATCCTTCTAAAGGTAAATGAGAAAGTACACTGGCTACCATTTAAGGTTTGGTTCCCTAATTATGACCATAATCTTGCATCGGTAGTATTTACATATTGCCTTGTAACCCTTGTTAATTCTGACTTACATTCTTACCTGGGCTTTTCTTTATGTGTATAGTTATTGAAGTGTGTTAACCACCTTTCAACTGACCCACATTGCTTGGAGAATCTTCAGCGAGCAGATGCGATTAAATATTTGATCCCAAATCTTGACCTCAAAGAAGGGCCTCTTATATCTCAAATACATCATGAGGTGCACCTTCCTAACTTCATCTTGGGTCCACATTATGTGAATAGTCATGCTTCAAGTGTCATTCACCTACTGTAAGATGTTGTTAATTAACTTTCATTAATATATACGTGTCATTAGTTGCACTTTTTTTTCCCTTGTCTCATCTGTAATTCTATCCTAGTTTTCTTGATGATAACATAAGAACGTTACTCTGAGTTCGGCAGTTGGCGAAGTAACAAAAGGATTTTAAAATCTTGATCCTTGTTGAGGCTTTTAAGGGAAAGTACTCCATCCGTCCCAAATTGCTCGACCTTTTTGGGTAATTGTGCATTTTGCATGCAAAAAATAATGTACTTGTGATATTTTTATTTTGAAAAACCTTTTACACTGATTTTTTCTTCTCAAATAGACTTTAAATTGGTGTACAAAATTTTGGGCAAACACTGGTGCTAATACATTATTTTTTACCCGATCCCCCAAAGGTCGAGCAATTTGGGACAAAGGGAGTACTTCTTACCGGAAAAATAAAGGTAGAAACTTGAAGGTTTTATCATGCAATGATCTCAAACCCTCTCAAGTTACTATTTATTGGTATGTTTTTTCCATTGAGTACTTTGACATTTGCACAATAACAATAACAGAACTCATCTTGTCCCCAATCATTAGGGTTATGGGCGGGGATGATTGGAGACAGACCTAACATTTGGCATATGCACAAAGGGACTCCTCTCAGAACACCATTAAAATAGTGGCCCCCCAAGAACCGGGGGGAGCTACAGGGACGTTTTGCTGCAGAACAATGCCCCCAAATCAAAGCCGAAAGGTATTAGGGAGAGCAGGCCTAGAGACCCAAATCAATTTCTTTGCTCATTACCATGCGTCCTTCTTTCATGGTTCAGAGCATCTCACTAATGAGCACAAGAGTACTCTGACATTAGCAAACATCATTATTCCCGTGCTGGATACAGCCTTGTCCAGTCATGCCAAACCATTGTTTGAATGCCTTTAAAGTATTGACCTTTCTTTCCTTTGAAGGAGTGAACTGGAAAGATATACTCAATAAGGAACTTATAAAGTTGTTCTTACTTTGACATCATTTAACACTCTCAGGTTCTGCTATGTTATGCGTGCACAAGCACTGACAGAAAGTTAAACTGTGATGATGCTAACTTGTGCTTGTCTACATGGCCCCTTAGGTTTACCGAGACTTTTTTATTTAGTTGACAAAATTGTAAAGGGACACTAGACCAAGCTAATGCTCTAATGTTTTCCTACTCTTCTCGACCAAGACATCATTAGAATCATGTTTCGTTAAGTAGTTTGTTTTCCAGTAGCACCTACCTTTTTCTTGAACGGCAGTAGCACTTACCTGCTTTCTTTTGTTGATCTAAGAAAATATTTGAAATTCTGAAAACATGTCCATATTTGGAGCCGTATGTCTTCCTTTTATTGGTATTTTTGCTGGTTTCAAGTTTGGCACTTGACTCATTGATGAATGCTTCCTCACTAATTTTTTTTTTACTGAAGGTCCTCAATGCACTATTCAACCTTTGCAAGATAAATAAGAGGAGACAGGAACAAGCAGCAGAGAATGGAATTATTCCACACTTGATGCATTTTATCATGTCAGATTCACCCTTGAAGCAATATGCGCTGCCGCTACTATGTGATATGGCCCATGCATCACGTAATTCAAGAGAGCAATTGAGGGCTCATGGTGGGCTGGATGTGTACCTAAGCCTACTTGAAGACGACCTTTGGTCTGTGACAGCATTGGATTCTATTGCTGTTTGCTTGGCACATGACAATGACAACCGAAAAGTAGAACAAGCCTTGCTGAAGAAGGACGCAGTTCAAAAATTGGTCAATTTCTTCCAGTGCTGTCCTGAACAACATTTTGTGCACATATTGGAGCCCTTCTTGAAGATTATCACGTAAGTCACTTTCAATCAGCAATTTTCTGTTATGTTTCCTAAATTTTATGTGATGCAACCTTGTATGATACGCTAGTTTCTCTGAAGATTCTTTATGAATAAGGAATTCGTATAAACAAGGACAACATCTAGCCTATGCTTGTGTGAGCAAAATTAGTTGTGGATTAAAAAGTCATGCAAGGGTGATGGGAAAAGTTTGAATCCTTTTTTAAAAAAAAAAAATCACTATTGTGTCCGCTATATTTCAGTTTTTGCCCCACCCCTAACTTGGTTTCGTGATAACGACAGCCCTAGTAAACACACTTGGGCAGCCTTTTAATTTCTTAGATTTCCTTTTTTTTCCCTCTTTGATTGCGTTATACTGCTCACTATATTGATGTTCCTCAACTGAATGGATGGCAGCTTTAATTTGTTAGATTTCCTTTTTCTTTTTCCCTCTTTGATTGTGCTATCCTCTTCACAATTTGATGTTCCTCAACTGAATGAGTGCTCAATGCATTATAGTTCGGTTGTTAAAATTGAGAAAGACATTTTTAATTGTGTCACGAATGAAGCTATCATGGATCGTTTTCAGAACACGAATATATTTACGTCTTTCATTTATTCCATGAGGAAACTATCACGTATACTTCTAGATACTTGCCCCCACTACATTGGCGGAGCCATGAATTATATTTTGGGGTGGCGCCGGTAAACGAAAGTCTACTGATATTGTTGTACTCCCTCCGTCCTAAAATGATATCCCCCATGAACTTTATGTATAATTTTTGGATAAAAACTAAAGCAGTTCCGTTTATTATTTTTCCGATTTTTTTGCATCAAATTAAAGAGCTAAGAAACTCGAAAAATCATATACGGAAGTATTTTATTCTTTGATCCGAAAATTGCGTGTCTTTTCATAGGGGACTATCATTTTGGGATGGAGTGAGTATATATTTTAGTAGAACTATGAATCGAAAGGTTATATGCAAACCCAAGCTTTATCATGAACTAATATATTTTGTTTACAGGAAAATGCAAACGTGCACACGTTAATGTTGAAAAAGTGTATTGAAATATGTGAAAAGTGTATAGGGATATGTGAAAGTGTAAAAGGTGTATTGGAGTTTTTTTTTGTTTGTTTATGTGCTTATTGTGTGCCCATTTGGCACATGTTAGCAAGACCCTTGTTAAAACAAAAATAAAGGCTTGATTCCATTCTCCTGTGGTCTTTGAAGAAAGTCTTTTGGCTGTATTTTTAATAATCCGAACCATTCACCTCTTAAAACGTTATTTTCGCATCGTACGTGAAAAAAATCAAGTGTTTTTGAACATCAGTAGGTGTCTAATCCACTAGTGTAAAATAAAACATTTTTTGAAACTGGGGATGCCACCCCGCCCCATGAGAAGGCTCCGTCCCTGCCCCACTAGAAGTGAACTTTGGCTCCGCCGTTGTTCCATGAAGAGTTTATCGTATGCCATACCCTTCATACGGAAGTCATAACGGATTTGTGTAAAAGATGCCCATGCTATCAAAGGCATTCGGGTGTCAGAAAAATCTGCTCATCTTTTAGAACTTGCACTTGCATGTGTAGCACATCATATCTGCTTATCTTTAGTGTCCATGACAGATTTGTCATTCTCTATCTTCCAAACTTAAGTGCCTAAAATCTTGCTCTACAGGAAATCATCACGGATAAATACGACTTTAGCTGTCAATGGCTTGACACCGTTGCTCATTTCAAGGCTTGACCACCAGGATGCTATTGCTCGTCTCAATCTTCTCAAGCTAATAAAGGTGGGGATGTGAAAATTTTCCGTGTATATGCATTTCACATCTTGTGTATCATACAGCATGATGTTGGGTTACAAATCAGTTACTGTATGTAATTTATGCTCTTTTTATGTATTTAATAGTTTTGATGTAGTTGTCAAATTGGTCTAAAAAATTTATGTTAGATAATGAAACCTTGTTCTGATTCTTAATGTTTCAGGCTGTGTACGAGCACCACCCACGTCCAAAGCAACTGATTGTGGAGAATGATCTACCTCAGAAACTGCAGAATTTGATCGAGGAGCGCAGAGACGGTCAGCGCTCAGGGGGCCAAGTTCTGGTGAAACAGATGGCAACTTCACTGCTTAAAGCGCTTCATATCAACACCGTTTTGTAAGAAAGTAAAAGGATTATATATTTGTATATTTGTTTTTGATTGTTTAGGAGGAATTGTATTTACGTCCTCATTTTTTGCTTTTTCGTTCGGGGTTTGTTTTCTCGTCTGTTTGTTATTGGTTTTATTTTGTTTCAGTTTCCCTCAATTTTGGGAATAGAATACTTGAAATATCCTTATTCCAGGAAATTTTCATGGCCGTCTGGTAGTCCAGAAAGCTATGCTGCCAATGTGGCTGATCTTTTTTGGTCATGAGGCGGCAGTTGTACAAAGTTGTAATCCCATGTAATTAACACATTTCTGAGAAGATTTCATTTTTCGTCTCACTGCTTTGACTACAATACTACCTGTTCGGTCCCTTGTAATCTATGTGAGATGTTGAAATGAATACTCTCGTCCTCATTCAGTCTTCAGTTTATCAGTATGATTGGGGAGAATTCTTGAGATAAAGGAGCTACAGGATGAGGAAATTGCTCGACTAAAAGTGTTTACATTCATGAATAAACTACTTCCTGCCACATTTCAGGAAGTTTCTATACAGAATCCAAATAACCTTTCACAAAAAAGAAGAGAGGAGCCCTTCAAAATTTTGATTCAACAGTTAACCAAACTTCCAATATTGTATGGTATGCATAGGCAGAGAGGGCTTTCTCTGTCTGGTGACTGGGGACGATGGATTTGGAAAGTAGGATTGTACGAAATCCTTTAAGATTCTTCCACCTTTTGAAGTAGTTGACGATAATAATATGGGTTTTGCTAACTTGGCACACAATAAACACAAAAAAAAAAAAGGTTATTCACTGGGACACCTCCGTATAGTTCACATTTTTCACCATACGCCCCCTACAAGAATTTAAGGGCCAGTTGCTATAAGGTCCACTATAGCTATTTTCTAACACTTCTAGTCCACCTAACATTTTCCTAACACATCTAGTCCACTCATGCATCCAAAATACGACTATACCCCTCGCCAGCAGTTGGAGCTTTCAGCTATTTGTGGCGAGGCAAGTGAGAAATTAAAATATCTGGATCTCTTCCAGTCGATAAGCTCGTTTCTCGTGGACGAACAGATGTTGAAGGTATTGTACTCTCCGTGATTGAAATTTGAATTGTTGTCATTCGATCTCTGATTGTCCCCAGCTCAATTTACGACCAATGCCTGAGACTCAGAGACCATGGACGGACTGAATTACGCCGCCGTCGATTCTTTTCTTCTCGATTCGATAAAATTCCAAACAAATCCTTGTTCAGGGTGACAGTTTGAGCAAGACTATTCCAGTTCAATGGCGATGAGATCTAGTCGTGGATATTCCGGGAAGGTTGTTTGCAGTCGATGTTGGGCTGAGTTATGATCGGACGACAGCCATAGCGTTGCCGATATGGATCTGTGAGAAGTCAATCTGACATAGACTCCATTATTGCAATTTTTTCAGTGCAATGTTTGGATAACTATGAGACTCCACTAGCTAAATTTAATTCTCAAATTCAAATTATTTATTTGGGTAAAGAGCAATTCATAAAAATTGTCCGGTTCACAAAAACTAGAATTATCAAGAAAAATTTAATTTTTTTATACATATTAAAAGAACACATTGATATCTAGTAAGTAGCGACAAAAAAATAGTACATTTTTTTCTATAGATATTTTAAATTTCTAATTTTACGTACGAGAAACTTTTTGAGACAGAGGTAGCATTCAATTGCTTGGCCCCTTACCGCCAATATGAGGGCGAGACATTTCCTCCACAAATTTGTTGAGTTTCCCCTTGAGGCTGTTGGAGATGCTCTAAATACCCATTTTAAAAGCTATTGTCTCAAATATGTTTTGTCTCACATGTGGGTGGATGAGGATTTGATCCCCAGTAGGCTTTTTGAAAAAAGATATAGTTCAGATAACCACATCTTATGAGTCCAGATAACCACCTCTTGCGAGTTCAAATAACCACATCTAGTTGGCCTTAGGTCCACTATACACAATTTCAAGAGCCCCGCATCCACTTCATAAATACATAACACATTCAGTCCACTCACCTAGGCAAAGTACATTTCTACCCCCGTGTTTTGGCTACAGAAATTTCCATGCTGGTAACCTCACAAAATTGAGGATTATCCAAATATGTTTTGTGAATTGTCTTGCATGTGGATGGATGAAGATTTGATCCCAAGTAGGTTTTTAAAAAAAAAGATATAGTCCAGATAATCATATATCTTGCGAGTCTAGTTAACCACCTCTTGTGAATCTAGATAACCACATCTGATCCCAAGTGAACTTTAAAAAAATGATATAATACGGATAATCACATCTTGTGAGTCTAGATAATCACCTCTTGTGATTTCAGATAACCACATCTTATCCTAAATAATATACACGGACGAACATCAATTTTTTTATGTTGGAGCCTTAAAAGGCTTTTACAGCTCTTCTTTGAAATTGAAGGCCATCGGCCTTAAAAGGCTTTTACAGCTCTTCTTTGAAATTGAATGCCAATAGCTTTGTCATTAATAAAGGGCAATCGGCAAGTCTAGGTCTCTTTGCTCCCTTTTTAAGTTGGCGAGCTAATTGTTGAACTGCAAGATAAAATGATTTGTAAAGTTACTCACTTTCTAACCTTCAACTCAAACAAAACATTTTCAACAATGACAACCGACAATAATTGAATAAGCATATATCGATATTCTTTTGAACCATAATGGACTCTTCACAATGATTCACCACAAGACATGGAGAGCAAGTGAAGAAGTCATCACACAAACTATAAAAATCATCACAACGCTAGTGCAAGAGAGAGACAGGGAGGGATCTGTAAATACAATTGAGAGTTAATTAGGTTTCTCTAGCTAATGGAGGAGGGTGTGCCAGACATCCAAGGACGGGCAATACGAAGCTGGTGCAACTCCACTGTTTGGATAAAAAGATGGATACTATTTGGATCAAAGATCTTATACAGAAATTTACCCAAAGAAAACTAAATATAAGTAAACTAATCTCTTTCTCTCTCCTAAGATGAGAAACCAGACTAAAATTTTAAGATCCAAACAATACGCAAAAGGAACTGAAAATTTAAACATAATGAAAAGTTAACACATACATGCAATTATGTAATGGTAGCTCCGTATGCGAAAACTTAAGAGTAGCTCCGTATTTTGGGTATACGTTGAAGTGGGAAAATACGGCCATATTGTAAATATCACCGAAAGATATTTATAATCAGCAAACATGCAATTCTATAGCTTCAATGATGAATTGGTTTGTGGAGAGAGAGAGAGAGAGAGAGAGAGACCAGATCTGCCATTTTGATGAGGCCTTCGAGCCTAGAATCGTCGGAGAAGATCACTGGCGCCGTCACCTGCTTTAGTTCCGAGCAAGAGAAGACCGACGTATCGTCGGAGAAGATCACTGGCGAGCTAGTTGTTGATACCGCAGATCACGATCGAGCTCCCTCTCTCTCTCTCTCTCCCTCCCTCCCTCTCCCTCTCCCTCTCCGTTTCAATCGGAAACCATGGAAAACGCCATTTGAACATAAAAAGGGCATTTTTGTCTTCATAAAAACAAGCGGTGGACCTAAGACTTTAGAAATTTCAAAATAGTGGACACGAGGACTTTTCAAAAGCTACAGTGGACTGGGCCTCTTACAAACATCTATTATGGACCTTACACTAATTCTTTAAGAATTTGAATTTAACCTATCACGAACCCCCTCCATCTTCCAAAACTTCACCCCAGGACCCCTTATGTCACCCTTTCGTCTAAAACTGTCTAGAACCGTCAGTTTTTTTATGATCCAAACCGTTCAACTTGTTTAAAACATGAATTTAAGTGTACATGCCAGAAATTGGCTCAAAATAATGAAAATATGACCGGGAAGTGCTTGATCCAAACAATTTTTCATACATGCAAAATTGTTTGGATCAAGCATTTCCTGGTCATATTTTTAGCTGATTTCTTGTGAGTACCCTTAAAAACATGTTTTAAACAACTTGAATGGGCTGGATCATCAAAACATGACCCGGAACCTTGAGATTCAAGACGGAAGGGTGATGGAAGGGGTTTTGGGGTAAAGTTTTGCAAGATATAGGGGGTTCGTGGTAGGTTAAATTCTTGTAGGGGGTGTTTGGTGAAAAACGTGAACTTACAGGTGGGTGTCCAGGTAAAAAAGAGAAGCACGACACTTTTTGTACTTTTCAATACATTTACACCTATTTTTATATACTTTTCACACATTTCAACATATTTTTACAATCTTAACATAAGTCCATTGGGCACATGCTAGTATTTTCCAATAATAATAAGCATAGCGATTGATTTCAAACACCTTTTTACTTTTCAATACATTTACACCTATTTTTATATACTTTTCACACATTTCAACATATTTTTACTATCTTAACATAAGTCCATTGGGCACATGTTAGTGTTTACCAATAATAATAAGCATAGCGATTGATTTCAAAAGAGGAAAATTTTCATCCAAACTAACCACCAAAGTAGAGGGGGTCACAATGTATTTTTTTGGGTAAATCAGTTTGAAATTAAACGAGGTTATGTAGGGGGTGTAATTCCACGTTAGCCTGTATCACGTGCAGGCTTGGCTCGACCCTAAATCTGCAAGACAAAGAATAGGTTAGAGCACCCTTGCCTCTATTGGCAAAGGCCCTCCGATGCTTAAGTTAGTATTGGATTACTAATCAAGCCAAGAACACAATGCGTATAACTGGGTGTTACAGCGTACCTTTCGTCATGGTTATTGTCTTGTATTTATAGGTGTAGACATTCTTCATATTAGGCATCTCGTGCCCCTGTTTCCTATCCTCTTTAGGAATCCTTCTCCTAATAGGACTTTGCCTATTAAAAGATAACTTTCCATATCCTGCTAGATCTCGTCTGGCAGATGTCTTTCTTTCCATATAGGATTCTTTCCTATATGGGATGTACTCCTAATCACATTAGGACTTCCCATATCAATCCCTTGCTATACGGGATGGCTCCTTATCTCATAAGGAACCGCTGTAGAATGCTCTGGAATGTCTCACCGCCTTATTCGTGGCGGTGCCGTGCTTCCACGTAGCTCGGAATAACTCGTACATAACTCACCTCTTTACGCCGAGCTGAATTATGTATTCCAGAATGCTGTTCAAGCTATACTCGTAGCATAACTAGCTCGGCCATATCGGGACACCCCTCTATGCCTCACGCCGAGCTAGGGCATCCTGATGTATTAACTTACTTAGTTTACTCTGACCCTATTCATGGTCAATACAGCTCGGCACAGGGCCTAAGGACTCCCTATGTGGTACCGAGCTATTTGCCCCCTCGTGGTGAACGTCACAGGCACGTGCTGTACCTAGTAGTAGGGTAATCAGACTTTACCCTCTCCAGGTTAACCGAATATACAGCCTACAAGAGGCATACTCCATGAAGGACAAAACGAAAAGAAAGAAAAGAACAGAAAATGTGCATACTCCCCGGCACAACCAGCAGGGGGATAATATGAAGTCCTGGCACAACCTGCCGGTATAGGTGCAAAATGCAGTAAGCATAGCAAATGGATATTTTAATGCCATGCACACCTCGCAAGGGTAGGAAAATAACTACAATTTAAGTGAGCATAAAATTGGAATGCCAGTAAACTCGTGCTTGCATCCCGTTGACCTAGCTATCCTGAGGGACGCGAGCACGACAATGCAAAAAATAGTCATAGCATCAGATGTACAGAACGACCAGCTCTCAACAATGGAAGCAACAATAGCAGAGCGACTCGGACGTAATGAGATAAGCCTCTGGCATTTCAGCAAGCAATAAAGCCCACGGGAACCCTCCCATAGAACCCGTATACTGAACACATGCCTAATCCGCCCATCGTTCCAACAACCATAGTCCAAGCTCCAAAGTCATCATCTCTTTACAGTTTCCAGTGGCCATCCATAATGGTAGCAGATAAGTCTAATCAAAAGTAAAGGATATCCCGTTGTGATATCAAATGGTCAAGGATAGGACTAAGGACAAGCAAAATCCCTAGTTAAGCTAAAGATCATGATAGATAGAGTCAGCCCAAGGAGATGGTCCCCGGACCAGAGAAAACCAAGGCCACCAAAACATAAACATCCATCGGTAAACTCTGCCCTTGGACCCCGTACACACACAATCAACTGCAAGGTGCAACTATCCTAATCCATCATCCTCTACACACGGTAAAGTAAGAAGTGACTCCCGCAATGAAAACAGTCGACGCACAAGGAGCTTGGGGTCGGATGTGGATGAGACCTCTGAACCATGCTACAAGGCAGAACTAAGACGAGTCTCAGCCCCAGAGTAAACATTGTCCCCATCGGAGAACCCCAACCCATAGAAACCTGGGCCATCAACCTAAGTAACTACGTCGTTGGACCCAAGTCAATCTCCACCAAATGCCGAAACCAAAATCCAAGTGTGCAACCGTAACTAAGCAGTAGAAAAATAGATCCATAAATGAGAATGCTAACTATTGGATTCAAAATCCAATTTGTAAGTGTAACTTCATAAGTGTTCAACAATGCCTAGAACCCATAAATAATGACATGATACTCGGCCCATTCTTTGTTTGCTGTAAAATGGAATCATGTGGCCCACTTCAGCCCATCCTAGCTGTAAAATGGAAGCGCCAACATATAACTAGCCCACTGTTTATTTTATGTATGCAACAACAAAATGCATTGCAGTGAATCCGGCCACCCACATGTTGGGGCCCACGAGCTGGGGTCACAGTGAAATTACATTGTATAAAATCCAAAACCAAAACAATTCACAATATATTACGCCACAGCTTTCCTCCACAATAGTTTAAGAAGCCTAATCATTAAATACATAAAGTCATCATCAATGGAAAACTAAAAAGCACTACCATGAAGTCATCACCGAGAAACACAGCCAGCATTAACCCTTCCGGGTTTCCCATGCAGATGAGAGGCTTATATCAGATCAGCTACATTCATTGGCATTTCGTCAATCTGGGTATTTAGTATTGCTCAATGTCTAAAGAAAAAAAAAAGTAATACAGGAAAAGGGCAGAGCACCGAATAAGTTTCCTATGGTTACTAGTGGGCCAATAACCCCAATTGTCCTGGAATGGAATTTCGTGCAATCCTCCAATCAGATTTTTGATTGAGAGGTCCAAATACTTTTTGGCATCTGGCCTGTCACAAATACTAGTTTGATTTTCAACTTATGAAGTATTGACGTTCAATACTCGACGGTCGAATAAGGCAAATATGTATTTGTTTGATAGTGTGAAGAGCGTAAATCTTTAGAGTAATTATTCAGTAGTCCTCTTCAAAAAAAAAATACAATAAATTATTCAGTAGTTCAGTTTTCTACCCACCTCAATTGCATGGACCACCATAGAATTTTTTCAAATTACCCTAAAAAAATTAATACTATATGAGAATATTTTTGGACGGGTGAAGAGGCTGGGCACCCCTATCCACCCTTGAAGCTTACAAAATTATTCTCAATCCGCATCTCTGAAGCTTTCAAGGAACGAATTTTGTGAGACTGAGAGTGAGTACAGAGTACCATTTGCTAATGTCTAGCCCCACGATGATTCTATAGTTCCACATGCTGCATCTCTGAACTTTCTCACACTAAAAAAATACTCTTCCGTCCCAAATTGTTGTGCCATTTACGCAATTGTGCCACTCAAACAATTATCGATATTTCACAATTATCGATATCATCGCTTTTGACAGTTTATTGCCACACCCTGAAAGCCATAAACAAGCCCATTTTCATTAACGTAACATATCAAGCAAAACAATTATAATAAGAAACACTTGAATGCACGCAGGAACGTTTTTAACGTATATTTTCTCAGAATCATAGACAATTCCCTCAGACCCTGAACATCCATCGGTGATCTCCGCCCACGGACCCTGAACACACATAATCAACCACAAGGTGCAACTATCCCATCCATCATCCTCCACACAAGGTAAAGTTAAAAAAAGTGCCATATTGTGTAGTGCTCTACCCCCAAATGCCGGGGGACCAAAAAAACCAAGATCAAACAGCTCAGTGCTCATTTCCAACAAGTTCAGTGTCTAGCAAGAAACGCTTCGTGCAAATTCAACCAACTTCGAGCATGTGTCTATCAGCGGCTCCGTGTTTATTTCCAAAAAGCCCATCACCTATCAACGACGCTAGACGTCAACAAGTCACAATCCAAGTGCATCTATCAAACAACGTACTCCTGAATAGCCTTGTAAACGGCTTTATTCAATAGTGAAAGCTCCATGCTTATTTTTTCAGCGACGCACAACGTCCAAAATAAAAAAAACATCATGTTGCTCGCACACACGTCGGGGTTTTTTCGTACACTCACTTCTAGGGTGTCACGCCCTCATTTTTAATAATCAAAATACAAATATAATCCACGTAGGATAAGTCAAAAGTCATACATTTCTCCCTAAAAAAAATAAAATAATAGTCAAATACACAATCTCAATGTCTACATTCCACGTGTCCCAAACCCACGAATACAAGGCCCAAGCTCATAAGTTAAAAGATCGAGGTTATTACATAATTTGAATATTGTCAAAGATTGAGGAAGTTTAAAGTTACATAATCATCTTCCAAAAATACTAGGTATAAGGATGAAAAAAAATAATAACTTCATGATCATATTATCCTCATGGTATGCAATCACACTCCGAGCATCCAACTCATGTGCCTTACTGAAAATGATAGGTTGAGCTACACTAGCCCAGTAGAGAAAAATCTAACAATTCTAAATGCAATGAAATGTATAGGAGTAATAGACAAGAAAGCATAGGTCAAGGAACAAGAATTAAGAGAGAGATAAATAGTTTAAGGATTTGAGGCACACGCAAGCTACTAAATTCTATCAGTTATCGTCTCTCGTACTCGGCTCGTATCCGACACGCACACGACACACCACATTTGTCCCAAAACATTTATCATCTTCATCACATTCCCTTTAAACATTTAATTATTCTCCGGGCATGCCATATAGGCCCCGTGTCACTCCGGGCATACCCTTTCGGGCCCCGTGTCACTAGGGATGGCAACGGGGCGGGTAGGGGCGGGTTTTGATATACCCCTACCCCGACCCGAAAAATGGTACCCCTCCCGACCCCGACTGGGTAATGAAAGTCTTGCCCCATTCCCACCCCAGTCGGGGAACGGGTTTACCCGCCCCGCCCCTAATTTTCTCATGCACCAAGACAAACACACACAACATAATAAATAAATAACAACCGAATAAAAAGTCATTTGCACAAATTCATCCCAATTCCAAAGTGATCTAAGCAGTTAGTGGTTACATAAAAGTCATACAACAACTTCAAAATATGATCCCAAGTTTTCAAAACATCATAATCCTAAGTTGCAACAGATAAGTACTACTTCAAAAATATTGTAATCCAAAATTTTCAACTTCAGCTCAAGCAAGGAATGACCCGTACAAGCAATCATGCAAGCCTGAGACAAAAAGATGAGCTATTTCAGTCCCCAACAATGTTACATCTATTTTAATAAATAGCGGAAACAAAAATTTGATAATTAAAGTTACCAGATCAATCTTCAACTACCGCAACACATGACTGTGAGCCATCAACATCCATGTCATCAACAACCGATGCGAACTCATTTGAATTACCACCTTAAACAAGAAACAAATAAACCAAGTAATGTTTAACTATTATCTATCTGAACCTAATTACACACACCCAAAAAAAAAAAAAGCATAAAAGTAACCAGAATTTTGAATTACCTTTAGATTCAGATTCACTAGCCAATAACCAACTGCGAGCACACATCAATGCCTCGACTGTCTTGGGATGGAGCTTGCTACGGTGTGGAGTCACGACCCTACCACTAGTGCTGAAAGCCGATTCGGATGCAACTGTAGAAACAGGTATAGATAACACATCCCTAGCTATCTTTCTCAAAGTTGGGAACTTGAAGTCATTTCCCCACCAAGTTAAAACATCAAACTCCTGATTACCTCTTGGTAATACATCTTCTTCCAAATAAAGATCCAATTCTAACTTTGTAGATGAAACTTTGCATCTCTTATTGCTTGAAACAAATAAGTCAAAGTCAGATAGATCATCGTCTTAGGCATTAGTGGTAGAATCAACTTGGCTTGGAGAAGTACGAGCATCATTGCTCAATTTCACTTCATACTCATTGAGAAACTCCCTACAATAATCGAGAACCTTCTCAATCTCAAATAAAGCAGCCACACCATAAATCCTATTGAAATAATATTCCACCAATTTCATCTTGAACCTAGGATCTAACACTGCCGCAACACCCAAAATCCCATGAATTGTTGTCCAATACTTATCATATTTCTCAATCATTTTCGATGCCATATCTCTCATCATCTCCCTCTTCTTCATTGTGTACATATCTTCCACCTCATTACTTTCATAGATCTTAGCCCAATCAGATAATGCTATTTTGATCTTGCAAACCTTTGCAAAAAACAAGTTTGAAGTTGGATACTTTGTTCCACTGAACACCTCTGTGGCCTTGTAAAAAACTTCCAACCTCTCACATACTTCTTTGGCTACATCCCAATCTGTGTCTTTTGGGCAAGATTTGTATTGATTTTCACGGATTTTCAAACGAGAGAAGACATCCCTATACTCTATGGCAGTTGCAAGCATCAAATACGTAGAGTTCCACCTTGTAACACAATCAAGCGACAACTTTTTACCACATGAAATGCGTAGTTGTTTGGCATTTTCTTCAAACTTCTCCTCTCTTTTTGGTGTCGTTGTCCAATATGCTACACTTTCTCTAATTTTGTCTATTCCTCCCTTAATCACCTCTAAACCATCCTTCACAAACAAATTTAAAATGTGGGCAGCGCACCTCATATGAATCAACTGTCCTTTTTTTTTTTTGGGTAATTAAAAAAAAAAAAAAAAAAAGAAGAAAAGAATCAACTGTCCTTGGGATATTAAAGATTCAGGTTCTACCTTTCCAATGAGAATATTAATCATGGCATCATTACTAGAACAATTATCCACTGTAAGAGTCGAAAGGTTTCTATCGACATTCCAATCCAATAGAGTTTCCATCAACGATTCACACAGAACTTCTGCCGTGTGTGGACATGGCACATAAATAAACCTAAATGTAAAAGACATAGCGTTTAGGAGTTACAATAACTTTGAAATTAAAATAACTTGCAAAATAATGTTCATGCAATATAAAATGTACCTCAAAATGATGCTTTGCAACTTCCAACAATCATCAACATAGTGGCCCGTGACAACCATAAACCCTCTTTTCTGATTGCTTGAAGTCCACATGTCAGTCGTCACGGCAACCCTACTTTGAATTTTTTCAAGTACTTTCATTGCCTTCAACCTTTCACCATCGTATATCTTGAAAATATCCGCTTTGAGTGTATTTTGAGAAACCATTTGAAATAAAGGTTGAAGTGCCATTGTAAATCTCTTAAACCCAGCATGTTCCACCATGGACAATGGATACTCATGGATTATGATCATGCAAGCGAGCTCTCTGCTAGCAAAATTTTGATCGAAAGTATAAGCTTCAAGCTTTTTTTTCCCCTCCCCGGTTATAAAGCTTTGAGTCAGAACCTTTTGTGATGAATCCGCAACCTTTCTTCTTAGACACCTTTTGTGATGCTCAATCAAAGCTTTGGTTCCATTACCAGAGTGAGCAGCAAGAATTTTTTTGCAATACAAACATATTGCCTTCACTTTGCCATTGATTTCAACCCTATCAAAATGCTGCCAACAAGCAGCATTTCCTTTCTTCAAATACTTTATTCCGTTGCTTCCGGCACCTCCTTCCCCTATGCCTTCGCCTCCACCTACGCTTCTGTCTATACCTCCGTCTCCTACATTTTTGTGTTCACCTTCATGGATGTCTTCCACAAGCGTTGGAGGTTGGGGTGGTACAGTTGATGCAATGGAAGAAGCAATGGTAGAAGCGAGATTTTGTTGTGAAACTGATATATTAGTAGTAGATTTGTCTCTTGGTGTGGACATTTTAGCTGCGTTCAAAAAAATAAACATATTGTCATTAGGCAATGAGATACAACAGATAAAATGCACAAGTTAAGCTACTCATACTTCTTGTTAATTCATGATTCTAGGAATCAACAATTGCACAAACTAAAAGCTTAAAAAAAAGATCTGTTTTTTACACTTGTTGTTAAGCCTTAAACTTGTTGTTAAGCTATAAAAAAACAGATCTGTTGCACGGTATATCCATGTCCCGTACGATGCCATTGCTGATTCTTAGCATAATAAAAAAAAACAAAACAACAAATCTGTTTTTTACACTATTTTAGTAGTTGACAAAAACTCAAAAGTTAAGCTACCCATATTTGTTGACTTCTTGTCCAGACACCGAAAAATTTAGCACCCCTTTACAATATTTTATACCTATTAATGTACATCTTGATTATAAAATTCAATTGCTTTCTTGAACTCATCCAATGTCCTGTTTATTTATATAGATTACAGTACAAAAAGTTAGAGTAAAATATGGAATATTAAACTATAAAAATGATATTTTTTTCCTGGAGATCGATAAAAGTCACACATGCTGCATTTGAAACATAGAGAAAACTCATGCATCTCTCTCTCTCTCTCTCTCTTTCTCTCTCTCTCTCTCTCTCTCTCTGTGCTCTATCTCACAAAAAAAAAATCGATAAAATCGTAGTCTGATGCTTATTTGAGAACAAGTAAGGAGTGATTTAGAGAAGAGAGAGACACCTGAGTGTCGGAATGTAGCCGGTATCGTCGGAGTGTAGTGTTCAGTCGCCGCCGCCGCCGGGCTATGCGTTAGAACGTCGTCGTCGGCCTCAAGCCCTCACTTCAGATCTGTTTTTTTCTCCTCTCTCTCTCTAAACTGGTATAAACCTAGCTGCTGTGGATATTGAAGCCCTAAAATGGGAAAGTTTGTTTATATATGCTGGGGTATTTTCGAAATTTAATATAAATATAAGGGGTTAAACGCTATTTTAGATATACATATATATAATGTATATGTATATATAATATCGGGGCGGGTTCGGGGCGGGTATCGGGGCGGGGCATGTCTCCCCCTAACCCTACCCGAACCCGGTCGGGTTTTTAAAATTTTGCCCCTTACCCTACCCGTTACCCGAAAATTTTGAAAAAACCCGCCCCGTTCCGGTGGGTATGATTGCCAAGCCTACGTGTCACTCTGGGCATACCCTTTCGGGCCCCGTGTCATCATTAGCACATTCTAAACTTCATTTCATGCTCGTTAATATCATTACGGTATCCATGTGTCTCGTCATCTTAATTTCATTTGTTGGTTTCATGCCAACCTCGTGTTTCGTGCCACCCGAACGTATCCATAAAAGTAATCTCCACCCAAATGTCAAGGATGTCAAAGTGACCCTCCCGGGCTCTAATATGTGATAAAAAACTCACACAAACGAGACACAAACAACGAATCATGATTCATGAAAATTTTCAAGAAAATGGGTGTTCTATCGATAGGAGATTAGGTCCTATTGATAGGACGCAGATCAGATTGGCCACTATTGAAGCATTAGAGAGTTCTATTGATAGGAAGTAAAGACCTATTGATAGGGCGTCAGAGGCTCCTATCGATAGGACATCCATCAGATTGGCCAGAACGAAAAGTGAAAGGCTCCCATCGATAGGGGATGAAGTCCAATCGATAGGACAGCACCAGACCCAAAATTTTACAACTCAAGGGGTGATCAATGGGGCTTCTCTTTGGGCATTTCTAGGTTCCAAATGGACATATTAAAAAGAGAAAGAGGTTCAAACAACAAAGTAACACAACATACCACCAATTTACAAGATTTGCTATTTTCCCCAAATTCAAGCAATGGACTAAAAATGGGTTTCAAAGTGGATTTCACACCATTCTCAAGCACTACCAAGAAATCAAGAAACAATGTGTTGAGTTATCTACCAAATCAATAGGAGATTAACAAAGAAGCTAAGAGATGATGAGTTCTAACACAAGCTTGACTAGAAAATGGGTTTTGCTCAAAGAAATCAACAAGCCAAAGGAGTATTTAGCAATCAAATGCCTATTCACACACATACACCACATTTACACTTAGAAGAGTTAGAAATTTCCCTACCTCAAGTGAGAAAGAGCTTGGAATCAAAGTGAGAGTAAAACCCTAGCTTCTCCTTGCTACCCCAACCGAAATATGAGCTCCCGGAGTGAAATAGATGCGACCCAAGTTTCCAAGGACGTGTAGGACGCTTGTGTGAGCAAGGATCTTGAAGGAATTTGTGGTTGGAGTGGAAAAAATTGGAGGAAGAGAAGGAGAGAGAGAGAGAGAGAGGGCTGGCCTCCTTTAGAGAGAGAGATGGGTTTTGTTTTAAAAAAAACCAGCCATCACATGTATATATATATATCCCCCTCCAATTGCACACACACCCCTCTAACTTTCAAATATGTTTTAAATACACCCAAGTGTAATTACTATGCTCACATTGACCCCACTTTACATTTTAAAATATTCCTCACATTTCCCCAACATTATTTTCTAAAAATGATTAAAAAAAAACATGGGTCCTTACATTCTACCCTCCTTAGAAAAAAAGTCCTCAAAATTTCATACAACAATGCTATTCAGGCAACTACACATTCAATCATAATATGCAACATGTGTCTAATATCACAAACTTGCAAAGGCGAAATTTAAAATAAAACACACATAGAACAAGCGGAAAGTAACCTCGGTTACTCCTCTTTCCTCTCGTCCTCTCCTATCCATGTCGACTCGTCGCTTCCGATAGTAATCTCACAACAATCGTACTAACTATATACATGTTCGCTCACATTTAGGATACGTATCACTTCTAACCTAACTTCAGATCATTCAAAAGTATGGAACAACTAGGCTTAACTTGTATCTAAGTGTAAAACAATAACTCCCAAGTGTAATCTCTTTCTAATCACGGACTCTCTAGATTCACTCTGCATACTAGTTGGCTATCCTTTGTCTCCGGTATTGCCTTCTATTTAAAAACTCAATAAACCCATAATTATGAATATTCACTATGCATACTAGTTGGCTATCCACCTCCATGTAACTTCTCCTTGTTACTTGAAAAGAAACTCAAACTCCTCAAAACCTGTAATCCTCCCATCGGAAAAATTATTTTTTTCCAATTACTTAAAGTATATCTCCAAGAACAAGGTTAAAGGACGGTGTGCCCAACTTCACTTCTCTCATCTCCACAAATATTTATGAATATTACCCCGAAAGTTTTAATACCCTCAGGGATCCCATTTGCCTCTATTCTATACAAATTTTCAATGCACTTATCTCATTTTCAAACCACACCAGGCACTTTTAGGTTTTACCACACAGAGACTCCAAATTGTATCACTAAGTTCTCATCTATTGTCGCGACCAACCCAAGGCAAGTGATTACTCTATACCTCACAACGTTCTTCACCAAGATTCAACACTCAACTTAATCATAATTTAGGCCTATTTAGGCTCATAAGCTCATTAAGCTCTACAAGAAATTTAGAAACCCATCCACAGTAGCCACAAGCGAAGGAACTTCGATACTAGAGAAATCATAACATATAATTATGATGCTAGGAACCAAAAGCTTTCCAAGTCCGTTCCTCTAAATCTTCATAACCCATGCTTTCGACTTCTCCCTAACCTACTTCCAAAATCAGTTTCACACTCTATTTAACCCCATATGCCCATTTACTCCAAGCGTCTCATTTACTCCTCTAGCTTCTTGAATTTAAAAATTACTGGATCTCAATTCTATTAATATCATGTAGTCTCACGTATACCTCTCAACATTATCACCAATATAACCGCTCATAACCACCTTCCGCTTAACGCTCCATCATACCATGTTAAGATAGATGAAAATGACCCAGCTCAACCTTTAAACAAGAACTGCATAAGTACAACTTCATTTCATTCTACCTTCCTTGTCCGAGTCCAAACATTTATTTAGTTAGATATCTCATTATAATCAATTAAATGATCTTCAACTGCATACACACCCCCAACAATTAGAAACATTATCACCCACAATTTCCTTAAAGGAAGGACAAGTAAACCTTGAATGGGACACACTCATTCTAGCTATCGTCTCACACCACTGTATATTGGACACCCACACAATCTAATTTTTTTTTTTTGGGTAATAAAGCTTGAAATTAAAAAAGGCTAAGCGAATGTACAGCCTACAAGGGGCATACCCCAGGAAGGACAAAGAAAAAAGAAAAGAAAAGAAAATTACTTGAAATAAGTAGGCATATATGCGAGAAATAAGGGATGGCCGCAAGGGCTACATGAGGGAAGTGGGGCAAAAGACAAGATACACAATCCTTGAAAATCAACATCCTTGAGAGATAGCATATACTGAAGGCAACGAAGGCACACGACTAGCATGAAACAAAGAAGGACTGAATGAATAAGAGCAAAACAAGCCCAAAGGAGCAGCCATATTCCAGAAAAAATGTGGCAGCACTTTGCTTGTTTTTGAAAGGCCCAAATCAACAGCAGTCAAACCACAAGCACACGGCAACAAGGATACTATGAAAACTAACGCACTATGAACCACAGAAGCAGCAAAAAGCAAGGAATATATCCTAGAAGATCAGCAGTTCAAGCAAGGTTTACCAAAAATGTGCAGCAGCAGTAGAAACCCTAACAAGTTCAGGGCATGACCACCATGACAGAGCAGCAACAACATAGGAAATGAAGGAGCTTAAACCAATAGCCCGGAAAGGGCAGGGACTGTTCAGAATACTCAAAATGAAAGCCATAAACTGATGCAAAGGGCTAATCATAAATAGAAGCATAGAAAAGAGAATAGAACTCAACTTTTTACCGAAAACTTAACTCCCCTTTGTGATTCGATTTTGAGGAAGCCCTTTGCCTGGCAAGTTTTTTAGCTTTCTTTTGTTGCTTTTTTGATCTTTCAGAGGTTGGTAAATCACTTGAATAGTTCTCAAAGGGAACTGTGACTGGAGTGGAAGGACTATCATAATCAGCATGATCTTCAAACTTGGTATCTTTGATGTCTTCAGGAGATGGGAACTTATCTGGAGGTACAGTATCCAGTAGAAGATCCTTCTCCTGGTTCACTTCATCGGGAGGGGTGACCTCTTCCAACACATGGAAGGAATTGGAGTGAAGCTCATGCAACATGGAAGATACCAAATTGGGTTTTGATTCCCCAATTAGAGAGGTCACTCCACCAGAGGCAGGAGCACGTGAAACCTTGGCCTTCATTGAAGTGGTGTACACTTCCTGGGAAACTGATTGAGGGGTACCAATCTCCTTTGAAGTAGCATTGTTGACTGCTTGGGCGTACGAAGAACCCAGAGCAGAAGTTAGTTGAATAGTTTCTGTGGCTTGAGGATTTATTACACTTGAAGAGGATGGACAAGCTCTCGGCTCAGATTTAGTATTACACTGGTTTTGGCTAAAAGTAGCAGTAGATTGACCCGTAGTTTTGCTAGAATCCAGCGAATTGACAGGCTTAGTAGATGGAGTAATACGACACTGGGTGACTGAGTGTCCAAACACTTTGCAACTACTACAAATTGGAGGACAAACCTGGTATTGAACCCCCACAACCACTGTTTCGCCTCCAACTGTGATAGCAATCTCATGTGGAAGGTCATTGTGCGCATCAATTTCGACACAGATGCGAGCATGAGTAATTTTAGATTTCTCCGCTGTGGCTCTATCAACATGAATTTGTCGCCCAATGACACTCGCAATGCGACTAAAACATTCTTGATTCCACAATTCAAGAGGAAGACCATGAATTCTGATCCAAACTGGAATTTTAGAGGGATGGACTTTGGTAGGACTCATCATCCTTTGCCAGTTCTTGAGAACAAGGTACCGTTTCGAAAAGAACCAAGGGCCCTTTTCCAAAACAGATAGTTTAGCTTCTTCGTCGCGAAATTCGAAGAAGGTAAACCCAGACACATCAGGAATAACAGAAACTAGACCCATTGAGTCCCAAACTTTATGAGCAGTTGATCTAAGTAAGTTAAAATTCATCCTACCATCCAGAAAATAGCCCACTAAACAGTTGGTCCATTTATCATTATCTACCAAATCTTCATCAATTTCAAGGATAGCGTTGTTACCTTGTTGGAGCTCAGGGTGATGATCAAGCTTCATGGCTTGTGAAGGGCCTAGAGCCCGGAGCAGAGATGCCCAGTTTTTGGGTTTTGTTTGATACCCATCCTTTGGGGCTTGGTTTTCGCGTTGTCCCTCCCTCAGAAAAGCTTGTTGTAGCGCCTGAGAAGGGGAGTCCTGTGAGTGCCTGGGACTGTGGATTCCATATGAAGTAGTCGTTTTGGGGAAAGAGGACTGGGTGTTTTTTTGGGATGATGGAGTGCGGTGGGGTTCTTGGACATTAGCTCCTGTGAGATTTCCGATTTCATCAGCGTTAGGGCTAAGATCCCCAAACGCGTATGTGGGCGAAGTGGAGTTAGGGTTAATAGAGTGAGGAAGATTTGGAAAAACATCTGGGTTTTGAAGATCGAGAGGGGAATGGAGTTGAGAAGCTTTCTTCTGCTTCATCCGAACCTCATGTGAGTCGATTGCAGATGATAGAGGAACGTCGGCCATGGTTATCGCAGGTGAATCACATTTGAACAAAACCCATGTCCCTCAAGAATTACCTCTTCAATTTAGGACAAATTTCAACTCATCAAATCACCGACCAAATTTGAAACTGTGGAACAACAATTACAACCAAGTCTGACCCAACCCTGCCAACCAAGCCGTTTCGACCTCTACGACTATCACTATTCCATCTATTGCCCCCAAGTATCTATTTCTACCCCTCTAACTCCTTAGTCCTCATAGGTATACACCCGTTACCATTAGTCCCATGATCCAATAGGTTACCTCTAGTTCCTTAGGGGTAGTTTTCCAATGGATTTTATCAAAATTTGATAAAATCAAACCCTTGATTTTATCCATTGGTGAGGAGAGTTGATAAAATCTGTAGATTTTTTAGATTTTTGAATGCAAAAATCTACAGATTTTATCAACTCTCTTCACCAATGGATAAAATCAAGGGTTTGATTTTATCAAATTTTGATAAAATCCATTGGAAAACTACCCCTTAGTCCGATCTAGCTATTAAAACCCAAGTATAACTTTAGCCACTAACCAAGTCCCCATGTCCCCCTTTGGTATGGTCCCAATATTTACCAACAGTACCAAACCCAACTTCTTCAATACACCCCCATCAAATTTAATTTTTCCAAAGTAGAACGTAAGACAAACATCAACGATTTAAAGCTCAACAAAACAACTCCATTCACACCATCTAGAAAGACACCCTGGGTCCCCTGTATACCCGCCTATAACTTTTACCAAACACCACAACCTCAACCTACATTGTCCCCACTATAATATCCAACCGGTTAGTCCCTAGTTGTCACCCTCCATTAACGCACATTTTATGACATAGCCTTAAGTTCACCGATTTGCTTCACAGTCGATAGACTAGTTCTAAACAACACGCTAGCTTCTGACAATATCCTTCCATTGTAGTATCAACATCACCCTATCTAGTTTTTCCCAAATAAGTGCACTAATCACCATAATTTACAAATATAAAGTTTTGAACTACCAAGGACCCAAGTGAGCAACAACTCACGTGCCCCTACACGACGTCAAGTAAATCTCATCTCGCCAGTTCCTTAACATTGGTACTCCTAACATTTTCACAACCACAAGGAAGTATTGTGAACTAACACTCAAAATCTCACCACGACATCTCATGCTTCTAATTAATTGTCATATAAATAAAACACGGCCACAGTTTAAATTACCCATCTCTATGAATCAAGGGCAACCCAAATGCTCACGTCCTAACACATCAAGACTATTAACAATGCATTGGTCCAAAACTATCAACAACATGTAAACTCATTTGCTCATAGTCAAACCATCAATACCCAACAAACTACACGACAAGCTAATATGGCAAACCCAACGGTGAAAATACCCCCCTCAGTCTAGTTGCTCAAACAAGTGAATCCCGTCAAACCTTCCAATAAGACTCTTCCTACACAATTCCCTTTTTATTTAAGAAAAGATAGTCCACTCTAATACCAAGAATCATATACTCTTATCACAATACCAGACATGTGGATATCCCATCATCAATAGAACCGATTTAGGACCCTAAGGCAGTTACCGTAAAGCCCAAGTACCAAAGTTGTCGGATATATCATGCCAGAATCTACCAAATCTAGCCTCAATAAATGAATAGAAACATATTTCTTGGACCCCTACTCGAATGAAACTTCAAATTATAGCTCACACCGCAGACACGCAACCTTGTATTAAGTAACGTCCTCACCCAACCAAATCTAAAACCATGGTATTCATGAACACACGTACCAAATTCCGATGCGTTATAAAAGATGCACTTTCGTAGTCAGAAACTTAAGGGGTACCACTACAATCACCACATCCAAAATTTTAATCCACAATAATCAGGTCAATTTCAAACATGAAATACCCATTCAACTGGGACCCCAAACCTTCGCGTATTACAACAAATAAGTTCTCCGACTCCAAATAATAATAGCTCTCAACAAATTGTAACGACACCAAAAAAAATTGTAATATGTGACCAAAAACTCACACAAAGGAGACACAAACAACGGATCATGATTCATGAAAATTTTCAAGAAAATGGGTGTTCTATCGATAGGAGATTAGGTACTATTGATAGGACGCAGATCAGATTGGCCACTATTGAAGCATTAGAGAGTTCTATTGATAGGAGGTAAAGTCCTATTGATTGGGCGTCAGAGGCTCCTATCGATAGGAGATCAAGTCCTATCGATAGGACAACCATCAGATTGGCCAGAACGAAAAGTGAAAGGCTCCCATCGGTAGGGGATTGTGGACGTCGCTTCATGGACGGTGTGGACGGTGAGATCCACGCGGCTCGCGCT
Source organism: Vaccinium myrtillus (assembly GCA_016920895.1). NCBI lineage: Eukaryota > Viridiplantae > Streptophyta > Magnoliopsida > Ericales > Ericaceae > Vaccinium > Vaccinium myrtillus. The sequence goes on from CM029279.1 coordinate 15,491,761, forward strand.
CTCGAAGTTTGAACGTGAAAACAAAAAAAAATGAGTCGTCACCCGGGGTTTAAATTTAGAAAATGTTTGGTACCCGAGAAACCGTTTTAAAAATGATTGTTGACTCTCATGCCGCGTTGGAAAAGATTTGATCTGCGAGAAGATTCTTTTGGATTCGGAAGCCAGGTTACGCGCGGGGAAGGTTTTATTAAAAAGCACCCCGCTCGCCCGGGAGATTCCCGGTCTCTACTAAATAATTTGTGGGATTTTTGTAGAAAATATTTTGTTAAAAACTTTGACAAATAAATAAGCAAATAAAGAAATTAATTAAAACCACAACAGAAATAAAATTTAAACAAATAGACTAAATAATAATAATGGGAAAATAGAGGGGAGGAAAGTGCAATAAATAAATAAAAAAGTGCAGAAGAGATCAGAGAAACAGGGTACGAACAGGGGAAAAATTTTGGTTTTAAACGGGAGCCGCGCGGCTCCTACACAGGGGCCGTGCGGCCTGCACTACAAGCCGCGCGGCTTGTGTGCAACCCCTTTTTTTAAAACTTTTGTTTCAGGACCAGTGAGCCCAAAACCTGTTCAAAACTTGATTTTCTTCTTCAAATCTACTCCAAATAAGTTGTTTTTGTTTGTAAACAAGTTATTGAAGTGAAACTTATTTCCGGTACGGATCGTACCGTGCGTTTATCGAGAAAAATTGCCCGGTACGGCTCCGAAAAACCGGTTTTTGTTTCGAAAAATGGTTTACCGAGTTAAGATACGGTTATTGAAACCGTTATTAACTCGGGATGCCCTCTGAGAGCCACGGTTTGAAAATCGAAGTTTGAAAATGATTTGTACCTTTCTAGAACTCGAAACAGAGGTTGAAAACTTCGGATTCTTCGGGTTTGAACTTGTAGGATCAAGATTTGGTATAGTTTGGAGTGGTATGGAAGGTTTTGGTTTAGAGAAATTGAAAGGGGATGAAAACGAAACACGGAATTTCGGGGATTTTACTGGCGGTTTCGGACGAGAATTTCGCCGGAATCCTTAACGGAAATTCTTTCCTGGATTGATTTCTGGGGTGTCTTGAGAGGAGGAGAGAAGGGCTCCATTTATAGCCGGTTTTGGAGGAATAAAAATGATGATATTCGGCGGCCACGCGATGATGATATTCCTGAGCCAGTTCGTCAGGAATTTTGCAGAGGATAACAACACAAGCCGTGCGGCTTGCGTGGGGGAGCCGCGCGGCTTGTATGTGGGAGCCGCACGGTTTGGGAGAAAAAAGGGGAACCGTACGGCTTGAGGCAGGAACCGTGCGGCCTGTGAGGCTGAGTTCCCAATTTTCTGGACAAGTTCCAAGGCAGTTTGATCATTCTGAGCATTTCTTCTTATCACTGGGTACTTATTTTCATAAACCAAACTTAAGTAAAGATTATGATTTTGAGTTTTCTTTACTTTAATTTATTTATGAAAATAAGGAAGTACCCCCCTTTCGGAAACAATGGCATTGCCAGAATTTTGATATCCCAATCCAATCAAAATCTCATCTCCCCACTTTTAGTACAAAATCGAAAACGGACACATTTTTCTTCGAAGAAAAGGGGCGAAAGATGACTTTGCCTTACTCAAAAATAACTTCCGATTATACCATTTTGATCAGAAAAATCCAAGGAACAATTACCGGGACTTTTTATTGGCCAAATCAGATCTTCCCAAAAAAAGTTAATTTTCCATACTTAGCCAGATTTTCGAGCGACAGACAGGGGTGACTCGATCAAGAGGCGACCCGATGGTGAAATGACCTATGTCATTCGAGTCTCGGATGAGAGACGATGATGAAACAACACTTGGATTAAAATTGGGGTGTCTACAGTTGCCCCTCTTTGACGAGACTTAGTCATCATTCTGAGATGCAAGTCACGTCAAAGATATAGACGTCCCAATTTTGAACGTCCCGGTGCGAGAAAACAGATATACAAAATATGGTCGAGCACGGAGCTTCCTACGTACCCTGTTTGTAGGGATCAGACCAATCGTAGTTCGGGGCTATGCATGTAAACAAGATTTATTGCAAACTTACCAGAATCAGACTGTGAGGATTGCCACCTTGTTTTTCAACAAGGGAAAAATGAGTCATGTGTTGTGAGCGAAACCAGCGAGTGAGGTTTTGTAAAAAACTGAGTCGTGTGTGAAACCAGCGAGTGAGGTTCCATAGTGTGCAAAACCAGCGAGTAAGGTTCCATGAAAAATGGAGTCGTGTGTGAAACGAGCGAGTGAGGTTCCGCGAAAAACTGAGTCGTGTGTGAAACCAGCGAGTGAGGTTCCATACTGTGCAAAACCAGCGAGTGAGGTTCCATGAAAAATGGAGTCGTGTGTGAAACGAGCGAGTAAGGTTCCGTGAAAAACTGAGTCGTGTGTGAAAACCAGCGAGTGAGGTTCCGTGAAAAACTGAGTTGTGTGTGAAACCAGTGAGTGAGGTTCCGTAGTGTGTGAAACCAGCGAGTGAGGTTCCGTAGTGTGTGAAACCAGCGAGTGAGGTTCCGTGAAAAACTGAGTCGTGTGTGAAACCAGCGAGTGAGGTTCCGTGAAAAACTGAGTCGTGTGTGAAACTAGCGAGTGAGGTTTCGTGAAAAACTGAGTCGTGTGTGAAACCAACGAGTGAGGTTCCATAGTGTGTGAAACCAGCGAGTGCGGTTCCGTGAAAAACTGAGTTGTGTGTGAAACCAGTGGGTGAGGTTCCGTGAAAGACTGAGTTGTGTGTGAAACCAGTGAGTGAGGTTTCGTAGTGTGTGAAACCAGCGAGTGAGGTTCCGTGAAAAACTGAGTTGTGTGTGAAACCAGCGAGTGAGGTTCCGTGAAAAACTGAGTCGTGTCGTTTTCGTGACAAATGATTTTTTTTTTTTTGAAAAATCACATAAGCACCTAACGGATTTTAGAAAACTGGGATATGAATTTTTTGTTGTAATTTGACTATCTTAATTACTTTGATAATTTGAATAAGCTTGACATTGAACTTGGAAATTGATTTTTGAATTTGAACTTGAAAATTTGAACTTGTCATTGGACTTTGGAAATTTGAACTTGAATTTGGACTTAACAATTTTGAACATGAATTTGAATTTTGCTCTTGAAAATTTAAACTTGACTTTGAACTTGAAAATTGATTTTTGAATTTGAAGTGACATTGAATTTGAAAATTGATTTTTGAATTTGAAGTGACATTGAATTTGAAAATTGATTTTTGAATTTGAACTTGATATTTGAATTTGAAAATTGAAGTTGAACTTGAAAGTTTGATTTTGAACTTGAAAATTGATTTTTGAATTTGAAGTGATATTGAATTTGAAAATTGATTTTTGAATTTGAAGTGACATTGAATTTGAAAATTGATTTTCGAATTTGAACTTGACATGTGAATTTAAAAATTGAAAATTGAACTTGAACTTGAAAGTTTGACTTTGATCTTCAAAATTTTGATTTTTTTTTTTTTTGAAAATTTGAACCTGAACTTGAACTTGACACTTGAACTTTTGAAAAATGAAATTGAGCTTGAGTTTGACATTTAAATTCTGAAAATCGAATCTTTGATACTGAACTTGGATTTGACATTGAACTTCAAAAAGGAATTTGAAAATTGAACGATGTGTGAAAGCACCATGTTTGAAAATGCTTGACACAATGTGCGAAGCTACCGTGCTTTGAAAGTGTTTGAAACAGTGCATGAAGTTATCGTGTGTTCAACTTCGTGTTTGGAACAAATTTGAAAAAGTTCCAAAACTTGACAACTTGGCATTCAACAATTTGAATTTTTTTTTGACAATTCGACAATTTGAAGTTCGATAATTTGATAACTTCGGGACAAAATGGTGTTCCAAGAAATGTATCTCAAAAATTGAGGGTGAGAAAAAAAAACCGATTAAAAAGTTGTCCATGAGGACTCTTGTGTGAGACTCAGGTTTCGACACTTGACGACACAATGACAACATTTTTTTTTTAGACAGTAGGTGGCACAACAGGGTGTTTCTTTTTGCTTTACTGTCTTTCCTTTTGGACAGGGTTTGGGTTTGAGGTTGCTTCTGATCAAGACTTCGAGCTTTTGGGCTTTCTGGATTTCTGTGAGGTTTGAGTCTTTTTGCTTTCTTGTCCCAAATCTTGAACTTCGGTGTATGTGCTTCTCCCAGTAGATGGCATTGAGCTGACGTGCCCCAGTCTTGGACAAATGTGCCTCAATAGATGACAAGCTTCAGTTTTGAACCCATCGACTTGTTTATCCGAACATAGGCCTTTCCATGCATTTGAAATCATCTTCCATGAGTTTAAGAACATCAAGACTACCAAGGGTTGACTAGACAAAAGACCTTGTGTGAATTTGGACAAGGCCCAGACGATATGAGTGACGTTACAAAGATGCCCCTGATTTGGGCGAAGATGACATACTCAAGAGGGGGTAGATTTGGACAAGACTAGGCTGACTCAACAGACTCAAAAGAGTGACTTCTCTGAAGGTGCCCCTGATTGGGTGGAGAATGACTACTCATGAATTTGGTAGACGCCGGTTATTTTGACCTTGTGACAAAGGAATAGACTCTGACAAGATTATGTTGACCTGAAAAGACCATTAAGCGATGACAAACTCGAGAATTCGGGAAATGGAAGAAGGTGCTCCACAATTGATGTTTGAAATTGTCATAAACTTGAGTCTTTTGGTTTTGAAATTGTTTCACTCCATCAAATGAAGTTCATTTAAATCGATTATTTTATCAAAACACAAGATTTCTTAGTGTGAATCCTTGCCCTCGGGATGCTGATTCACTGATTTTCCATTGAGGTGCCCCAGTTTGGACTTTTGCTTCTGGCAGATGCTAGTGTTATGCAATGCTTTGACTTTTGCCCCCGGGTTGTTGACGAGGATCTGAGGTGCCCCGGTTTGGACTTTTGTTTCTGATGGATGCTGGTGTTGTGCAATGTTTTGACTTTGATCTTTAATGATACTGTTCCCACTGGATTCTCGCTATCAATTTGTGCTTTTCAATCTGAAAGGACTTTATTTAGGTTATAACAGGGCCAAGGCTTTGGGTTTGACAAAGAAAGAATAAAGGCTCAAAAATTTTCATTTTTCCTGGGTCATTAGAGCTAGCAGCTATCTTGAACTCTTTTGCATGCCCTTTCTGTTTTCTTCAATGTTTTCCTTTGTGCCCCATTTTGGCTTTTGATGGAAACTTTCTTCCTTTCTTCCTTTTCAGTGCTTCACATTTGGTTGTCATGCCCATGAACTCGGCACTTTTCATTCCTTCAAAATTCTGACGTGCCACTGGCAACCATGCATTTGGTACTTTTGACATTTCTCTAGTAATTATGTGCTTGGCACTTCCATCTGGACATCTTGCTGATAACTTGGCACTTTTGACATTTCTCTTAATTCACCCCAGTGTGGGGGATAGCTGTCTAGCTGGGTTTTCTTTCAAAGAAAATGATTCAGGCTCAAAAGGGCTATCAAGGGATATATTTATCTAGGGAATAAAACAAAGAATGCCTTTCTTCATTTTGAATTTCACAACTTGATAGAAAGAACCTGTATATGCTCTAATTTTTGCCTGAGTCATACTTCAAGGTTTTGATCCAGCGAGCTTTTTTGTTGTTTGCCTTAACTTTTGCCTAGGCCGCCCTTTCGGGTTTTCAACCTAGCAGGCCGCTTTTTTTTTTTTGTGCGTCAAAGCATTGCTTCTTGATGACATTGGAGAATTGCGCCTGGAATTCCTTCTTCTTGTGAGAGCTGAGGGTTCAATCACCTCGTGTATTGAAGTGACTATCATGAATCTCAAATGATGGTGAAAAACAATTCCATTTTCAAGGATTATTGCAAAAACTCAAGTTTATTATGACAATTTTAACACAAAAGCGTGACATCGATTTTCAGGAGTTGCGACCGAACCACTGAGGGCTGCCTACGTATCCTTTTGCAAGGAATCAGGTCGTGACGTAGTTCGGGACTACAAATCTGACTCTATTTTTTTGGTTTTTCTCTTCTTGACAACAACAGGACAGACTCGAATATGAAGATAGACATCAAAGTAGAAATAGAAATACAAACTGACTCAAAAGTGAAGACTCTGACTCGAAACTTGAAAATTTCCAAAAACTCACGGAAGACTAGTCCATTGCATGGTCCTTGATGGTTCATTCTTCTTTTGCTGACCTTGGCATCAATCAGTAATCCCCCATGGGTTCGGTGTCGAACATGGCAGAGTTGATATGAGGATTGGGACTTGCCTGGGTGTTTGTTTTTATTGGTGGAGAAATAATGGTTTCGCTGTCGATGAGGTTCTGAATTCTGTGACGAAGGCGATGGCACTCATTGGTATCGTGACCGGGCATTTGGTGGAATGCACAGAAGGTATTGGGGTTATGGTGAGATGGAAGCTTCTGAGGTAGAGGAGTTGGAGTAAGTGGTTTGATATGGCCGGCTTTGAGGAGCTTCTCATAGATCAAGGACAGAGGCTTGGAAATTTGGGAAACATTTCTTTGTGGTTTTTTAGAGCTGTTGGTTTGGGCTTTAACTTCGTTGGCAGGCATGGCTTGGTTGAAATTTTGGGTTGTGGAGCTTTGGTCATTTGGAGTGCAGCTAAAGGAGACTTGGTTGACTTGGGCATTGAGCTTGTTTCAGGCATGGGTGTAGAGACAATGTTGGGCCTTTTGAGGGGGAGTGGGATGGTTCCATCTTCAATGAGATCTTGGATTTTGTGTTTGAGACGGACGCAATTATTGGTATGATGTCCGGGCATTTGGTGGTAGGTACAGAAGGTGTTTGGGTTATGGTTGGCAGGGAGCTCTTCAGGTAATTCTCGAGGCTCAAGTGGTTTAAGAAGGTTATTCTCAAGAAGGCTTTTGTAGACAGGAATAAGGGAAGTGGAGAATTGGTGAAAGTTTCTTTTAAGGCGTTTGGTTCGGGTTGTGTTCATGGAATTGTCGTTTGTGGAGCTGGGGGTGGTTTTTGCAAAGTTGTCCTTCTTGATGTCCTGCTGGTGCACTTTCAGATCTTTGATACCAATGAAACTTTCAAGGCCCATGGGATTGAATTCTTCCAAGACAGATTTATCTAATTCAGAAATTCTTGCCAAAGCTGCAGCCATTTCTGGGCTCTTTCTGGATTGTTGAGGGTTCTCTTGGGCTGGTAGGAGATGGTTACAGATGTCTTGTACCATGATCATGAGCTGGGTGATTTGACTGTTGATCCGTTTGCCCATATCAATTAGAGTCTTCTTGATCTCCTTGATCTCAGCCTGAACTTCCATGTCTGTTGCTTCGGGTCGGATCATCCTTTCTCCTTGGAATGGGTGAGGTTTTCTTGTTTGGCTGAATGACTGGGGATTGACAGTAAAGCAAACTCAGGAATGCCCCTGCTTGTTTTATTTTGAAAAATGGGAATGTCGTATTTGTGTCGTCATATATGCAAACCTAAGTCTCAAAAGATTTTCAACATCCCTGGGTAGGTCGACTACTCAGTAGGTTAAGTTCCTGTGTGTTGGAACCAGAGCCAGTCAACTTTCGTGACCATCCAAGACAAAGCAATAAGGCTGTCGAAATCTGGATAGAAATGTGATAAAATCACAAGGAGCCGTTCGAGCACGGCTGACACTGGAGGTGTTTCAAACTCCAAAGATTTAAAGTCTCCTAGACTATGCAAAAACGGGTCTTAGAAAAAAGGTTGCCCCGATCCTCAGTGTTTCTTTTGACAGTGTATCCTTTGTTTTAGGATAGCAGGATTCGGGGAAGTTAAATCAACTTGATTCTTGATGATTCTTTTTCAAGGGTCTAACTTTGATTTTAGGGACAATTGCCCCAGCTTGGGTCAATTGTTCCTAATTTCGGTTAGGTCATTGTCAAGGAATTATTAAGGATCAAATTGATTTGATTTTCCTAAGTCCTGCTATTCTAAGGACTGAATTAATCTGAACAACGTGCATTGGGATGCACGACTCATCATCGGGCAGGGCAACCTCTCAAGACCGCGGGAAAGGTGACAATTATACTACTAATGCGAATGTGTGCATGATGACAGGATATGCAGAAAACAACTAACAGATAAACAGGATATGCAGAAAACAGATAAACATGATATGTTAGAAGCAGTAAACACATAACAGGGTATAACAGATAATCCTACCTTGCAGGCCCTGTCGTAGGTTGGAAAGTGCTATGGTTTACTATATGCAAAAGGCTGGGTTTTGGTTTGAAAGGGGTTCCCTAGACTAGAGCCAATATTTGCCTCCCAGTGCCAAGTGTACTGCATGGCAAAGGTCGAACGGCAGGCTGACTCATCATCGTCCGGGGTTGCCGAGAATCTTGGGATGTCCTAACACCGGCAAGCCGGGTAGGGTAACCAAGACGCAACGGCGGGGCTTATCCAACATCGATGCACGTGCAATGCAAAAGTTTTGATAACAAAATATTTTCAAAAATCCCACAATTATTTTTCAAGCTTGGCTCACCAATAAATTAATTTTTATTTTGAAATTTCACACAAGCAAACTACCGGGAAAGCTCCAGTCCGGATTGGTCGGGCGTAGCCCTGTTATTGCACCATTCCTTTCTCGATCACGCGGGGCGTGTTTGTTTTGTCAAGCTTTCAGGGGTAGTTTTACATGTGTAAAATACCAAAATAAGAATTAATTTAAAAATCCCCAGCAGAGTCGCCATTTTGTGGACGGTGAGATCCACACGGCTCGGTGCTCTTTTTGAAGAACGAAAAACGAGAGTCGCCACCCGGGATTTATTTTTAAAAAATGATTTTGGTACCCGAGAAACCGTTAAAAACAATTGATGACTCTTGTGCCGTTTTTGGAAAGATTTGATCTACGAAAAGATTCTTGGATTCGGAAGCCAGGTTACGAGCGGAGAAGGTTTTGTTGAAAAGCACCCCGCTCGCCCGAGAGATCCTCGGTCTCTACTAAATAATTTGTGGGATTTTTGCAGAAAATATTTTGTTAAAAACCTTGACAATCAAACAAGTAAATAAAGAAATGAATTAAAACCATAGCAGAAATAGAATTTATATAAAGGGGCTAAATAGTAATAATAAGAGAATAAAGGGTGAATAATGTAATAAACAAAGGAATATTGCAGAAAAGAAGAAAGAAACAGAGTACGAACAGGGGAAAACAGAGGATAAAAATTTGATTCAAATGGGAGCCGCGCGGCTTGCGTGTAACCCTTTTTTCAAAAAATTTGTTTTAGGACCAGTGAGTCCAAAACCCGTTCAAAACTTGATTTTCTTCTTCAAATCTAATCCAAATGAGTTGTTTTTGTTTGTAAACAAGTTATTGAAATGAAATTTATTTTCGGTATGGATCGTACCGTGCGTTTATCGAGAAAAATCGCCCGGTACGACCCCGAAAAGCCGGTTTTTGTTCCGAAAATAGTTTACCGAGTCAATACACGGTTGTTGAAACCGTTATCAACTCGGGGATGCCCTCGGGGAGCCGCGATTTGAAAATCGAAGCTCGAAAACAGTTTATACCTTTCGGGAACTCGAAACGGAAATTGAAAACTTCGGATTCTTCGGATTTGGACTTGTGCGATCAAGGTTTAGTGCAAACGGGAATGGTATGGAGGAATTGAGGTGGAATGGAAGGTGAAGTTTCGGAAAGTTTACTGGTGGTTTTGAACGAAAGCCTTGCCGGAAAATCGAACGGAAATTCTCTCGGAGAATGGTTTTTTTGGTGTGATTTTTCTCTCTATTTTTCTCTGTCTGTTTTGTGAGGAGGGAGCCTCCATTTATAACCGAAATGAGAGAATAAAAATGATGAGATTCGGCGGTGGCGAGATGATGATATTCCTGAGCCAGTTCGTCAGGAATTTTGCAGAGGATAACAACACAAGCCGTGCGGCTTGCGTGGGGGAGCCGCGCGGCTTGTATGTGGGAGCCGCACGGTTTGGGAGAAAAAAGGGGAACCGTACGGCTTGAGGCAGGAACCGTGCGGCCTGTGAGGCTGAGTTCCTAATTTTCTGGACAAGTTCCAAGGCAGTTTGATCATTCTGAGCATTTCTTCTTATCACTGGGTACTTATTTTCATAAACCAAACTTAAGTAAAGATTACAATTTTACTTTAATTTATTTATGAAAATAAGGAAGTACCCCCCTTTCGGAAACAATGACATTGCCAGAATTTTGATATCCCAATCCAATCAAAATCTCATCTCCCCACTTTTAGTACAAAACCGAAAACGGGCACATTTTTCTCCGAAGAAAAGGGGTGAAAGATGACTTTGCCTTACTCAAAAATAACTTCTGATTATACCATTTTGATTAGAAAAATCCAAGGAACAATTACCGGGACTTTTTATTGGCCAAATCAGATCTTCCCAAAAAAAGTTAATTTTCCATACTTAGCCAGATTTTCGAGCGACAGACAGGGGTGACTCGATCAAGAGGCGACCCAATGGTGACATGACCTATGTCATTCGAGTCTCGGATGAGAGACGATGATGAAACAACACTTGGATTAAAATTGGGGTGTCTACAGACGGGCCCACGCTTTTTGGGTGTGTTTGTGAAAAAGGGTGATCCGGGAAAAAGAAAAAAATTTAGAGTCGCCACCCGGGGTTTAATTTCTGGAAAATGTTAGGTACCCGAGAATTTGTTTAGAAAAATAATGACTCTTATGCCGCTGAAAAAGTGTTTGATATGTGAAAAATAGAGATTTGGGTTCGGGAGCGAGGTTACCTGCGGGGAAGGTTTGTTTGAAAAATGCACCCCGCGTGCCCGGAATTTTCCGGTCTTTAATAAATCTTTGCGGGATTATCCTTTGAAAGATTTTATCGAAAACTTTATTTCACATAAACAATAAAAGCAATATCATACTTAAAAGGAAGTGAATAACGATAACAAATCATGTAACACGCAATCAAGTACATAAACGTAAGAAATTTAACAAAAAAGGGGGTGTAAGTGAAAATGAAAGTGGGAGGGGTTCACTGTAATTAAACCCCTCTGGTTTTTACGAAAACAGAGCGTCGGATTTTTAGAAACAGAGCATACCAAATATTTCTCTAGTGATGTCGTACGGTGCACAAAATCACACCGCACGGTGTATTGTGGGTACCGTACGGTGCCTCCGCTCGTTATAATTTTAAAAAAAAAGGTTTTGTTCGGTTGAAGTCCAACTCTGTTCTTGATGTAAAAACCATACTGTTTATTGATCAAAACTGGTTTGGAAAATGATTTTGATGAATGGAATGTGCCTCGTTTTTAGAGACGGCATCCCGCGACAATGGATGAGGTCGCGTGATGCTTACCCGAGAGGCTCGAACCTTGTTAAAACATCTCCGTTTGGGCTCAAGGAAGGGCTACGGAGCTCCCCTCAAGCCCGATGGAGACCCCCCCCTCAAAAGATTACGGTTTGAAAACGAATTGTTATACCTCGAAACGGAACTGAACGGACTGGATTAGTTGATGACGGGAAATGGGCGCTAGGTTTTCGAATTCTCGCGAAACGGAGGTTCAAACAATAGGTGGATATGGATGAAATAACGGAATTTTTCGAGGGAGTAAAGTTGTCGCTGAGATTTTCCAACTAGTTTTGTATAGAATGAATTCGGGTCTTTCTTTTGGTACGTTCTGATCAAGCCCTCGAAACCGTTGGACGGGGTTGGGTTTTATAGATGAGGGTGAGTAAAATTTGTACGCAAAAAAAGGCGGGCTAATGAGTAGATTCGCTGTATTACGCGAATCACATCATTGTTCTGAGCTGCTGGAGCTTCCTGGGAATCCTGTTGATGGGACAAGGGTGCCGTACGGTATCAAAGGTATGTCGTACGATGCACATGGTAACACCGCACAGTGCAAATGGAGTTTCAAGCCGTACGGTTATGGGTTTCAGGCCGTACGGTTCATGTGGGTTTGGGTTTTTTGGTTCATTCGCTCCATCCGACTCAAGTATCCGTTCCAAGGTACATTTCACGCGTTCTTCTTTTCATCATCGGGGATGCACAAGTCATCAAAATTGGGGTGTCTACAGGGATGAAGTCCAATCGATAGGACAACACCAGACCCAAAATTTTACAGCTCAATGGGTGATCAATGGGGCTTCTCTTTGGGCATTTCTAGGTTCCAAATGGACATATTAAAAAGAGAAAAAGGTTCAAACAACAAAGTAACACAACATACCACCAATTTACAAGATTTGCTATTTTCCCAAAATTCAAGCAATGGACTAAAAATGGGTTTCAAAGTGGATTTCACACCATTCTCAAACACTACCAAGAAATCAAGAAACAATGTGTTGAGCTATCTACCAAATCAATAGGAGATTAACACTAAAGAAGCTAAGAGATGATGAGTTCTAACACAAGCTTGACTAGAAAATGGGTTTTGCTCAAAGAAATCAACAAGCCAAAGGAGAATTTAGTAATCAAATGCCTATACACACACATACACCACATTTACACTTAGAAGAGTTAGAAATTTCCCTACCTCAAGTGAGAAAGAGCTTGGAATCAAAGTAAGAGTAAAACCCTAGCTTCTCCTTGCCACCCCAACCGAAATATGAGCTCCCGGAGTGAAATAGATGCGACCCAAGTTTCCAAGGACGTGTAGGACGCTTGTGTGAGCAAGGATCTTGAAGGAATTTGTGGTTGGAGATGTATTTTTGTGGGGGGAGTGGAAGAAATTGGAGGAAGAGAAGGAGAGAGAGAGAGGGTTGGCCTCCTTTAGAGAGAGAGAGAGAGAGATGGGTTTTGTTTTAAAAAAAATCAGCCATCACATGTATATATATCCCCCTCCAATTGCATACACACACCTCTAACTTTCAAATGTGTTTTAAATACATCCAAGTGTAATTACTATGCTCACATTGACCCCACTTTACATTTTAAAATATTCCTCACATTTCCCCAACATTATTTTCTAAAAATGATTAAAAAAAAAACATGGGTCCTTACATTCTACCCTCCTTAGAAAAATTGTCCTCAAAATTTCATACAACAATGATATTCAGGCAACTACACATTCAATCATAATATCCAACATGTGTCCAATATCACAAACTTGCAAAGGCGAAATTTAAAATAAAACACACATAGAACAAGCGGAGAGTAACCTCGGATACTCCTCTTTCCTCTCGTCCTCTCCTATCCATATCAACTCGTCGCTTCCGATAGTAATCTCACAACAATCGTACTAACTATATAAATGCTCGCTCACGTTTAGGATACGTATCAGCTTCTAACCTAACTTTAGATCATTCAAAAGTATGGAACAACTAGGCTTAACTTGTATCTAAGTGTAAAACAATAACTCCCAAGTGTAATCTCTTTCTAATCATCGACTCTCTAGATTCACTATGCATACTAGTTGGCTACCCTTTGTCTCCGTTATTGCCTTCTATTTAAAAACTCAATAAACCCATAATTTTCCCAAACACTCTACCCCACGACCCTATCATAATCTCAAGCTCTAAGGTGTAGAAGTTTACTTACAGAAGGCAAACCCTCAACCATACCTCTTCAACACTAACTTGGAAAGTTAACATTGCGCACTTTGATCTAGATTCACCAAACTACAATCGATCTATCCATATCGGGATAAATCAATCTCAAAGATTACAATAAAGCTACGCTCCCAAGGATTTCGATACCGAGCATACTCTATTTGCATCCAAATGCTCTAATACATCCACAGCCACCTCCATGTAACTTCTCCTTGTTACTAGAAAAGAAACTCAAACTCCTCAAAACCTGTAATCCTCCCATCGGAAAACTTATTTTTTTCCAATTACTTAAAGTATATCTCGAAGAACAATGTTAAAGGACGGTGTGCCCAACTTCACTTCTCTCATCTCCACAAATATTTATGAATATTACCCCGAAAGTTTTAATACCCTCAGCGATCCCATTTGCCTCTATTCTATACAAATTTTCAATGCACTTATCTCATTTTCAAACCACACCAGGCACTTTTAGGTTTTACCACACATAGACTCCAAATTGTATCACTAAGTTCTCATCTATTGTCGCGACCAACCCAAGGCAAGTGATTACTCTATACCTCACAACGTTCTTCACCAAGATTCAACACTCAACTTAATCATAATTTAGGCCTATTTAGGATCATAAGCTAATTAAGCTCTACAAGAAATTTAGAAACCCATCCACAGTAGCCACAAGCGAAGGAACTTCGATACTAGAGAAATCATAACATATAATTATGATGCTAGGAACCAAAAGCTTTCCAAGTCTGTTCCTCTAAATCTTCATAACCCATGCTTTCGACTTCTCCCTAACCTACTTCCAAAATCAGTTTCACACTCTATTTAACCCCATATGCCCATTTACTCCAAGCGTCTCATTTACTCCTCTAGCTTCTTGAATTTAAAACGAACCGGACCTCAATTCTATTAATATCATGTAGTCTCACGTATACCTCTCAACATTATTACCAATATAACCGCTCATAACCACCTTCCGCTTAACGCTCCATCATACCATGTTAACATAGATGAAAATGACCCAGCTCAACCTTTAAACAAGAACTGCATAAGTACAACTTCATTTCATTCTACCTTCCTCGTCCGAGTCCAAACATTTATTTAGTCAGATATCTCATTATAATCAATTAAATGATCTTCAACTGCATACACACCCCCAACGATTAGTAACATTATCACCCACAATTTCCTTAAAGGAAGGACAAGTAACCTTGAATGGGACACACTCATTCTAGCTATCGTCTCACACCACTGTATATTGGACACCTACACAATCTAATTTCCGTACAGTTCTAATCTCATTTATGCCTTGCAGTAGAGAATTAAACTCCAACCTGATTAAGCTCGCAACCTTCCCTCGATTTTCTCACCAAAGCCTACACCTCCACTTTCTAGTCATAAAATTCTTTCATTCTCATCAAATTGTACCACCGTCAAATTATTCAAAAGTACACATAAGTCTCCCAACATAAGTTTGGACTACAGTCCTTGACATCAATCATCAGCAATATGCAAAAATATACACATTTGAACAAAACCCATGTCCCTCAAGAATTACCTCTTCAATTTAGGACAAATTTCAACTCACCAAATCACCAACAACAATTACAACCAAGTCTGACCCAACCCTGCCAACCAAGCCGTTTCGACCTCTACGACTATCACTATTCCATCTATTGCCCCCAAGTATCTATTTCTACCCCTCTAACTCCTTAGTCCTCATAGGTATACACCCGTTACCATTAGTCCCACGATCCAATAGGTTACCTCTAGTTCCTTAGTCCGATCCAGCTATTAAAACCAAAGTATAACTTTAGCCACTAACCAAGTCCCCATGTCCCCCTTTGGTATGGTCCCAATATTTACCAATAGTACCAAACCCAACTTCTTCAATACACCCCCGTCAAATTTAATTTTTCCAAAGTAGAACGTAAGACAAACATCAACGATTTAAAGCTCAACAAAACAACTCCATTCACACCATCTAGAAAGACACCTTGGGTCCCCTGTATACCCTCCTATAACCTTTACCAAACACCACAACCTCAACCTACATTGTCCCCACTATAATATCCAACCGGTTAGTCCCTAGTTGTCACCCTCCATTAACGCACATTTTATGACATAGCCTTGAGTTCACCGATTTGCTTCACAGTCGATAGACTAGTTCTAAACAACACGCTAGCTTCTGACAATATTCTTCCATTGTAGTATCAACATCACCCTATCTAGTTTTTCCCAAATAAGTGCACTAATCACCATAATTTACAAATATAAACTTTTGAACTACCAAGGACCCAAGTGAGCAACAACTCAGATGCCCATACACGACGTCAAGTAAATCTCATCTCGCCAGTTCCTTAACATTGGTACTCCTAACATTTTCACAACCACAAGGAAGTATTGCGAACTAACACTCAAAATCTCACCACGACATCTTATGCTTCTAATTAATTGTCATATAAATAAAACACGGCCACAATTTAAATAACCCATCTCTATGAATCAAGGGTAACCCAAATGCTCACGTCCTAACACATCAAGACTATTAACAATGCACTGGGCCAAAACTATCAACAACACGTAAACTCATTTGCTCATAGTCAACCCATCAATATCCAACAAACTACACGACAAGATAATCTGGCAAACCCAACGGTGAAAATACCCACCCCTCAGTCTAGTTGCTCAAACAAGTGAATCCCGTCAAACCTTCCAATAAGACTCTTCCTACACAATTCCCTTTTTATTTAATAAAAGATAATCCACTCTAATACCAAGAATCATATACTCTTATCACAATACCGGACATGTGGATATCCCATCATCAATAGAACTGATTTAGGACCCTAAGGCAGTTACCGTAAAGCCCAAGTACCAAAGTTGTCGGATATATCATGCCAGAATCTACCAAATCTAGCCTCAATAAATGAATAGAAACATATTTATTGGACCCCTACTTGAATGAAACTTCAAATTATAGCTCACACCGCAGACACGCAACCTTGTATTAAGTAACGTCCTCACCCAACCAAATCTAAAACCATGGTATTCATGAACACACGTACCAAATTCCGATGCATTATAAAAGATGCACTTTCGTAGTCAGAAACTTAAGGGGTACCACTACAATCACCACATCCAAAATTTTAATCCACAATAATCAGGTCAATTTCAAACAAGAAATACCCATTCAACTGGGACCCCAAACCTTCGCGTATTACAACAAATAAGTTCTCCGACTCCAAATAATAATAGCTCTCAACAAATTGTAACGACACCAAAAAAAAATTGTAATATGTGACCAAAAACTCACACAAACGAGACACAAACAACTGATCATGATTCATGAAAATTTTCAAGAAAATGGGTGTTCTATCGATAGGAGATTAGGTCCTATTGATAGGATGCATATCAGATTGGCCACTATTGAAGCATTAGAGAGTTCTATTGATAGGAGGTAAAGACCTATTGATAGGGCGTCAGAGGCTCCTATCGATAGAAGATCAAGTCCTATCGATAGGACAACCATCAGATTTTTTTTTTTTTTTGGTAAAATTAGCTTGAAATAAAAAGGGGAGACAAAAGAATGTACAACCTACAAGGGGCATACCCCAGGAGGACAAAAAAGAAAAAGAAAATGAAAATTACGCCGAAGGGCTACAATGCTAAGAAACTAACCTATGATTCCTAACCTTCTACAGAAGAAGAAAATGAATCACATGACAAAATACAAATGAACGACTAAAATACAACAGCTGAAATCTGGAAACTTGGAACTTGGACTCTATATGAACATGGATCTTGGACTTGAATCTGATAACTTGGAACTTGGTCTTCACATGAACCTGAAACTTGGACTTGAGACTTAGAAGACAATCACATCTCTGAAAGTTTGATAGCACTTGATCTGAAATTTGATAAGCCAGATGAGTAGTGAAAGGCTTGACACGAAAAGTGAAAGGCTCCCATCGATAGGGGATGAAGTCCAATCGATAGGACAGCACCAAACCCGAAATTTTACAACTCAAGGGGTGATCAATGGGGCTTCTCTTTGGGCATTTCTAGGTTCCAAATGGACGTATTAAAAAGAGAAAGAGGTTCAAACAACAAAGTAAAACAACATACCACCAATTTACAAGATTTGCTATTTTCCCCAAATTCAAGCAATGGACTAAAAATGGGTTTCCAAGTGGATTTCACACCATTCTCAAGCACTACCAAGAAATCAAGAAACAATGTGTTGAGTTATCTACCAAATCAATAGGAGATTAACAAAGAAGCTAAGAGATGATGAGTTCTAACACAAGCTTGACTAGAAAATGGGTTTTGCTCAAAGAAATCAACAAGCCAAAGGAGAATTTAGCAATCAAATGCCTATACGCACACATACACCACATTTACACTTAGAAGAGTTAGAAATTTCCCTACCTCAAGCGAGAAAGAGCTTGGAATCAAAGTGAGAGTAAGACCCTAGCTTTTCCTTGCTACCCCAACCAAAATAGATGCGACCCAAGTTTCCAAGGACGTGTAGGACGCTTGTGTGAGCAAGGATCTTGAAGGAATTTGTGGTTGGAGATGTATTTTTGTGGGGGGAGTGGAAGAATTTGGAGGAAGAGAAGGAGAGAGAGAGAGAGAGGGCTAGCCTCCTTTAGAGAGAGAGAGAGATGGGTTTTGTTTTAAAAAAAATCAGCCATCACATGTATATATATATCCCCCTCCAATTGCACACACACCCCTCTAACTTTCAAATGTGTTTTAAATACACCCAAGTGTAATTACTATGCTCACATTGACCCCACTTTACATTTTAAAATATTCCTCACATTTCCCCAACATTATTTTCTAAAAATGATTTAAAAAAAACATTGGGTCCTTACATAGGGATCTCATTAGTTGCATGCATGAACATACTATTTGCAAGTGTTTTGTGTCAGTGTTTCCTTGTACAGGTTATTAATCTCTTCGGCCACGCATGTTGAAAAGACCATGTGCCACTATCCAGTGTCTCAGCAAAGCACAATGCTATATGAACAGGTCCGCGTTTGTATATGCATCTGAACGAGCTTGCGTCATCTGAACAACCCTGGGAACAGCTTCACATCTCAGCAATCTCATGATTATCCAACATACCAGTGAGCTAGCAGCTTTTTAAGCACCTTACACAACTATTCAGCCACATGGCGTCATACCTCTCCCAATTCAATCTTTAATCAAATTGGGACTCTCCTATCCTAAGCCCTATAAATAGCCTCCTCCACTTCTGAAATTGAGAGACAATTCTCAAGCCTCACACCCCGAAACTCTGCGCAAATACTCTCCATATATCCAGCTTCAAAAGCCCTAATACCTCGTTGAGAGAAAACACCCAAGTGCAAAAACCCCCAAATCCGAGATTAGGGTTTGAGGTCTCGTGAAGTTCAGCCGCAAAGGAAGTAAATCAAAGCAATTCAATCACTGCTGGAGTAAATTACCAAGTTTGCAAAGCTTTCAATCAGTCAATTTCTCAATCCCTTCTAGTTTTCTAGTTCAGTTTTGCTTATTTAAGTTTTTTGTTTTGTATTTGTCTGGCGTGGGAAGAACAACGACCAGCTATTTGATGTGTCTGCTAGCATATTAATCAGCGCGATCTGCTTGCCACCAAATCCATTGGCCGACCGGTGAATCAAAATGCTGGCATAGTTTGATTTTTAGTTATTTGCGCGTTCCCATTCCCCTATACCCGTGTGTCTGTGTTTTACTGCTTACATCATCCATATCTGTTAAAATAGTTAACAACCAATTGTGTGCGAGATCTTTTAAGATATTAAAGCAATTTAATGTCAAACGAGTACAGGCTAGCCTTTGTGGTTAGGCGGAGAGGGGTGCCTAATACCTTCCCCTCACCGCACCCGTGTTTCCCGGGCCATGAATCTCTGGCAAAGTTCTTTCTTGGTTTAGCCTAAATCAAGTAACGACTCAGAGTTTCGAGGTGTGTTGCAATAGGCACCTAAGTGCTTATTGGTCATCCTGTGTAGCGAATGCCCTGTCGCGGGGGTACTCTACATCTACCTCACCCTATCTCACTATTCCCCAACAACTTACTGCTCCTCCATCTAAAAGAGGAAAAAAAATTGCAAAAAATTGCAACTATCGACGCCAAGTGGCTACAAGGTGCTAAAAGGAAACGCAACAAATGTTTCCAATCCATCTAAAAGAGGAAAAAAAAACATATGACAAAAGAAATTGGGGGCACGATACATGTGCTAATCGGATGGAACTTGGACATCTACTTGGGCTTCAACTATGGCAGGCCCTAAAGTGAACTTGGCATTTTATCTATTCGATTTGCTTGGAAATTGGCCCACTGTGGTTGGCCGTGATCTTTAAGGGTCACACGACAACAAATGACGGCACAAATGATGGATCAGAACGGACTGCCATTGGCTTCTAGGAATGAGCTTTGGCCTTTGGCCTGAAACATTTTGTAAACTGCTGGTGTTGCTATTAAGGTTTGTTGACAAAGGCTCAAAGGTTGCAGAATGGCATCGCATTTTGCAATTGTGTCATGGGCCCAATTTTGATTCCAGAGATATCTGTATGATGCCAATTCAGTTTATAGCCATAGCCGGTTGCAGTGGATCACAAGTTGGTGAAGCATAAAGGCAGTCCAGATATTTAGTTCCTGGTTCAATGGTCTGCTAGTTTCCCAGAAGATACATTTGCGACTTCTGGTCAAGGCTTGCTTCAAAGGGATGGGAATGATACGGTACGAGCTACTTGAGCTTAAATTACTGATGGATACAGCAGCAACAACTCAGTTTTGAAGGACACGTGGCGGGTTTTTTTGTGAAACAGGGTGCTTGCGACCTAGCTTTCTATCGAAGTAGCGTTGCCCCAAGCGTAGGGCTAGGTCGGTTGCAGCATAATACCCCGAAGTACCGGGGTCAATTTCCACAGGGAAGGGTTGGAGCTAGTGAGAGGCTTACTTTACGGTAGGGGTTTCGGCGTTAGGACGGCCAACTTTTTGGTTTGGTTTGTGGAATTCTCTCTACCTCTAAATGACTAGAAAATGAAGTTTGACTCGTATTTAAAGGCGGCAAGGTCTAGGGGTTTTCAACACCCATAACTTAGGTAAATTCACTTTTCTCAATGATAACTCGGTTGAGTTACAAGGCCAGATGTCTCAACCGGAAGATTTAACAATGAAAATCATTTATGGGGTTTATAAATGGAAAGAAGCACATTTGTGCATTTTATCGAACACTTAGAGTGCCATGGTTCTAAGCATTGTGTGTGCCAAATGATTTGTCTACACCCAATCAAAGAAGTTAACAAAACTAAGTTTAGATCAAAGTTTGAGTGCTCTATCCATTCACAAACCCACAAATTCTAGAAAATGAGTTCAACAATGGGATAAACTCTTTTGGCATTTTTACAAACACTTGGAGTGACATAGCTCCAAGCATTATATGTGGCAAGAGATCAAGTCCTTACCTACAAATAATCAAGAAGGTTAACAACTGCAAGTTTTGATACATAAAACTGAGTTTAACCCAAAATCAAACCAAACTTTAAGATTAAATGAGAGAAAAGTGAGATCCACCTAAGTCATGGGGTGATTGGGTGTTAATCACCCCATGACCAAGCCTTAATCTACTTCTCACACATACTTAAAGTAAACATGAAGAGAAATGACAAGGAAACGCAAAACATGATTAAATACGAAATAAAAACGAGATCTATAAAGATTAAAGCGGTACTTACAACTTTAATGAAGGTGAAAACCTTGAATCCAAGAGAAAATACCCTAAAAACTAGAGAGAAGGTAGAGAAAATGGAGGAGGAAGGAGGAGGGAGGTAGAGAGAGAAGGCTTAGGTAGTAGATAACCCTAAAATATGATGTTTGGGGGCTTTTATAGCCCCCTAGAACGTGTATAAAAGGTCTAAAATGCCCCTAGATTAAAGTTGAATCGGGCTCAAAAGTTGCTGAATTTTGCAGTGGCTACCGGTAGCAGTATGCATATTGCTACTGGTAGCTACCTTCAATCTGGGTCTCTGCTCGCTGGCTATTGGTAGCAATATGTGCATATTGCTACTGGTAGCTACTGGGCATTTTTATGCCTTCTTTCGCGTGATCTTCTCTTGGCCTTTTGGCTTCCCGAGTCTCATCCAATGCTTCGTTCTTTGACTCCCGGGACTCGGTGGTGGGGTTCCACATGGCCTTGGGTACTCACGTACCCATTGGTTCAATCATGGAGTCAAAAACATGCTTTATTCTTTAGTTTACCTGCAACTAACAAAAACACAACCTCGCGTAAAATCAATCAGATAAAGCCACAAAATGCACGTGTGTGATCAAAACGAGCGAGATAAGCCCCATTATTTACACTATTGAGGGCTTATCACAGGGGAAGATGAGGGATTATTAGAGGGCTAGAAGGGAAGATAAAGGGCATTCTGAATTGCGTAGTTCAACGTAAGCTTTGGATGAGAGCTCCATTGCTAGAGTCTATAATTCCATTGTTCTTCATCAATAAAATTCCCATACTTTTTAGTCAATTTTCTCCATTTTCATCTCAGATCTTATCATTGACTAAGACATTTAAACATACAAAGAGCGAGACGGTCATAGCATGACATGAAAGTAACAATTTCTATCATATTCCATTTTCCTCTATCAACAATTTGAATATGCATTTTCAATTCCATAAACTTCATCTCCTAATGATCAACAATTTTTTTTTTTTGTATTTTAGGTCCCTCACATGCCAAACATACAAAAAGTTTCACTAAAAAGAGAGAGAGCTACACAAAACCCAGATGCATTGAGAAATTTGCAAATATATGTAAAAATATACAAGGAGAGAGAAGAAAGGGGTTAAGAAGAGTACTTGTGGACGGCCCACCGGGATTCGATGCTGTTCGCTTTTCGAAACGATTGTGATTGTTAAAGTCGCCACCCGGATTTTTGGTCCGAACCCGAGAAACCGATAAAAACATGACTCGTTGCCCATTGAAAAAGATTTTACTAGCCATTGTGAAACCAAAGATTTCTCGGATTCGGGGGTTTGGTTACGAGAGGGGAAGGGTTTTACGGCACCCCTCTCGCCCGGTCCGCGAACCGGTCTCTACTTAATGTTTTGTGGGATTTTGGGAATATTTGAAATTTGATTTATTCATGTAAACAGGGATTCGGGGACGGGAATCATATAAACAATAAAAACATAAAGAATGCATATTTAAAGTGGATGCTTGTGCTTGATGATTTATATGAATGATGATGATGATAACAAGTGAAATTATTACAAATATTTACAAGAAGTGAGAAATTACAGAAACTATACAACAATCCCAGAAATCACAAACATGAGGCCCAATTAAACTGTTTTACAAACTGGATCCCAGAATAGGGATTGAGCGCTCAAAGACAAAGGCTTGAGCGCTCAACCTCTTCAAACCAGTTTGAGCGCTCAAGGCTCATGGATTGAGCGTTCAAACCAGTTCCTGGCCTCTGTGAAATTACACCTTTTTACAACTTCTTTGCGAGATCAAACATTTATAAAGGGCTTTTCCAGGAGAAACAAATAAGAATAAACTGATTGATCTCTTAAAGAAAGATAAAAAAAAGTGTAATCTCAATGAATTAACAAGGAAATATTTGAATATAGAGGAATGAGGGAGGAATCCAGACCCTAAGCATAACGACAATAACTCACACACACAATTAACATGCTAAACCATGGTCCATCATCGAAACAACAAACAATCAGCAAACTGCCCAAGAACAGCTTGAGCGCTCAAGTTAATGACATTGAGCGCTCAAGCCATAATCTGGCTTTCTGATTTCTGACTTAAAAAGGATGATTGATGATTCTCAGGACCTTCAGGACTTTAAACAGAAACAAATGAATGCGATTTCAGTCACCATTTTGTGCTCAAAGGTGAGATTTGCAAAGGTTTTGATTTTCGATCATCATAAAATTGTTAACCAATGCTCATGCATGTGGTTTTATGACACAAATAAGCTGTTTGGAGAAATTCATGAACATTGGTAACCATTAAATGATGATCAAAACTAAAAGAAGGCACAAAAATCAACAAAACAGGAACTTGTTCAGAACTGGGCTTGAGCGCTCAAAGCCTGAAGCTTGAGCGCTCAACCCCTGTTGTGACTGCAGATTTGAAAACTCTTTCTAAACAATTCTTAGACCTTTATGAGTTCAATACGAGTACAATGAACTTGCTTGAACTCACTGGTCTTCCTCAGATGAACCAAAACAGTGAGTTCATCACATGTTTTACTACCTTTTGGAAATGCTTGTAGTTTGAACTTGATTCTGGGCTTGGGGATGGATGATTGTGGATGTTTTGGTTTATATTCTGGACGAATTAGACAATGTGAGTGGTCGGTTGATGATCAAGAACTAAATTTCTGGACTTGAAGAGTGGTTTTGCCAATGGTTTTGATGGTGAAAGAGTAGTTTTTGTAGAGAGAGAGAGGGATGGATGATTTCCTGGAGATTTGTGGGCTTGAGTATCAGAATGGTTAACCCCAAAACCAGGGGTGGAGGGTGGATTTTATAGAGTGAGTGGGAGGGAAGAGAGGAGAGAGAGGAAGTGGGTTTGTATTTGAAAGGGGGGTAGGAGTAGTTTTAGGTGTATTTTTGGAGTTAGTGGGGTGTATTATACACATGGAGATCGTATAAGATCATCCCAGACGCTCCTCATGCAGAAAATCTCATGATGAGATACTCTGCAAATTGCTGACTGGATCAGAGTTGAGCGCTCAAAGCCGTGGGCTTGAGCGCTCAATGTGTTTTCTCAGGGTTGAGCGCTCAAAGCCTCAGGATTGAGCGCTCAAGGCTCTTAATGGCAATTTGCTGGCTTGGCTTGGTTCAACAGTGCTTGGGTTGATTTGGCATATTTTGATTGTTTGGGGTGGTGTTTGGCTGATTTTCATCAAGTTCAAGTCAAACTCACAAGTTCCAGGTAATCATGATTGGTCCGTTTCATCATCGGAAATGCTCGAGCGTATCTTGGGTTCAAAATTGGGGTGTCTACAGTACTAACAGACATCATGGAGAAGACCCATTGGTGGCGGCTCTTAGCATTAAGGCCAACGACAATTCTTGTGGGATGTCGGAGTATGGAAAAGAATACCCAAAGAGGGAAAAAGTACCGAAACGAGCTAAAATAGAAGCCACTGACCCAAAAGCTAGTCTCAAGTTCCTCACCCGAACTTTTCCTAAATGGCATTTCTTAATCTAGTGCCTTGTCCATTAGCATTTTTTTTGGGGTAAGTTATTACATTGA
Source organism: Vaccinium myrtillus (assembly GCA_016920895.1). NCBI lineage: Eukaryota > Viridiplantae > Streptophyta > Magnoliopsida > Ericales > Ericaceae > Vaccinium > Vaccinium myrtillus. Next base: position 15,516,516 of record CM029279.1, read on the forward strand.
ACAAAACCACATATAGATGCCATGGGGAATACTCACAGATCAACAAAGCAAGCTAACAAACATGAGGTCCATAATGGTATGCCATGCATGGACAAAAATAACCAACAACCAAGTAAGCACCATAAAAACAAAACATAGCAAAAGCTGTAGAAGTAATTTGCCATTTTTAGTTTTCTACACAATAACCTATTTGCATCAGACTTCTTGACATTCCACAAAGAGCTGATTATAGGACCTAATATCAAATTTAATAGTAAACAAAAAAAGCCCAACAACAAGAGAAACATCCTCCCATCTTCATACATACTGCCTCTAATCAGACAAGACAAAAATAATGCCCTTACATCACTCCTCAAGAAATGCATAAACTGGATATCTCACTCCATATTAATTAAACAAAAAGCATACGCACCTACACACAATCTGAAAGTGGCCGGTATTAGTATGTGACCGAAACTAAAGAACATGTCGGAGGGCTAAAAAAGGGGCCAACTAAACCAACCTCATGCCATATCCACATCTTATTGCTATGTTCTACCATATTTTCATTAAATCTCCTCTTGGTCACTATCAGAATGTTGTGCCTTTGCTTGCAAGCCTGTGGCAGAAAATTTACAATTAGAAAACAAAAAGAATATTTAGTTCTTAGTAAAATGATAATTCACTTACCTTTGTAAGTTTTACTCATCGGATTTGAAGGACAAATTCTCTTATCATGTCCTAACTTTTTGCAGAAGTTACACTTTCTTTTCTTTTTGTTCAATGCCATTCAATACCACTTCTCAATCTTCCAGAGCACATACTAACATCATTTCCCTTTGCGTCTTTTTTCCCACGCTTGGTCTGTGAGATGTTCGAATCCGAAAGCAATATTTGAGAAGGCCCGACAGAATGTAAATCATCTTTTTCATGACAAATGTTGATTGGAGGCACATGAGAAAAAACATTTGGGAGCTTCTTGGGTAGATCATTCATAGCTTCGATGTAGATTGTGTATGCCTCATATGATGGGGCAACCAAACAAGCCAATTTGGTGGTTTCTTAACACATATGGCTAAGTCTTAATGCCTCGGATTCTTCTTTGCCATCATCATGCACCAACTCTTCGACATCAATTATCCTAAATTTGTTGGCCTCTTGCCTCCATCGTGGAAGAACAAAATGGTTTGGTATTGCATCAATGTCTAGTCAGACACACTTTCAAAATGTGTGTACACAATATTCCAACAACTCAAAATTTTGACATTCATGCATACCCTCTTAGGTTTGCAAATCCAATTTGGTGACGAATTTTTGAACTTCATACTCTTTTGATTTCACTTCAAATGATTGAAATCCATTGTTATTTCCCCCTTCTTCAACTTTGTAATGAAAGACTTTATCCATTTCATTCTTGAACTTGTTGAAGACGTTTCTGGTGTAAACTTTTCCCGCATGCTTCAACAAAAACTCATTGTCATCCACAATCTAAAACTTATGTTCAGACTCATAATCTTCATCACTTTCCCTTTCACAATTTTCCTCAAGGCTTGATCATAGTTGACAGTAAATTCTTTAAGATTTGTCATTGAAGTTACAAAATCATCAAAAAATAAATTGACACCCTCATTACGTCCGGTAGTATTCATACCGACAAAGAATGTGCCATGATTATAAACGGGTACCCATGATTCACAGATATCATACAATTGTTGAAACTATTCGTTGCTTTCTAACCCATTTTCCTTCATCAATGCCATCCATCACTTTTCAAAATCCTCTTTCTTATACGTTAGCCAAATACATTTTTTCACCTCCTTCTTGAACTTTGATTTCTTGTAGTACACTTGAGACAACTTTTCGGAAAAAAAAAATTTCAATATGCCAAAGGCATAGGCGATGGTGGGTGTTGGGAAAGACTTTGGCAATTGCTCCCTTCATTACTAAGTCTTGGTCAGTGATAATAGAAGTTGGAGGACATCATAGCTTCAAGCCACGTCTCAAACAACCACAAAAATGTCATGTCTCATCTTGTAAAAGTGCACATCCAAACTGTATTGACTGCATGTGATGGTTTACTCCCATAAATGGTGCAAAAGGCATATCACACTTGTTTATTCGATATATTGTGTCAAATGAGACCAAATCCCAAAAATAGTGGTACGCCATGTGAGATCGAGAGTCCACCCAAAAGAATTCACTGCCCTCCTAGCTCTCATCACATCGAATTGCATAGAAAAATTGTGGATTTTGTTGTTCCTAAAGTAGGTGAGAACTGATTGTGCATCCCCGCCATCTAAGTCTCTATGCCTCACATTTCTCAAGTGGTTATAATAATCTTTATTATAAAAGCCCATGTGTTCGCCAACAAAATTTAAGGAACTTCAGCAATTTCCATATTTTCCTGATGAAATGCTACGGTCAAATCTGTAACTGCTTTGGGCATTTATTAAATTGACTTCATTTTCATCCTCTTAGATGGAGTCACGAATGGGTGATTGTGAGCGTTGTTAAAAACTGTTACTTACCATTTGCTACTCCTTTTATCATGCTTAATATGTAACTGAGCTTTGCATTCACATCGAATAGTTGAACAACTTCTAACTCTTTTTTTCGATATCACGTTTTCATCTTTCTCCCTCTCATCAATCTCCTCCGTGACACCATCTTTCTTAGTCCACGAAACATGCATTCTTTCTTTTGCACAAACAAACAGCATACTACTCACTTCATCTGACCGGTTTCGTCTTTTGGATGAGGTCCGAGTATGAATCCAAAAACCATTTTGCCAACCATACTCTTCATATTACTTTCGCACTTCTTCAATTGTCTCAAAAGACATTCCATTTTAACTGTGCTTACTGTGCTTCCAATCCTTCCACGCGGTTATTTGGAGTTTGGAAATCATTTACTTCGAATTCGCCTAATTCAAAATTAGCGAGTGAGCTCACTACATGCATGTAGTGACAGGTCGGATAAATTGGAGTTAAAGTAAATGTAAAAGTGCTTTTTAAAGTGTAAGACGATCCTGACTGTTGATCTCGGACCAGACGGCCGAGAGAGCTCACTACAAGCAACCCGGATCCATCAAAACTAGCAACCTTTTGCCAATAACCAAATTTGAAATTCCAAATTCGTACTGTCCAAGGTGCATCAACAAATCCAGTAATGTACATCATCAAATTCAAAGTCCAAAGGTTGGAAATTCCAAGTTCCAAAGGTTGTCTATTCCAAGTTGCAAGGGTTGTCTATTCCAAGTTGCAAAGGTTGCAGCAGTTCAAGGTCCCTGTGATTCAAATTCACCAGCTCTTATATCACTTGGGGGTTGTCCTTTGTGATACTCACCATCTTTTGTGTGTTCCTCCTTCCTCTCAAGCTTGAGATGGATTAGAAACACATTGTATGTAATCTCCCCTATGTATTCCTCATGTAGCCCTTGTGGCCCTCCTCCTATTTCTTGCATTAACTTTTCCTACTCACCCTCATGTAGCCCTTGTGGCCATCCGTTTTATTTCATGCAATTTTTTCCTTTCTTTTCCTTGTCCTCCTTGGGGTATGCCCCTTGTAGGCTGTAAATTCACTTAGCCTTTTTTAATTTCAAGCTTAATTACCCAAAAAAAAAAAAAAAAAAAAAACCAAATTTGATGGATCCCACATATACTCAATCAAGTACACCCATGATTACACAAAATGACAAAAACCTTCTCTCTCTTCTCTCTTCTCTCTTCTCTTTTCTCACTTCTCTCTCTCTCTCTCTCTCTCTCTCTCTCTCTACAATGTTTTCAAAAATTTATATTGGTAAATTAATTTTTATTCAAAAACATTTAGAAAAAACTATTTTTTAGATAACTATATTTTAAAATACTGTTTTTCAATAACAGTTTTTTTTACACAAACAACAGTTTTTGAGTTTTTTTTTTAAATATAGATTTTGGTTATAAAAAAAAAACCTGTTTTTCCTCGAAAAATTGTTTTTTTAAATAGTTATTTTTTAAAAGCTTTTTCATAGTCTTTTTCGTGTTTTTTTTAAAAAATGTTTTGTTTTTGTTTTTTAAAATTGGAGTACTATTTTTTGTAGTTTGAAAAAGTGATGTGACAAGTTCGGGTTATCCAAGTTTGAAAATGTGACGAGGGACCATTGCTTTTGATTATCTATACTCTTCTTTTAAAAGCACGAAGGCATTCTACTTTTTCTTTTCCGAGAATGCCCCTATCAATCTGAGTGAATTCCATTCTCCGCAGCATTCCACGACTCCGCCCCCTGTCTTCTTCAACCGACACAACTCCTCCTAAATAAGGCCTAGTTTTCCAAAAAAATTTAGCAACCAAGTTGCTAAAATCAACCATGACTTTAGCAAAAATGTGTTCACTAGGTGCTAAAATCATGGCTTTGAAATAAAAAAATGAAGTGATTTTGTGTATCGTTTTTTGATTTTTTTTCGCACCAAATTAAAGTACTCCTCGTGTACTTTAATTCGGTGTGAAAAATTCAAAAAATAATCACTACAAAAAAGAGGCTTTTTGCCTCCGCAAGGTGCTGTCGCAATTGTTCAATATGCCGTCGCAAAAGCTATTTGCGTCCGCCTAGCGACCGCAAAAATAGGGACGCGATTGGTTGGGTGTCAAAAAGTCATTTGCGTCGGCATGGTGCGGTCGCAACGTATTAGCGACTGCAAATTCATTTTTTTGCGTCCGTATTTTTTGCAGACGCAAAAGCTGTAGCTTTTTGCCACTGTGCAAAGTGCAGTCGCTAATATTCTACATTTGCAACTGCACATATGCGGTCGCTGACATTCTATATTTTGCGAGAGTCGCTAGTAAACTATATTTGCTACTGCAACAGGGCCGTGGCTAAAAGATTGTAGTTGCCAATGCTAATTAAAAAAATGCAGCCATTTATGTTATTACAATTTCTCTAAACAATTTATTTTCACCAATGTACATCAACAACAAAAATGACAATGAAAAAATTACTAGCTTCTTCTCATTCACTACAAACAAAATAGTATACTCTCCATTTGAAATATTACTTCATAGAATATAAGCCTCGTAAGTTATCAACATAACATTCCTTCAAAACAAAAAAGAAGTTATCAACATAACTCGACTACTCGAGAATCTCCGATAGAAATATTACTAATGACTTGCAAATACACTCTGACTTCTGAACAAGATGCTCCAATAGAAATATTACAAATGAATAACAGGTCATATACATCATGGATGAGCTCTGGTTTATTCAGTAACGCAACACCCATTCATCCACTCGTGGAAAATGATTTTGGACAACCCATATTGACATCTACGGCGGCAACATCTTTGCACCTGAAGAGTCATGTACCACGATAATTTTAAACACACAAAGAAAACACAGCTAACATCAACAAGCTTTCAAAGACAAATCAACAAGTTCTACTTAGGATAGAAAATGTAGAACTACCAAGTTCAAAAGCTTTAGAGTTCAGCCCAGAAAATCAGAAAAACAATTTGAAGTGTGAACAAGCAACATATTGCTCATTTGCTACATGAATGAGTGAAAAGAAAAGGATTGAAACAGAGCAAGTGCAAGTGAAGAAAAATCTAGGCTATATACTCCGGTATAATCTCTCTCTCTCCATTTGATACACAGTATATGTAACTAATTACCCAATTGAGAAACTAAAACTTTTAGACCGTGTTCTTTGTTCCTTGATTGATTATTCTTCGTGTGATTGTATGTGCCGGTATTTGGTTAAAGGGGCAACAAAACCAACAAGCACCCAAGGACAATTAGCTAATAATAGTCAACAAACAAAACTCAAAAAGATTATAACAAAACACAACAAAAGCGATAGTCCATTTCCGAATCATCAGATTGGTATGAAAACTCAGTTGAGTAATGATACATGATCATATATAAAATTTCCCTACCTAAAGGCACATTTCTTAGGCACAATGCTACCAAGGGTCATGGAAAAAGTTCAAATCAAGTGCTAGTTCTTGCATTGGAATTTTTTGGTCCAAGTTACAGTACCAGTACCAGTTCATGGAAATAGTAAGCAGCTTTTGAATGAACAATAAACTCGCAACCTACTTCATTACTTGCGCCAATATGAAAGAACCTCAAGTTGAACAGTGATGTCTAAAGTCCCCCTGTAAATACATGTTCATTGCAAACATTCTGATAGGACCACATATCCTAAGACTACTGGGATAAAAGGATTCACGAACTTACCATATAAAAGGCTCGCCATGCTTCCGTTACTAATGAACTCAGAAATTAACTGTGCTGACATTTATCTACAGCATATCCAATCAAATTCATCAGATTTCGGTGACGAAACCTAACTAGCAGCAATACCTGCAAAAAGAATGGGACACATTAATTTGACTCGAGCAGTACAGCATAGCCATTTCTAATGGGAACTCCCCAGGACTTGAGTCCCTAAAGCAATGCCGTTGTTGTCGTTAAAATGCAGTGACAATAGTTTAAAATGCAACACTTTCAACATAAACAAGTATAGAGATACACTTTCTACATAAACGAGTCAAATGAATGCTTTAAAGTCTGCACTGCACCAATCAGCAGGGAGTCGCAAGGAAATAAATAACCAGTTTGAAAGTGTCTTACAGTGCTAGTAGTCTTCGTCTTAAGGAAGACTGGATATTATCCAAACAACTCCGGTCCTATTTTCTCTAAAGCTTTGGTACAAAGTGGAATTTTTTTTTTCATTTGTGATGATTGGTTATCTCCGGCAACTTGGCTCTATGACGAAGACTTTAGTTTCCTACAAACACAAATCTGAACCAATTTCCTATAATATGCTGCATACTATTCATCACAAAGGCCCATACAAAAATCGATTCATGACAAAGGGGCAAAATGTATAACTATTCAACCTATTAGGGGCAACCTCAGCAAATATTAAAATTGCACATATGAACCCATCATGGAGTAAGAAATCATATATATACATATGTATCTTCCATAAACACAGCAAAAATTCATCAAGGAGTTCTTTACCAAGTGATTTTAAATAATACCCACATACAGGTGGTATTCAGCTTAACTCTACGACTGTAGGTAGGTGAATGAGGCCAATATATTACCTAACCATGGGTTCTTAAGAGATCCCCAAAATTTAATCTTGTCCTGTTCGCATCCATCCCTACTAAGATCTCATGTTAGATATTAAGAGAAATCACTCTATCAAAGTAAGAGATTGGATTCATTAAAGAATTCAAAGGTTACCAATGGGTGTCAAATTCACACTCGATACACTTATAAAATGCAATTTATAGGTAAAGAAGCCGAGACACAAAAAAAACAATTATAGGTGAAGAATAATAGACACAATAACAAGCAGAGATTACCAAAAATCCAAGTGAAATCGAAGAATACAGATCGCTTACGGGATAATCAATGGGTGAGCCACAAACATTGTGCGTAGCTTCAAATTCTTTGACAAATCTCTCAAATCCAGATATGCCAAATCAAAAACCCAAGCGAAACAATTTGCGTCCCTTAGAACATGTGAATGGAAAAAACCTACAAAGAAAAATAAAAAAATTCGAAACCCTAACCTTGAAGAGATCCAAGGCGGAGCCGCGGAGGTCACTGATAGGGCTTTGGAGCAATACGCAGAGTGTGGAGAGAGAGAAAGAGAGACCAGAAGAGAATCGTCACCCAAGAGGGAGGAAGAATCGTGTGGGTGGGAGGCGAACTAGGGCAGTCGACGATTGAAGGAAAAGGGGAGTTTTTCACCTGAAAGTCCAAATTACAATATTATTAAAATTATTACTCCCTCCGTCCCTATTTAAGTGATGATGTTACTATTCCAACTGGATTCGAAAGTTGTTTATAATTTTCAATCTATATTACATAAAATATGAAATATGGATCTTGTTTTATAGAAATCAATGAGTTCTAAAATACAATTTTTTCAAAAGTACATAATATATTATAGATTGAAAGTTATAGAAAATTTAAAAATAAAGTCAAAAAGTGAAAGTGATCATTTAAAAAGGGACGGAGGGAGTATTAATTTAGTAATAATAATTAAATTATATTATTAACCTGAAAAGGGAGTCTCTCTCTCTCTCTCTCTCTCATGCGTATTGAATTATATTATTAACCTGAAAGTCCAAATTTGGCGAAGTACTGAAAATTTGAAACCACCAGCTTCCTTTTCCCCGGCCCGCGTGAGAGAGAGAGAGAGAGAGAACGTGAGAAGGAGAGGGGTTTGGCTTCCACTGTTTTTGTTGGGGAGAGGGAAATTTGCAGCGGGAGAAGTGAATAAAAATTGGAAATTTCCAGCGCCTTTTCGACCAAAAAAGAATGGGTCTCCAAGCGGGAACCGGGGGAGGTGCTGCGCAGCCCATTTCGGCGCCGTTCCGGCACTGTTTCGACGATCGGAGACGTCCACCGTGTAGAGCTCGTCGAGTACTACAAATGTATCAAAACTCAAGTCGATCGGATATCGTTAAGTGCCTCATCGGAACACAAATAAGTTGTAAAAAATTGGAACACACATGTCTTGAAACATTAAATGAAAACCATTGAACCCATTTTTTTCAACATATTTGTGTTCCGATGAGGCACTTAACAATATCGGATTGAGTTGATTTTTGGTACACTTATAGTACTCGATGAGCTCTACGCGGTGGACGACTCCGATCGTCGGAACGGTACCGGCGCGGCGCCGAAAGGGACCCGCACAGCACGCTGCGCAGCACGGGCCTGCGCAGCACCCCCCTGTTTCCCTCCAAGCGACGTCTTCTTTTTTTATTATATGCAACAGTTGCGACCGCAAAAATACGGACGCAATTGTGTAATTAATTGTGACCGCAAAAAAGTGCAGACGCAATTGTATAATTATTTGCGACCGCAAAAAAGTGCAGACGCAATTGTATAGTTATTTGCGACCGCAAAATATTACAGACGCAATTGTTTTATTTTTTTGCAACTGCACTTGTTGCAGTCGCAATTACGTATTTTTTGAGACTATATAACGTGCGGTCGCAAAAAATATGCCGTAAAAAGATGTTTTTCTTGTAGTGAATATACGGAAACACTTAATTTTTTTTATTTGAAATACCATGATTTTAGCACCTAGTGAACTCATTTGCTAAAATCATGATGATTTTAGCAACTAGGTTGCTAATTTTTTTTAGAAAACTAGGCCTAAGTGTGGCATTTTCGTTTCCCTCCAAGATAATCGTTGCCTTCTTTAGAATTAAACTATCATCCTTAACGACATCCACAAGATGATGTTCCCATCAAATTCAACCTCTGCCCAACTCCGCTTGCCGCAAAAGATCAACTGCATAGAAGAGTCCATATGTTTTTATAGGCTTCCGGAGAGAGGCCGGTGCCGCTGCGCTGATCGCAACACCCAATTCGGCAAACTTGATTCAGTAAATGGCGGCCCTATGTTTTTTATCTATAAATCTATAACCGTTTGGATTGGTCATTTAGTCGCATGTAGGTATGGGATGTGTGTTCTATTTCCGGCTGTAGATTCAGGCCTTGTTCTCCAATAGATTTTAGGTAGATTTTATGAAAATCTCATAAAATGAACATTTTATGGAGGGGTGATAAAATGAAATTGTTTTCCCAATTGATAAAATATAATGGTTTTCCTATAGATTTTAGGAGGATTTTATGAGAATCTCATAAAATCACTTTTACATTTTATGTGTTGAGATTGGAGTGTCATAAAATGTGAGATTTTATGTACCTAAAATCTATTGGAGAACAAGGCCTCACTGAGCATTTACATATTCTTTTTGTCACGATTATTTGTGGTAAATTTCATTTTATTTAATTGACGTTTGTTTCCATTAAAAAAAAAAAATCACCGTGCCTTGAATCTAGATTTTAACTCCTATGTTTCTATGTATGTGTGTGGGTTTGAGTGTACATGTGTATATTTGGGAATAACATTAACTTTCTTTCCGGATTCAAACAAAGATTTCTTCACTTTTTCTTTTTTTTTTTCCTTTCCTTTTTGACGTTACAAACTAATGTAGTCGAGTTCAAGACAAAGAACGTGCCTTGCACACATGTGTTAGGGGCCGTTTGGCCGCCTCTTTATCAACTTATTGATTTCTCCTTTTTGCATTCTGGGTGTTTGGCAGCAACACCCAGAAACTACTTCTCCAAAAATCGTTTTTCCATTTTTCCATTTAGAAGCCAGAAATCAAAAAACCTCAAAGGTAATGCAATCCCAAGTTAATGAAGGAAATGGCAAAGGTGGCTCATATGCAAGGACCATCGAATATAAAAATACTCATGGAACACTTATGTGGGTCCAAACATTGAGGTTCGATGCACACTAAGGCCATGTTCCACAAACTTAGTTTTTTTTTTTTTTTTTTTGATCTTTAGTTTTGTAAAAAAACTAACTTGTTTCACTAACTAGTTTTTTGGCTTTTTTTAGGTTAGTGGAAATTAAGTGGTTTTTTGTTAGCGGAATGGAGTAGTTTTTTAGTTAAAACTAAACTGATTTTTTTTTTAGCGGAACACCCCCTAATTTGGTAATTCCACAATATCTTTGTAATAAAATGGGTTTATGTAATATATTTCTTGCTTCATGCAAGTAACTATATATTGTTGAATCTCCAACAGATCGAAATAAAAATAAATGCTATCATAAAGATCCACTCAAGGAAAAAAAATTCTTCCAATGTCACATGATTATTTCAATTATTATTATTATTCTTAATTTGTCTACGCTTCTACATTCATGGATTTCGATTTCAACTTACAATAATTAATATTGATAGGTTTCTTTCACAAGGAAATACTTTCTTCTAATTTTAATTCTTTTTTTTTTTTTTTTATCAGCCACAAGGAAACACTTCCTTATTTGATCACACTGAAGTGTGGGATTAATTCAATCATTCAAAAAAATGTATTAAGAGACAATAATGGTACACATTGAACAGTTGAGTGTCTCTGACAAAGTAGAAGCGTACAAACTAGGCCAACATGCAATTAGGTGCAATGATATTGCAGTTCAACTCCTATATAGATAAAGTTGATATCTATATTGATAGATTGGGTTGAGATTAAGGTATCTTCTACAATATTATATGTGACAAAAAAATTTGCACGAGTGAAATTATAGTCTACAACGATTCTGATTTCATTGATACACCCAACTCCAAAAAAAACATATAAAAGCCAACGATTGGGTAAAACAAAAATATACAAACACTAGTGGACAAAAAAACACCAATGTAGAACTTGACATTGCTAACTTTAACAACTTCTAAATAGATAACCAAAAGCTGATGTGACAACTTTTGGTTATCTAATTTTGGTTAGGCCATTGTGGATGCTCTAATCACTCTATTAAACATGTTACTCTACATTATTGGAAAATGCTACATTCAGCCAACTAGATGGTCGTTATGATTTAAAAGGTGTATTAAAATATATAATTTTTTTTATAAAAGTGTGAGAATAAATATTATACGAGTAGTATAAAAATATGTCTTCTTATTGTTAGCTCAATAGACCGTGAGGAGTTGCAAAATGTCGCTTCTTATTCACTCCGTATCTCGCCTCATCTGAGCCCCTGCACTTGCACTTGCACTCTCAGGTCTCTCTCTCTCTCTCTCTCTCTCTCTCTCAATGTTGCTACTTTTAAGACTCAGTTTACTTGGAGGATCCGAGATGATGCTATGTCCCATCTTACGATCGAGAGTGTGTATCTGAGTAGATCTGTGGATCTGTAACTTGTATGTATTTTGGTTTACTTTTACTTTTACGTTCTAGGAATTAGGTTGGTTATCATCTCCTAAATATCAATTATGAGCATGCAAATCGATTTACTTTTTCAATGAAATGAACATGCAAGGATTCTTGTTGTCTACAGTTCATTTCGGAAAATTTGATTGATTTGGAATTACAACTTAGTGACGTTATGCCGGGATTTAGGCCTCATTGCATCTGTTTCAATAAAGTATCAATTATATATAGAGGGCGGTTCTTCTCACACGAAGTTTGACACAACTTTTGACAAAAAAAAATAAAAATAAATGTGAACCACCCATTTTGGAGTCCCACGCAAATGATTGGAGCTGATCAATTTGTTTGAATATGTTTTTAAGAGTTTCTAATAGTGGAATATCAGTAGGGGCTTGATCGGTATTTGTCCGTAAATTTGACATGTTTCCAACAAATTGAACCCGATTATTAGCATGGGCTCCGATTAGTTTTGTGTCAAATATTGTCGGAGCAGACTGCCCCCTATATATGTTGTTTCTTTCTGTAAGTAATGTGACTATGAAAAGTAGATGTACACAAGCGTAAAGAATTTATATCAAAATAGCAACAAAGGTGAACAAAGTAAAAAAGACCCTCAGGCCTCAAGTGTACAAATGAAGCAAATCTAACAAATCCGTAAAAGAATCAAGGCTTCGGTGACGCAGTCCATGGCACCCGACTGTAAAGCTTAGCCAAAACTTCTCTTATACTTCTTTGTTGGAACTTGCATTTATAGATTATCCCTGAAAATGGACTTGTGCTACGTCTTCTTCAATATCGTATTTTCTCACCTATGGCTCCTAGTTCAGATCTTTTCTGTCTTTAGTTTGGTTGGAGTTAGAAATGTTGAATTACTTACATTTAATATATCAACTCTTAAATGTGCAGTGCCTTTTATTTTTTGTGTGTCTTTACTTTGTTAGGGTCCTTGCACTCTTCGGCGTGTTCACTTGGGTCAATTTGATTTTCCTATGAAAATTTACAACTTCTACATGCTAATATGTGTGGATGTCGTATGGGTACTTTTATTTGTATAGGTATAGAAGTGCACACTTAAAGAAAACAACGTTGTTCTGAAATCTTGAAGTTCCAATTTGGTTATTCTTAACCTGTGTGTCAAATTGTTGAATTCTTCCTATTGATTTAGAAATCCGAGAAATATTTCCAACGTACCAAAAAAAAAAAAAAAAGGAATCCGACGCTAATTTTTTTTCCTTGAAGGATACTAATTTTTAAATCCTTTTCTGCAATGCATTCTCATAATTAATCAACACTGTTTGTAGTTAAATGTATTCATTTTCTTTTCTAATGCTCCGAAGTCTGGGAAATTTTCTTCGTCTTGTTTTACTAGCGAGAAATTGGCTGTGGAGCAATGATGAATTAGTGAGGCTTTGTTCAATGTAGTTCTCTCTGGCTAGTAATCTTCCTGTCTCAAGTTAGGCTGTTCTAGAAGCTTGTAATGGAATTTTTCAGTGCTTATATGAAATGATGGGTCAACATGCATCATTTTCCATTTGTGTTGCGTGCTTTGGATTAATCTTGGATTTAGATTAATTCTCCTGTAAATTTGTCGTATTCATTTTCCATGTACACCACCTTATGCTACTATTAGAATATTAGCCTGTAATGTTGATTTTACGTTCTGTGTAATATTGTTACACTTGAGCAGTTGGTCCACTCAAATAATAACCAAAGATTAAAAGTTATTGTTAAAGTTACGCTGAGTTGTTGCATCGAGTTTGTCATGTATCCAAACCAGCGTATCACATGTTCCGATGTTGACCATTGCTTTTCTTTTCCGAGAGGCCAGGGTAAGAGGGGATTCTGAAGTGAACTAGAGGGTTATCGGTTGCTTCCACCTTCACGAGAATTACAATCACATGCCGTTGAGTGTGATTGTTGTGATTGAGGTTGCTTCCTTTCTTTCTTCATTTTGTTTTTGGTTAGACTAGTTTCCTTTCTACAAATTGCTCGCTCACGCGTCAAAGACAAGTCAAGTTTGTTTGCTATTGTAAGGTGAACGCTGTGTAGGAATTAGTAAGACCTGCTACTTTGCTATGACATTATGCTAGCAAGTGATGCCATAGCATATTTGGGCTTTAAGAATGAACTGGTTAATCATATTTTAGTTTTATCTTCTTTTGTTGTCGTTGGGGGTAATTTGATAGTTTGACATGATTCCTGTTGTACAGTGCAATTGATGGGAATCGGAAACGTGCATTTTTTTACTCGTCCTCAAGTGCTATTGCATAACTTACGTGTGCCTAGCGAAGTTATTGAGAATTTGGGATAGTATAAATATTTTACTTTGTGCCATTCATTGCACCATTGGCTTCCCAAATCGGCAAATCCCAATCACTTGGTGAAGATATTTTTTCCCTTTATAGAAGCGGACACTGGTCTTATATGTTGGAATAGCCTGAAGGATGTCATTAGAAAAATCTTGTTGGAGTTTCTTTATTTCACCGACCTGTAGAAGGGTACTCACTTTAATCTATCAAAATATTTCTAAAACCATTTTGTTCTGATGCCGACTCGGGATGGACTTTGAGATTTACTTGACTACAATGTGAACCACCTTTTTCCCCCCACAAGTTTTTCTTTTGGCTTCAATTATGAGCATTTTTCAATTGATGGAGATTGAAGTGCGCCATTGGTAAATGTTGGGCATTTTTTATGGCAGTCATAAACTATTCAAAGCTAGGATTATGAGATTCCTATTCTATTAATGAAATCATTTTTGGGAACTGATGGGATGCTGCTTATTTTTAGTTATGCAATTTACCGCCCTTTCTATATGATTGAATGCTAAATCTACAGATTGACAATTTGTCTGATACTTTCTGGTTCGAAATTGTCTTGTTCATTGCTATGCTCGTTGGTTATTAGTTTTGCCCCTCTTCTTTTGTGTAGAATTTGAATTCTCGAAATTTTCTATTACTTCATCTAGATTATGATGTTCTGAATCCCACATGCAAAATTTACGTAATTTCTGTTGGCTCGCATTTTATTTGTTTGTTAATTACAGTGAAACAAGCATCTTTTGATACGATGTCAGATCTCACGGCCCCGCTACGCCCCAAGAGGAAGAAGGTTTGGGTGGACTACTTTGTCCAGTTCCGATGGATTCTGGTTATTTTTGTCGTCCTGCCTATCTCCTTCACTATGTACTTCCTCATATATCTTGGAGACCTCAAATCCGAGAGGAAATCCTTCAAGCAGCGTCAGAAGGAACATGATGAAAATGTCAAGAAAGTTGTGGCACGACTCAAACAAAGAAATGCATCAAAGGATGGCCTTGTTTGCACAGCTAGGAAACCCTGGATTGCTGTTGGAATGCGGAATGTGGACTACAAGCGTGCTCGCCATTTTGAGGTTGATCTCTCTGCTTTCAGAAACATCATTGAAATTGACAAAGAGAGAATGGTTGCCCGAGTTGAGCCTCTGGTTAACATGGGGCAGATAACAAGGGTTACTGTTCCAATGAATCTCGCCCTAGCAGTTGTCGCTGAACTTGATGATTTGACTGTTGGTGGCCTCATTAATGGGTACGGTATCGAAGGAAGCTCTCATATTTATGGCCTCTTCTCTGATACTGTTGTGTCCTATGAAATTGTTTTGGCAGATGGGCGGGTAGTTAGAGCAACAAAGGACAATGAATACTCCGACCTCTACTATGCTATCCCATGGTCTCAGGGAACCCTGGGGCTGCTTGTTTCTGCTGAGATCAAACTTATACCAATTAAGGAGTACATGAAGCTGACTTACAAACCTGTTGTAGGAAACTTAAAAGATCTTGCACAGGCTTATATGGATTCTTTTGCTCCAAGGGACAGAGATCAGGACAATCCCGAAAAGGTTCCAGATTTCGTGGAGGGGATGGTTTATACTCCAACAGAAGGGGTTTTCATGACAGGTAGACAGTGGTGGACCTGCATGGGTGCTGACTGAATTTGTTTGACTTTCTTGATATTATTACGTAGTTGTATTATGTGCATGCCCATCATAAGATGAAGTTACAAATATAGCCCTTTATAAGTAATGTTGTACTATATTGTGAAGATAAGAGTTTGTTGCAAATTCACCTAAAAAGACGCGCGCGCGCACCCACACACCCCAAAACCAAAAAAAAGGAAAAGAGAAAAGAGAGACAGGAAAATATATCATGTATTTAAATTTGTTACCTTTTTTTTTTCCGTTAGTCGAGAAGGTTTCTCTGTTCTGAATTTCTAATTAATTGGTGCACCCACTCTATTAACTTTCTGGATTCACAACTGCAGGTAGATACGCGTCGAAAGAAGAGGCTAAGAAGAAGGGGAATGTGATTAATTGTGTCGGTTGGTGGTTTAAGCCTTGGTTCTACCAGCATGCACAGACGGCCCTAAAGAAAGGGGAATTTGTAGAGTACATCCTGACTAGAGAGTATTACCACAGGCACACTAGGTGTTTGTATTGGGAAGGGAAGCTGATCCTACCTTTTGGTGATCAATGGTGGTTTAGGTTTCTCTTGGGCTGGATGATGCCTCCAAAGGTTTCTCTGCTTAAGGCTACGCAAGGTGAAGCTATCAGGAACTATTACCATGAGATGCATGTCATTCAGGATATGCTTGTGCCTCTTTACAAAGTTGGAGATGCACTAGAATTCGTCCACAAAGAGATGGAGGTATGAAATTCTTTGCTCAGGCATTGTATAATATTTTCCTGTAAAGTAGATTACCCTTTTTCTGTTGGTTGGTTGGTTCGCCAAAACGGAAGTATTGACTTCTTCCAACAAAGTGTTTTTCATCATAGCGCTGCAAACGCTCGAGTCTCTGACTCATTTTTGGTTCTTTGAATAGTTGGTCATTTGAGGTTTCTTAGCCCCTTGAAATTTTCAACAACCCCAAGTAGGGAAAGTAAAAGTATTTTTGGATTCGAGACGTAAAAGTATGAAATAAGTACGGTCTCTTGGCTTTAGAAGTACAATAGCTTGGCTTTGACCACTATTTAAAAAAAAAAAAAAAAAAAAAAAAACAGTTATTGGAAAAGTTTTCCAAGTGTTTTTAAATGCCATAAAACAAAAGGAAAAAGCTGTGATTTTTTCCAAAACTACTGTACATGGAAAATGTTTGCAGGTGTAAAGTATTTCACGGCTTAATGAACAGTGCCCTAGGTTGGCCATTGTGAAATCTTATGACGGTTGTTAGAAGTCATTCTAGCAACATTTTATATTGCTAGGGTTAACATACTTAATTCTCGTAGAAATTTTCAGTAAGTTTTGGACCTTGAGTCCAGTACTAGTCAGGTTGCACAAACCCAACTGTAAGAGTTCATTCGAGTTCATTCTAGCTTACTTGTGTCAAAATGTTTCCTCTATGACGAAATACCATCTGAAATATTATCCTTTTCTAGCTATACCCCCTCTGGCTCTGCCCACACAAACTGTTCAAGCTCCCCTATAAGACAATGGTATACCGGGATTTGAGCTCCACCGCAGGCAAGGGGACACACACTACGCTCAGATGTACACTGATGTCGGAGTTTACTACGCACCAGGACCCGTCTTGCGGGGCGAGGTTTTTGATGGAGTGGAGGCTGTTCGTAATCTGGAGACCTGGTTGATCGAGAACCATGGATACCAGCCGCAGTATGCTGTGTCTGAGCTAGATGAGAAGAAGTTCTGGAGGATGTTTGATGCGGGGTTATATGAGAATTGCAGGAAGAAGTATGGAGCTGTAGGGACCTTTATGAGTGTTTACTATAAGTCGAAGAAAGGGAGGAAGACTGAGAAGGAGGTGCAGGAAGCTGAACAAGAACAACTTGAGACTCCTATTGCGGAGGTTGATGACGACGACGATGACGATGATCAGCCGGCAGATTGAGGTTTATTTTTTGAAGTGAACCTGGAACTTTCCTCGAGGGTTTCTATTGTTTGTGTCCTCTTCTTCTGGTTTGTCTGCAATAGCTTTTGTTTTGGTAATTAGTTGTGGCAGTTGAACCTTTTGGGTGGCTAAATTTCTGAGCCGAGTTGGACAAGATCGTTCAAGTGGTTTATGCTGTGTGTGTGAAGACACTGGTAGCTTTTCTCTCAATGGATGAGAGGTTCTTGTGCATGAAATAAACTCAGTATTTGGAGGAGAAATTGATTTAGTTGGAGCACCACCATACCTGAGTGCTTGTGATCACAAATGAAATGAGAACTTTGGTTGGGTGCCTGTGCCTTGAGTTTCGTCTGGTGCTTGCTTTGTTTTTTTTTTTTGTTTTTGTTTTTGTTTTTGTTTTTGTTTTTGTTTTTGTTTTTGTTTTTGTTTTGTCTCTCTCTCTCTCTCTCTCCAAGGATTTGAAGTTCAAAACTGCCTATTCCCAATGATTTTGCAGTTGCTACTCCAAAGCACGTGCACATAGCATCGTATTAATTAACTTTGGTTTTTCGGTCCACAGGGTAAGCTCTCCATTCTTGCTTGTTTTCCTTGGAATTGCTCGTTATCATTGAATGAGGGGTATATTCTTTCTTGGTTTCTTACTTCGTGAGATGATAACAAGCATTTTAAAGGAAAAAAAGGCAAGAAGGAAGTGATGAGAGCTCAACCAATCAACCGAATAACTGAACTTACCGTGTGTGCTAAAGTTGGTCGAAGTAGCATGCAAGACCTTATTGTGAAATTTGCAGAACTGGATTGTGGAATAACAAAGTGAAATTTTAGTGTACCAAGAACAAAATTACATACAAATTTTACTATAAGTAGAAACGCACAAGAAGTCGTTTTTTTTCCTGCGAACTTGAGTTATTGATACTTGGAAGAATTCACTACGCAAGTCCAACTGGAAAATGTTAAATACTCCTAAACATGAAAATCATTTGGAACAACAATAGGGAAGGGATGAGAATGCAAAAGGGCGATGTCTGATGAACCTCCGCTCCTCCGGAAGTCCTTCATGGCTGGTTCGCTCGTTGATTTCTCTCCTCTGGCTTCTGCTGCTCGTGTTTCCCCTAGCCCTAAACCTCACTCGATTGTCCTAGATCCTTACTCTGGTGCGGTTGCGGTTGAGTCTAGGGTTTCTGAGAGTTCTAATCGGAATGTTGCTTTTGAGTTACTAGATGAGGATCTGCGAAAGATTTATTCTCACCTGCAGTTTGATAGCTCTGATGGTCCGACAGCGCGGCAAATCAAATCCCTCACTGCGGAGAATCTGATTTTTCGTCAGAAGGCTGAGGAGAATTTTTCTAAGTTGGTGTTTGAAGGTAATACTTCTGCACCTGGTTCTAGGCCATCTAATTTGGATAATTCCTCTACTCCTTGGAAGGACTTGCTTGTTAGTACAGATACTGAGAGAGGTGTCATGGAGCTTCAGTTCTTTCCTCCCTCTGAGGTAGATGGTAAGATTCGTGTTACTCCTCCCCCTTCTGTTGGGGAAATTGGTGTTAAGAAATGGCAATCCAGTTTAGTTGGTTATTTTTTGGATAGGCAAATTCCTTTTATGGCGGTCAAGTCCATTGTTTTCAAAATTTGGGCGAAATTTGGCATTACAGATGTCCTATCTAATGATAATGGCTTCTATTTTTTCCTCTTCAATAATGATGATGGTTATAAACGTCTTCTAGATTCTGGTCCTTCGCACATTGGGGGTCGTTTAATGGTTTTGAAGAAATGGGAACCTCAGATGTGCCTAGTTAAGGATCAGCTGGCTAAAATACCTATCTGGGTTCAGTTGTCTAATTTACCGCTTGAATATTGGACTGCTCCTGGTCTTAGCTATGTTGCTAGTGCAATTGGGAGGCCCCTTTATGCTGATTCTGTGACTAAAAGGTGCACTAGGCTTAGTTATGCTAGGGTCTGCGTTGAGATTGAGGTCGGTGCTTATCTTCCCTCTTCTTTTTGGCTACGACTTGATAATGGGAAGGACGTTGAAATCACAGTGAAGTATCCGTGGAAGCCTCTGCAGTGTTTGGATTGCAAGGTGTTTGGTCATAATGGGGCGGGTTGTAAGAAGAATATTCAGCCTAATGAAGTTGTTCCTCCTCAGGTTCCTCTTCAGATTCCCCAACAACAGTGGGTGGCTAAGCCAAGGAAGGATATAACTGGTGCTATTGACTCTGGTTCTGCGAAGGCTATTTTTGAGGAGTTGTTTCAACAAGCAAGTGTTAGCCCTAGTAATAGATTTGCTGCGTTGGTTTCTACTGGCCTTGACGCTGATGCTACTCTAGGTTTTGTGGAGCCTACTGAGTTGTTAGATGTGGTTAGTGTCTCTACTGATGCCAAGGTTACTCAGCTTGGTGATCAGGTTTCTGAGATGCCTTGTTGTCCTGTTGCTGCGAATATTGTGGTTCATACTACTTCTCTAGTTGGTTCTCCTAAGGCTGAAGCCAACTTGAGTTTTTCTCCCCATGTGGATCAACAATTGCCTGGTTCCTCTAATGTGAACTCTGCTATTGTTTTATCTCCTATAAGAGGGTGTGATCAGGTTATCGATTTCGCTGTAGAGCACGAAATTCAACTGGTTGATAAGGCTACTGATATCCCAAAGGGTTTGAATGGGGGTCCTAAACCTCCTGGGCAAAAGAAGAAGCCTAAGAAACCTAATAAGAAGCGATGATCAAGTTCGGGTCGTGGAATATCAGGGGCTTAAATGATCCTTCCAAACAAGTGGAGGTTAGAAAATTTATTTTTGATAATAGTTTATCCTTGTGTGGGATAGTGGAAACTAAGCTCAGGTCCCAAAATCTTGATGGTACTTTGAGGAATTCTCTTCCGGCTAATTGGGAGTATATTCATAACATAGGTTCTGGTTTGGTTGCTAGAGCTATTTTTACTTGGGATCCTGTTTTTTTGGGATCCTGTTTTTGTCAAGGCTGACTTAATTTCTAGTAGTGATCAACAGATTACTTGCAAGATTACTCATGTTAACACCTTGCATCCTTTCATTGTTACTTTAGTTTATGGGCTGAATTTTGCTAGCGATAGGGCTATGTTGTGGAATGAGCTTCGGGGTTTACATTTTTCTGTGGGTTCTGATCCTTGGCTGCTTATGGGCGATTTTAATGCTGTAAGGAGGTTGAATGAAAGAAGCAACCCTGATAATTTTGACTACACTGCTGCAGCTTCTTTTAATTCTTGTATTGCTGATATTGAGATTGATGATCTTCCAGCTAAAGGTTTCTGGTTCTCTTGGTCAAATAGAAGTGGTGGTATGGGCCTAATCAAGAGTCGGATTGATCGGGCCATGGTGAATCGTGTGTGGCAGGATACTTTCACAGAGTCTGAGGTAGTTTTTACAGCTCCAGGCATATCTGATCATTGCCCTCTTTTGGTGTCTATTCTCCCTTATCGGCATAGGAGGAAACCGTTTAAGTTTTTTAAATTTTGGATGTTCCATCCTCTTTTTTCTAATTTGGTTCAAGAAGCTTGGAACCAGAATAGGGGTACTCACCCTATGCAAAGACTCTCCTGTAAACTTAATTTTTTGAAGGGCTTGCTTAAGAAGCTCAATTCTACATGCTATAATAAAATCAGTGACAGGGTGGCAGTTGCTAAGGCAAATCTAGTCAGTATTCAGGAGGAAGCTGCCTTGGCTTCTATTTCTGATGAGCTGATTGTACAGGAGAGAGAGGCCATGCTTGTCTATCGATCTTTAAGTGCAGCTGAGGAGGCCTTCAAAAAACAAAAGTCTAGAGTCCAGTGGCTGCATTTAGGGGATAACAACACAAAGTTCTTCCATAAGAAAATGGCTGTTAATCGATTGAGGAATAAGATTCTGTCTATTAATGATGGTAATGGTATACAATTAGAGGACACAGCTGCTGTTAAGAGAGAAATTGTTTCCTTTTATCAGAGGCTTTTAGGCACCAAAGCTCCTAATCGTACTGAAGCTGGGCCTACATTGAATAATATTGTTTTTACTAAAGTTCCTGTGGAATACCATGCTGATCTTACTAAATTTGCTTCTGCTGAGGAAATCAAATTTGCTATGTTATCCATTGGGGGGGATAAAGCTCCAGGTCCGGATGGTTACAATGTTGCGTTTTTTCACAAAAATTGGGAGATGGTTGGTCCAGATGTGGTATTGGCTGTCCAGTCTTTTTTCGTTACAGGTTCTATGCCTAAGGGGTGGAATGCTACAGTGCTAACCTTGGTTCCAAAAGTTCCAGCTCCTACAAGTATGAAGGAATATCGCCCTATAGCTTGCTGCAATGTGTTGTATAAATGTATCACCAACGTTTTGGCGAATAGGATGCAAGGCATTCTGCCTCTTATTATAAATCATGGTCAATCAGCCTTTGTTAAAGGCAGATCAATTGCTGATAACATTTTGCTTATGCAAGAGCTAGTCAGGAACTATCATAGGGACTCGGGACCACCCAGATGCGCCATTAAGATTGACTTAATGAAAGCCTATGATTCGGTAGCCTGGGAATTCTTGTCTGAAATGATGATAGCCATGCAGTTTCCAGTTCAATACATTAAATGGGTTATGTACTGTGTATCTAATGCATGGTTCTCGGTGGCTATTAATGGTGATCTTGAAGGGTTTTTTTACTTTCCATCCTAAATGTAAAGATTTACAGCTCCATCACGTAGCTTTTGTAGACGACCTTTTTGTTCTGTGTGGTGCTGATCAAGGGTCTTTCTCTACAGTTCAATCTGCTTTAGATGACTTCCACTCCTTCTCTAGTCTCAGTCCTAACCTTCAGAAAAGTGCTGTCTATTATTCCGGAGTGAGCAGTGAACTTAAAGTGATATTGGAAGCTATTCTCCCTATTCCTCAAGGTAACCTTCCAGTCACGTATTTAGGAGTACCCCTCATTACTTCTCGGCTTTCCTATTCTGATTGTGTTCAACTCAAAGAGAAGATCTTGCAAAGGATAAACAGTTGGACAACTAAGTTGTTATCGTTTGGGGGTCGTTCCCAATTAATTAGCTCTGTGTTATGGAGCATGCAAGTGTATTGGTGCTCTATTTTTATCCTTCCTCAAAAGTTGTTAAAAGATATAGAGGGCTTGCTCAGGTCTTTTCTATGGACAGGAGTACAACTTAGGCAAACAGGGGCTAAAATTCAATGGGATTGGGTGTGCACTCCTAAGGATGAAGGCGGATTGGGGTTTAAGCCTCTTAAAATATGGAATAAAGCAACCATGATTAGGCATTTGTGGGCCTTAAGCAAGAAATCTGATTCTTTGTGGGTCCGATGGGTTTACTCTTACATCATTAAACACAAGTGTCTTTGGCAGATGAGTATTCCCCAAGACTTTTCTTGGACGATTAGGAAGCTTTTCAAGCTTTGAGAGGTTGTGCAGCCCCTTATCAAGTATGTAATTGGCAATGGGAACACTACTTTTCTTTGGCTGGATTATTGGCATGATGTAGGCCCTCTCTACAAAGTGTTTGGTGGTAGTATAGTTAACCATGTGGGCAGTTCTCTCTTGGCCAATGTCTCATCTATTGTTCGTGATGGGAATTGGCACTGGCCTAGACAAAGAAACCGAGCAGTTATGAATATTATAAGGAATACTCCTCCAACTTTCAGTCCTAATCTAGAAATTGATGATTCTGTGATTTGGATGCCTTCTTCTAATGGCAAATTCTCAGTTAAGTCTGCTCTGGAAGCTCTCAGAACTCCCCTTCCTAAAGTTCCATGGGCTCCTATCGTCTGGTTCAAACAAGGTATACCTAGATGAGCTTTTATTATGTGGCTTGTTTGCTGGGGTCGTCTCTCTACAAAGGATATATAGACTTCTCTCTTGGGGGATGCAGGTGGATCCCTTGTGTGTTTTATGCAACTGTAGGCATGAGTCTCATTTGCACCTATTTTTTGATTGCTCTTTCTCAACCTGCTTATGGGGTAGAATACTTCAAATGTTTGGCATTTCTAGGAGGCCAGTTGAGTTGGGGCGTGAGATAAGTTGGGTTATTCATCATGTAAAGAAGGAAGGGTTCTCCTCTGCTCTGTACAAGTTAGCTATGGCTGGAACTGTTTATTACATTTGGAAAGCTCGTAACGACTCAGGTTTTTGCAACAAGCGGTACTCTACGGATGCCATCTTTGATATGATTGTCAAGGATGTAAGGGACTGTGCGTCGCGTGCGTCGTCTTGGAGGAATTTTGGTAGAAGTTCTGCAAATCTAGCTCTTTGTAGGGCTTGGAGTATTTCTGAAAAGATTTTGTAGCTAGCTTGAAGATTGGCTTTGTTGTAGTTCCTTTTTAGGGTGTTTGCTGTGGGTTTACCCATGTTTTTCTTGTATTTCTTTTGTTCTTTTTGGTAATAAAATCCTTCTTTACAAAAAAAAAAAACAATAGGGAAGGGAATAGAGGGGGACGAAAAGTAAATAAAAAATTTACCCCTCTTGTTAGACTGTACTAGTAGTAATTTTTTTAAAATAAAGAATTGGTCAGA
Source organism: Vaccinium myrtillus (assembly GCA_016920895.1). Classification (NCBI taxonomy): domain Eukaryota; kingdom Viridiplantae; phylum Streptophyta; class Magnoliopsida; order Ericales; family Ericaceae; genus Vaccinium; species Vaccinium myrtillus. Next base: position 15,540,620 of record CM029279.1, read on the forward strand.
AAAGAAAAAGGGCAACTATTAGAAAAGACGAAATCACTTTCCCACAAACTTTTCTTGGTCCTACAAATGTCTTTTAAGGAGTATTTTCTATGAGAAATGATACGTACACAACAAAAACGCAACAACAAAAACGCCACAACACCCAAAACGACATCGTTTTGGGTGTTTTCCCACAAAAAAAAAAAAAAAAATCCAAAATCCATTCGAGGTGTTCCCCTTCCCAAAATCCTCAGACATTCCACAGTAAGGAAGACGGAGAGAGGAGAGGGCTGCCGCGCAACCACCGCATGACCCCGCACACCGACGAGGACGCCTCCCACTCCGGCGACCACCACCACCTCCGTACGCGCGGTCTGTCTGTCTCTGTCTCTCTCTACGAACACCAGCGCCGCTCCACGAACACCGCCACCATAAACGCCGCCACCACCACCACCACCGCGGTCTCTCTCTCTCTCTCTCTCTCTCTCTCTCTCTCTCTCTCTCTCTCTCCGTGTCAATTTTGAGTTACTGGGTCGAATCTGCAGAGGGATATCGGTCGAATCTGCAGCTTTGCGTTTGACCTCGTCAATCCTCTGTGTCTCTGGTTCGGAGTCCGTTGTCGGTACGGTGGTTGCTAGTGGATTCGACGGTGGAGGTGGGAATCGGGGTCGGTGCGGTAGTCGCCGGTGGAGGTGGGAATCGGGGTGGTTCGAATCGCCCCTCTCTCTCGCGCGTGCGACTGGAGAAGAAATGGCAGAAATCTGCAAATTTTGAGTTTTTTTTTTTCTATTGGGGGAAGGGGAACCGACCCAAAACGACGCCGTTTAGGGTGTTGTGGCCATTTTGTTGTGGCCATGTCGTTGTGTACGTATCATTTCTCATTTTCTATCTATCTATCTACAAAGAAAAACAAAAAACAGGAGGATTTCTCTCTTATTTTATTTTTTTGCTTTTGTTTTAAAAAATCCAACGGAGCATTAGTAAGTACTCCTATTATAATGTGTGTTTTAAACCCAATTATTATACTACTACTATTAAAAGAGAAAATTGTACTAGTTAGTAGGATAAATGAAAATCAAGTGAATTAAGTGTTCCCAACCAACCAATGAAAATCAGTTGTCTTCTCATTGAAGATAAGGTTCCATCCATATATAGGAATAGGAGTAGTATTCCAAAATCCGATACTATGTAGTACAGTACTCAATAGAGATCTAGAGAGAGAGATGGCTGATTTCCAGGGTACTGGTGGTGGTTACTACTTGATCAACAATGCAAGAAATACCCTCAAGTTCCCAATCCCGAGTAGGAAGTTTGACAAAGCAGATCGACGACAGGCCAATTTCCTGATGAAGGTGCCTCCTCCTAGTACTCCTCCTGTACTTTGGGACGTCAACAACAAGATGTACAGAAGAAGCACCACCACAGCTGTTATTTCAAATAAATTTGATTCACCGGCGGGGCACAGAAGACTACTCCATCGAAATAAAATTAGGGCTCCTCCTCCTCCTCCTCCAAGGCAGCGGCAAAGGAGCCGCAGTCTGATAAAAATATCACCAAACGGGAATCGCATAGACGACGATAAATGGAGATGTGATTACATTCTCTCTCTAAAACAGCTGGACCTTCAAGATTTGGCTGCTGAGCCTGAAGAAGAAGAAGAAGAAGAAGAAGAAGAAGAAGAAGAAGAAGAAGAAGAAGAAGCAGAAGAAGAAGAAGAAGAAGAAGAAGAAGAAGAAGAAGATGTAGCTGATGATCAAGGCCTGCAGAGAGATACTAGTACTAGAAATCAAGTTTCTATCTCCCTCTCCATTCAACAGGTTATCGTAGTAGTATATTTCCTTCTATTAATTAATTGCCCAATTCCATTCCATTCATTACCGATCCGATCGACCGCTTTTATTCCATTAATACTACTCCACTACCTAATTCCTAGTATCTATGGACTCGTACTGGAGTACTCTTCTTTTATTTTATTTAGAGAATGGCGAGGGGACACAGAAATTTAGGCTCTGTTTGGTTCTTAGGGAAAGGAAGAGAAAGGGAGAGAAAATTAAATAATAAAAAAAAAAAAAGAGGAAGGAAAATATTCAAATACCTATTTAACTTTCCTCCCATTTTCTCTTCAATTTTCTCTCTACTTTCTCCTTCTTAATTATTTTCCCTTCTTTTAATATCATGACAAAATTATTGAAAACAAAACCAAATCACTGCATGGGTTCAGCCAGCCACTAATTATTACAATTACACAACAAAACAATACTCCATAAATATTTAAATACTCTTTCCGTCCCAAATTCCTGATCATTCTTTCATTTTTTGGATGTCTCAAAAAGAATGCCCCACTTTAAAAAGTACAGTGAACATAAAAAAAAATTATACAACATTACTCTTTTGCCCTTTCTTTTTACACTTAAGTGTCATTTCAACCAAGCAGTAAATATGGGTAAATTGAGAAAGCTAAATCCAATTAAATGTCGCATCATTCTCCCCCATAAAAACTCAATTTTCCAAAAGAGGCAAGCAAATTGAGATGAAGAAAAGATTAATTACTACATGTAATACGTAGTACATACGGACAGAAGACTCCATCGATGATATCATCGTCAACAACAACAATAGGAAAATTCCTTGTTAATAAGATAGATGCGCGCAAGAGAGCCAACCAACAATGACTAGCTAGCTAGCTAGATGATGATGTCCCGATCGACAAGCAAATGCATATGCACCAATCTAATCAAGTCACAAATTGCTCCTTCCACTGGTTAGCCTAGCGACCACGTACTCTCTCTCCTTCACAAAAATCTAACCGGAACACAAAACCACCAATTAAGTTTCCCATTTGATTCATCTCAAACGGACACATGCTGATCATTCTCGTAATTGTATTTTAAAGACATCATGAAGCTAGGGGAGTTTTAGAACAAATATAGGAGGACACGTACGCTTGAATTTAAATTAAATACTCGATCACCATGGATAATTATGAACATGTGATTGATGATGATATTCTCAAGATAAATTACGTAATGCGTGGATTAGATGCGTATATAAATAAATAGTAAGTAATATTGTTTTCAAATTCTTACTACTATTAATTAGGCAAGATCGAGGTAATTGGAGCTAGGGGGAAAAAACTAAATAAATTCCAAAACCTAAGATCGATCTAAAATGTACTCCTGTAATTTGTAAGTCCTCTGAGGTTGAGGTTATTCCTTTAGAATGTCCAATTTGTTGTAATTCTCGTTGTATTTTATAGAGAGTATTTTGTTTTGTTTTGTTTTTGTATTGAAATTAGCAGCATGCGAGCTTTGGGCTTTCAGTGGATGGAAGAATCGTAACATCCTTCACGAGGAACTGCATTATTTGCTCTTCCCCATACTGCTTCAAGGTATTTAAAATTTTAATTTCTATCTTGTTTAATTTGTTTGTAGCTTCATTATTTTGGTCTCTATCAAAACACCCCCACAAGACCCTGTTTATTTTCATATGTACCCTTTTCTCATTATCTCCTGATTCAGCTTGATACGAAATTCAATATTTGGGTTCTGCCTTCGAGAAGACAACGCCGCACCACACAAATGCCTGAAATTGGTGGCGATGATCCATCCGTAACTCTCTCTCTCTCTCTCTCTCTCTCAAAGATTGTTTCACTGCCTAAACTTTTTTCAATTCTTGGTAGATATTTTTACCAAACATAATCAATTGTTTTTAGAATTGATTTAGGAAAAACACCACCTTAAAAAGGTGGTTTCAAGCTTAATTATTTATGTAACGAATTGATCTCGAATGAACTTTTAATGAGTCGACCACAAGTTCCTGTTGGGAATATGTGTGAAAGGTAGGGTTCACATTGGTAAAATAGAAAAAAAGTTATACCTCAATACAAAATTGGGCGACCGGCTCACCACTTACGAGATTTAGTCTTTTAAGTGGACATAGGTCATTCAATGTATAATATTGGGTTCTCGTGATGTGGTGTGGACTCCGTGGATACTCCCAAATGGATTAGGCCAGACATGGGAAGAACCTCAGGCGAATCTAACTCCCAGCAAGTGATATCAAAGCTGATGGTTGATGATCTATGGAGGATGGGCTTGAACGAAGACTCTCAGAGGCATGCCCGGCCCTGAGAAATACGGGGTCCCAAACGAACTTATAACATGCGGGCCCGTATGTATTTTATTAGATAAAATCTTAAAATAAAATTCTTTTTAAATATTATTAAAGATAACCTCATGTAATATATGCTTCTTTGCTCACATTTGTAATTTATTTAGTCAAAATTTAGAACCAAAGACTTGGCTTAATTAAATTTAACAACACTAAAAAAAGAATTGAAATCTATTAAAAAAAGAATTTTAAAACTTAGTACAATATTTGTACCATTTATAACACAATCATAAACACAGTAACAATGTTAATTTGAACTAAAAACTTGGTGAGGGGTTAGGGCTCAGTCGGCTTTCTTTTCCTCCCTTGTTTTTTTTTTTTTTTTTTTCTGACGTTTTCCTCTTCACTGGTAAGTTATAACACATTAACTCAGTAAAACTAAGTGGGGAAGTTCGGCCTAAAAAAAGAAAATGGGCCTAATTGTTTTTAGAATTTGATGGGTCCTTAACATTGTTGGGTGCAATTTATTGGACATTTTATCCCTAACCTATATCTATACTAACCTATATACCTTGGAGGCCCTAAAAATGGGCTATTTTTGGTGGGCTCCAGACCGAGGCCAACCCAGCCTTCCCTCAAGGCCGGGTCTGCTCGGAGGAGCAGGAATTCTTGGTGCATGGGGCCGTAGTAAGGTGGCTCTTGTGGAGTATGGTATCTCTCAATGGAGTGGATGCGGTAAATAAGCATGGGTTCGGAGACGTTGTTGGAGAATGGTAATAGATAAAAAAACTAAAGGGGAGTCAAATGGATCAATTCAAGAGGGAGCTAGGCCCGATGGTTCACACATGAGAGGGAAATTTGGAACATGTGTGGAAGATTGAATCCCACATTGGAAAAAAAAAAAAAAATATTGGACCTTAATATACAATGTGGTTATTCACCACTTACAAGACTCAACCTTTTAACCAGATATTGATCGTTTGATGTCTATTGGGTCCAAGTAATATAGTGTGAACTCCCTAGCGAATTGTGCCTACATGCACATGGGAAGAACTTTAGGCAGACGCACATGGGAAGAACTTTAGGCAGATTAGTCTCCCTAACGGTTCGAACTCGAGAAACTTGGTTGTCTATCTTAGTTGTAGAGAGTGCTGAATTTTTTTTCTCAATTTCTCTTGAAAAACGAATTCACAATAAGTATTTTGACTTAGCCATGTGTGAATAGTGCTGATTTTAATTACAGGTAATCTATGTGAAACCCGGAGATGAAGCTGACCTTGATTCACATATACGAGACACTATTACGCTTGCTTCCTCTTTTCAAGTATGAATTACTAACACTTCATATAATGCTACATGCCATTCAAACTTTCAAATTTTTTTTTTTTTGTCCTAACTCTCAATCTTACATAATAATAATAAAAAACTTTATTAATATTCAATCATTTTCCTCTATTTGCAGGAGACTTGTTCCAAGACCTGTGACCAATCTGAAACTATTGTGCATTGTAAGGCTGTACAATATATAATAATTTTTATAATTTTGTTTAATACACCTAATTAGATCTATAAAACAAGATCCATGTTGGATATAAAAAGTATGTATTAATTAGAAGATATAGACATTTTTTAAGAGGTCCCAAATAGTGCAAAAAGACCAGCAATTGGGAATAGAGGGAGTAAATAGTATAGTACCATAAGAGCAAGTCCAGTGGTCTAGCCAACATGGCTTGAGCCATTGCCATTTTGTAGCCATGTTAGTGACATTTTGTCAAAAAATACAATTTTGGTGCAATGGCGCAAGGCCATTTCTTTGGCCCTTCTTTCCTATATTTCCTTCGTATCCCATTTTCTACTTAACTTTCATGAATTACCATTTTACTTTATTCACCATTCAACACTATTAATTATCTACCATTCTCCATTCATCTCTGTAAATAAAACTCGAGAAATTGATTATGTATAACATTTCCACTGGGGCACCTAAAATCCAGCAATGTTGGTGCAGTGGCTGGGCCATTTTTTGGATTAAAATTGCTGCAGAAATGGGTGGAGCCATTTATGGCTAGACAAATGGCACACAATGTGGGCACCCTTTTTTGGCAATGGTTCAACCAATTTTGGAACCACTGAACTTGCTCAAAGAATATGATATGGCTAAAAAATGAACGCTTAAAGGACACATTAGCACAACTTTTTGGCAATGCTTCAAGCCACATTTTTGGGTCAATCAAGGCTTAAGTGTGAGATTTCTCCTCTCATATATTTATACTTATTAGCCATGTTAAGCGACTAAGCGAAAGCGAACTTCTTCCTTTGCAGATGTTGGGGAGCAGAAGGCTCCTTCTATTGATCGCCGGTGGTCAAAATTATTGGAACTGAAAAATTCATCTTATTCTTAGGGGAGTTTGCTGCTGATTATTTGGTTGTTTCTAGATTTTGATTGTAATTTTTAAATTCTAAGATTCTGAAAAATTCATAATCGGAATCTGTAAAAGTGTTCAGTGAATGTATGAAAAATAGACTATGCACCAGATTTGGAGTCATCTCCAGGGCCAATCTAGCACTTCTCCAAGGTTGGTGCTTGTATGCCAAGCTCCCTGGGCAATCTCATCAAATAACTCGTCCCAACCCCAACTCGAGAACCCCTAGAAAAACCAGTAATCCGTAATTGAATAATTGTGCAACTTGAGCCCTTCTATTTCTTCAATTGTCGCCAATTGATCAAGGAAGTAAACACTTGGCAGGATTTCCGAGTTTTCACCCTTACCGATTCTCCTTGTTAGGGCAACTGTCAAACGAACATAGCCAATATTTTTGTCTTTACATTACCATTAGTAAATGGGAACATTTTAAAAAAGTTCAAAGAGTTTCGAAGGTGTGCCGCAGGTGGTTTTCTCCGTCTTCATCTCTCTACTGTGTTATATGTCCCAAGATTTTAGATAAACCGTCAGTATGTCATGAGTAGCATAACCAGGATCCAAGAAATCATGGCATTTACAAGGTTCTCATTACAAACAAGTTGCATTTAAAACCATATTAGGGTCAAGGCACATAAATATGTGACATGCCTCAAACAGTCGAAGTACAATGGTCCGCATTGTGCGTTGATCATCATCTATAACAGTGCACGACCACTCTCCAGAATTATTAGTTCTACTTAGTGTAGGTTCGGTTCGTGGTTACAGTCAATTAATTAACTTGGAGAGGCAAACAATAGCTAACAATTGAATCAGGAATAAGAGAGTGTGTAAAGGGGTAAAGGATTAAGCCAAATATACAGAAAGAGAAGGCAGCAACGTTCAGTCCATTCCCATTTGGATCATCATTGTCCTCGAATCACAGTCTTAGAAGAAAGATGTGCTCGCGAGCACTAGCAAGAACAGAGTCCTTGTTTCCAGAGCTCTGAGTCACCTTTCCTTTCTAAGATTTCCGTGTTCCTTAGACGAATGAATCTCTCAATCTCTGTCTCTGGGATTTATGAATGAATGTCTCATATTTATAGGGATCCACACCCAATCATGGGGCTGCAGACATTTCCCCAATAACATGATGACACGTGCTCTCTCCGTATATTCGGGCGACGTGGGTGATGTCACTGGCCGTTAGGAAGCTTCCATTAGATCGTACCCGAAGTGCATCGTTTTCCCTTCGTCGCGACCCTTAATCCCTTAAAGCCACCAAGCCACTTGTTTCTCCCCTATTCCCGCTGTGTTGGGTATGGTCGCGAGCCCTTTAGCTCGCGCCAAGACCTCTTTCGAGCTCTCATCGACTTCCCCATCCCTGCCTTTTGGTCAGGTACAGTCGCGAGCTCGGTTCGCGTACTTGTGTGAGTGTTCACTCTATCCCGTCGCGTTGGTCCTCTTCTCTGAGGTCCTCGCGAGGGGTGAACTTCTTCTTAGTAGCATTTCCCTTGTATAGGGCATCCCTTGCTTGGGTGTCTTTAGTTCTGCTATGTCCTCCCGCGAGGTCGTCTCCTCGCGGTGGGGCTCTTCCTCAGTCCTCTGGTTTGGTTGACTGATGACGTGTCCGTTGAATCTTATCGAGCCACGTGGATAGCTATAATTGGTTGTTCAACTGCCTCGTCACCTTACGCGCTGACCTTTCCTACATATGCCCCTCGCGCGAGCGTGATTCCGCGGCGCGTGGTCTCATACGCGCTCTATCGCGCGCGTGCGACGTCAGCAGATCCCGTCGTTTTAGCATTCCCCTCCGAAAGATGGCGGTTTCCCAAACTTCGAAGTTTTGTTGCAGGCCGATTGGACTGCTGGAGCCATTCCGACCGTTGAGGGCAGGGGTACTTGGCCTATAAATACCCGTTGTGAGAGGGGTTTAAAGTTTTCTTCACTCTTTCCACACTCCTCTCGAGTTAATCTCAACAGCTCTCAAGCCTTCCTTCAGCTCTCAAGCCTTCCTTCTTCCTCCCTTCTACGAAACCCTAGTTTCTTCATTTAAGTACGTCATGACTCGATCACGAAAGAACGAGTCTGATACCGAGGCTCTTCTGGCCAAGACTGCACTGCCTCCTACTAGCGAATGGAGGAGGGCTCCGTTTCTGAGGCCTGAAGGCGATGTTTTCTGGGCTAACGTTCAAAATTACGTTCCTCTCAGTGGTAACCCCAACACCCAGTACCTTACAATTTTTGATGAAGTTGACGCCTCAGAGGCGGATATGGTCGATCCGTCTTCACTGGTGAGGCTAAGGATCGAGAGGGGCGATTTCCCTTTCTCTCAAGTTCAGTACAAGGCCAGCATTCAACCCCCAAGGGATTGGGGTGATTGGGTGGCCACGATTCTTGATAATTCTGAGCACAGGAAAACCCTAGATGAAGTGGGTTTATTGAAGACCGTGCAGCTCTCGCGGTATCTCGTCGCGAGTCGTCCTCAACGCGATCTCGACTTCGCGGTGTCTCGCTGGAGCACAACCAGCCATACTTTTATCTTCCCTTTTGGAGAGGCTGCCCCAACTCTTCTTGATACAGAGATTCTCATGGCCCTTCCCACTCGCGGCGATTATCACTACGACCCTGCCCACCTTCCTTCTGACGTTAAATCGGTGGTCGATTTCATAGAAGTGGATTTTAAGAAGGCGGGCGAGTTTGGTTCTCGCTACGACGCCCTGGGGAATCTACGATCCCCTCCAAAAGCTAACAAGACGACTTGGGGTTCCTGGCAGCGATTTTGGTTCCGTGATATTTCTACCGTCGAGGTGGATGGGAAGTTTGCCATGACAATGAGTTCTTATCATGGAGGTCCGCTATCTCTTGCGGTCTTCCTCGTTCAGCTTCTGTCCCTCTTTCTTTTCCCTGACCTTCCACACGAGGGACCTCGTCGCGAGATGATTCCTCTCGCGGCCATCCTCGCGTCGGGGAAAAGGCTTCCCTTGGGCCCCATGTTTCTGGGCCATTTTTATCACCAGCTGGATCGCACTGTTCAAGATTTCGAGCGTTCGATGGGGAGGTACGAGATCACTTCCATGATCCACATCCCCTTCCTCCTTGCTTTCTTCTACGAATACTTTCCAAAGGCTGCCCCCACTCCCCACGATCTTCCTCCTTTGAAGAGTGTTCAGGTGAGGAATTCTGCTGGAGACATTGTCCTCGATGGTAAGAACATGCCCGTCATTCGACTGAGCGAGAGACTACCAAGGATCATGAGGTGGAGCAGGACTCCTGCGAGCCATCTATTCGAGGACTGGTGCGACGAAGTAACTTCTTTCGACCCACGTCCCTATGAGAAAATTGTGGATGGTTCGATAGCCTCTGCTGTCTTCCTCGAGGACACCGTTGTGAAGTTTCAGAGTAGCAATATCCGATCGCACAAGCTGAATTTCCTCGCATGGGTTACCCCCAGCTATCTCCCAACTTTATCTGCTGAGGGTCCCCTCATGGTGTTGTACAGAGCTGACAGGCTTCAGCTACAATTTGGGTACGACCAAGGCGTCCCTCGCGAGCCTCCTTCTCCGCCCCCGGACTTCGTCGCGGGGATCCGTCGATTCCTAAAGTCGTTCAATCGCGAGCTCTCCGCGAATTATGGGGGCGAGAGGATCATTCCCAGCTCCTTTCGCAAGGCTGTCTTCACCCCAGAAAACAGGGTATACTGGGCAAGGAACTTACAATCTTTCCAGAATTTTGTCCGGACCCCAGCGGTGGTGTCCTCCGCGGAACCCATCACGAAGAGGGATCTGACCCTGCGGTCCTTTAAGCCAGGGAAGGATCCTAATTGGCGAGGCCCCCAATCATGTTGGGTAAAGGGGACTGTGGTTCCCTTTGATGTGATCAATGCCATTCCTATCCAGAAGATCCGTCCTGCAGATCGCCTGACTGCTCCCACACCATCTCATACTACTACAAAGGACAAGAGGAAGGCTCGAACCCCTCCTCAGCTAGGGCCAGCTCCGAAGAGACCCAGGGTCAGATGTTTGTCTCCCTTCTTTCTCTTTTCTTCTTTTTCTTCTAGCTTTTCATGTTTTGCTGATCCGTTATTGTTTCTTATCTTTCAGGGTCCACCGCGGAAGGGTCGAATCATGACAGAATCTTCCCTTTTCCTCGCGGAGCCTTTATCCGAAGCTGAGCCCGTGGCCCAAACTGATCAAGGTGATTCTTCTAACCACTGAACACATGCTTTGAAGTTTTACTTCTTTTCATGTACTTATGAGACTTGTGTGTTTCCTTCCAGGCGAGAAGGCTCAATCGTCCAAAACTACCGCTGACGCTGGCAAAGACGTGCCTCTCGCGAGCCCTTCTTCTCGCGATGCGGACAAACAAGCTACTTCTGAGGTTTCTCCGGCAGCGGGAGCTTCGAAAGAGCCTGAGAAGAAGGAAGCTGCATCGAGTTTTGCTGAGGGACAAAGTCAAGATGCTTTGCATGTTGATGAGTTCAATGCCATGGACATCGCGAGTGACATCGCGAAGGAGGTCGTAAAAGAGGTCGGGGGTTCTAGTGGCCAACCAGAGACTCCCAAGGAAGTGGAGGGGTCAGAGGAGAAGACCGCGACCACGAATAAGGAGCCTGCCCAAGAGATTGATTCACCAGTAGGCTCTCCTAGGGCTGATCTCTTCCTTCAAGATCCCAGTCCTGTCAAGGACGTTGCTCCAAGGAGGAAGAAGAAGAGATTGGCGAAGAAGACCGTCGTACCTTCCTCTTCCTCTTCGCATGAAAGAACTCCGTCGCCCCTTCGCGAAGAAGACGTGGTGGACATACCCTCCTCGGCGGAGAAAAGCATTCCTGATCCCGAACCCGTCTTCGAGTCAAATGTCAGTGAAAGCTCAGATATGGATGATCTTGGTGAGGGCAGCGAAGAGAGTGGGGAAGGTGAAGACGTGTCCGGGGCCTCCAAAGGTAAGTCCAGCAGTGATGTTTTTGCAGGGATTGGAGATATCGTACGTCTTCCTTCTTTTACCCCTTCTAAATTGCTAACATCGAGCCATCCTTCTGACTCAGAGCCACTTCGCGAGAATGAAGACCAGGGAGAGAAGCTACCGCACGAGAAGGTTTCAGACGATGCTGATCAGGGGAAGAAACTACCGGAGGATCAGGGGCATGGAAGCCAATTAGGGATGGCAATGGGGCGGATCGGTTCGGGTTTTGGCCGATCCGCACCCAAACCCAAAGGGTTTCGGTTCGGTTCGGTTCGGTTCGGAAAAGGGAGAGGATGAACCATAACCTAACCATTCGGGGTTCGGGTAATTTCGGGTAGTTTCGGGTAACCGATTTTGTGAAGGAAAAAATAGCTACCCATTTGGGTAACCGAATTGTACCCATCCCGCCCCGCCCCAAACCGTGCTAAAACATGAATAAATTGAGTTTAGGATATTTTATTATCTCAAAAAAATTGAAAAAACATGAAAAAAAATAACAAAAGGAGGCTACAAATATCAGTCAAGAGACTCAAGACTATAATATATAAAATATCAGTCGAGAGAGTCTCAAAATGTACAGAATGTGAGACCAAAACCTAACCTGTGAATATCTTACATATATATACGAGAGGTAAAGTGTAATTTTAAAATATACCTAAGGGGTTTATGTAATATGTATATATAAAATAAGGGTATATATATAGCCAGAGGTACATACACAATTACTATAAATTTTAGGGGTAAATATGTAATTTCATATTTCGGTTCGTTTCGGGTCACGGTTCGGTTATGACCTCAAACCATACCCGAACCATACCCATTCGGTTCGGCCATATCCCATACCATACCCATACCCACGGGGAATATTTCGGTTATGGTTCGGGTAAAAATAGCGGTTTCGGTTCGGGTACCCATCGGTTCGGTCGCGATTGCCATCCCTAAAGCCAATCCCAAGCTCGAGAAGAGGCATCAGGCCCTGGACTTTCTAAACATTCCTTGTTTCCTGATGCACAGGGCGTACCTCGCTGGAGTGTCTGGGCTCGCAATGTCCCTATCCTTCGCGTCATACAGGAGCACTTTCCCCTTACGTTTGCAAATTTCTCTGCCAGCCGTCTCGTGGGTGGCTCACTCCTCGACGTTCTTGGCGGGATAGTATTATCCTTGCAAGAGACAAGTGTGAGGGATTTTTCTGAGGAGAAGTATGAGGACATGACCTCCTCGATTACTGATATGGAAACGTTTGGCCTCGACCTCCAGTGGCTCCGCGATCGTCTAGAGCAAGTTCGTTCTACGAAGCTGTTATTTGCGAGCCTGTTCAAGATTCAGGCCAGTGAAGCTCAAATTGCTGAGGCAAAAGAGACGTATGAGAAATACAAGCAATTGCTCGCGGATGCCAAGGAGAAGGTCTCTGCCTTGAAAGAGGGTCACAAGCTGTTGCTCGAGGATCATAAAGCCCTGGAGGCCATTCCAAAGACCTCGCTGACTGATGCAGAGCCTGTTCTTCCATCTTCTGACTTGTTCTCTCAGAAATTTGTAAAGTAGCTAGGCTTTGTTTTTTTTTTTTTTTTTTTGAAGTGCAAGCCTTTCCCTTGTAGGGGAAGCAAACTTTTGTATTTACAACATCAATGGTAATGGAATCTTTTTAGAACTCTGTCTATGACTTATTGCTGTTATTGTTTTGTATGGTCGCGCGGGGCAGCAAAGGGCAAATTTTCCTTGTGCACATCTTGTTTGCTTTGTGTTTCCCCTCTTATTCGCGGACCTGTTTCCTCTGAGGGCCCTGGCATTTGGTTATACTAGGGTTTCCCTTCGTGAGGTCTTGTTGCTTTCCAACTTTTGAAAGTTAGTGATTCCAAAGAATTTACTTTGGTTCCCAATCATTTGTGGGGATTCGGCCGTCGCGAGGGTCTTTATTCCAAAGGAAGAAATTTCCTTGGTCCCTTTTCGCAACATTTAGAGGCCTTGAGGGTAAGTGAGTACTTTGTCTTGTACTTTTTTCACCTCGCGAAGGGTGGAATTTCCCCCTGTGCTGACAACATTTGTGCCGCGAGGTCATCACTGTGGATGCCTGATTTGTTCTACCATTTTCCTTTATCATATTCCCAGTATGCTCCAATGAATATCTTTTGAAATATCATTTATAGAACATATTTCCGAGATAAAAAGGGGTAGTGATTCCAAAGAATTTACTTTGGTTCCCAATCGTTTGTGGGGATTTGGCCGTCGCGAGGGTCTTCATTCCAAAGGAAGAAACTTCCTTGGTCCCTATTCACAACATTTAAAGGCCTTAAGCGTAAGTGAGTACTTTTTTTTTGTACTTTTTCACCTCGCGAAGGGTGGAATTTCCCCTGTCTTTGACAACATTTGTGCCGCGAGGTCATCACTGTGGATGCCTGATTTGTTCTACCATTTTCCTTTATCATATTCCCAGTATGCTCCAATGAATATCTTTTGAAATATCATTTATAGAACACATTTCCGAGATAAAAAGGGGTAGTGTTTTCATTCATAACTTCGATCCATATTTCTTTGCCTCAAGGGTAGGGGATCAATACCCAGGGCTACATTTGATTGCAAAGAAGTAAAGTCTTTTGAGAGAAATAAGCGAAAAATGACATAAGGTTGCGAAATGGACCTACTTTCATTAAAGCTAGCCCATATCATGGGTAATACTTCTTGATGTACTTCGCGTTGATGGGCCCCGTGAGGAATCCGTCGGCCGACTCTCGCGAGCCTGTAGTGTCCACTTTCTGCACTTTAATCACCTCGTAGGGACCTTCCCATTTTGGTGTGAACTTTGGCGGCTTTCGGTGACATCATATCCAGGTTACGCATGACCCCAAAGAATCGACTTCCATACCGGGCTTCCCACCTTGAATTCTCTCGCGACCACACCTTTGTTGTAGTACTTGGCCACGATCGCCAATACTTTTCTTGATTTTCGGCCGACCTCCCTTCTTTCGTCTAACGCCTCGAGATCGGCCCTTCGCTCCCCTTCGGTTACTTCGGTGGACGGCGAGACGTGCGTGCGAAGGCACACTTATCTCTGCGGGCAACACTGTCTCTGCTCCATACACCAAACCAAGGGGCTCATTCGCGTAGACTTCCTCTTAGCTTGTTCTATAAGCCCACAAAGCAATTGGGAGGTGCTCGGCCCGGCTCCTCCTTTCTCATCCAGTGCTTGCTCGAATCCCGACAATGGACTTGTTGGTAGCCTCGGCCCGCCCATTTCCTTGAGGGTAATGGGGAGTCGAAGTCTTCCAGGTAATGCCATAGGACGCGAGCAACCTTTTTACTTGTTTATTGACAAATGGAGTGCCATTATCTCGAGAGGATAACCTTAGGGATTCCAAATCGCAAAATGATATTCTCTTTAATGAAGTTGGCCACCACGTCGCCCGTTGCACGCTTCAAAGGAACTGCCTCTACCCATTTCGTGGTAATTTACGTTGCCACCGAATCCACTTGGTTACCTCGCGAGGAGGGATGAATGGGACCAATCAGGTCCATTGCCCATGTATGAAAAGGGTAAGGTGCTCGAATATGGTGTAGCTCAACAGAGGGAGCATTTACCTTGTCCCCATGCTTTTGGCAGGCGTGGCATCTCCTCACATGTCCCTTGCAATCCCCTTCCATTCTTGGCCAATAGTACCCGAGGTGGGTGATTTGCTCATATAGCTTTCTACCTCTGGATGTTCCATCTCATGTACCTTGTGCAAAACCTCTTACGCTTCATTATTGGATAAACACTTGAGGGAATATGGTCAAGGGTCCTTCTGTAAAGCTGATCATCTTTGACAAAGAATCTCTTCTCGCATCGTTGCACTTCTCGAATGCCGCCGCGATCCATGGGGAGGGCTCCTTCCTTCAAGTAATCAATGTATTTCTGCCTCCAATCTGTTTCTTCGCTAGAGAAGTTGCATTCATGCTCGATTTCGTGAAGTGAACAATTGGGACATTCCTTGAGCAGGGTCGCGGCGTCTCCCTTCATCGAAGGCCAGTAGTACCCTTGACGCTGAATTCTCCTGTATAGCGCTATGTCATTTTCTCCACAGGTTGCCTCATGGATTTGCTTCATTTTCTCCTTGGCCTCTGCATCATCGATGCACCTCGCGAGCCATCCCTGGGGACCGCGAAAGTACAGCTCCCCTTTTAGGATGGTAAATTGTGATAGAGACATCATAGGAATTACTCCACAGCCCGTCGTGATCTGTATTTTAATGGGGTCTCGCCAATCTTTCTCCTTGGAGCTTTCTTTTTCTTCAACGAATGAGGGCTCAGTCTTCCTTGTGATCTCTATAGCCACAGTACTCCCTTCAAATTCTGTCTTAGCACCCAAAGTGGCTAATGCATCAGGAAACCTGTTCTCGGACCTGGGCTTGTGAATGATGCTGATATCATCAAAGTCTTTCCTGAGTCTTTGAACAGTTGCCCTGTATGGCGCGAGATTAGCTTCCTTTAGGGCGTAGACGCCCTCGCTCTGCAAAATTATAAGTTTTGAATCCCCCACAATTCTGAGTCTTTTGATTCCTTTCTCTCTGGCCGCGAGTAGTCCTAGTATAAGTGCTTCATATTCAGCTTCATTGTTAGAGCACTGGAATGCTAATTTGTACGATAGGTACTCCTTCGCGCCGCTATCACTTTGCAACGTGACACCTGCCCCGGCTGAATTACCTCCTGTTGCCCCATCGAAGCCTAGAGTCCAGCTTTCTAGCTCATGGCTGGCCGCTAGTGCTTCGAAATCATCTCCTGGTAGTGACTCTCCCAATGGTTCACACTCCCCACTAGGGAATTGGGCCAACAGATCCGCTAGAGCTTGGCATTTGATTGCTCGAGGCACCGTGCATTCGATATCAAATTCTGCCAGGGTTAGCAACCACTTCGCGGCCCTTCCGTTAAGAACTGGGCGAGATAGCAGGTACCGCATAGGGTCATTTCTGGTCACGAGCTGCACCTTGAATGAGAGGAAATAGTGCCTAAGCTTTTGTGCTGTAAAAACAAGCGCTAGGCAATGGCGTTCAATTGGTGTATAGCGTTCCTCTGCCCCTTGCACTTTTCTGCTGATGTAGTACACTGGCTTTTCAATTCCTTCCACTTCTTGGGCCAGTAGTGCCCCAATTGACCTCGCGGTAGATGTTAGATATAAGATCAGTGGCTTTCCCTTCTGTGGAGAGACCATTGTCTGAGGTGAGGCCAGGACATTCTTGACTTTCTCAAATGCCAATTGGTGCTTATCCTTCCACTCGAATTTGACCTTGTCTTTCAACAAATCACCCAAAGGTGCAGTTATTTCTGCCAGAGCAGGGATAAACCTTCTTAGATAGGAGACCTTCCCCAAGAATCCCTTGAGGGATCTTTGGGAGTGGGGAGGGGGCATGGTTGAGATGGAGCGGATCTTGGATTCATCTGCATCAATGCCATGTCTGTGCACCAAAAAGCCCAAGAATTTTCCGGCTGTGACACCAAAGGCACATTTAAGGGGGTTCATCCTCATATTAAACTTTCTGCATCTTTTGAACACTCCTTCGAGGTCTCGCAGATGCTCCGTTCTGCATTTTGACTTCGCGACCAGGTCATCGACATAGACTTCTACAGAATGATGGATCATGTCGTGGAAGATTCTTGTCATGGCATGGCCCTTTGATAGGTCGCGCCGGCGTTTTTAAGCCCAAATGGCATCACGGTATAGTAAAAATTCCCCAAAGGGGTTCTAAAAGCAGTCTTCTCTGCGTCCTCAGGTGCCATTTTAATTTGATTGTATCCACTGAACCCATCCATGAATGAAAACATTTCATGGCCGGCAGTGATATCAACCAAGGTGTCAATGTGAGGCAATGGCATTTCATCCTTTGGACAAGCTTTATTAAGGTCGCGAAAGTCCTCGCAGACCCTAATTTGGCCGTTCTTCTTCTTTTCTGGTACAATATTGCACAACCATGTTGGATATTGGATTGGTCGGATGAATCCTGCACTCCTGAGCTTTTCCACTTCTTCCTTGATCTTTTCTTCCAAATCTGGGTGGTACTTCCTCTGAGGCTGCTTCACAGGCTTGGAGTTTGGAAATACGTCGAGATGGTGACTCACAAGCTTTGGATCCAAGCCTGGCATCTCGTTGTAGTGCCAAGCAAACACATCGCTGTATTTGCGAAGCAGAGCCACCAAATTAGCTCGAGCATTAGGCTCCATAGATTTGCTAACGAATACTGGCCTCGCGGTGCCTTCTCCATCCCTCAGGTCGATTTCTTCAAGCTCTTCTGGTTGGGGTTTTGGCCCGTCTTGCATACACTCCGGAGCTGGCTCGGGTTTATCAATTATCCCCACCTCTTCCCCTTTTCCTTCAATGTCGCGGGGGTCAGAGGCTTCATAAACGCCTACTGACCCTTCGCACCGTCATAAGTGGTACACAGTTTTCCCCCCTTCTCTAGTCTTCGTGATTTTGCGAGGGGTCAATCTGTCGAACACTGTGGGGCGCTTCGCGGGGACTGGTTCTAATGGCTCGCCTTTGATATTTTCCCACTTCGGAATTTTTATCCCAATGGGACTCGCGGTGACAGCTTCGCAGGCCTCCTCGACTTCAGAAAAGTACACAGCGTCAGAAAGGTGGGCCTCGCAGACCTCGAAAGGCCTTTCAGTGGCAGGTACAGTGATTTTCTTCCCAGCCCAGATGCCCTTAAGGCATTGATGATAGCTCGATGGGACCACTGCATACTTGTGCATCCATGATCTTCCCAAGATTACGTGGTAGTTGGTTGGCCCTTCAATGATGTGGAACTTTGTTGGTGCACGGATGGGCCCAACCGCGAGGTCTAGCACAGTGTATCCTAGGGATGGTTTCTTCTCTCCTCCAAAGCCAACTATCCCCACCAATGACTTGATGATTCGTGGCTCCGGGATATTCAACCTTTTCAACGTCTCGAGGGGCATAATATTGATCGATGCCCCTCCGTCCAGAAATGCTCGCTTGAGCTCCATACCGTTGATGTAGGCAGTGACAAACAAAGGTCTGTTGTGGGGAAATGGCACCCTCCTGTCTGCGTCTGAGAAGGAGATGGCGTTAGAATCCTCACGGATGGTCCTCGCGACCGAGCCACCTTCCACCACACATGCTTCCTGGCTCTTGTTAGCCAATGCCAGTATTGCCCTGGTCATTTCCACCCTTACGTTGGGGGTAAACCCCAATCCATCAAAGAAGGTTTTGAACTTGTGGCTTTTAGACAAGATCTGATGTCTTTCTTCTTCATTCACCTCCACAGTGGGCTGATCATAGCTGGCAATTTCCTCGATGTGATCATAGAAGGAGGTCATGTAAACCTCCTCAACATCATCCTCCATATCGTACATGAAGTCGTAGTACCCCCCATTATAGCATTCTGCCATCGCGGCCCCTTCCTCGTGCTGAGGGTAGGGCCTGTCGCGAACGTCTCTGTTTACGCCAACTCTTAACTCGTTGTTGTCTTGCTTCCTCTTAAAAATTTCCTTGAGTGTCCAACAGTCACTCGTAGGGTGTTGCACTCTCCTGTGAAAGATGCAGTACCTCGGGTTTGCACGATCTTGCTGAGTAGGCTGCACATTAATTTCTGGGAGTTTCAAGCACCCATCCGCGACCCATGCGTTAACGAGATCTACGACCTCTTCTACGCTGCAGGGATATGGAGGTGCATCTCGTGCTCGGTCCTTGTAATCTTTGAAAGATTTGATCCTTTTCTTGGGGTTGCCATCACCCCCCTGTGGCCTGCGCGAGACTTGCGCGGAGGCCGCAGTAGCAATCCCTCCAGCTTTGCTCTTCCACGTGGTCTTTGGTACGTCCACATCAACAGTGCCGCGAATATTAAATGCTGCTTCCATCAAAGCAGAAAATGTTTGGTACTTTCCATTGATCAAATGCTTCTTATATTCCTTAATCATGCCTAGAAGGCAGATTTCCACCAGACGTTTCTCTGGAACTGGCTCATGGCACTGAACAGCTTTGTCTTGGAACCTTTTGATGAAATCAATGATATCCTCTGTCAGCTTCTGCTTCTCGTTCACGAGGTTTAGCGAAGTGATCTTCTCTATCACTTGGAAAAATTTGGTGTAAAACAGATTCACCATTTCCTCCCAAGTGTTTACAGAGTGAGGCTCGAGGTTGACATACCAAGTGTATGCACGAGCAGTGAGGGACTTGGAAAATTCTCTCAATCGAAGGTTGGGATCTTGCGAATGGACACCCAACGTCTCAATAAAGCGGTGAACATGCTCCTGAGCACTTCCTTCCTTCCCATCAAACTTAACAAATTTTGGTGGCACATATCCTTCTGGATATGGCATGGCCATTATCACAGCAGGGTATGGTGGTTGAATCTCAGGATTAGGCAGAGTTGGCAAAGTTGCTTTAGCCTTTTCTTGTTGCAGCAAGGCTTGGACGTCTGCCAAGGTGAGAAATGCTGGTGGCTGTGGGATAACACCCCCAGCAACTGGTATGCCTGGAGCTGGTGCTGCTTGTGCCATAGGGTTATGTCCATTTGGTGGTGGTGCAGGTGGTATTCCGCCGAGCTGCTGAGGCTGTCCCACCAGGTTTCCCTCTTCACCATTTGGTGGGGGCACTGGTGGGGCCATTGGTGCCGCGGCAGCCATCACCGCCTGAGTAAGCCGAGTTATGGCCAAAAGCAACTGAGTCTGGCCATCTTGCATCTGCTGCTGTCCATCTCTAATGGTCTTGAGAGTTTCAGCATTAGCAGCCAGAATTTGCGTATTATCGAGCTCTTGAATTTCTTCTAGAACGGGTTGACGTTCCATTGCTCTTTGTCGAAGAGTTTCAATGGCACTTAAGAGATTATGGGAAGAAGAACTGTGTATTTGCGAACCACTTCGTTGATTTTGTAAACGGCTTCGTGTGTCAACCATCAACTATGAAAGCCTCCCCAGCAGAGTCGCCTTATGTAGGTTCGGTTCGTGGTTACAGTCAATTAATTAACTTGGAGAGGCAAACAATAGCTAACAATTGAATCAGGAATAAGAGAGTGTGTAAAGGGGTAAAGGATTAAGCCAAATATACAGAAAGAGAAGGCAGCAACGTTCAGTCCATTCCCATTTGGATCATCATTGTCCTCGAATCACAGTCTTAGAAGAAAGATGTGCTCGCGAGCACTAGCAAGAACAGAGTCCTTGTTTCCAGAGCTCTGAGTCACCTTTCCTTTCTAAGATTTCCGTGTTCCTTAGACGAATGAATCTCTCAATCTCTGTCTCTGGGATTTATGAATGAATGTCTCATATTTATAGGGATCCACACCCAATCATGGGGCTGCAGACATTTCCCCAATAACATGATGACACGTGCTCTCTCCGTATATTCGGGCGACGTGGGTGATGTCACTGGCCGTTAGGAAGCTTCCATTAGATCGTACCAGTGCATCGTTTTCCCTTCGTCGCGACCCTTAATCCCTTAAAGCCACCAAGCCACTTGTTTCTCCCCTATTCCCGCTGTGTTGGGTATGGTCGCGAGCCCTTTAGCTCGCGCCAAGACCTCTTTCGAGCTCTCATCGACTTCCCCATCCCTGCCTTTTGGTCAGGTACAGTCGCGAGCTCGGTTCGCGTACTTGTGTGAGTGTTCACTCTATCCCGTCGCGTTGGTCCTCTTCTCTGAGGTCCTCGCGAGGGGTGAACTTCTTCTTAGTAGCATTTCCCTTGTATAGGGCATCCCTTGCTTGGGTGTCTTTAGTTCTGCTATGTCCTCCCGCGAGGTCGTCTCCTCGCGGTGGGGCTCTTCCTCAGTCCTCTGGTTTGGTTGACTGATGACGTGTCCGTTGAATCTTATCGAGCCACGTGGATAGCTATAATTGGTTGGTCAACTGCCTCGTCACCTTACGCGCTGACCTTTCCTACACTTAGTTATCCGGATCCAATATTACTTCCTTCAATAGCAAACTTTTCCCAAAAACACACCAGGGATTGCCCCAGCGGTTAGGGCAAGTGCCTTACTTTGGGAGTAATCCCCTTGGTCAGGAGTTTGATTACCCGCAAGGGTGAGTACTTGAGGAAGTGCGGGGCCATAACTGGTGTGGGTTGCGCCAGCTTCCTCCGAGGTTTGGGTCGTGCAATGGGTCCAATTAGTGACCTGTTGTAGCCTGTAGGGCTGATCCTCAGTTATATATATATATATTAAAAAAAAAAAAACCCCTTTCCAAAAAGGGTAGTAATTTAATGCCCCCAGTCTACCTCTGCAAGAAAAAATACAGAGGTAAAGCAAGCAAAGTTGAATGCACTTGCCACAAACCACATGGGCCTACTGAAAAAAACAAGTAACATAAAAACAAGATAAAGCAAGCAATACGAAGGAAGGAATAGAGAATTCCTAACCACCTTCCGTTACACAGTTTCTATGAAATACGAAAATATTTGAAACAAGGGCAAAGAAAAAAGCATAGCGACTTGGATATTGCAAAGCAAATACCCTTGTGGAGGCTAAAGTGGTACTAATAAACCATTCTATGTAGAAAGACACAAACAAGTAGGGGTGCACACGGTCCGGATTGGACCGGTTTTCTAGAAATCCAGTAACCGGACCATTCTGACCGGTTCTAGAAAATGAAGAACCAAAACCTAACCAATGTACATGTAGAACCTATCCAGATTCAAATCGCAAGACCGGACCGGTTTTGGTTCGGTTTCGGTTCTACCCGATTAGCGTTAGAACATTTTTTCACCACACATAAACTGAAAAATTATTTAGAATTTGGAGCACTAAACAATTCATAAGTAATTATAGGATTTTAAAAGATTCAAAATCAAAAGAATACCTTATTAAAGACTTCCTAACAAAATAGATTTCTACTCTACATAGACATAGAAGAATACCGCACTTAGAAGAAAAAAAATATTAACTTACCAAATCAAGATACATAATTATCATGTATACGTATATATATATATATATATATATATATATATACGAAATCTTTCCCATCAGGTATACCTGATGGACTTCCTATCAGGGACTCCTATTTCCCAATCAAATTTTCACGATCCGTACCGTCCAATGTGTTTAAAATGTGTTTTTAAGGGTCCCCGTGAGAAATCAGTGAAAAAAAATACCGGGAAGGGCTTGATCCGATCAGTTTTCGATAAAAACTGTATATATGCATTTTTATCGAAAACTGATCGGATCAAGCCCTTCCCGGTATTTTTTTTCACTGATTTCTCGCGGGGACCCTTAAAAACACCTTTTAAACACATTGGACGGTTCGGATTGTGAAAATTTGATCGGGAAATAGGAAATAGAGAATTGAGGGAAGCCCATCGATTGGAAGCTCTGATTGGAAGCTCACTGTATATATATTGGTATTATACGGTTCGGTTCGGTTCTAACTGTGGTTCTTAAATTGAGTACCAGTAACCGAACCATAACTACAGGTTCTTATTTTTTCAGAACCATAACCAGACCAATGAACTGCATAATATAACCAAATAGAATGGATCAGATCGGTTTAGCGGTTATATCAGTTTTCTTGTGCACCCCTACAAACAAGTCAACTTAAAAAGGAAAGGGATGACAAAGTCAACACAACTAAGGAAATCAGTAATTCAAGATTAGCTCACCTTTCTCCTAGACAATAGTAGGAGGATTGCTTCCCTCGTTGATAATGAAGTTTTTTTTGGATAATTGTTGATAATGAAGTTAATAACATCTAATACTGCCATATCTCCTTTACAAGGGACAACATTCTTACTTGGGGAAATGACTGTTCAGAGGTGGAAGGGGAAAAATATTCCACTTTCATGACACACTTTTTGGATATCATTAAGTAATGGGTGGATGAATAATAATTCCAGATTCATGGCATGGGAAAAATTACCGAACAAAAATACCCAAGGCTTCAAAATCCTTCACAAATAATTCCTCTTCCACTCAAGTCAAGGTAAAACGTTAGATCCCCTTTCCCAAACAAATCGATATTGTGGGGCTCTGCTTGTTGCAGATCAGCCCAGACCTTCAGAAGATCAAATCTTCTTCTTCTCAGTTTCTCTCTCGCTCTTTCATCTCTCCGTGTCTCTCGTCTCTCAGATCTACGACTGGTGATGGTGCACCGATCAAATCTTCTTCTTCTCAGTTTATCTCTCGCTCTTTTATGGTATATCTTTGATAAATTGCAGAAGAACTTCTTGATTTTGGCTTAAATTTCTCGAAAAAGTTATCGAAGAATCTCCTCATATGGTTAAGAGATTTCAGATTTGGTTATCCGGTTTGATAAATTGTAGAAGAACTTCTTGATTTTGGATACTACGTACCCAAGCAATTGCTTCTTTGATTGTGTTGAAAGCAGAGTTGTCCAATCGAATACCAGGGACAAGAGCCAAGAGCCATAAATCCTTCTTCCTGCTTATTGAAAGCACACCTAAAGTATTTCCCATTTGGACAACCGCACCGATCTTGCCAAGATTTGGTTGAAGTGACGTGTGGGTATGAAATGGAATCACCGACGTCGCCGAGATTTGGTTGAGGTGCTTGAAAAGAAAGAGATGAAGCCCCGTGCCAGTTTTTTTGCTCGTTTTGTTTTTGGGCCTCGTTTTGGTGCATTTCAATTGCACCTTGTATGTAAGTGTGTTGCACTCCAAAACAAAAACATTGCACTTGTGTTGGTCCATATGGGGTTGGGTTGGCAATGTGTTGCACTCAAAAAAAAAAAAAAAATTTGCACTCTGTGTCCCATTGTATTGCACCTTCAATGCCTTTGTGTTGCTTCTTGTGTCAAAAGCATTGCACCCAGTTCAGTCTAGATGGGGTGCCATGGTTTAATTTTAGAGTGCAACTGTATTTAACATGAGTGCAATAGTGTAGTTTCATAAAAGGAGCACGAGTTTTTTTTTCATCTTAATTCGGGTGCAATGTTATTCTTAGATGGTGCCATATACAGTCACTCCAGGTGCAATGTTGTTTAATTCAATGAGCAATGACCATGATAATTTTTTCAAGGTGAAAAATTGTTTCATATAAGGAGCAATAGTTTTTTTTTTTTTTTCTAAAATCAAAAAGTTAGATTTAAGAAGCAATGAGTAGTGTGCAATATTAATACACTCAAGGTGCAACATTTTTTCATTTAAGGAGCAATGGTTATTTTTTCCAAAATGAGAAGTTTGATTTAAGGAGCAATAAGTAGGGTGCAATATTAATACACTTAAGGTGCAATATTAATATACTCAAGGTGCAACATTTTTTCATTTAAGGAGCAATGGTTATTTTTTTCCAAAATGGGAAGTTTGATTTAAGGAGCAATGAGTAGGGTGCAATATTTTTTTTTAATTTTTTTTTGCAAGGCAAATTTTTTTTTATTAATCATTGAAGAAGTTACAATGACTAAAAGGAGCAAGGAGACAACATCAAATACAAAGATTCAATGCCAAATCCGAGACCCAATCCTCGATTGGCAAGGAACCAACCAAAGAACCCCAAGAGCCGAAGCCCAAACCTATTGCGTCAAAGCCCACACCCTATGGGCCAAACATTGCCCCAAATTATACAATGGAAGCACAAAAGCCGCACAGAACTAGTGAAAAGACGAGCGCAACCAACCAACGCCGGAACCCGGGGAACATGCCCCTATTGCTGCTCCATAGGTCGCTACGACCACCCCTCCACCGCAACTGCCAACTCACCACAACTCACCACAGGCCATCACATTCAATGAAAACAATAGCAAACCTGAATGATGCATTTGGCCTGGGCCCACCTATGCCACGCCTACACCTTCTTTGTCAGCACCTAGAACCCCACAAAGTCACAAACCATTCACCTAAATCAAGAAGGCAGCCAATTCACCTGTTTCTTGAAACCCCACAAGCCTCCCATGCTTTTATGCATCCAAGACTAAAGCTCACAACCCCACGAAATCCACTTGCCCATACACCGCAACCCAAACTATTGTGTTCCCCATGCTGCTGCACTGCCCAAGAAACACCAAGAGGCCGGAAAACCCCCTGCCGGAAAAACACCAAAACGACCCCATAACTGCTGCTGCCCTCCACCAGCATTTACTGCCAGATCTAATGCCACCGCTCCAAAGTCCAAAACCGCCTCACCACCACCTAAAAAAACCAAGCCACCGGATTAATGCAAAACCCCAGCGCACTTAGCAGCCACTCCTCAAACCACTGCCGCAACAAAGCCCCCTGAACTAACCCCTCCAAAACACTGCTTCCCGAACCCAAAGACAAGCCGAACCACCACCTTTGCATACAAAGCTCCAGAGACACCCCAATCACGCCGAACCGCCTGGACAACACCAAAGCGACACCACCTGGGCCTTCCGAAAAGCAGAAACGCAGCCACCTGAGGCCGAACCTACCCTCCAACAGTCGCTCCACCTCAAGACGAGCACCAGCCGCTCCAGCCCTACGCAACTGCAGCCGGACGCACACCCACACAGTCCCACCACCAGACGCACACCCAACACTAGTCGTTAGGCCAAACCAACCGTATTCATACAACAATGAACCCGACGTGAGGGATGCAAGGTCCGACAAGCCGTTAGGCGAGAGAGATCGATCCCAACAGAGCGATCCCGGCCAGGAACAAAATCTGATGGGGGTGGGGGAAACACTTCGGGAGCAAAGAAAGCAAAAGAGGGGGAAAGGGAAAGAGGGGAGAGAGAATGGGAAAGGAAAAAAGAGAGAGAGCCCGGGGGGAGGAGGAAGACCACTCCCCCCCAGGCGAGTAGGGTGCAATATTAATACACTCAAGGTGCAACATTTTTTCATTTTAAGGAGCAATGGTTATTTTTTTCCAGTATGTGGTCAAACCAAACTTTCGCATTGCACCCTATGTTGGTTCAATTTCGCATTGCACCCTATGTTCATTGTCGTTGCACCTTATATGCAAGTGTGTTGCACACCCAAACAAAAGTATTGTCAAACCAAAGTTTCTGGAAATAAATTTCCAGCATTGCACCTTGGGTCCATTTCTATTGCACCTTTAATGCAATTGTGTTGCACTTAATTTTTTTTTTTCCGGCACCCTGGTCTATTTCAATTGCACCTTTCATGTAAGTGTGTTGCACTAAAAATAAAAATAAAAACATTGCATGTTGCTCCATATTATCAGCATTGCACCCTGGGTCCATTTCTATTGCACCTTTAATGCAATTGTGTTGCACTCTCGAACCAAATCCTTGCACACATATTAGTCGAGTGGGGGTAGTTTTTAACTTGAGGGTAATTTCGTCAATCAATCTTTTGGTGCCACTTATGTGGAATTATTATTTTCCTTATCATTCATGAAGTGATTCCCAAGTGTGTCATGAAAGTGGAATAATTTTCCCTCCTTCCTTCTGAAACGTAATTCCCCCTTCTTAGTTTCCGCTAGAAACACGAGCAGAGAAGGATAAAGTTCCCTCTTTATATGTACAAATCACAAGAAAGTCAAAGTCAAAAAACAGGAATAATATATCGGAAAACCTGGGGGTACCCCATATTAGCACCGAAAATGCATACCCCGCCTTCGGGGACCCACTTTTGGGTCCCACACGAGTGAGCTGATTTTTGGTGGGCCCCCTCGGAAAAATGTTTTAAGAACAATGAACGGTTCGGATTACTCGTGTGGGACCCAAAAGTGGGTCCCCGAAGGCGTGGGGTGCATTTTCGGTGCAAAAATATGGGGTACCCCTAGCAGTACTCATAATATATGCTGATTTTTTTTTATTGTTATCTCTTATTATTATTACATTCAGGTTAAATTTATATATTATATCGTTCATCCTGACAAGAGAAATTCGAAATGTATAAAAATACCAAAAAAAATCATGCAGACCGACTTTTTTGATTTTTTTATCGTCATATATGAACCTTTTCCAATTATAATGTTTTAATTATATATATATATATTTTAATACCTCTCGTTAAGCCGAATGATGGAACATAAAAACTACATCTAGATTTATTAAAAACCTAAGAGAAAATAACCCAAAAAAAACCATACCAAACGCCCCCAAAAATTAGGCCAAAGAGGTTAATTTAATTAATAAATAAACACCCCACATACAATTGGCTAGTCTCCCCTTGGTGCTGGAGATAGAAAGACGGATGTAAAAGTTTAGGGCATTCATAATGGGCTCGCAAAATAGCTCTTAAGTGAGGCTTTTACCTAGCCATTTGCTCAATTATTGTCTTCAATGGACTCCCCATACAAACTCCCAAGGGTGGCTCCAAAGCATGGCTCCTACCACATTTGTTAAATTTAGATAGCATTGTAGCTAGCTCTAAGTGGGACCCAAAGTCTTTTAATCCTTTTTTAATATGATATTTTCAAAAGATAAAGGATTTTTAGTGAGCTCTTGCTAGCCCATTGAGTGCACATATCCTCTTTAAAATGAGCAAGCTATATATATAGGAGTGAAAAAAATGGACCTTAATTAGATTTATGTGTACACCTTAGAATTCAACTTATGAGCTATTTTTAGGGAGCTCACTATGAATGACCTTACTGACCAGTCTGTATTGTGCACCGATTATGGAACTCATCATGAGTGTTATTATTTGATTTAAATCGACCACTCAACAATCGAGTATATATGCATTTATCTCACAGTTTCCTTTGAAATCATTTACTATTTGTTTGATAATGTATCTATCAATGTCTAATCAAGTTGATAATTTTACTTGGAATACCTACTTCGCGAGACAAAACTACTGAATGGTTTCGATTGAGAAACGAGACCTGGGGCGGGTTCCCTAATTAGTGCACAATATGTGTTTTCTAACAATGCATAACACAGACCTAACTCCCAAATATTTGATAAAAGTTCGTAACATAAAAGGTTTCTACAAATGCAGGCGACAATGGTATAAATAGTTGTAGTTGATATTTTGATAAAACACGGTCACACATAAATATAAATATTTGCAATCTTGGGCATCCAGATTTATTAGAAATGGGAAATGTAGAATCTAAGTGTTAGATTTTTGGTGTAGATGCGCAAATTCTTAGGAGGAGATTATTAAAATTTTCACAAAAACTTCAATGGACGGGGGTTCGTTTTTTATAAGGAATATTAGACGTACGGATGTATACAATTTTAAAGTTCTTAAAAAATATAAATGTACAAAAAACCTTTAAACTTTAGTAAGATAGTCGTCTAGACTCATTTGCTCCTCAGTCTATCCTTGTTAGGTAGTTGTGTCAAGATTCATTGATCCAGCTCCGCCATGTCACTTTTGCTACTAGTTTTGGAATTTATTATGAAAATACTTGTAAACGAAAAAACTATGAGCGGGATATTTTAGGTTACCCAAGAGGGCTGACACTGAATTTTCCCGGGCCGGATGGAACTTTATTAAATGGGGCCTTTTATATAATTAACAAATAAAAATATAAAAATAAAAGTACTTTAAAGAAATACTAAAAGTATTTAGTTTAAGAAAATAATACAAGTATTCAACACCATAATAATAAAACGTTGGATAACTATTTTATTATTTCGAATGCAAATTTTACTTATTAAAAACATCACATTTTCTCGCACCAAAAATATTAATTAAGGTTTGATCAACTTTAACATCGAAAAAATTCTTTCACCGGATACAACTGTAATTGGTATGGTCAACTATTTATAAACAATCCACGCATTCAATCACCCATTAGTTTCAAATAATTGAACACTTCTCTTGGCTTTCTTATTTGTTTTGGGGGTTAATTACCTAGAGACCCCTTCAACTATACCTCCTTTGTCAGACAACCCGTAAACTAATTTCGCCTACAAAGAGACCCCTCAACTATTTAAAACTCTCCCAGTCCTACTTCGTGGATCGAATAAAGTGAAAGACACCTTTTGCCTCCCGATCTAGTCCGGGATCCCTAGGTCCGGAACTCATAGTTCCGGATCAAATTTTCATGATCCGAACCGTCCAATGTGTTCAAAAGGTGTTTTCAAGGGTTCATGCGGGAAATCATCAAAAAAAAAAAAAAACCGGGAAGGGCTTGATCCAAACAGCTTTTCGCAAAACTGTAAATCTACAATTTTTGCGAAAAACTGCTTGGATCAAGCCCTTCCCGGTATTTTTTTTGCAAATTTCTCGCGTGGACCTTGGAAAAACACCTTTTGAACACATTGGACGGCTCGGATCATGCAAAAACATCTTTTAAAACCTTCAAAACTCCCAAAAACTTTCAATCCGGGATCCTTGACTGGAGTACCTCGCCTAGTGATTAATTACAAACCACTAAATACTGCCTTAGAATGGATCAGATACCCAATTCCCAACAAAAAAGACCTCATTAATAGATTACATAATGCTACAATATTCTCAAAATTCGATCTTAAAAGTGGCTTCTGGCAAATACAAATTCATCCAAAAGACAGATACAAAACTGCTTTTACAACCCCTTTCGGACATTATGAATGGAATGTAATGCCGTTTGGATTAAAAAATGCTCCTAGTGAATTTCAAAATATAATGAACGATATATTTAATCCATTTAGTCATTTTATTATCACATATATTGACGACATACTCGTCTTTTCTAATACAATAGATGAACATTGGAAACATTTAAAATCCTTTCTACAAACCATCAAACATAATGGCTTAGTAGTTTCAGCACCCAAAAAAGATAGCAAGATAGCAACAACACCTCAAAAGCAATTGGCCCTTACAACTAGTACTATGGCTATTTCCCCCATTGAACTAGTCAATAGATACCAAGTCCTTAACCCAACACCCAAAAGCCAATACGGATCTAGTTCTTCACTAGCATACCCACCAATTACCCAAAATTATACCCCTGTAAACCAAATTATAGGAACCTCTTCTCAACCTATTATTCCAGCAAAAACTATTTATATTGCAAAATCTCAATTACAAAATCTATTTTACATAGAACCATCTTTTCAACATATAAAAAATCCAAATGATCTGGCTTTACATTATTTCCCAGAAAATTGGCACTTTGTTCCACATAATCCAGACAAATCAATATCTTTTTATAAAAAAATCCTTGAGCACACTCATTCTGTTGTCTTTAAACAAACTCATGACGCAAAAGATAGCACAATTATCAATTACCAATCATTCTACATCCACAAAATAATTAGTATTTCTGAATGGGGTCATCCCTCAAATCTTCAACCACTCCCAGATAATCAATTATTTTTTAATTATTATGATTATATTAATGCCTGGTCTTATGCATTATTATTTGAAAATTCAAAATTCTCCCATTCCTGGTTCTTCCAGTTCGATCAAAATTTCAATTCTCCGTTTCCTACTTGGTTTCTTCGCTGGTGGTCTCAAATGGGAGCCAGTAATGACATTATTCCCAAAAATCTTCTTGATCAAGTCGACTACTTTTACTCTAAACAAAAATTAAACCTTCATCAAAATCAATTCCCTAGGCTCCTCCTTTTTATTGCAAAATATAAAGTTGCTTGGATTTTCAGATGGAAATATGTTATCTCCGATAATGTTGTTTGCCGCCAATTTTTGATCAAATGGTGGAATAAGTTCAATATCCAGCAAGTAATTGATCAAGTCCAGAATGACTTCAAAACAAAAGTCCCAAAACCAGTCCAGATCCATGATAGACCTCCATCTCCATATATGATTTCCAATATCAAGCTTGATAGTCCTACTACAAGCTCTCCTCCTCCAAAATCACCCAATCAAACAATAATCAAATTTGCCCAACAACTCATCATGCAAGCTGCTCAAAATCCAAATCAAGAAGCAAGCAAGGCATTACTCCAAATTGCTACTGACATGCTAAGTCAGAGTCAAGACACTGAAGCATCAACTTCCTCAACACCAGAGCAAAATCCATTTGATTCTCTATTTCAAGATTCCCAAGATCCCAATGAATTATAAACACTAATTTTTTTCTTTTGATGCAGGAACTGATACTTTACTTCCACAATACCTCTGTTATCACTCACTGATAATAGCTGAGAATCAATCATCCCCACTGGATGATGGTGAAAGCGTGAGTACAAAATCTAAGGTGTGAAAATGAATCATGATCAAATTGAACTTTCCCTTTTAATTAATCCATTGGCCACTTGGGCAGAGCTCAATAGAAGGAGACGTATTCGTGACCATTTACACCATATTTGGACACGTTTTCTTTTAGAACCCAATACCAAAATAAATATCAAATTATGGATAAAAAGCATGAATCGTCTTCTTGCTTTTTATGATAAAACCGCCTACAGCCATCCAGTTCTTAATAACAATATCATTTTCTTCAATGATAGCGATAAAACGGATTATTTTTGGTTTAAGTTCGTAGTCAAAAGACTACAAAAGAAACTTAAACTGCTGTCCCAACCATGATCCAAGATCAACACCCATCATGCCATTTATGGGGCCCAAATGAAATCAGCATGAAAAGGATGGAAATCACTACCTTTATCTCATGCCTTTTTCATCATCAAAATGAAATGATCGCACAAAGAAAAGCAATCAGCAAACATGTGGAGCAACATTGTGGGTTCCACCTTTCAACTTTCCCTAATATTTTCTACAAAGAAATTATGGGATCAAGCTTTCCAGCAAGATCATTTTCCTCCAGCAATTATCATTTCATATGACCCCACATGATCAACAGTGGCATGATTCCACATTTCTATTATCTGTCAATTTCCCCAGACATCATTATCCATCCAAAACCTTCAACAAAGTTGTGGGACCCAACTCTCCCACAAAAATCGTCATTCAACAGATGACAAGAAGAAACTCTTTCCCACCGAAAGAGGAATCCCAAGTCAAAAGCAACATCAATTTCTGCTCTCTTTTCCACCGAAAGAGGACTGCCAAGTCAAAAGTAGCATAATTATCAATTACCATTCCAAATATTCATGATTGTAAACAGGGTTCCTTATTCTATAAAAGGACTCTCAATATCAGTAAGTAGGCATCTTGCATTTTTCAGAGTTATTTTTACAACTCTTCTTCCTCTCTCTCAACTCTACTTTCCCTCGACCCATCTCTCTCAACTTCTTCCTTCCCCCCCATATGTACCAGTAGCTTCAAGTAAGCCTTTCAATTCAATACAATGATTTGAATTTACATTTTCATTATCTGTTTTAATTATTGTCTTTATTATGGCCGGTTCTACCGCACAGAGTATTAAAACAGGCGGTTAAACCAGCCATAAATCATGCATAATAATAAGGGCAGAACTACAATCCTAGCCTTCAACTTCTCAAATCCAAAATCAAGCCAACCCCATTGTAGGGACCCGCAGAACCAGCACTTGCCAGAGACGAGGATGTGGACGAACGGTTGGCCAGCGTCGTGGACGTGGGCCGACGGGATCTAACAGATACCGTGCCTTTTTTGCTTCAGAAGATGCACTTTGGGACTTTAGGGACTCCTTCCAAATACCGGCCGATGTGGAGCTTGAATTAATTCCTTTAGATCCAAACACACACCATCTCCCTCAACGTGATGAGACCGTAGTCCCTATTTTTGCTATCTGTGCCGCAGGTCTGCGATTCCCCATCCAAACCTTCACCCGCGAATTCCTTCATGTCTTGGATGTGACCCCGGCGCAATTGAGCCTAAACACTTTTAGAATTGTAAACTGAATAGCAGAACTTAAGAGAATCCATAACTTGGAATTCACCTTAGACGACCTGTTCGGCATATACTACATTGGTCAGAACCCGATGGCCGGCCGTATCTTCCTCTCCCCCAGATCAACGGAGAGTGTAGTTAGCTTATTTTCTACCTAAGGTCTTCCTATCACCTCGCTCCTTGACTCTGACAAGTACGCAAACGATTTTGTGTTTGTTAGAGGCAATTGGGAGTTCGGTCCCAACGAGCCCAATGTTTATCCGGTGCCACGCACTGCCAAACCTGCAATCGGTAATTTCTCTATTGTGGACGGTCGACCTCCACGCGCCGGTTTTTTGAAAAAAATAGAGTCGCCACCCGGGTTTTTAGAAAATGATTTGGGACCCGAGAAACCGTTTTGAGAAAAATGATTGAGAAAATGATTTAGAAAACAACTTGAAAATCAGAGATTCGTTTTGGATTCGGGAGCCAGGTTACGAATGGGGAAGGGTTTTAATGCACCCCATTCGCCCGATTAAAAATCGGTCTTTACTAAACATTTATGGGATTTTTAGAAAATATTTTGTTGCCGAATATTAACAGATAAACATTTTAAATCAAGCAAAACAAACGATAATAATGAAAAAACAAGTAACTAATATGTAATTTACAGTAACCATACGAAAATCCAAAGTTTAAACTGTTCGTGCAAGGCGCTGTTCAAAATTTTGATCTTTACACGAAAAGTGTAACGTGCGGCACACTGGATGTACCGTGCGGCCTTGTTCATCAACCCAACGGTCAAATTTTCAAAGAAGCGCAGTACGGTACTCCAGGTGTACCGTGCGGTACAGAGGGAGTACCGTGCGGCACTGTTGGCTGCACAACAGTTTTAAACTTTGGGTTTTCGAACAGACTGAAATGGAGGCACATTCAAGGCATGGAATATGATTAAAAATGAACTATTTTGAAGGAGAAAATAGTATGTTCAGATACGGAATGTCCCTCCTTATTGAATCGCTCCGTACGAGGCGATGTTTTCACCGTACGACGCGACCGGGAGGTGTGAAATGAAAAATGGTTTTTGCTATAACATGGGTACACCGAATGTGGAGATGATATTGATCATCATCCCACATCCGGTACCCCTCCCCTCAGGGCATTAAGTTACGAAATCGGCGAAACGGGATTATACCTTTGGTGAGAAACTCTCGGATTGAACCTTCTTTAAGACTTTTTGAGCGCGGTTTTGATCTTCTTTGGACCTCGACTTCACTCTAGTACTGTGAGAATGATGATTGGAGATTGGGACGTAAATGAACTTTAAATGTGAACTTCGCGGCTGTGGACCGAAAACAGGGGGTTGAACCTTGGGTTGGGTTTTGTTTTGGAAGAGAGAGTAGGATTGATTTATGGGAATTATAGGTGAGGATGGATATGGCTTAGGATAAGAATGGTATTTTGGCAGAGCTCAGGGGTGCAACTTCATGGTCTTCCTTCACGATTTTTCGATGATTTTTCCGTTGGAATCGATCAACTTATATAGGGGATAAGTGAACGTAATCACCAAGTTTTCTTGGCCCTTACTCATGGTGATGATGGCATAGGAGATAGCCTCTTCTGTTCGTACGCAACCATCGGAGCAGAGGGGTGCGTTTGTCAACAATTTGAGCTGCTGGGCGCTCTGCAAAAGCTGGGAGACAAGTGACAGTGCCGTACGGCACACAAACTGTGCCGTGCGGCACACTTACTGTACCGTGCGACACAACTGGCCGCCAAAATTCAAAAAGCTGCCGTACGTGACCCTGGCTGTTTCGTGCGTGAGAGATGAGTACCGTGTGGTACTTTTGATCAAGTTGACTTGAAGATTTTCAATCCGAGAGACTTTCCGGGTATTCCTTTTCATCATCGGGGATTAAACATGTACGTGAACATCTCATTTTTGGGGTGTCTACATCTATTAAATACTCCTGTATTATTATTTTTGAATCGGCCACTGATCATTAACTTCTGTGTTGCAGACAAAACCCTTGCTTCTACCCGGCAACGCTACGCCAACTGGCAGAGGATTGAAGCTCTGTTTCGGGTCCAAAACCGAGCAGCCCCTGCGCTCCTTGGTTACGTGCCGAATTACAACACAACTCTTGATCAACAGTGGAGGCAAAGGCGTGCCGAAAAGCTTGCTGCCGAAGATAGGATCCTTTCCCAACAGGTGTCGAACGTACCTCCTTCAGCCACCACATCTCGCCTTCCAGCATCTGTGCCTCATCCATCAGATCCCCCATCGTCGCCGGACCATCCACTTCGTGGGTCCAAGCGCCTTCCGATAGATAGAGATTCTCCTGACCCGTTCTCATCTATCGACGACATTATGGGGCGCTGATTTACCCCCAAGCCTCTCCTGTATACTACCGGGGCCCCTTCCGTCCCTGTTTCCACCAACCTTCAGACACAAGCCCCTTCCACTGTTGATGCCCAACCTACGGTCTCTGAACAGGAGAGACGAAAAGACACCGAGCAACAGACGTTGAAGAGAGTCGTACTGTCGTTTCTTCCACTCTTGGGGGTAGTAACGTCGGTCAGTCGTCTTTATCCCCCAACGAAGCCGACAACCTCAACAGGACAGAGGCTCCGGTTGAAAATCCAAACCCCGACGATATTCCATGGTCTCCAACACTCTCCTACTGAAACCGTCCGTTGACACAAAATGATAGCATTCGGGACAATCCCGGTTTATCCTTGGCCTTACTAAAGGCGGTGGAATTGCCGAAAGATAAGGCCCGAGTGGAGAAAGAAGCCGGAGATGCCTTTGTCCTAGCCTTTCATCATACGTTTGCAGTAAGTATTTACCATTCTTCAAAGTTATCTAATTATGCCGAAAACTTATATTCGTGCGCAACAAATTGCTGTTGGGGACGGCGTTAGGGACGGCCTCCAAGAGCGCAACAAATTGTTGTTGGGGTTTGAAAAGAAGGTGAAGGCTCTGTCAAATGAAAACGCTTGGCTGAAGGAGGAGAACGCCAAGGCTAAAACTGATGCTTCTTCGGCGTTGAGGGATGCTGCCGAAAGCAAGAAGGCCATGGAGGAGCTAACCCAAAAATATACCGAAGCTGTTCAAAGGCCGCCTCTCTTCAAGCCGAGGTAGACAAGATACCCGGGCTCTTGAAGGTGAAGGAGGACGAGATGTGGGATGAAGCTGAAAAAACAATTACCAAGGCCTATGAGGATCAAGTGTCGAGCCTACTGCAATACGGCTGCCAGTTTGCTTGGAAAGCTGCACTTGAAGTAGCTGGGGTGCCATCCTCCTCTGCCCTTTACACCGAAGTCCCTACATGTCCTCGGCCTACGGCTCCCGACGCTTCAACCTCAACGGCCAATCCCCCAGGGATGTTCCGACGATAGTTCTCGATGGTCAGCCGATACACGAGGAACCTTTGCCGTAGGGATTGTTTTTTAGCGTTGTGAGGACTTAACTTTGTTTTGTTTTGTTTTGTTCAGGCTGGTGCCAAACTTTCGGCTTTCACCGAGCCTTGGTTTGTAATAACTTTAAATACCGACGCTCACCTAGGTCAGTCTTACTTTGTTTTTTATGCACTCAAATTTATCGTGCATTTCTTACTATCCTCTTCCCCCATTCTGGGTTGTGTTAGGATATTAACGCAAGCCTGAATGCATGCATCTTATCCTATCGTAGAACGTTTTGTACCTCCGGTCTTAAAATACCCCGGATCAAAATGTTACATGCCAAATTAGCATTATTGGTTCGGTCATTCTTACCGATCATACTAATCACACTAATTTCAAGATATCTGTGAACACCCCGCGGAAGCGCGAAAGTCCACGAAAACGGTTGCGATTTGAAAAATGGTTTGATTGGTTGAATGGAGTCGCCACCCGGATTTGAGGACCATACCCGAGAAACCTTTTTAAAATGACTCTTTTGCCCTTGAAATGGAAAATGCTTTACCGGTCTCCAAAATGAGATTTCTCGGGTCCAGGAGCTAGGTTACGTGAGGGGAAGGAATTTAAAGCACCCCTCACGCCCGGCACATTTACCGGTCTCTACTAAATGTTTGAAAAGATTTCGAAAACATTGTTTAGATGGACTTCTAAGACAGATTTATACGAAAGCACGACAAATGCATCAATAAGATTAATGAAATATGGGTGGATACTTGTGCAAAGTATTATGAGTGGATGACTTATTATGCAAAAGATGCTAAAATTACACTAACATGCCCTAAAACTGCCCTAGAATACCCCAGAAACTGTTCACAAATCCCCTTTTATATCACACCTGGATGGAATCCAGGCGCCTGGAAATGATCAATCCAGGCGCCTGGATTGGGTCCAGGCGCCTGGAAAGGGTCAATCCAGGCGCCTGGATTGCCTTCCAGACAAAAACTCCAAAATCCCATTTCTTTTAGAAATCAACAAGCTCAATGCTCTGATCAACTCACATGCATTCTGGAAAGTGTTTGGCAACACAGTAAATGAATTTAAAACCTAAATGTGACTCAAATACAATGAAATAATGCTAGAATGCAACAATAATGCAATGATAAATGCCTATTTTAGATAAATAAAATGGGTTTAGATAACACAGAAAATCTCATCTTTAAACCTTCAAGATTAATTGATCAGAATCTAAAAATTAGTGCATAAACTCATATCAATGTTTCCTACTTGCATGATCCCCTTTTAAAACATGATTGCAACCTTAAAACACTCTAAATGATCATCCTAGCAAAGTTCAGAATGTGAAATTTTCATAACCATGGATCAAGGTATGCAAATGGTGTACCAAAACAGATCAAAGTATGAAAGGAAACAGAAACATGATAGAGAAAAAGGGGATCCAGGCGCCTGCATGGAGGGAATCCAGGCGCCTGGACCCAATGCAGGCGCCTGGAAGGTGATGATCCAGGTGCCTGGATTGGGATCTGAGACACAAACTGAACTTTTGCTGTTGATAACTTCTAGACCTCTCTCAAACCCTCTACTGGTATAGATGACCAAAGAGAGCTTGATTGAGTCCCCCCTCAGTGCCTTTTTGAACACATTGGTAGGAAAAACTACCTTTTGGTTTGATCAAGAACTTGAAATGGTTTTTAGAATGGATTTTGTAAGAATATGGCTTCTGATTCTTTGGTTTACTGAACTAAAAGGGGAGTTTGTGGATGTATTGATGGAATTCAGTTGACAGAGGTGTATAGATGTTGGATTTATGAAGTAAAAGGGTGATTTTTGGAGTTGAAATGGGTTGAACTTGAGGGATGATGGGTGAGTTGAGTTTTCTGGAGCAATTTAGACAGAGTAACAGCTGAGTAAGAGGGTAATTCTTCAGCCCCTAAAATGAGAGAGAAGGGCTTAATTTATAGGCAAGCAAGGGTCCAAAGAGGGCCACTTGAACCTTTCAAAAGGGTAAGGGATCACCTTAGGGGTAAACATAGGTGTAATGATCTTTCTCTCACTTCCTCTAACTGAACTCTGCAAGAAAATCCTCCAAGATCGTTCCCGCCCACTAACAAACTTAAAACACACTCAACCTGGACTGATATCCAGGTGCCTGGATTGTGCAATTCCAGGCGCCTGGATTGAATCCCTTCCAGGCGCCTGGATTTGGCCAATCCAGGTGCCTAAAAGTGCAATCCAGGTGCATGTGTTGTGAAGTTCTGGGCAATTCCAGGGTATCAAGAGGTATTTTGGTAATCTCATGGGAGGTTATTGGTGGGGTTTTTCAAGTTTTTGATCAAGCCTTGCGCGTCCTCATTAGGCATTTTCATCATCGGGGAAGTTCTGGAATCCCGAGGGTCCGGATTGGGGTGTCTACAATATCATCAACTGAAACATTCAATAAATGAAAGTTCATTGTATTCAAACCGTCAGTTTTACATCGGAGTCAAACTTCGGTTACACTATCGATCACTTAGACAAAACACTGACTCCAAATTTCATCTACTTCCACCCTTACCAGGGGGATCTTTTAGGGATTAAAAATAAACCGTCGGCAACATGCCAAGAAAACATAAACTTCGGCAACATGCCGTTCAAAAATAAATGGCCACTAAGCATAATAGCGACGTAGGTTGTTAGCATTCCAAGGCCTCGGTACTGGGGTTCCATCCAATGCCTCCAGCTTGTATGATCCTACCCCAACGATCTTAGTGACTCTGTATGGCCCTTCCCAGTTTGGATTCAGCTTCTTCTTTTTGCCTTTCCCGACTTCCTTCCTTAGAACAAGGTCGTCGGGCTTGAAGGGCCGAAGCCGAACAGACTTGTTGTAAGTCTTGGCCAACTCGTTTTGGTACGCCGCAATCTTGATTCTTGCGCGATCACGTTTTTCCTCGGCCAAATCATGGCTTAGTTGGATTGCCTCGGCATTTTGGGCTAGCCCAAAATTTTGAGTTCTCTTCGTCGGCCACATAAGCGTTGTAGGGATTACAGCCTCCATCCCAAAAGCAAGGGAATAGGGGGTTTGTCCCGTGGATCGCCTTGGGGTTGTGCGGTATGCCCATAAAACATGGTAGAGTTCCTCCACCCACTTCCCCCTTTTTAGCCATCAACCTCCTTTTTATCCCCGCAACAATGGTCTTGTTAGTGGACTCAGCCTGGCCGTTGCATTGTGGGTAATGGGGCGTCGAAATGGCAAAGTGCTAGGAGATACAAGAGTTGAGAGCTTCTCTCTCTAGATTCTAGAGAGAGAATGCACTCCTCTTAATTCCTATCTAATTTTTTCACAAAATCTACCAAACTTTGTTTGGTTCATCAGGAGATGTGGAACATTGATCTACCATATATCTGTTATAGGGGTAACTTCATGCCCTATTCTTCCTCTCAAATCCCCTATCCAGTAAGGGCTTTGTTGCAGCCAGCTCCGAAAACTTCAGTGCGCGTAGGCCAGAACAACCTGACGCACTTCGGCCCCTAGGGGGCCTAGATTAGCTGGGTTGATGTTTATGGATACTGCTAAGGAGGTCCTGGGATCATTTATTAGAAGTGGACAATAGAGTCGTTGTGTCTAAATACTACAACAATCTGTTTTTTCTTTCTGATTTTCAACTCCACACCCACCCTTGGGTCCATCTACTGTCATGAGGTTTTGTCCAACATAGACAAACTGGGTATCAACCAAAGGGGTCGATTTCTTCATCCTTTCAGCCAGCGTGAGGTAGTAATCCATGTTTAGTTCTCATCCAAAGGGGTTTCACGCTACATAGTTATGGAGCTTCAGCTCTAGCACTGCTAGCACTGCTACTTTTCTTCCTCGCGTATCAGTTCTCCTCCTCTATGTGTCAATGGTGTCACGGTGGAGGGGGTAATACCATTGTGGATCTTGGCGCTACAGGTAAGTCGAAGGTAGTACTAGAAATGGGTTCCTCTCTTATGTGTTGAATTTGTCCTTGGAATTCACTAAGCTCCATTTTTGGGGCTGCTATACACCCTTTAATTTGTTCTTTTCTTCGTTTTGAGAATGGAACGGATCTATGGGTTTTAAACCAGAAATTTCAGATTGAATGGTTGGAAAATTGTGCAAAACCTGGGTTCTTCTGGTTCATCGTTTTTACTCGAGAGGGACGAAGACTGTGGGGCCCACCCCATGTATCAAATCACATGGGGTGCAGAGTTAAAGGTGGATGCCCGCTGCCCTTGGGACCCACTTCATACTTTATGTAAACTAAAAGGTGAACTTGAAGATTCAAAAGCCTTGTCTTCAATTGTTATTCGAGTGGTGCACAGTTGTCAAATGCAACAATTCAATGGAAGTGGTCTGAGTGGGTCCGATGGAACAATTCAATGAACCGTACAACTTTCAGCAAATTGCTAGTATGTGCAGTCAACTTCAATCCCAATAAACAAGAAATCTGATGGGTCTTTGTGGGTTATCACATGGTCCATAGCTGTTCCTTGGTTGAAGGGGTTGTGGGTCACAGGTGGTACATTTTAAATCAACTTTCACGTGAAGACAGATTGACCAAGTGGAGGCCTTTGTGCCCGGAACAACATTGGCTTTTGTGCGCATTATAGTGGGACCACAACTTTGGTCTCACTCTGATAATTTTGTTTAAACATTAGTATCAACCTTTGGGTTTACTATATAATTAGGAATTTTTGCAAGTTTATCCCTACCCTAGCGGGTTGTGCTAGGACCTCCAAAATGCCCACCCCGACGGGTTGTGTCGGGGAGTACGCAGTTTTTCTTTCTTTTCATTTTGTCCTCCCTGGGGTATGCCCCTTGTAGGCTGTACATTCGTTTAGCCCCTTTTAATTTTAAGCTGAATTATCCAAAAAAAAAAAATGGGGCGTCGAATTGTAGAACCTCACGTTATGCTCGGCCAAGAAGGCTTCCATAGGAGCACTAGTGAATTGGGTTCCATTGTCAGCTACTATCGCGTACGGCGAACCAAACCTCGTAAATATGTTCTTCCATAAGAAGCTCTTGACATCCTCGTCGGTTATGTGAACCAATGGCTTAGCCTCTACCCACTTCGTGAAATAGTCGGTGGCTGTAATCAGATGCTTGAACCCTCTTGGTGTCGTAGTCAACGGACCGACTAAGTCAATTCCCCATTGAGCAAACGGCCATGGGCTTTCCAATGGATTGAGTTCTTTTGCCGGTTGTCGTGTAATCGGCGCAAATCATTGGCATCGGTCGCAGAGCTTTGCATACTCCACGCCGTCTGCTTCCATGCTTGGCCACCAATAGCCTTGCGTGATCGCCCTATGAGCAGGAGTACGGCCTCCCGTGTGGGTGCCACAGTTTCCCTCGTGCAAATCCTGTAAGATCATTTGGATTTCGCTTGGGTGGACAACTTTCAGCATCGGCCCAGTCCAGGATCGTCGGTACAAACTGTTATCTTTGCTGAGCGCGAATCTTGATGACTTCAACATTATCTTCCGAGCCTCTCGTTTGTCCGTTGGCAGTATATCATCCCTTAGATATGCTATTACATTATCCATCCAGCTAGGCCCATACATTGACATCATAACTTCTTCCACTGGAGCATCTTCTATTGTCGGCCTATCAATGTTCCCAATTGTTATAGTGCGGCTACTTCCGTACTCACACGTGGCTGCTAGTCCTGCCAGTGCATCGGCATGGCTATTGCAGTTCCGTCCCACCTGCTCCATCTTCAGCTTGGAGAAGTCTGTGGACGGCCCACCGAGATTCGGCGCGATTCGCATTCGAAAAGATTGTGATTGTTTGAGTCGCCACCCGGATTTTAGGTCTGAACCCGAGAAACCGATAAAAAGATGACTCATTTACCCATTTGAAAAAGGATTTCACTGATCTTGATAAGACCAAAGATTTCTCGGATTCGGGGGTTTGGTTACGAGAGGGGAAGGGTTTTACGGCACCCCTCTCGCCCGGTCCGTGAACCGGTCTCTACTCGATGTTCCGTGGGATTTTAATGAATATTCAAAATTCGATTTATTCACAACATAGGGAAGTTGGGGATGGGAACCACATAAACAATTAAAAACATGAGAGATATATCTAAGGTGGATGCTTGTGCTTGATGGTTTATATAAATGATGATGATGATGATAAATGGA
Source organism: Vaccinium myrtillus (assembly GCA_016920895.1). Taxonomy (NCBI): domain Eukaryota; kingdom Viridiplantae; phylum Streptophyta; class Magnoliopsida; order Ericales; family Ericaceae; genus Vaccinium; species Vaccinium myrtillus. The sequence goes on from CM029279.1 coordinate 15,583,144, forward strand.
ATTATTACAAATATTTGCAAAGACATGAGAAATTATAGAAATTATACAACAAACCCAGAAAATAAAAATATTGTGGCCCAACAAACTGTTTTACAAACTGGATTCCGAAATAGGGATTGAGCGCTCAAAGACAGAGGCTTGAGCGCTCAAACCCCTCAAACCAGCTTGAGCGCTCAAGGCCCATGGCTTGAGCGCTCAATCCAGTTCCAGGCTTCTGTGATTTTACTCTCTTTTCCACAGCTTCTCTTCTCATTCTTTACAAGATCAACACTGATCAAACGTTTTTCAAAGGAAATCAAATAAAATAGACGGATTGATCCTTAAAAGAATAGGAAGAGAGAAGAATCCCCATAGATTAATCAAGAAAATACTTTCGAAAAGAGGAATAAAAGAAAAATCCAGATTCCAAACACTACAATAACAACACACACACACTACCAGCAAAACAGGACCATGGTCCATCATCGAAACAATGAAGTAAACAACAAAATGCCCAAGAACAGCTTGAGCGCTCAAGTTATTAACCTTGAGCGCTCAAGCCATAAACTGGCTTGGCAATTTCTGACTTAAAGAAAGGATGGTCGATGATTCTCAGGACCTTAAACCTTTTGAACAAGAGTAAAGAAGGAAGATCCAGTCACTGTTTTGCATTTAAAATGGAATTTTACAAAGGTATTGATCTTTGATCATCATAACTTAGTTAACAAATGTTCATGCATGTGTTTCAGAAATGAATACAAACTGTTTTGAGAATCGCATGAACACAGATAGCTATTAAACAATGATCAAAGCCCAGAAATGGTACAAAAGTTTGCAAAACAGAAACTATTCAGAACTGGGTTTGAGCGCTCAAGGCCGGAGGCTTGAGCGCTCAACCCCTGTTACAACTGCAGATTTGAAAACTCTTTCTAAACCATTTTTAGACCTTTGTGAGTTCAATACAAGTACAAAGAACTTGATTGAACTCACTGGTCCTCCTCAGATGAACCAAAACAGTGAGTTCATCACATGTTTACTACCTTTGCGGAAATGCTTATGGTTTGAAACTTGATTCTGGGCTTGTGGATGGAAGATTGTGGATGATTTGGCTTATATTGTAGCCGAATTGGACAATGTATGTGGTTGGTTGATGATCAAGAATAGAATTTATGGATTTGGATGAGCGGTTTTGCTAATGGTTTTGATGGTAAAGGGTGGTTTTGTAGAGAGAGAGAGAGATGATCGATTTTTCTGGAGGATTTGAGAGATGGAGTGTGGGAGTTGTTAACTTCCAAAACCGGGGGTGGAGGGTGGATTTTATAGAGTGAGTGGGAGGGAAGAGAGGAGAGAGAAGGAGTGGGTTTTGGTATTTTGGGAGTATTTTTGGTGTATTTCTGGAGTTAGTGGGATGTATGTACGTATAGAGATCGTAGCAGATCATCCCCAGACGCTCCCATGCAGAAAATCTCATGATTAGATATTCTGCAGGTTGCTGAGTGGATCAGAGTTGAGCGCTCAAAGCCGTTGGCTTGAGCGCTCAAGGTGCTTCCTCCTGGTTGAGCGCTCAAGGCTAGGGGATTGAGCGCTCAGGGTGCTTCCTCCTGGTTGAGCGCTCAAGGCTAGGGGATTGAGCGCTCAGGGTGCTTGATGGCAATTTGCTGGCTTGGCTTGGTTTTTTTTTTTTTTTTGGGTAATTAAGCTTGAAATAAAAAGAAGGCAACAGAATATACAGCCTACAAGGGGCATACCCCAGGGAGGACGAAAAGAAAAGGAAAACAGAAAAGAAAAGAAAAAGGAACGGTGCGAGAAAGATGGCCATAAAGGCAAGTACAACAGTGCAAACCTAACTATTGGATGCTTAATAAACAACGGCCCCGTGAATCTCCACAGCAATTGAACCCTGGAACGTTGAACCTTGATGTGAATGAAACCTTGAGATGGGGTGCAGCTTGTGGGATGGGACTTGGATCTAATATGGAGTGTGATGCTTGGGAGGACACTCAACAGTGTTTGGTTTGGTTTGGGTTATTTTGGTTGCTGCTTGGTTAATTTGGTCAAGTTCAAGTCAAACTTACAAGTTCCAGGTAATCATGATTGGTCCGCTTCATCATTGGAAATGCTCGAGTGCATTTTGAATTCAAAATTGGGGTGTCTACAAAGTCGTTGATCAACTCTTTCACCGAGGATACGTACTTTGTCATTCGGTCATCTCGGGCCTCGTACTCTCCTGTTACTTGGTTTACCACCAGCTTAGAATCACTGTATACCATCAAATCATTAATACCCAGCCCTTTTGCAATTTTGAGACCGGCTATAAGAGCCTCGTATTCGGCTTCATTGTTGGATGCCGAAAAATTCAATTTCAGGGCATGTTCATGAGTTGTTCCACAAGGAGAGATTAAAATGATGCCAGCCCCGGATCCCTTGAAATTCGATGCTCCATCAACGAAAAGCTTCCATATGTCTCCGTGGACCATTTCCCATGGTCCCTCCTTTTCCTCATTCTGTGTTTCTCCATCGGCTTCAATCTCCACGGCTGGTGATAATTCGGCCACAAAGTCTGCCAGTACTTGGGCTTTTATCGCTGTTCGAGGCCGATATTCGATGTGATAGTTGCCAAGTTCTATGGCCCATTTGGAGATCCGATTCGAGAGATCGGCCTTCCTAAGCAAAGCTTTCAATGGGTATGCAGTTAAGACGATGATCTTGTGAGCTTGAAAATACGGCTGCAGTTTTCGTGCGGCAATAACTAAGGCAAATGCGAGTTTTTCCAACGGCAGATACCTTGTTTCGGCGTCAAGCAGAGTCTTGCTTGTGTAATAGATGGGCATATGATCTTTCTCCTCTTGCCGTACCAAAACTGAGCTTACGGAGTGAGGATATACGGCGAGATAGAGATACAAATCCTCTCCCTTCTCTGCCGTGGTCAACAACGGTGGGGAGCTGAGGTACGACTTTAACTGTTCGAAAGCGACGTTGCATTCGGAGGTCCATACGAACCTCTTGTTGGCTCCCCTCAGTGTTCCAAAGAATGGTCGACATTTATTTGACGCTTTGCTGATGAAACGGTTAAGTGTCGCCGCCATTCCAGTCAGCCGTTGTACCTCTCTTATTCTGGTTGGCGGCCTGAGGTTCTGGATTGCGGTGATTTGACTTGGGTCGGCTTCTATCCATCTCTTTGTCACCAAATAACCGAGGAATTTACCAGAGCCGACGTCGAAAGCACATTTTTCAGCATTCAAACGTTGCTTGTGTCTCTTTAGAATCCCGAAGACATCGGCCAGATCAGCCAAGTGATCTTCCTCTCTCTTACTCTTTACCACCATAGTGTCGATATAGGCTTCGACGGTATCGTGTAATTGGGCACCAAACATCCATGTCACCATGCGCTGGTATGTAGCCCTATCGTTTTTAAGCCCGAACGGCATCACTTTGTAGCCATAGATGCCGAGAAGGGTGATGAATGCCGTTTTGTCCTGGTCCGGTTCGTGCATCGCAATCTGGTGGTATCCCCGACTTGCTTCCATAAAGCTGAATTTAGCATGTCCGGCGGTCGCATCCACTAACTGGTCGATACGTGGTACGGGAAAACAATCTTTGGGACAAGCGTCGTTTAGATTAGTGTAATCCACACATTCCCGCTTTTTCCCGTTTTTCTTCGGTACCACTACCGTATTAGCTAACCACGTAGGGTACTATACTTCCTTGACGTAGTCGGCTTCCAGCAAATTGTTAACCTCTTTGATAACTGCGTCAACATGCTCGGCAGCCGACCTCCTTTGCTTTTGCACCACCGGCTTCCGCGTTGGCTCGGCATTTAGGTGATGGCATATGAAGTTTGGATCAACGCCCGACATTTCCTTTGGGGTCCACGCGAAGACTTCGATATTCTCTTTCAAGAAATCGACCACAGCGGCTCTGTCTCTCATGTTAAGACCGGAGCGACAAGAAAGAATCTGTCGGACCCCTCACATACTGGTACCGAGACAAGTTCTTCTACCGATTTTTCTTCAACTTTCCTCCCCACTTCTTCGGCAAGAGGTCCTTCGGTAACTTCGACCCAGTAGACGCGTCCATTTTTCGGTCGTTTATTTATGGCCGAAACGAAGCATGCTTTTGCCGAGACCTACTCTCCCACGAGGTCCTCTTGGCCTTTTTTGCCGATAAAACGGACCACTTGGTGGTAAGTTGAAGCAATCGCTTGCCTCTTGTGGATCCATCCTCGGCCCAAGATTGCGTTATACGGCCTGGGGGCGTTGACCACAACAAAGTCCACGGTCACAGTCTTAGATCCTGCAACTACTGGTAGTGAAATTTTCCCAATTGGCAAGACTGGCGCCCCTGTAAACCCGACCAAGGGAGATTTAACCGGGGTGAGATCGGCGTCGGTTAGTCCCAATTTCTTGAACAAGGAATAATACATAACGTCGGCCGAGCTCCCTTGATCCACCAGGACGCGATGGGCACGGCATCTCCCAATTCGTACGGTGACAACCAGCGCGTCACAGTGGGGAAGCCGTACATTTTCCAAGTCCCTCTCAGTAAAGGTTATCGTCCATTTGCTTCCTCCGTCCGGCTTCATTTTCTTGTTTGGTTGGGTTACGGCCATTACCTCCCTCGCTGAGTTTACGACCATCAGTTCTTCCCTTAATTATTGCTCAACGTCTTCGTCGGCGAAATCATGGATGACTTGCACATCTAGGAGTTCCTCATCTTGTTCATCTTCAACATTCTTGCCCCCTTTGGCCTTTGACCTTGTCTTTTCGTGATCAATGTATTCGCCTAGTTTACCTTCGGCAACCTTCTCCTCCAAATAAGCTTTAAACTGGGGGCACCAAGTGGTCAGGTGTCCCTTCGTGTTGTGATACCTACAACGATACTTGAGATCGCGCACTAGAGGTTTCGGTCCATTTCTCAGCGCTAGTGAGAACCAGTCTTCCTGTTTGATCTTCTTTAGGAGCTCATGCAACGGCTCTTTGAACGCCGTAACTATCCCTTCAAATTCTTGTGGTCTCGGCCCCTTGTAAGAATTCTGCCGAGGGTCTTTGGCTTTTTCATTCTTAGGGTATTGGATGTTGTTTACATCCCTTCGGCCATGACCACCATTTCCGTTCCTGAAGTGCTTCTGTTCAGCTTTCTCCCTCTCACTTATTGCTTCGTCCAACTTGCTATGCTGGTTGATGCGGAGCATAAGTTCATCCATGTTGGCTGGCTCGTTAAGTATAAGGTCGGCGAATGCTGAACTCGCTGAATCAAGTCCAAGTTTAAACTGTTGAACGACCACATCATGGTACTGGCTGCAATTTTTGATTTCAGTAAAAACTTCCCAATACCGACTGGCATATTGCCGCAGGGATTCTTTGTTGGACTTCTTCAATGCCAACAAACAATCAATCGTTTTCTCTAGCCTCTGAGTTGTGACAAACCGTTGGAGGAATTTTCGAGAGAACCCCTTCCAACTCGTGATGGAGCCACGCTCCAACTGCTTGAACCACATAAGCCGTGAGGACCCAAACTATTGGGAAACATTTTACATAGCAATGCGTCGCTCGGGCAGTAAATTGCCATCATCTGCTGGAAGTGGACGAGATGAGCGTAGGCCTCGGTCTTAGGGTCAAACTTCATGAACTTAGGGGGACTGAAGTTCTTTGTCGCCGGAGAGGCAAGGATCTCGTCACAAAATGGAGAAGAGGCCAGCCGATCCAAGATCTCATCCTCTCTTGTCCTTTCAGTTTTTGTTGTAGAGGTGTCGTCGGTGGCGACCTTGCTCGGCGTCGTGTACTTCACGTCCTCCATATCGTTTTTTAGCGTGTCGCCTCCCTGGAGATGGGTCTCTGGTCTCCTTTAGAGGGTGTTCCGGGCTATTTTCTTGATGTCGGCTCTTCTCGCGCCGACACTCTCGGCCGCTATCCTTATAAGCCGATCGCTCGTATTCCGGGCTTGACGAACGATCCCTCTTCGAACGATATTCCCGGGGATCCTTGTACCGCCTATCCCCCCTGCCATCATTACGGTGTAGTTCGTACTGACGGTCAATCGATGTCTGGTGGCAGGCCGTCTCCAACAAGTGATGATGGACAGAGCGAGAACTGGTGACTGATGGAGGGCTGGGATATCTTAACCGATCGAATACCGACCTCGTAGGTCTCTCTTCGTTCCCGGCCTGTATCCGTAGGCCGAGTCTATCCTTGGCCGAACGTCTAAGCTCACCATCGTCCCTTTGAGAGGGGGATGGAGTCCTGGGCTGTTTGGACTGCCTAGACCGAATGACCGTAGCAATTAGTTGGACGTCCTCTCGAAGAGCATCCATTGTTTTGTCGCAGCGGGCCATTCGATCCTCCAGACTACGAATATAAGCCCGCGCGTGAGTGTCAGCAAACTGTTCATGACAGTCGATGTCTTCATCCTCGAACCGAGGAGGTTGAGAGGTGGTGGCGGCATGAGCTTTGCCGGTATCCACCACTTTGGTGGCGGTACGGGGTGGCGTACGCTCCCCTTCCGCCGAGTTAACTTCTAAAACCGCCATGAAGTCTCAACTGCTTCAGATCTCTGTAGACGATTGTAGGGAATCTTCCAAACCACTACTAAACCGTAGCGTCCCACCGGGGGTGCCAATTGTGGTGGGGATTTTCCGTGCGGATGACTCCTTCAATGTGTACTTCCTCCTTCAATAGATCCTGCACTAGAAAACGCTGGTTAGTGTCACTTGGGCCTCTTGCTGAAGGACACTCCGACGATCAAGTTAGAATACGGAGGAGAAAAGTACAGAGAGTAGTAGATCTGAGATTGTGTGTGTACCTCAAGGGTTTATCCCTTGGTATTTATAGATATCTCTGTACTTGCTCTCCAAGTCAGGTGACGTCACTCGTCACGTCCGCGGTCACATGACACGACCTATAATAGGACTCCACGTGGTCATCTAGAGGCTTCTAGAAGCCCCTTCCACATTGCCAACTGTCCCTCGACACGTGCCTCCAGTAACTGCCTTATCGACCCGATCAGGTAAGCTCATGGGTCGGGCCTTAACCGCCCACCCATATACCTCTTGACCCAATAGGCTCACTCCTTGATCCGGAATCGTATAATGGTCACCTCCGGCCCTAACGGGGTCTCATATTACCTACGGTAATATGTACGTTCGGCTATAACGGGATACAACTATCCGTGTATTTACTTCATACGGCATATAAGTATGTCCGACCAAATACCTTTATATTCGGCCCCCACAACGCAGGTATGTAATATATATTTAATCTATTGCTTATATAATTAATGAGCTAGCTGGCCTAGTGGAAAAACTTAGTTTCCCTATCCAATGAGTACATGGGTCAATTCTTGGGGCCTCTTATATTGGTGTAAAAAATAATAGGAGAAAAAGCTAGTTTTAAGGGAGACAACGAAACGAAACCTGGGGGGAAAAAAACAAAATATGGAACCACGTATTTTATCATTTTGAGGTTAGTTTTACTATTATTATTATTTTTTTAAAAACATAGGGCCCCGATTTTACAAGTTCGTCTTAGGCCCCAAGAATCTCAGGGCCGGCCCTGAACGATTTGAATTGTCAAAATTTAATCTGAAAACACAAAATCCGCATGGAAGGCAGGATGGGGATCTCTTAGGTGAAGCTAACTGCTTATTTACATATACATAATGTAAGGGCATAAAAATTTGCAGCCTCTATGCGATTGCATCCTCAGCAGATATTAACTAAGGTAATATGAATTATGAAATTCCCATCTTATATAGTACATATAATCAGTCAAGGGACACAAAACATAAAATGAAGAAATGAAGACACTTGGTTTTTATAGTTTAGATCCTGTTTGACTTTACATCAAGCATGCAGTTACTTGATAGTGGTCCGCAGTTACTTTACATCAAGCATGCAGTTACCTGGCTTTATATGCCCTAATTGCGTGTTGGGAGAGCGTAATTCGTGGAACTACCGTGACAACAACAACTCAACATTGTACATTGATCACAGACATCTGACAGCCTAAACAATCTCTCATGTAAAATTTTCTCTATTGGCCAAACAAAAAAGAAAAGAGAGAAGATTTTTTTTTTTACCTTCGAGGAGAAGAGACTCGATCGAGAGAGAGAGAGAATGTGGAGATCGGACTTTGGAGGAGTATTTGTTAATTCTCATACAAAATAATTTGAAATTCCGGGCTTTTTCAGTAAGCCATCTTACTCCCTCTGTTCCCAATTTATTTGGGATTTGGGGTTGCCGCTGTGCATGGGATGCACAATAGGTGTTGTGCACCATCCGAGCAGTTCGTTGCTCGAATGGATAGTCCTGATTTTATCTTGAACGCACGACAATGAACTTTCGTTGCTCGGATGGATGTCCCTGATTTTATCTTGCACGCATGACAACGAACGGTTCAGATGCAAAGGTGTCGTGCATCCCATGCAGAACAGTATTGTAATTTACATTGTTTTACGCGATTTTAAAAACACTTAATTATAGAACCAATTAAAATCTATCAAATAAGATGCATATTGAATATCAAATCCATTACTGATTTAAAGTAGTAACAAATTTTTTTATCCAGTTAGAATAGAACGAGAGACCAAAAAATGGAGACGGAGGGAGTATTTTAATTTTTAGGTGTGTAACAGGTTCGGTCCGGTTCAGGGGTGATTTTGAGTGAACTGGACAAAACCGGTTCGGATAGAACATGGAACCGAAATCGGTTGTTTAGAGGTCAGTTCGGTTCGTCCTGGTTCGGTTTTGAGGTCGGTTCGGTTCCTCACACAAAGAGAGAAGAGATCGCATCAGTCTGTGATACATTTACAGATCTACCAGTGATTCTACATCGATCAAAAAAAGAAAAGAACGTTTACAGATCTAGATTGATCAGAAAAAAAAATCATTTATAGATCTACAAATTACAACAATGCTATGGGTACACCTAACTTGCACCTCACATGCACACCAAGGTGATGTGGCAGACAAAGAGAAGCCCATCATTTCAGGGGGGCACACATTGAGTTTCTCCTTGTCAGCCACATCACCTTGGTGTGCATGTGGGGTGCAAGTTAGGTGTACCCGTATCATTTTTGTACAAATTAATACATTATATATATATATATGTATATATAAAACTCAATAGAGAGAAACATACAAAATCAAGAGAGAGAGAGAGAGAGAGAGAGAAGAACGATGATGACGGCGTCGATTGGGTGGCGGACCGGCGTCGGCATAGATTTGGTGACGAAGGACAGTTGCACCATGTTCGGAAAGGTTTCAAGGACCTTGGTTCTCACTTTTTCTCAACTGGGGCCCAGTGGCAGACTTCTACTTTTCTGCCTCAAGACAATTTTTGGAAACTTTTCTCTACCGAATACTTTGTGTGAGATGGGTTTGAGGGGTCCATTTCAAAGACCCACACAAATGATCCAAGCCGTCCATTAATTCTAAAATTATACTTTGTGTCATCCAGAAAAAAAACAGGTCAATCGTATAACTTTAAGTACTTGATCAAGTTGTTTTTCTTTCTTTCAAACTTTTGTGAAAATTGAAGATCCTAAATTGTGAATCACAATTAGATGACAGATCAAGCACTTATAATTTTTCGAATGAGCTAATTTTTTAGGAGTGACTTAAAAAATTAATTTTAGTGCTAACGGACGGTTTGGATCATTTGTGTGGGTCTTTGAAGTGGACCCCTCAAACCCATCTCACACAAAGTATTCGGTAGAGAAAAGTTTCCAAAAATTGTCTTGAGGCAGAAAAGTAGAAGTCTGCCACTGGCCCCAGTTGAGAAAAAGTGAGAACCAAGGTCCTCGAAACCTTTCCGAACATGGCCTTGACGACGCCAGACGGATAGAGTTGACGACGACGATGGCATCGATTACGTGGCGGTAGGAGGTGAGATCTGACAGTTGACGACGCCAGACAGACAGAGTTCAGATCTCCATGGCGGCAGCCTCATCCCCTGAGTCTCTCTCTCTCTCTCTCTCTCTCTCTCTCTCTCTCTTAACTGGGGTGGAAGTGTGAAACCTCCAACTATGAAAAAGATCAACAGATCTGCAGCGTTAAAGTATATATATATATATATACACACTAAATATTAGTTACGTTTTAAATAAATTTATTTGCTACAAAAACCAAAGAGGTGTCCAACCAAGCGGTAAGGAACTTGGATACCACATGCGCGGACGGGATTTGATTCCCACCCCACATTTTTTGAGTATGTATAGTACATATTATGTATTATATATATAAAACCGGTTCGAACCAAACCGACTCCTAAAATTTTAAAATTCTCAGAACCAAGAACTGAACCGGTCTATTGAAGAATCGGAAAAAATAACCGGTTCTTCTGTTCGGTTCTTTCTTTCTTTTTTTTTTTTTTGGTTCAGCCCTAGTTTTGTTATGGGTTGGAACCCATGCGGCTATGATCCGTGTAAAAGAACCTCCAGATCACCAAAACGCCAAAACCCCATTCCCTCCGTTCGTTTCCCAGTCCAAATCACAACCCGACCGTTAGCCTCTCTCCCCCTTCAAATTCATCTCCAAGTTCCCTTCTCTCTCTCTCTCTCTCTCACCCAAGACAATCTGGAGCGTTTTATCAAAATACCATTGTTTTCGAAACAATTTAGGAATCTACCGTTGTTTTCAAACTATTTATAAAAATACCGTTGTTTTGTGCTTCTCATTTTGAACCTGAGATCTTTAACCACTTCTCAGTCTCAACCTTAGAAGTCTCCTAAAATTTCATCTGACGTGTCCTAAAATTTCATATGACGTGCCCCGTCCAGCGTGTATGTTTGTCCAGCGTGTCCATACATACTTCTTATTTCCAAAATGAGAAGTCGTTTTTATATGAATTTTGTACCGGAGAAGTATAGGAGATTTCGGGTGTACTAATTGAGATAATACTTCTCGTATTGGACCTGAGAAGTATTTTATACAACTCATTGAACCTGAGAAGTACTTTTATACAACTCATTGAACCTGAGAAGTACTTTTAACTCTCCTTTTTCCCCTTCTCCAACGAAATCAGTCGATCATTCTCAAACTAGCGTCCTCAGGAAGATTGAAGCAGAGAAGAACGGGGAGCGAACGGAGAGCTTCTTCCTCACTGATCTTGCTCCTCTCTCCTCCACCAAGGTACGCATGCACTTCGTGTCTCTCTCTCTCTCAGTACGTCTCTGTCTCTCTCTAAACTTCTATTTGCAACTCTGTCCTTCTGGCTCCTCCCATCGGCTCCTAATCCACTACCAGGAGAACCCGGAGAAATCAAACCCTGTTCATTCTCTACATCTCCTTCATTAACCCTTCCCTTTCCTTTAGGGTTTGTGATTAGAGTTAGGGTTTGTGATTAGAGTTAGGATATTTAGGGTTTCGATTGGGGTATTTAGCTGGGTGATGTGGACGGCCCACTGGAAAACGGTTCGGTTTTGGCGTTTGAAAAGATTGAAGATTGTTAGAGTCGCCACCCGGATTTGAGGTCCGAACCCGAGAAACCGATAAAAACATGACTCGTTTGCCCATTTGAAAAAGATTTCACTGATCATGGCGGAACCAAAGATTTCTCGGATTCGGGGGTTTGGTTACGAGAGGGGAAGGGTTTTACGGCACCCCTCTCGCCCGGTCCGTGAACCGGTCTCTACTCAACATTTTGTGGGATTTTGGAAATGTTTAAATTTGATTTTAAACACGAAATAGGGGATACGGGAATGGCAAACACGTAAATGAATATTAAAACACAAACTAAGTGATGGTGTATGCTTGTGTGAAGTGTACAATGCGATGACAGAATGGTATAAACAAGGAAAATGATTATAGAAATGAGAAGAACATAAAACTACAAAGTTGTAGCCCTTCAAATTATCTACGTTTTGATATATAATACGTTGAAAACGGAGTTCGGAGTAAAAAGTTATGGCTGAAACACTGTGACTGACTTTCTGTTGGGGTTTGAGCGCTCAAAGTGGATTGAGCGCTCAAGGGTAAGGCCTTGAGCGCTCAAGCCACTTCCAGGTCGCCAAATTCTGCTATAACATGACATTGGATGATCAAACAACCCCAAATGAATGATTATACTTTATTTTCCCAAAACTGGACAGAAACATGGACTTTGAAGAATTTTGGAAAGTGAATACCAAAATAACAAGTTTTAAAAATGCTTTTCTTGACACTTTTCAGACCTTGTAGGCTCATTTCAAGTATAAGGAACTTGAATGAGCCCACTGGTCTCCCTCAGCAAGACCAAAACAGTGATTTTCACATGATTTTCTACCTTTTCGGCTATGATCAAGGCTTGAACTTATGGTTTGATGAATGGATGGGTAATGGCTGTGTTTATGAACTATAGATGAAGTATTTTGGACAGAGGAGTGTGGGTGTAGGGCTGATTGAATGATTGATTGAGTGGATGATGGAGTATTTGAGCTTAAAATGGTGATTTTGGCTTGGATGAGGTGGGTTTTGATGGAAGAGCTAGGTTTGGACGAAATTGATGGAATGTATGGGCTGTAAAATGGCTTATTAGAGTGAGAGAGGGGCTGTTGTAGTTGGTTTTTCAAAAACCCATGTGTTGTAGGCCTTTTAAAGAAGGTTTTTGGGTGTTTTGGAGGTTGAAGATGATGGAGGATGGTGGCTATGGAGGAGAGAGAGGCTAAAACGTGATTGAAGTGATGAGAGAGAGTGGGTTTGATCTGATAGGGGGAGAAAATGGCAGTAGGGGCAGCCAAAACCTTGTGAGTGAGGGAGTGGAGGAGGTTTATATAGAGAGAGAAATGGGAGGAAAATGGGTTTAATTTTTGAATTGGGTTTGGGGGGTGATTGAGGAGATGTTCAAGGGTCTAGGAAGTGTATTTAGGCAGTAGAAAATGTAGGTAGACGCTCCTCTTGCAGTAGAATATCATGATTAGATGCTCTGCAGAAAACTGATCTGGATCAGAGTTGAGCGCTCAAAGCCATGGGCTTGTGTAACGCCCCGATAATTCGGAAGCATTAATTAAGATAACTAATAAGGATTAATTTAATAAAAAGAATTTCCATCAGAGTACACGTTGGAAAACGTGAAGTGCAACCCATTACAAAATACTTAGTACGGTTTGAGAAATTAATATTACAGATCCAACATTAAAATAAAGGGGTGGGTTCTACAGATTAAGGTTCAACTCTGGATTCCACGGCTCCTCATGTGCCTGGTCTACCGGATAACCCTCGGTTCCGAAATAACCGTCTCCTTCGACACCAACAGTACCTGTTTGATCACAGTCTGGCATAATACGTCCGAGTCGCGAAGCAACATCATGGTATTATACCAGGGTCACACGAAGTGTAACACCGTGAGCGATAAATCACTCAATAGCTACTCTAACCCTCCCAACCCTTGCTTAACATGCACGTACAACATTTATGATTGAAAAGCAGTAATTAAAGGAATAAACAGGAAATAAATCGTAAAGCAGAAATTAAACACATAGTTGATTTCATTACTAGCCATTAACTTACATGTTCATCTAAGTTCTCAACCTAGAGAACTTTCCTCCCGGTTAACCACTAAGGAATATGACCAAACTGTGATTTACTCCCCCCTTGCTTGCCCTTCACTCGGGGGCCCCGACGGAAGGCATAAGTTACGTACTTAATCCAGCCGTCAGCCGCCTCGCAAGGATGAATTTCCCAGGGACGAAACTGTACCACTGGGCTACGTATGGCAATTGCCAGGTCCTGTAGGTATATAGCCGAAACTGGTCTATAATACTTCCACCCTTATAACGCCTCAGAATTCAAATGAAGCAAATCACAGAGTGTCACATCCTAGGGTTTCGAAATCAAGGCAGACTGCCAAACAATCCTCCGAAACAAATCACTTGGCGGAACTGCCATTCAACAACAATCTCGGGGTAACTCCCCATCAATCAATTCCAATTCACTTTTCCATTAACCTCATCGTCTATGTGTTATTCGCGTACGATCACCCAACCCGGGAACCTAGTTGTCCATTCTAACATTCAACACGTTTATGGAAAGTGCACTTAACAGTAGAAGCAAAGCGATAACGATATCTCAAGGGTCACAACCGAATGTCTCAATTCACAAGTTCACGAAATTCTATTAATCGAAAACCAGGGGTCCAAACGTAATAAATTCAAACTACAGGGACCAAAACGTAATTTACCAAACTGTTGGAGTCAAAACGTAACTTAAATAAAGTAAGGGTCACCGACGTCATTTTAAGTAAGTACAAGGGTGTCCAACATAATTTCACGACTCTAGGGTCCTTAGCGTAACTTACAAACTTTGGGGGCCTTTTTGTAAATAAACATAATACAAGGGCAAAAATGTAATTTTTCCACCGACAAGGGTAAATACGTAAAAATACTTTATTTGGTTAATAAAGTCCTAACTTGTCACAAAACGCAATTCCTTGATTTTCTTACTAAGTACAAAACTACACATTATGTACTTTACACACACAAGGGCAAAATGGTCATTTTACACCCGAAGGGCATTCTGGTCATTTCGTTAAAATCCTAAATTTCCAGTAGTGACATTTAGTTGATAAAAAGTAGGAACATAAATATCTTTGTAGATTAAGTCACATACTTTATGAAACTACACTTTTAACCCTTAAGTTTAAAACTAAGAACAAGAACAAGGTTAAACATAACATGAACACATTAAATCTCACATAACACTTTGAATAAGTCCTAATCATGCTTGAGAAGTTAAACACATGAACCAAAATGAATGTAGGGCTTAATATGCACGAAAAACATGGTTTAGGGTCAAAACCGTCGAAACTAGGAACACAAGGGGCTAAACTGTAATTACAGAATTTAAGTCAAAACTAGAGGGAACATTTTGTACCCGTAGTCCGGACAGGGATGAGGGTGGTCCGGATTATCGTCACCGAAAAACAAAGCGACATGTGTTTTGTTCGGGTTTCGTGAAACCCTTGACTTGGGGCTTTAACCCATCAACTATAAACTACTCCTAGAATATTCTAACTCATTCAAAAGCTTGGAATAAGTTGGGTACGAGTTTCTACCTTTGGTCCGGACGAAAAGTTCGACGGTAAAGTCCGGTGGTATTTCGAGTGGCAATGAAGAACTCCATTGCGAACAGAATCTTTGGGCTGCGTTATCGGGTCAAACCTCGTCCGTTTCCAGCGATTCTTGTATCTAAAACGAAGCTCTCGAAGTGCTCTACAACGTTGATGAAGAAGTCTAAGCCTAAAACGCACTCCAACAATGAGAAAAATGAAGGTTTGTAAAGGTTCAGTGAGCTGCTCAGTTTGAATAGATCAGAAACTTCGGGCCGCAATAACGTGGTCATTTCTCAACCGTTTTGAGTGATTCTTGAACCTAAAACGAAGGACTTGAAGTGATCTACAATCTTCGTGAAGGAATCTAAACCCGAAATCCACTTTAACGAGGAGAAAAATGGAGATTTACGGAAGAGCAGAGAGCTGTCTGGAAAATGTACCCGAGATTTTTACTGAACTTTGGAAGGCTATAACTCACTCAAAACTCAACCGATTTGGATGATTCTTTTACCGAAATCGAAGTACTCGACGCCCTCTACAACTTTTGTTTAGAAACTTAAGCCTAAAAACGACTGTAACTATGAGCAAAGTGGCTGTAAAAATGGGTACGTGATATGGACGAAAGTGAAAATGGGTAGGTGTCTTCTTCCTTCTTTTGCCAGGTAGGACTCCTCACTCTCTCTCTCTCACTGAATTAATGGGCAAGGAGAATGGGCAATTGGGGGGTTTTTATTGGAGGAGGTGGTGTGTTGGAGGAAGGATGGAGTGTATGGGTGTACAAGAACATGTGGGGTGATGATGGGATGATATGGGGAAGTGATGGGGGTGGTTGAGGGAAGAGGAGAAGGTGAGGGGATCTGATTTTTCAGATTAGGGGCGGGGCAGCATGGGGCACGGCACGCGATGCGGTACAATGCAGTACAATTTACTCCGAGCAGTGTTCGAACTGTCTGGGTTTCGGTCTCAGAAAATTAGCAAAATATTCGTGCGAACTTGGAAAATCGTGGGCAACGTCACCGTGTGATCAGAATCGTTTGGAAAAATCTTGAAAGTAGAACACGCATTACGAAGCGCTTGCCAGGTGAGCGTATCTGGTTGACTCGGGTCCCACAACTGCAGTAGTCGTGCTAGTGTCATATGTGTAGCTCAAAATCATCCTCCGCATTACACACATTATTCTGGCCGTTCGTCCGGGCCCACTGGTGACAAGTCGGTTGAAATCATTCTGTGCACCTCGAGCACTAACTCGTCTAAAGGGAAAAATATATATATATAAATAACTAAATAACTAAATAAATAAGAGATCCGCAAATGGTCAACTAAATTTAAAATTGGGTAAAATTAAATTAGGAAAATTAATATTTACAAATATCACAAATTTTATTTTTTTGAAAATTTGGGATATTACAGCTTGAGTGCTCAAGGTGGGATTTTTGGGTTTGAGCGCTCAAGGTCCAGGGCTTGAGCGCTCAAGGCTGTTGCTCAAAAGGTAAAACTTTGCGGGGCCGCCCCGGGTGCTACCGAACTCCGTTTCGTGCGTGGTTTGAAGCGTTGGAAAGCTTGTCGAGTGTACTTTCTAACCCAAGTGGTTTGAACCCAAGATAATTTGTACATCCAAGTATGTGACCATTTTACCCTCAGAAGGTCGGGAAAACAAGTCATTTTGGTAAAACAGACACATCTCCCTCATTTCAAAATGGATTGAGACGTATTATATATCAATAAATTGGGTTTTGAATGTACTAGAAGATGGTGTAGGCTTGGGTTTGTTTTAAAATGGTTTATGGATGGTTTGAAGGGTATTTTGGTCATTTTGGTTGATTTAAGGTTGTTCTAGGAGGGTTTAGAATGGTTTAGGGTGGTTCGGTGAGTTCAAGCCTTGTTCTTAGCCTCGAGGTATGCACGATTGGTCTATTTCATCATCGGGAATGCTCGAGCGCATCCTGGGTTCAAAATCGGGGTGTCTACAGGTGAAGTTCAAGTAAATGATATATACATGTAGATTCTAGAAAGTGAAAAACTTTTGCTGACTAGTTATATAATGAACCCGCATACAAAAAATGTTTTGCTCGTTCACTTGAATTGGGTGTTCTTCTCTTCCCATATTTCTTGGCCACACAGCTTGAAATTTTAAAGCACTTCTTTAGAGGTTTTATTCACCATAGCACACAGACATACCTCTTGCCTGGGCATTAAAATGAACTGATAGCTTCATTACACAATATATATTTTCAATTGCTTCAGATTAAATTTTTTGCACTGGGGCCTCATCTTAAATGCAATATCCATCGAGATATCTCAATTCTTCAATGTTTTGAATGATATGCAGTCCACCGGTGGCTTTATTATTGTTTTCGAGATATGCCCACGCCCGCTTCTATACATTACATAGAGCCCTCAAACAAGTCCTTAAAATGTTAAACATACCCAAACTCCCGAAATTCAGTTTTTCGGGCCCTAAAGTGGCAGTAACATATATTGAAAAGATGTTTGCGGTCCAAAACCATTCCACTCAACAGATTGGGGTAATACTGGTGGGTTTCAGATTGGGGTACATACTGATTATGTGATATCCTTGACCCATAGTTGCTTTTATAATTTAATTATATCCCGAGATTTAGTTAACCACGAAGATTACCGAATTAACTAGCCTAGTTAAATTGTGTGTTTGATTTTATGTATGTGTTTTAAGTTACTAGCTAGCATAATTTATGATATAAGGAATTGGGTATACGTTGGCACATGGGGACGACAACACTGTATAACTTTCCTTATAGCCTGATAAAAACAAAAGGGGGTGGGTTTCTACGTTATTCTGTTCTCATCCCTTACACCGCTAGAGAGAGAGAGAGAGAGAGAGAGAGAGAACATAGAAGAGAACCATAAGAAGAAGGAAGAAGAAGAAGACAGGAAGATGAGAAATCAAGAGGTTCCTAGCTTGATTTAATTGAAGGCTTCAATAGGTAGAAATACTTGTTTCCTTGTCCTTAATTTCATAGTTTACATGTTCAATTTCACACTTTGAGATAGGGTTTAGAGTTTAGAGACCATGTAAACCCTTGTTCATGAGGTTTTGTGATGATTCATGATGAACTCTTGATGAATCATGTCAATTTTTATAGAAACTACTTAGCCTTGGAAATCTGCAGAATTGGGATTCTATATCTGATGGATTTTATTGATTTTTGTTGAGATACTTCTAAAACTCCTAAATTTCTGATATTTTAACTGAGAGTTCATTTGTGTGTCTCCTGTATATGGTTAAAATTTCGGAAAGAAATTTGAATTGCTGAGCCCTGTAGAAATTCTTAACCTAATTGTTGTCAAACTCGGATATGTGCATTCTGCACTGTCACACTTTGGGAAAACGGTCATATCTTTTAGCACGAGTATCGAAATTGCGCACCGTTTCCTGATTTTGAAACTAGACTCATATACCTTTCAAAATATGCAACATTGTTGGTTTTCTTGTTTATAGATTCAAGAAGAGAAATGGGGTGGGAGTGGGCAGGCAATAAAGATAGACTTATTCGACAAATAAGGGGTCCAACACTTAACAAAAGAAATTAGTAGCGACTATACATAATATTGTAGCAAGCCATAACTCTTGACAAAGAGAAAAGGAAAAGAGGGAGAGAGAGGATCGACACATTACATTTACAAAGTATTCAACAATTTGATGTCACACTTAACTATAAAGTTACATCTACAAAAGCACATTACAGCTTCGTCGAAGCTCCAACATTGCCTTCTCAAATGATGCATTCACAATGTTCCTTTCAGCTTCCCTTTGAGGACACTGATTTCTTTGCTTCTTCAGTCTCATTAAATGCAACTTGAAGATTTAACTCCAACTGTTATTTTTCGTGGTTTAGTTAAGCAAGCATCAATCTCCATTTGCTCCTCTACGGGAAGAAGCACATAAAAATGCCAATTAAATATGTAATCCACACTTATTTATTTATTTTTACTAGAGCGAAAAAGAAATAACGAGTTTTTCTTTTAATAAATATTTGGTCTCGTTTTTTATTTCTTGTTTAAAAAACTTTACATTTATTTTGTCTGAGTAACGAAGTGGTAGGGTTGAGATTCATATTGATTGGTAGGGGCATGTAAAGAAAATAAAGTGTACAAAACATCTTTGGACATTTGAAAATAGTAGTATGTATTGAAAAGATTTCAAAACATTTATCACATTTTCAAAATATTTCAGAATTTTTTTTTTTAAAGACTTGCATATTAGCCCATCCACCCCAAACTCTAAATGAGACGATTGAAGTTTGTAAAAATGAGGGTTAAAAAGTCTCAAGTCCAATATGAGAGAGATACTTTAAATACTTCTCAGGTCCAAAATGAGACGTACTTGGATAATATACAACAAAATATGTTTGGCAGATAGTTAAACTTCTCAGGTCCTCAATGAGATCTTTAATTAAACTTCTCTGGTCCAACATGAGATGTGTAAAATAACTTCTCAGGTCCAAAATGGGTTGTTTAAAATACTCCCCAAAATAAGTGTTCTAAATACAAATTAAAGTGACTTCTCATTTTAGAAATGGGAAGTATGTATGGTATACAATAAGTATACGGGAAGTATGTTCCAAGTTAGAGAAACTCAAATAAAACCGACTTCTCATTTTAGACATGAGAAATATATATAGACACGCTGGCCAAACATCCACGCTGGACGGAGACACGTCGGATGAAATTTTGGAAGACTTCTAAGGTTGAGACTGAGAAGTGGTTAAAGATCTCAGGTTCAAAATGAGAAGTACAAAACAACGGCATTTTTATAAATAGTTTGAAAACGACGGTAGATTCCTAAATTGTTTCGAAAACAACGTTACTTTCATAAAAAGCTCAGACAATCTGCTTCTCTCGAGAGATCTCGCCCTTTCTCATCAACAATGGCCAATGCCGCCCCTAAAACGCTCCCCACGCCAACGTAGCTGCACCGCCCTGATCCAAGGCCACATCTGGAAAGACCATCGAAGAAACCCTACCAGAAAAAGACACAGCTCGGGCACATCCTGCTCCGACCCGACACCTACATCGGCTTCAGATGGTCCAGTGATCGATTGTCTACGACGTCCCTTTCTTAATCCCAATCGCAATTATGCTCCTTTAAGTACTGAGGATCCAGGAAGATCCAGGTACACCTCTCTCTCTCTCTCTCTCTCTCTCTCTGAGTGTATACAATACATATGCGCATACTCAAATTGAAGTATTCATGTTTGAACATATAGGTATACTATATGTCCGGCACACTCAGATGCGTGTGTGTGCAAATCGTATATGCAAAAAGGGAAAATCTGAAATTGCGTGAAAATATGATTTGTGAAAGTAGAAAAGAGGGGAGAAGAAAGAAGTTCTTTTGTCATTTTCTACAGTTTTTTAAGGCTGTTAAAAGTGGTATTTTGGAAAATAAATTTGTGCAAACTCACGTTCAGGGTGTTCATTTTATGATACCAATAGATATGTATAATAGGACAGATAAATGAACCGAACGAGCTGAGCAGTTGATTGTTCGAGCTTGGTTTGAAAGCTTACTAAGCTTCAAAAAGATGTACAAGCCTGGTTTGTCTATGTAAAATCTGATCTCAAGTAGCCTTTACCGAGAAAATACAAGTTCAAACTCGAGCGGTTTGGTTTGTTTATCAGCATTAGGTGTGTGTATTCTTGAGTTTGTGGATTTGATTAGCACTGGATTCCTCTTCGGATCCAACTGGAATGCATGTGTGTGTGTAAAATACACCATAATCTGTATTGGGAGGGTGCCCCCTGAATATGGTACATAATGCTGATATATTTTTACTAGAATTCAAGCTCAATTACTTCAATGTGAAAAAGGTGCTCATGGTTGATAGGCCCCCCCTTCTCTTGGTGTCTCATGTTTAATTCTTAAACGAGTGTCTAGGGGTGTCTGGCCCTTCCAAAGCTTTCTGTAGTTTTAGTTCATCGACTATGGGCTATGGCACTGACTATATGTAGGAATACTGATTTACAAATCATATTGCAAATTTATCATCAAAATAAAATAAAACTTGGTTTTATCTGTTGGATGTTCTCAGCCGTCCCATTTTCTTTAACCGCCTGTTCTTTGAGATGAATTTTCCTAATGCAGAAAAACAAGTGGAGTTATCGTGTTCTATCGATAATTCTTAGTAGTTCTTCCACATTTCTTTGAGATAAACTTTTGCTCTTGTACTGTGCTTTTGGAAAATTAAGATGCAATGTTCCAGTATTGCTGACTATGCAATGGGTGTTGTTTCTAAAACTCAATCTTCTATTTTGGCTTTTGAGGTTGATCATAATCGAAAATATCTTGTTGTCGACCACTCTGTCACCTGAGACAAAGTTTCAGTAAATAGTTGGTTTGAAATCATTGTCATATGACGTGTCTCTTTGATTATCATTTAGCTTCACCTGACAGTTAGTCTCTCTCGAGAGTTATCATGTGAAATCTTATTCAAACATGTCAATTAGAGTACTGTTCAGCTGCATGTGATAGTTAGTCTCCCACTTGGCTGCAATTGCAGAATTTTCAGAGTCGCTGTGAGACATGGGTACCTGTCTACTGGAGAAAACTGTGTTAAATGAGGATGACAAAAGCTGTAAGTGCATCATGTTTGTATTAGCTTGGGAGTAGCTCAGATTAA
Organism: Vaccinium myrtillus; assembly: GCA_016920895.1. Lineage (NCBI taxonomy): Eukaryota > Viridiplantae > Streptophyta > Magnoliopsida > Ericales > Ericaceae > Vaccinium > Vaccinium myrtillus. The sequence goes on from CM029279.1 coordinate 15,604,802, forward strand.
TTTTGAGCAACACATTGCCCATCCTGCTGTTATAACTCTGGTTTATGTTTTGCATAGGTGCTTTGTCGAATGTTGATTTTGCCTCATTACAGAGCTACTGAATTATCAAAGAACTTTCTTGTCATCTAGGTTACTGAGATCGTCCTCCTAAGGACATGAGTTAGGTTACTGAGATCAAACCATGTACATGATTCCTTATGCTGAGTTCTCTCTTCTTTCCCCTATCTCCCTTTAGTTGTTGAACTTGAGGCATCATAGATGTCAATCTGCAGAATTGAGTAGTTTATCAAACACTGGATGCATTAGTTTTTGAATTGTGGCGGTTTATTTTTTGTTGAAGTCTATTAAGTCGGCGATGATGGCCATTAGATTCACTGGATCATAAAATTGTCCAGATAAACAGAAGTAGGGAGGGAGGAAGAATTTCTTAGGAAGGTTTATGCGCCATATATTTTCTTGCAACTTTCGGACAAATCAGTTCATGATTCCGTTATATTCTCTCCATGGATTGACATGAACACTGAATTATTAATGCTTGTTAGCTCTAGAGTCGAAATCTTGGAACTGATACACTCCGTTTAGAGTATAGAAGAGCATCGAATTTAGGATATTGCCTACACACATCTGCCAGATCTTTACTGCACACTTATGTCTTCATAATAATTTCTTAGAAGAAATCCTATTTTGCAAATGAGAATGTAATCGAGACTTAGATCAGTTTTCTCTAATGTGGACGACTATATTTTGAACAGGTCTTAGCCCTCTGGTGGGAAGAAAATATCAGCTACCTTGATTTACTTCAAGAGCTTGCCATATAAAGTGAATTCAAGCATGGGGTATACATAGGCAATGGATTTTAGACCCAAATTGATCATTTGCAGAGGGAGTGCATATCCCAAGGATTGGGATTATGTGAGGTTTAGATCAAATGTGGATAAGGCGGGTGTGTTGTTGCTAATGACATGGCTCACATCAGTGGCTTTGTGGCTGCTCAGGTACATTTCTTGTTAATTTATGAATACGATTGCTGCTCCATCACGTTTGATTTTACTTTGCACTTGTGTTTTCTTGGTAGTAATTTTAGATTTCTGGTTGGGTTTCGTTATATTTTTTCATGGTACTGTTGATTTGTATCATAGTATTTCAAGTTTCAAATACTAGGCACCCTACCAAACAATGTGATGGCAATACTTGGAACAATCGTGGAGTTTGCTCTTCATCTTCGAGCATGCAAATATGGACTAAGAGAATCGGAGCTGCCTCTGAAATCACAAAAGACCTAGAAGAAATGGCTCTTGTTCTCTCTCAAACAACCAGCTGAAAAAAACCAAACACAAGGAATGGCAGCTGACGTGGAACAAGATGAAAATGATGCTTGAGACGCTGAGATGAAAGACCATCCTCGTCCAATTGTTGACAAAACGAGGAAGAAGAAAAAGACTGAATACAAGCACTACAACCCACTTTTTGACAGGCTATTTTATCTCAAATGGCTTGCTATATATAATAACCTATATGTTTTCAAATCTTTTTGTATACTAAAATCTTGTTAAGAAGTCGTGATATCAAAGTCTTTGTTTCAAGCATAATTTGTTGTCTTCAATCTTTCTTTAATGTCTTTATTATTCTAATCATACTACAAGCAGCCAACCAACCTTTTCAAATATCAAACAATGGACAACAATCATGAATTGCAGGATGAGTTACACTACATGAGTTGTATCTTTACTCAAGCTGTCAACATAGTTACAGGATCTAATAAATATCAAAACTAATCAGCACGTGGATAACTTGGATAGCTTTATTTAAGATTTTGTTTTTGTGCCTGAGGTTTGTCATATGCACTTGTTTCTGAAAATAGATGCTTTTAGGTTTTGTGTTGACGAGCTCCATTATGAAGTCATCTATTCATATTCATACTACGTGAATCTACTAATTCAATGTTTGTTTGCAGCGGTCTCTTGCCACTAACCTTCAGAACCTCTCAATGGAACTTCACAAAAAAAAAGTCAACATACTTGATTCCGGCTGCAGAAAGAGGTCTTGAGAACATTCCTTTTAAATGCAGTTCAAAAAAAATAAAATCCTTTTAAATAATTCTCTGAATAAATGATTTTCAGGATAATGATTTTTGATATATTTAGGAATTTTGCTTTTTCACTTCGTGACTCTTTGCATGATTCATTTAGGTTTATGCTGGCCCTTGGCATTGGTTTCGTCTTCCTTGATTTCCTAAGGTTGCTTAGAGGTGGAATGCTTTTCTTCATGTATCAGCGGCTTGTTAGCATCCGTTCTTTGTAGTTTGTTTGTTTAGAAAAATAGTAGGGACAATGCATCTTTGGGATACTAATCATTGATACGGACTCCCGGACATGTCATTTCGTCAAACATTATTATGCATACATATTGTGGACACATCGAATAAAGTATACACTTTGTATTATAGAGGTACTTACGAATTTATGTAAAAGACCAAACATTTTACGAATTTTCGTCAAACATTTTACTTTCTCGGTTAGCTTAGAGAGCTGAGCTCTCATTACCTCCATCTCTGCGTCTCGCTCTTCGAGGTGGTGAGTGAGGCGCTGGATGGCTAGTTGCTGCGGATCCGGGCTCGGAGTGAGTCCGAGGTGACCTGGCTGGATGGAGACGGAGACGGAGACGTGAGGGGTCCCCTTGGGATCCCTTGAGGCAGACGGGTGGAGGGGGTCGCTGAGGTGTGGTGGTTGGGGTTGTTCGCCACCCATTGTGAGTCAGGGAATTGGAGAAAAAGGGGAGGAGAGGGGTGGATCTAGGGAGGAGCACCGGAGTTTCTGGGTTGTATCCCCAGCAGAGTCGCCAATTGTGGTGTCCTCAAAATCCTGGGAGCCTCCTTCCTTGGCTCCTGACCCGAGTGAATGACGAGAGAACAGTGAGTAAGCCTTCGCGAGCTCCTGCACAAGTAGAGCACGTCGTTAGCACCAAACCTGGCTGGAATGTGGCCAATGAAGGCACTCCGACGATCTAATAAGAGATCGGAGAAGAAGAGAGAGATGTAGGTTGAGAGAGTAAGTTTAGAGAGAGAGAGAGTCGTCCCTTTTTAGGGCCACTTCGCTTTGTTTATATAGGCTTCCCTAGGACAGGGGCAACCTAGTCATTTTGGCTCGGGTGACGTCACCGAGCATCACGAATTGGCCTCACGAGTACTACGTTCATGCATCCTCCAATAAGGCTGCGACATGTGGCATAACCGCTCGGCGGGGTTTACGCTGACACAAAAACGGCTGTAAAGTGCACATGGGCCTTCCCCTAGTTTGTTACGGGCGTTAACCGCCTCGGGCGACGTCACAGAGGACGTCACCGGTATCTCGGATATATCCTTCCGAGCCATCTCGGATACAGTCCGTCATGGATGGCTCGTCCGGTTTCACGGTATGTCGGCCGAGACACCGGTTTGTCTCGGACGGGTTCGTCTCGATTGGGCCGTTGTGCCCCATTCAAGAGCTGGGCCTGGCGACCTGTTTGGGCCTGAGCTCTACCGGGCCCCTTCACCGAGCCCCAATGGAGCTGTTAGATTTTGGCCCACTACAATAGCCCCTCAACTTCTTCCGAGACATATGATTCCGAGAAAGGAGTTGACCATTCCTTGTTGGGCCGTTGCACTAAGCCGAGGTGTAAACAAGATGTATCCGAGAAGACAGAATTCCTTCCGTTGTGTTTCTTTTAATCGAGCCCCATTCGTAATTATTTCGTGGACATCCTCGGATTGCTCCACGTGGTTGACATCAATTGGGCGAGAGAGACATATGCGGATTGTGGTTTTGTAACCGAAGAGGCGTGCCCGCGTGGGATGTCAGTTGATGAAGACGTACGTCCCATCATTTGCCACGTGTCAACACGCCATCTACGCCGTCAACGGGCGTCTTGTTTCTCGCGCCATCATTCAAACACATCGCCCTCTATAAATAGGGCCTTCCTGGAGAGAGAGACGCTTTTCCTTGTTCTCTCTCCTCGCAGCTAAAGCCCCTGCTACTCCATTTTCTCCGGTGAAAGCAAGGTCGTTCTCTCGGCCTCGCGCCGCCATCCACCGTGTTTCCATCACCTTTTCAGCCTTAAATCGGTGGAAAACACCGTGACTGTTCATCTTTGCCATCACTGCCACTTTTTCCAGCGTCTTTGAGGTAAAAATTTCTTTTCCAAAACTCGTTGACTTACCCTGCTTGATCGTCGATTTTATCATAGTTTTGCTGTTTTAATGTCGATTAATAGAATTTGAGTTTAGCAAAAGCGTTTTTTGGCGATCTGTTTGAGAGAAACGATGAAGTCGCGATGAACAGAGAACTCAATCGTTCTTACTGTTCTTCACGTTCTTCGTTAGAGTTATCCTCGTGACGCTTCAAGTGCCTTTTTGATCCACCAGACCTTAGGTTTTAGGATTAAATTGTGTTTGTCAACCGAGGCAAGAGATCCGGACCTTGACCGAGATCACACTCAAACCATCGATAGTCCTTCCCCTGCCTAGATTTCCCGAGACACATAAATGTGCCTAGGTCACTTAGGATTTTGGCTCGGAATTAGTCCGAGCCGATTTTTGCCACTTAGTAATCCCAGCAAAAAGCTTTAGACCACTATCAGTTATGTGGCTAACTGTCTTTCACCCGTGCACTTTTCAGGTTCGGTAACCCTGGAGCCCTACGTCCTCTCCTCGGGAAGCTCGAACAGGTCAGGGCCCGAGTCCCCAGTGCACAGCTATAATCATTACAGCTACCGTCTCGGACAAACCTTCTTTGATCCGGACGTCGGGATGGCGTCCGCAGACGTAGGTCCAGTAGACGATGAGTTCAACCCTCTGAACCCTGTCGGTGCTCATCAAGTTGTCAGATCCGGTAGTCAGGGTTCGGTGAACCAGGGGGAGCTGAGCAGCGACCACACTGACTCAGCCAATCTCGGGGAAGGGAGGGACGACAACGGTGCCTCGGCTCAGATCCCCGATGTTCAGATCGTAGAAGTTGTTCAGCGAGGGGCGGACAACTCTGGTTCGGTGTACGAACCTACCACCGAGGGCTCGCCACTCAAACCTGCTGCCAACGCTCCTGTTACGACCCACGCTTCCGAGGCCCGACCCCGAGTAGCCCGTAAATCCAAGGCGAAGCCTTCCGAGAAAGAGCCCAATCCGTACCTTCATTTCGTCAGCGGGAAGCCCGGTGAATACGAGGCATTTTGCGAGGAATATGATATTCCCAGCGACGTGGAGATCCGCTCGGTATCCCCGGACCAAATCACATTTTCCGAGGACCACATTACCCTTCCCCTAATAGCGATTACCGAGGGGGGGGTTCGGTTCCCTATGAACCTTCTTCTTCGACAATTCTTTTTTGAATACAAGTTGCCCCCCAGGTTCTTGGCCCTGAACTCCTTTAGGATTATCAACGGGATCTACCACCTCCGAGAGAAATACGGTTTAGTTTTCAATCTTTTCGACCTGATTGGGGTTTATAACGTTTCTCGGAGCAGCCCCTTAGGTCGAAGATTCCTCTCTCTACGGAGCACGCCAAAGGAACCCCGAGAGTACCTAATTGACCACCTTCCCGACTCCGATCACGGGGCCAACGATTTCGTTGAGATTCGGGGGAATTTTGAGTTCGGTCCCGAGGACGACGGTCTTTATCCCATTCCAAGACTCAATATGCTTTTAGGTTTGCTTCGTTTTGATCTTCTGTAAATCTTATACTTGCATAACTTTTGTAGAACTGTTCTTACCGAGATCTTGTTTTTCTTTGCAGAACCTTCTCCGATCTCTGCTCGCCTGTTCAAAGCCAAGAACGATGACCATATCAGGGCTGCTTACTCCATGCCTCTTGAGGAAAGGCTTGCCCACGTTCTGCTAGGCTACGAGCCAACCTATACCTCCTACCTCCAGAAGAGGAAGAAGAAGACTAAGGAACAGCTTGAGGCCGAGCGGGCAGAACCGAGCAGGAAGAGGAAGAGGGTGTCTTTTAAAGGAAAGTCGGTTGAGGCGGTTGAGTTGAGCTCGGACACCGAAGTCGATCTTCACAGGACCCGAATCCAGGACTTGGCCGGGACGATCAGAGAGCCACTTTAAGAGGAATTCGAAGAAGACGAAGAAGTGGAAGATATGGGGGGTAACCTCGGCGAACTACCGAGCCTTATCAAGAAACCGAGAAAGTCTGCTAATCCGTCTGCCAAGGGCAACTCAGCTCCGGCAAAGCGAGCCCCCGTCAATACCGAGACCGATACAGCCGAGCTTAAGAAGCAGAGGCTCTTGCTGGGATCAGGCTCGGGTAAGGATGTTCGAAAGGATAAGGGCGTCGCTGACAAGAGCCCCCTTGAGAAGGCTCTTACCGAGAAAGAAGCTTTTGCGAAGGATTCAACTGCCGAAACCTCTTCTCCAGTCCCTTTCATCTTCGCCCCCCAAACCAAACAAGGGCAACCGCTGCTGTTGACGGACAGTGTCCGAGCCAATCCTAGGCTCGGACTGCCTGTGCTTCAGGGGGTGTGCCTTCCTGAAGATATGAAGCAGGTCCCTGTTGATCTGGAAAGGAACATTGTGGACCTGTTTTCTCACTTGACCCTTGTAAGTAATAACCCCTTCCGAGAACGTCCTCTGTTTTCTTGTATTGGAACTATTTATAACTGTTATAATGGATTTTTGTAGGCCAACCAGTCCTTGCTAGGGTATCACCAGAAGGTTGTGAACCTCTCCTCCTCCTTTGGCTCTCTAAAGTTGAAGTACAAGGATGCTCTTACAAAGAAGAGAGAAACCGAGAACGAATTGGCTGCAGCAAAACTTCAACTCTCGGAGGCGGACGAGGCGAAAAGCGGCTTTCCGAGCTGGATGCTCTCCGAGGCGGGTAAAAGAGGCTGCAACGAAATTGTCCGAGGAGGAGCAGAGGTCAAAGGAGGCGGTCAGTGTTGCGCACTCGGCTGGCTTTCAGGAGGCGAAGGAGAAGATCGTGGAGCATTATCAAGGTCAAGTGGCCGAGATAAAGAACATGAGTTTTCGGAGGGGGGCCAAGATTTATTACTCCAAAGGGGTGGCTAAGGGGTACGAGCTTGTATTAGAAGCTGGCAGCGTTCCTGCTGAATCTGCTCTCTGAGCTCTTCCCGAGGTCGAGCTTCCTGAAATTGAGATCCCCTCGGAGGAAGAGGATGAAGAAGAAGAGGAGGAAGCGGCTACGAGAAAATGCCGAGAATGTTGATAACGCCGGCGCTAATGAGAGAGACCTGGAAAAGATCCTCCAAGATGCCGAGATCCTCCGAAGGATGCTTAAATATGTTGTATGGTTTGTTTTTGTCGAGTACACGGCTCGGTGGAACTATATGCCGACATTATATTCTTTTCTTGAAACTATGTCTAATTTTTAAAACGGCTCTCGGTGGAATTTTATGCTTTTTGTCGTTTATTGCAATTTGAATGTATGGGATGTTTTGTTCCTTCTTTTTGCATTTTGTTGAATGATCATTTCCGAGATATTATAGTAATACCCCCATTTGTCTCGGCTTTGGGCAAGTAAATACCCCTGGCCTAAGTTGAGATGAATGTTCAAGATTTATTTTGCTAAGGCATAAAATATAACCGAAGCAATTGATAGGTCTTCTCGGATATATTGCCGAGTCAATTGAATGATCATATTTAAGATGTTGCAAAATTTACTAAGGCATGGAAAATAACCGAAGCATTTTGAAGATCTTCTCGGATATTTTGCCGAGTCAATTGAATGTTTATAAGACATGAGAAAATTTTCACAAGTGTTTTACCCGAGAGTGATATCACATGTCTTGGTTTGTTTGCTCGGCAATTGTGTAACTCAGAAATATAAGTTATTATTGAAACAATACCCTTTAACAAGAGTTTGAGATGCTCGGCGAAAACATACCGAGACTTTTTATGTTAGTACCACCACGAGGGTGTTTGATTTTGATTGGCTCGGTTAAACCGGGCGGTCTTATGGGGTGAGACCCATATGTGAGTTTATGTCTTTAGCCGAAGCCATTGGGTACGAATACCGAGACACGATTATTAAGATAACAATTGAGATCAAAAAAGGATTTTCATTGATAAATTTCCGAGAAGGTAATACATCAAAATTTCTTCATAATTGCTCTAAGTCAGAATTTCATCATCCGAGAGCTGCAACCCTAAGCATAATACTTTCTCAAGTTGTAAGCGTTCCAGGGCTTGTCGACGAGCTTTCCATCCATGTCTTCAATCTGATAAGCTCATTTCCCTACTTTCTTAATCACTCGGTAGGGACCAACCCAATTAGGCATTAGCTTCTTTTTCTTGTTCTTATCCGTAACTTTCTTGAGAACCAGGTCGTCTGGGCAAAATGTCATCAACCGAACCGTCTTGTTGTACCCCTTAGCAACTTCTTGCTGATAAGCTGCCAACTTTACCCGAGCGGCATCTCGCTTTTCCTCGGCCAAGTCTAAGTCGTTGCTCAAGGCCGTGTCGTTGGTGGTTTCATCAAAGTACTCGGTTCTGATTGTTGGTAACCCCTCTTGGATAGGGATAACAGCCTCGATACCGTAAGCGAGAGAGTATGGGGTTTGTCCTGTGGAACGCCTCGGTGTAGTACGGAATGCCCATAGAACATGTGGTAACTCTTCAACCCATTTTCCTCTCTTAGCAGTTAGCCTTCGCTTGAGTCCAGCCGCGACCGTCTTGTTAGACGCCTCGGCCTGGCCGTTTCCTTGAGGATAAACAGGCGTGGAGTTGAAGAAGCGTATCCCGAGCTTGTCACATACCTCTTTCATTTGCTTCCCTGTGAACTGCTTCCCGTTGTCCGAGACGATTGCGTATGGCACCCCGTACCGAGAGATGATATTCTGCCACAGAAAACTCTTTACATTCGCCTCGGTAATGAAAACCAAAGGCTCGACTTCCACCCATTTGGAGAAATAATCTGTAGCAGTTATAAGGTAGCGAAATCCTCCTGGAGCAAGTGGAAGCTCTCCGACAATGTCCAAGCCCCATTGGGCAAAGGGCCATGGACTAGTGATCGGTTGAAGGTCCTCGGCTGGCTGATGGATCATTGGCTTGAACAGCTGGCACCTGTGGCATCTCCGAACAAACTCCTCAGCGTCTTCCTTCATCTTGGGCCACCAATACCCCTGAGTAATGGCTCGGTGGGCAATAGAACGTCCTCCCGAGTGGCAGCCTCCGCTACCTGCATGAAGTTCGTGGAGTATTGAATGGACTTGGTTTTGATGGACCGCCATAAGGTACGGTCCGGTCCGAGAACGTCTGTAAAGAGACCCCGTTGGTGAGAGCCAATAATTTGCAGCCTTGCATCTGATCCGGTGGGCTTCTCGTCTGTCTTCGGGGAGCTGATCGTCTCGTAGGTAAAACACGAGTTCATCCATCCAGCTAGGTCCGAGCTCAATATTCATCATTTGAGTCCGAGGGGGATCGAAGCTTGGTGCAGAGATTGTTCCGAAGGAGATGTTTCGCTGCTCGGAAGCTTTGCATGCAGATCCCAATCCTGCGAGTGCGTCAGCGTGGGCGTTGTGCTCTCGGCCCACCTGGTGTACTTCGAGTTCTTCAAACTGCTCGGTTAGACCCCTTGCTATGCTCAGATATCTGGCCATTCTTTCGTCTTTAGCATCATAATCCCCGTTGAATTGGTTTACAACGAGTTGAGAGTCGCTATAAAGTATAAACCATCAGGGTCTTCACATCCATTGCTTTGGCTAGCCGGAGTCCAGCGATTAAAGCTTCGTACTCGGCCTCGTTGTTGGATGCGGGAACTCGATTGAGATTGCATTCTCGTGAATGACTCCCTCGGGGGAGATTAGGACGACGCCTACTCCAGCACCTCGTTGGTTAGAGGCTCCATCTACGTGCAACTTCCAAGCATTACCGTGGAACATGTGCCAAGTAGAAAATGGCACGGTTGCTTGGTCTTCATCCGTGCTCAGACTCGGTTCTCCTTCCGAGAGAGGCGTTGGTGTTAAGTCAGTTTCTTCCTCCGAGACATTGTTGGTTACATCTTCAATTGCCACGGGGGCGTCAGGGTCTTCAATAGATTGCTCGGGAAGGGATGGGCTGGGTTCTTCTCTCTTCTGTTTTTCTGCTCCTGGTGTTAGCTCGGCTATAAAGTCAGCCAACACCTGCGCCTTTATAGCTGTTCTCGGTCGATATTGGATGTCAAAGTTGGCCATTTCACATGACCACTTTGAGACCCGTGTCGAGAGATCAGCTCTTCGGAAGAGTGCCTTCAAGGGGTACTCGGTCAAGACAATGACTGTGTGAGCCTGGAAGTAGGGGAGCAGCTTAGAGATGCGACGAGAGCGAAGGCCACTTTTTCAAGGTGGAGATATCTTGTCTCGACACCCGTCAAAGTTTTGCTTGCGTAGTACACAGGTCGATGCTCGGTTCCATCTGCTCGGACAAGGATTGAGCTGACCGCATGTGGAGATACTGAAAGGTAAATGAACAGATCCTCATTTTCCCGAGGCGTCTCCAGTAACGGTGGCTCGACAAGATAGGTCTTCAAACGCTGCAGAGCTTTCTCACATTCTTCTGTCCACTGGAATTTCCTCTTGCTCGTCTTTATCGATTGAAAGAGAGGACGGCATACGTCTGCCGAGCGGCTGATGAAGCGGTTGAGAGCTGCTGCCATCCCTGTAAGCCTTTGAACTTCCTTGATCGTGCTCGGTGAAACGAGCTGTTGCATCGCCGTTACCTGGCTCGGATCTGCTTCAATACCCCTTCTCGTTACCAAGTGGCCTAGGAATTTTCCTGATCCAACCCCGAAAGAGCACTTCTCGGCGTTGAGCTTTAGGCCATGCTGCTTCAGCACTGTGAACATCTTGCCGAGATCTGCAATGTGGCTTCCTTCTTGCACGCTTTTCACCACCATGTCGTCGATGTATGCTTCCATCGTGTCCCCGAGCTGATCTTTGAACATCCGAGACACCATCCGTTGGAAGGTGGCCCCGGCGTTCTTCAGCCCGAAGGGCATGACTCGATAGCAATAGAGGCCTCTCGGAGTGATGAAAGCTGTCTTTTCCCTGTCCTCTTCATCCATAAAGACTTGGTGGTAGCCCCTGTATGCATCCATAAAGCTCAACCGAGCGTGTCCTGCCGTAGCGTCCACGAGTTGGTCTATCCGAGGGACTGGAAAACAGTCCTTCGGACAGGCATCATTGAGGTTCGTGTAGTCTACGCAGACCCTTAGCTTACCATTCTTCTTGGGGACCACCACCGTATTCGCCAGCCAAGTAGGGTACTGGACTTCCTGGATTGCTTGGGCTTCCAGTAGCTTGTCCACCTCTGACTCCACTGCTTCGGCATGAACAGCTGAGGACCTTCTCGGCTTCTGGATGACTGGGCGTCTCAATGGGTCAACTTTGAGCTGGTGTTTGATGAAGCTCGGATCAACACCAGGCATCTCGTACGGTGTCCAAGCAAACACCTGAATGTTTGCCTTGAGAAAGGTCACCATCTCCTCCTTTTCGGCCTCGGTTAATGAGGACCCGACGAGGAAGAAACGGCTCCCGTCCTCATTGATTGGGACAGTGACGAGGTCTTCAACAGATTTTGCCTCGGCCGGTCGACCGACGTCTTCCAGAACTGGTGCCTCGGGTACTTCCACCCACTGCACCTGCTTCGGTTTCTTCTTCTCCTTTCTGCCCACCGTTGAAATGTAGCATTTCTTGGCAGCTATCTGATCGCCTTTAACACTCTCCTGCTTTCCTTTCTCGCCAATAAACCGTAGCACCTGATGGTACGTGGATGCCACGACTTTCATCGCATGGAGCCAGTTTCTTCCCAATATAATGTTATAGGGGCTCGGTGAGTTGACAACAATGAACTCTACTTGTTGAGTTATTGAGCCCGTGATGACGGGAAGAGTGATGGTACCGAGTGGATATACAGGTGTACCACTAAAGCCCACGAGGGGGACCTCGGAGGGCTTAAGGTCCTTGCTAGTGAACCCGTATCGTTTAAACAAGGAATAGTACATTACCTCGGCGGCGCTCCCTTGGTCCACCAAAATCCTCTCAACCGTTGCTCTTCCCACCTTGAGTGTAATGATGAGGGCGTCGTTGTGTGGGAAGTGCACTCCCTCTAAATCCTTCTCGGTGAAATTGATCGTCCACTGAGACTCCTTAGTCGGGAGACTGCGTTTCGACTGCGGTTTAACCGAGAGCACCTCCAATGCCTTGGTAGCTTGCTCGATTTCCCTGAATACCCGAGCCTCCATCATTCTTGTAACCGGACCGTGGATCACGTGCATTACCACTTCTTCCTGGGCGCCTCCTCCTGCAGCCGCTCCCTGTCCTTGTGCCCGAGCCAACGTTTTATCCTGGTCGATGTAAGCATCCAGGTTCCCTGCCGAGACAAGGGTTTCCAAATATGCTTTGAACGGCCTGCACGAGGTCGTATAGTGACCTTGCTCTCGGTGGTAGGTGCAGTAGACCTTTCTATCCTTAGTTTTATCTTGAGTCCCCATCTTGTGGTCCGGCCAATGAAAGAAACCTTCATTCTCAACCTTCCTTAGAAGCATATATATCGGCTCGGTGAACACCGTGCGCTCGGCCACGAAGTCGCTTGCCTTCGGGAGTCTCTTTGCTGCATCTGTTTTGATGGTGTTTACTGCCTTCTTCTGATTACCCGAGACATGGATAACCCTTGGAACGGAGGAGGAGGTTGGAGCATCACGCTCGGTTAAGAGTTCCTCAAGCTCGATATATTTGTTTATCCGTTCCATCAGGTCGTCCATGTTCTTTGGTGGATGTAACATCAGATCTGTGAAGACAGAGCTCTTGCTCTCCAAGCCATGCTTAAAGTGTGTTGCAGCAAGGGTATGATCACAACCCTGGACTTGGTGGAACATTTCCCAGTACCTAGCAGCGTACTGGCGTAGTGTTTCATCCGGGCGCTTCCGCAGACCGAGGAGAGAGTCTACCTCCTTCTTTTGTATATTGCTCGTAACAAACCGAGACAGAAAAGCTCTCTCCAGGGCCTCGTAACTCCCAATGGATCCTTCGTCGAGCTTGTTGAACCATAGGGACCCGAGAGTCCCTAGGCTCGTGGGGAACACTTTGCACATCATGGCTTGATCCGAGGTGTAGAGGTTGATGATTTGTCTGAAGTATATGAGATGGTTGTACGCGTCCGTGAGGGCGTCGTAACGGTTGAACTTTGGGAGCGAGAATCCAGCTGGTAACGTTGCTGAGGCGATCTCCTTTGTGAAAGGTGATTTTGCCAACTGTTTCAAACGTTCGTCGACGCTCGGCAGGGGGGGAGAGATGAGAGAGGGGGAAGGGATGGTACGACAAATCCATCGCTGGTACAAGAGCGCTTATCGGTATAAGTACGGCGTTGCTCATCATGGCGGCGCTCGTGGTGACGGGTTTGCTCCCGGGGCTCTTTTTCCTTTCTTTTCCCACCAGCGTCGTCATGGTGAGCTTTTTCGTCAGTTCGGTAGGTATGACGTTTTCCCGTATCGCCATCTTGGATGACGATCAGATTTTGCTCTTGTGGAGAGGCTTTCTTCAACTGCTCTACTCGAGCTCGGAGGTCAGCGGATTTTGTTGGCTGTGGAGGGGTCTTATGGCGCCGTCGGCCAGACGAACGCTCGGTGAGGGCTGCTTCCTTGGGATCCTTTCGGAGATAGACCGGTCTGTATTCGCCATCTTCGAAGTAGTACACCGTTTCGTGAGATGCGGACAACTGCGAGTATGGCGAACGAGCACTTGACTCCGAGATCTGTGAGGAGTAGTGCCGAGAGGATTCTCCCTGGTGGCCCCTTGAGAGGTGCTCGGTCGACGGGTTCCCATGCCGAAGCACGAGAGCCTTATTGTGAGCTTTCTCTTTGTCAGGGTCACCAGTTCGATCCTTGGCCGAGCGTCTTTGGCCGGAGAGACCACCATGAGATGTTGCGGTGGTCTCTACAGCGGCCCTCTTTTTTACTTTCTCGGTTAGCTTAGAGAGCTGAGCTCTCATTACCTCCATGTCTGCGTCTCGCTCTTCGAGGTGGTGAGTGAGGCGCTGGATGGCTAGTTGCTGCGGATCCGGGCTCGGAGTGAGTCCGAGGTGACCTGGCTGGATGGAGACGGAGACGTGAGGGGTCCCCTTGGGATCCCTTGAGGCAGACGGGTGGAGGGGGTCGCTGAGGTGTGGTGGTTGGGGTTGTTCGCCACCCATTGTGAGTCAGGGAATTGGAGAAAAAGGGGAGGAGAGGGGTGGATCTAGGGAGGAGCACCGGAGTTTCTGGGTTGTATCCCCAGCAGAGTCGCCAATTGTGGTGTCCTCAAAATCCTGGGAGCCTCCTTCCTTGGCTCCTGACCCGAGTGAATGACGAGAGAACAGTGAGTAAGCCTTCGCGAGCTCCTGCACAAGTAGAGCACGTCGTTAGCACCAAACCTGGCTGGAATGTGGCCAGGGAAGGCACTCCGACGATCTAGTAAGAGATCGGAGAAGAAGAGAGAGATGTAGGTTGAGATGTAGGTTGAGAGAGTAAGTTTAGAGAGAGAGAGAGAGTCGTCCCTTTTTAGGGCCACTTCGCTTCGTTTATATAGGCTTCCCTAGGACAGGGGCAACCTAGTCATTTTGGCTCGGGTGACGTCACCGAGCATCACGAATTGACCTCACGAGTACTACGTTCATGCATCCTCCAATAAGGCTGCGACATGTGGCATAACCGCTCGGCGGGGTTTACGCTGACACAAAAACGGCTGTAAAGTGCACATGGGCCTTCCCCTAGTTTGTTACGGGCGTTAACCGCCTCGGGCGACGTCACAGAGGACGTCACCGGTATCTCGGATATATCCTTCCGAGCCATCTCGGATACAGTCCGTCATGGATGGCTCGTCCGGTTTCACGGTATGTCGGCCGAGACACCGGTTTGTCTCGGACGGGTTCGTCTCGGTTGGGCCGTTGTGCCCCATTCAAGAGCTGGGCCTGGCGACCTGTTTGGGCCTGAGCTCTACCGGGCCCCTTCACCGAGCCCCATTGGAGCTGTTAGATTTTGGCCCACTACAATAGCCCTTCAACTTCTTCCGAGACATATGATTCCGAGAAAGGAGTTGACCATTCCTTGTTGGGCCGTTGCACTAAGCCGAGGTGTAAACAAGATGTATCCGAGAAGACAGAATTCCTTCCGTTGTGTTTCTTTTAATCGAGCCCCATCCGTGATTATTTCGTGGACATCCTCGGATTGCTCCACGTGGTTGACATCAATTGGGCGAGAGAGACATACGCGGATTGTGGTTTTGTAACCGAAGAGGCGTGCCCGCGTGGGATGTCAGTTGATGAAGACGTACGTCCCATCATTTGCCACGTGTCAACACGCCATCTACGCCGTCAACGGGCGTCTTGTTTCTCGCGCCATCATTCAAACACATCGCCCTCTATAAATAGGGCCTTCCTGGAGAGAGAGACGCTTTTCCTTGTTCTCTCTCCTCGCAGCTGAAGCCCCTGCTACTCCATTTTCTCCGGTGAAAGCAAGATCGTCGTTCTCAGCCTCTACGCCGCCGCCATCCACCGTGTTTCCATCACCTTTTCAGCCTTAAATCGGTGGAAAACACCGTGACTGTTCATCTTTGCCATCGCTGCCACTTTTTCCGGCGTCTTTGAGGTAAAAATTTCTTTTCCAAAACTCGTTGATTTACCCTGCTTGATCGTCGATTTTATCATAGTTTTGCTGTTTTAATGTCGATTAATAGAATTTGAGTTTAGCAAAAGCGTTTTTTGGCGATCTGTTTGAGAGAAACGATGAAGTCGCGATGAACAGAGAACTCAATCGTTCTTACTGTTCTTCACGTTCTTCGTTAGAGTTATCCTCGTGACGCTTCAAGTGCCTTTTTGATCCACCAGACCTTAGGTTTTAGGATTAAATTGTGTTTGTCAACCGAGGCAAGAGATCCGGACCTTGGCCGAGATCACACTCAAACCATCGATAGTCCTTCCCCTGCCTAGATTTCCCGAGACACATAAATGTGCCTAGGTCACTTAGGATTTTGGCTCGGAATTAGTCCGAGCCGATTTTTGCCACTTAGTAATCCCAGCAAAAAGCTTTAGACCACTATCAGTTATGTGGCTAACTGTCTTTCACCCGTGCACTTTTCAGGTTCGGTAACCCTGGAGCCCTATGTCCTCTCCTCGGGAAGCTCGAACAGGTCAGGGCCCGAGTCCCTAGTGCACAGCTATAATCATTACAGCTACCGTCTCGGACAAACCTTCTTTGATCCGGACGTCGGGATGGCGTCCGCAGACGTAGGTCCAGTAGACGATGAGTTCAACCCTCTGAACCCTGTCGGTGCTCATCAAGTTGTCAGATCCGGTAGTCAGGGTTCGGTGAACCAGGGGGAGCTGAGCAGCGACCACACTGACTCAGCCAATCTCGGGGAAGGGAGGGACGGCAACGGTGCCTCGGCTCAGATCCCCGATGTTCAGATCGTAGAAGTTGTTCAGCGAGGGGCGGACAACTCTGGTTCGGTGTACGAACCTACCACCGAGGGCTCGCCACTCAAACCTGCTGCCAACGCTCCTGTTACGACCCACGCTTCCGAGGCCCGACCCCGAGTAGCCCGTAAATCCAAGGCGAAGCCTTCCGAGAAAGAGCCCAATCCGTACCTTCATTTCGTCAGCGGGAAGCCCGGTGAATACGAGGCATTTTGCGAGGAATATGATATTCCCAGCGACGTGAAATATTTCGTCAGCGGGAAGCCCGGTGAACACTAACTGATTTTTTATTCACCATCAGATCTGGTGAAATATTTTATAAGGTCGTTCTTAAACTTGATTCCAGTAATTTTGTTTAGATGAACAAGAAGAAGACAACACCTTGATCTTTTTCCTTCATTTAAAAGAATTGTGATGCTATAATTTATTAATTTCAAAGTCATTCTTTTGTTTTGTTATTTTTTGATTCTCTCCGCTCACCTGTTGTTCTCTGGGACAAAGATACTGTACAAACCATGGCTTTTGTATTGGATAATTCAGACTCTGTTAGAAATGGTTCTCTCGCTTGCGAAGAAGAAGAAAATTAAAAGAAATGGTTTTCGTGTCTGTGTTTAATTGTGTGGACTGAATTATTAATGCAGAATGATCAAAAAAAAAAATTATTAATGCAGCAACACATTGTTGAAGCTTGCAACGTCGCAATTGAAGCTGTTGAAGAACAAATTGGAAGCGCAATTGAAGCAGATGAAGAGGGAGTTGGCTCAATTGCTGGAGTCTGGGCAGGACCAGTCCGCGAGAATCAGGGTATGGTTTTGATTCATATAAGTTCTACTTCTTTGTGAATTATTTGTGTGGATTTTCCTTGCTTTGAATCACATTTCAATATTTCATGTATGCTGAATATCTATGTTTCTATAGATGATGATAAGAGTTTGAGATGTACCAAGAAACTATCTGTGATACAATGATCATCAAGATTGTGGCATGACATGAAGATTTGGCTAGCTGAGATTCCAGTTAGTGAATTTAAGCTAGGAGATGTCTTCTCGTCCTGGTCTTTTGCTATGTATTTTGATAACGCACCTGAAGAATCACAGTAGATGTTTTCAAATATCTTGATGTTATAGTTTTAGCTATCAGGGTGCTTCACCTTGAGTCACAATTTGAGGTGTATAGGGTGCCAATCACAAATTGTTGAGGGATCTGGGTGTGTGAAAGTGTAAAGGAGAAAATGGAAGAGAAACAAGATCTTCAAATGTGTGTTGCAGGATTCAATTTCATATAATTACCATTGGACTTTGTTTTTTGTCGTGTTTCATGTAAATGGGGAATTGATAATGGAGAATTTCTTGGGAATAATTGAGCTGGGATATTGTGAGAATCTGTATAGAAGAATACCAAGAAGTTCCTCATGTGGATTTTGGTTTGTCTTGCTTTCTGGTATTGGATGCACACTAGGCAAATGGGATTAATACAAACACAAAATAAAGTAATCTTTTTGTTGAAAGAGACATACTGTCCACTTGTTTTGCTCTTTCTGGGTTCTGAATTTAGTAGCAAATAGTATCAATGGCATTTTGTGTTTTTTTTTTCATCGCCTTGGACATGTGCTGTGATTTTTGCATTGGAGCGTGAATGTAAGTTAATTTGTTTTGTTTTGAATTCTGAATCTCAGGTTGAACATCTCATGGAGGCAAGGTTCTAAAACTCGCTAGGCGCTCCCAGGGCGGCCGGGCACCTTCTAGCTTCTAGGGCCGAGTACTCGGCGCCTAATCGGACAATTAGTCGGGATAGTCGGGATAATCAATCTAGTCGGGCTAGTTGGCGAGGGTCGTTCTAGCGCCTAGGCGGCGAGTACTCGGCCTTCTAAACCTTCTTTTAGAACACTGCATGGAGGAGAAGACAATGGCAGCATATGACCTCCTTGAGATATACTGTGTGCTTATTGCTGCCTGGTTGTCAATTATTGAGTCTCAAAACTATGTTACTTTTGTTACCATTTGTGATCTCCAAGTTTTGTAATTATTTGTTTAATGTATTATCAGATTGTTTTGTGCATTTGCATAACTTGCATGTTCTGATACCGATACCTCTGGGCTTCCGATGAAGTTTAATGCGGACAACTTAACTAAAGAACGAATCAATTGACTGGATCCCTATATATATCATACTTCATTCTTCTTTTCCAAAACCGAAGGGCCTTGTATATGAGAGGGCTTTCCAATAGCATATTTGGCCAATTTTGGTCCAATTTGGACGATTTTACCCCCGGATTGGGGAGCTGCCTGTTTTGGAGCTTGGGGCAGGATATGTATTTCATGTGTTTTAGGAAAATTTACCAACTTGTGTCTTCTGATCGTACAATGAATTCCTGCTTTGTCCCAATTGGTATGTTATTTTGTTTGTTTCTTCAGGGGTAGTGAGGTCTTTTTGCATCCTGCCCTTTGGCCAGCTGGGGGTTTGGGTGGTGTCATTTTAGAGAGAGAGAGAGAGAGAGAGAGAGGAGAGAGAAGAAGCAAATGACACCCTCCACCACCGGTGTGCACCACCACCGCTAAGAGAAGAAGAGGAAGATCAACGATAAAGGATACAAACCCTGCTCACATGTGTTCTGCTAATGGAGGGAGAGGGGTTGACATGTGTTCTACTATTCTCCTGCGTTGTAAAGAGACGTCTCTGTGTGTGTGTGTGTGTGTGTGTGTGTCTCTCTCTCTCTCTCTCTCTCTCTCTCTCTCTCTCTCTCTCTCTCTCTCTCTCTCTCTCTCTCGCAGGAAGCTTTGGATCGTCAAAGAAGTTGGCACCCCCTATAGAAACCTTCCTTCGTGTTAAGCCAACGACCACCATGAGCTGGCGAGCACCTCCTCCGGTTACCAGGTTGCTTCTCTCCTTCGCTCTGTCTAAATTTTCAGAAACCCCCAATTTCAGAAGCCCTTGATTCTCTTGATTTTGATCCCCAATTCGGAAACCCTAAATTGTCTTTTCTTTATGGGTAGTTCAATTCGAAAAACTTTTGATGGTTTCCTTGTTCCAATTGAACTCGCGAGTTTTGTTTTAGTTGTAGAATAATGGTTTAATTCCTCATAAATTGTAATACATTGGCTTTTGCGTGCTTTTTTGAACTTGGCCATAATTCCAATGGGGTCTCCACGTGTTATTATTGCCATTGTTGTTGGTCATTTGGGTTTTGCTATGGTGATTTATATAAGTTATAGCTCAGTTTATTGACATTTATGGTCGTTCCCAGTTTTACTTGCAGCACCTGAGTCAATTGAGTGTGGGAGACAGCCCTGAAACAAGAGAATGGGACATGCAAGGTATGTCTGTTTAATTTTAGGTTTTGCTAAAGTAGTTTACAGACTAACAACTGATATGATGTAATATCTATTTGGTTTGCAAAACCCACATGTATGTGAGGGGTTGTGTTTGGATGGTTGTGTCCCTGAATTTTATGGTCCATATATAGTCTCCCAAAGTACCAAACATACAAGTGAGTAACACTGTCACACCCTCAATTTTAATAACTAAAATACATACAATTTCCACGTAGGATATGACTAAAGTCAATCGATTTCCCTTAGAAAAGTCAAAGTCAAAATACAAAGAGTTTCTAGTCAAAGGTACCCGTACCCATGCATAAGTGACCAAGAGTTAAGAGTTATTACATATATCAAGTTTTGTCAAAAATTGAAGAAAATAGAAGTTACATGATCATCTCTCAAAATATATAAACTATGGAAAGGATAAAATAACTTCATGTCAAATGTTCTTCATGATATGCATCCACACGCCAAGCATCCCAATTACGTGCCTTGCCGAGTACCTGAAAATGATAGGGTGAGCTTAGCCCAGTAGGAAACTTTTCTACTAACGTTAAGGGTATAAAGAATGAAATATACACATGATGATGAACACATGAATGAATAGGCTAATATGGGCTATGAATGATTGACTCAATGATAAAGTGTCCACAAGAAGTCCAAACGCCCAACCAATACCCAAGTGTCCATCGATTTACTTGTAACCGTTACAATTTGTGTCGTATGTTCGATTTCTTCAAAACATCATATTTTTCATAAAACATTTCATTTCACAACACTTCACAAATAACCACTTGTTTTAATAGGGAATGAATCCCTCTGTTTGATTTTGTGGGCTCCGTGCACCCCTGTTTGATTTCGTGGGCTCCGTGCACCCATGGCTAGGGACGCACCAAATGGTGGCCCTAGAATAAGTAATCATCATTTTTAAAATCAAGTTAACCAATCATGTGTCCAAACCATTCACGTAATCCATTTTGTTCAAAAACTCGTAGTGTGTCGATTGTGGCTAAGTTAACACATGTCCAAGAATGTAAGAAACAAAGACTATTCATAAAACGTACCACAATAGGCTAGGGAGGTATTCTCCAATAAGTTTTGAGGTGTAGGAAATGCATATGTCAAGTACAAGTCCGAACAAGCAACCCAAGTTGAAGAAAATAATTTTTGGGCTACTAAGGGGCTGTGTATCGATACACCTGAAAGGGTGTATCGATACAAATTCACCAGGAAAATGAAGAGACAGATGCGTATCGATACACCTCAAAAGTTGTATCGATACAAGTTCACCAAAAATTGACCAGTAAGGTTGTGTATCGATACACCTGAAAGGGTGTATCGATACAAAGACCATTACGAGCATATTTAACATATTTTTCCAAAATGAAGGGGATTTCAACCCAAGCCAAACTTTGAGTTTCCGAACAACAACTAATCATAGGAGAGGAATATATCAGCAACCAATTTCCAAGATCAAGGTTCAATTCGATGGTGGTAATCAAATTTAACAAGAATTTTAGGAGCAAGATCAAGAGTAATGCACTAATTCAAACAATATACACTTAGAGGAGGTAGAAAATAGTTCCCTACCTCAAGGATAGAGCTCCAAATGAAAGGGAAAAGAAACCCTAGCTTTTGCTTCCAACTCCATCCGAAATGAGCTTCCCAAGACGAATCCAACGGGAACCGGACTTCAAATCACGCTTATAAGATGGATATTTGGTGGGATGTTGAAGAGTTTGAGTGTGGAGGGTGGATTTTGTGAAGGATTTTGATGGAGGTTTGAGAGGAGGAGAAGAGGGAGAGAGTTGGTGTGTTAGAGAGAGAGAGAGAGAGAGAGGAGTGTGTTTATGTTAGAAAATCTGATGTTGGCCCTCTTAACATACCCCCAAATTACACTCTCACCCACTTAGTGTTTCTAATGTGTTACAAAGACGCCCAAGTGCATATACCAATTACACATTGACCCCATATAACACTTTAAAACATTTCTCACACTTCCCCAACATTATTTCCGGAAAATTATTTTAAAACATGGGTCTTTACAAACACAATTTCAGATTACTGAAATTATGCACTGAAATTTTTTACAACTATGGAAATTTTCACACGTAGCCTTTGTTGTATTAGCAAAGAACAGAAAGTCTAGGTGTGGTGTAGTTACAACATATGCATTCAACTGTTCAAATTGCATTATTGAGGTTGAATGGTTACTGTTTAATAAATGGATATGCTAATGCATTTGTTCCTTGTGCCACCATCTCGTGGTGAGGGCTTGCAACAGATATATTTGAAAAAACATGGGCACTGTACCATTCAGTACTGTTTTAACTTCAGGCCAACAACTAAGCGTCTAGATCCATGTTCATATTGTTGGGCGGGTTACAAATAGTAAAAATCACTAACATGTATGTATAAATTAGGATATGATGAGAAGAAAAGAATAATTTAGTATTTTCTATGTTAAACACATTGAGAAAGGGTTCACTGATATCTTTCAAATGATGTTAATTTTAAACAGTGTAGGCCACCAATTTTAGATTATTCAAACATTTAAAATAATTCAAATATTTTTGCTATTCTTCAAATTCTTGATTTCTCCCTGTGACGACCCTTGCCTGTGTCTATGACAAATATTATTGCCTTGAAGGTATGAGCTCAGTAGACAACTTGCTAACATAAAGTTGTGTGAGGACGCAAAGACTGTAAAGACAATTTGCAGAACAAGAGTTCGTGGTGGGAATGCGAAGTGGCGTGCACTAAGGCTAGATAATGGAAACTACTCTTGGGAGAGTGAGGCTGTGACACAGAAGACTCGAATTTTGGATGTGGTTTGTAATGCATCAAACAGTGAGTAGCTTCGAGCCCAGTCATTGGTGGAAAGTGCAATTGTTCAGGTTGATACTACTCTGTTTAAGCAGTGGTACCTTTAGCATTATAGAATCGACATTGGTCGTAAAAAGAAATCTTCTGCTTCTGCCAAGAAAGGAAGAGAGGTGAGTGTGAAAGTATAGAAAGTATAGGGTTTTACTTTGTATTTTACCTTTTATATTAGGGTTCCTTTTGTAATCTTTTTCTATGTTAAGGGTAGTATAGTACTTTTAGTTTTAGGGCTCTATTTATACTTGTTCTCTTCTTTGTAATTTTGAATCTGCTGAATATATGAAATACACTTCTTCTTCTTCTCTCTCTCTCTCTCTCTCTCTCTCTCTCTCTCTCTCTCTCTCTCTCTCTCTCTCTCTCTCTCTCTCTCTCTCTCTCCCCTATCGACATTAGCAGCACCAGATGACACCGATGACCACCAACAACCAGCGAACTACCGACTGTAGTCGCCGACCTCCGACGACACCTTTTTGACCGGCTATCATTTTCCGGCCACCCTCAACTTTGTTCTGTCTGTATCTGCAGTCTTTTGAGACATTCTGTTCAGTGGGTCTACTGGTGACTCGTGTTTGAGCTCGAAATCTACTAGGTGATCTTCTTTTACCTTCGGTGATCTCCCATTGCACTAGAAACTCCCTGGTTCAAAAGTTTGGAGGTATTTTAGACCCTTGTCTCTCGTATCTCGTATATAACGCTGATTTCATTCTCCAAAGGTAATCTGGACTATTTTGCATCGTTTATCTGCTCATGTTGAATCTCTTTATAACTGGAAGAGAACTACTGGTATATTTGTGTTGTTATCTGTGTGGGTGTCTTTCAATCTCTCTATGGCGGAAGACAGGACAATCAGTGTTCATTTGAATGGGCATAACTACTCTTATTGGTCTAGTGTTTTCAAAAATTTTGTCGTTGGAAAGGAAATGTGGGGTCATATAGCAGGGTCTGTGGTGAAACCCTCTCCAGTGGACTCCAAGGATCCGGAATATGCAAAGAAACTTGAGACTTATCTCAAGGACTTCGCCAAATGGGAAGTTGAAAATGCAAAAATCCTTACATGGTTTCACAACTCGGTTGAACCTAGCATAGGTATGAATTTCTCAAAATATGAAACGGCGAAGGAAGTTTGGGATTATTTGAAGAGGATGTATCTTGAGTCCAACTTTGCAAAGCAACATGAACATGAGGGTTCTATTCGACGTGCTACGCAGGGAGAGCAAACCATTCAAGAATTCTACAATGAAATGACACAGTATTGGGACCAAGTTGCATTAATGGAACCTTCCATATTACAGTCCCTTGAGGTCTATGTGGAATACCGTGAAAAGCTGCGTCTTGTTCAGTTTCTCATGGCCCTTCGTGACGAGTTTGAGCCTCTTCGTGGGGCTATGCTTCATCGTTCACCCCAACCTACGGTTGATGGCGCAGTTCATGAGCTCATAGCTGAGGAAACTAGATTCAAGATTAGGTCAGTTGCTTCTCCCTCTCAATCTATATTTGTTGCTCCACCGATTCAGCCTCAGCTTCAGCCTACCCCGTATATGGCACCTCTCTTGCCTACACCGTCTTCTCACCTGATTCAAGTTACTGGCAAACCTAAATCTCGTGTTGGTATGGATGAGTGTAGCTTATGTCGACAAAAAGGGCACTGGAAGCAAGCATGTCCTAAAAAAAAAGAGGTAACGGGAAAGAAAAGTCAGGTTCCTGAAACCCGCTCTGATACCATGTTGAAAGATTATAATCGATATGTATTCTTCTCACTAGGAGGCACAATATATAGACAGTGTACAAGATAATTTAGGAAAGGAAATAATAAGGAAATTGCTACCTACCTAATTAGACTAATTACAATCTTCCTAATTGTCTAATTGCCTAATTGATTACAACATGTGTATTACAATACTTCTTTCCTTTTCAACAACTGTCAATCCGGAACCACATCACACCAAGCTTCATCAAAATACTTTTGCCGAATGGAGAAAGAGACCAAACACCTTTTCGTCACTTTGATCTCATTGCCCTTCTTGAACCAAGAAAGAGTATAAGGATGGGGATGCTCCTCCACTTTAAGTTGTAACTTGTCCACCACTTCTTGAGAGACTACAATCTCACCACTTCCGCCATCAATAATCATGTTGCACACTCTACCTCCAATGTTGCAAGTGGAGTAGAATAGGTTGGTACACAACCAATCCTCATTGCTATCATCCTTAGGAGTAAGAAGAGTCTTCTTAATCATCAAAGCAAGGCCTTCTTCCTCTTCATCGTCACCTCCAACATCTTCACACATAGCTTCATCATAAATAGGAATATCATCTTCACAACCTTCCTCCATAGAAAGGGCCTTGTTTCTACTTCCGGAATCCTTTCGACAATCCGAAGACTTGTGACCCGGATCCCCACACTTAAAGCACTAGAATCCCCCATTTTGGAATTGACTTCTAGTCCCCAAACCACCGGATTGAGGCTGATTTTGAGTGGGAGTTGAAGCTTTATCCGCCCGGTTTTGATTACTAACCCCGGAAGAAGCACCTTGGCTACCACTAGAGGAAGATCCACCCCTAGAATAGGAGTAGTAGGGTTGTCCCGACTTGGAACCGCCTTGAAATTGTTGAACTTGTTGCCCGGATATCGAGAACTTTCTCTTTTCTTGCTTTTCGGCCACCAAGGCCCGATTGTAAGCTTCTGAAACCGTCCACAAAGTTTGCATGTCAAGGACATCTTGGATTGAAGGCTTCAACCCGCTTACGTATCTTGCAACCCTTTGATCTTCACTCTCATTCAATTCAACTCTAGCTACAAGTTGATGGAATTCTTCCATGTACTCTTCCACACTCCCACTTTACTTAAGATTATGCAAACTTTTATAGAGGCTTTGCATATAGTTTGAAGGGCAAGAATTGTTCATTGAGCTTATTCTTCATTTTCCCCCATTCTTTAATGGGAAAATGACCAATAAATGGTTTTTAAAACAAATAATACCAATATCATGGTAAGGTTTTCCAAAATGACTCAAAACATGACAAGGAGAAAAGTATTTCCACATACATGGTAAGGGCAACTCGAAATGACCAAACTACCCTCCAATTGGTTTGAAGCCTAATTTTTCAAGGTTTTACCCACAGCCAACTATTTCCCTCCTGGGATTTGAGAACGACGAAGAAGAGGAGAGGGGAGAAACCAGACAACGGAAGAGAGAGGGAGAAGAGGAGAAACCCCTAAATCTGTGGACTTGAAGCTCCATTCTGCTCTCTCAATCCACTTCTGACGTTCAAGCATCAACCTAGTAAGTTTATACCCCTCTCTCTCTCTCATGGCTATCAGTCCATTCTCTCTCCCTCTCTCTCTCTCCCTCTCTCTCTCTCTCTGAGAGTAGATTAGTACTCCAATGGTTAATGTACATATTTTCTCTCTCTTTTTCTCTCTCTTCCTTTTGTGATTATGAAGTTTTTTTAATGAATTTTTGATAGTTTTGGGTACACTATTGTGAAGAACACAACAGTGTTGTTTAGGGGCTGTAATGTGAATGATATGGTTGCCTAATGTTATAGTTATTTATGTTTTCTGTCAGTGAAAGAGAGTTCTGCTCTTTGCATCATATGACATTGCTCCATCTGTGAATTTCAGTTGCACTATATGTCAGAATACAAGCACTAGGAAGTCAAATTTGCCTCTTGTAAAAATGTTTTTTTCTGTAATTTTTAGTAGTCTAATTTGCTTGTCTCCTATTTTAAAAAAAAGTTCATTATTTGTGTAAATATTGGCATTGTGGGTTTGTTCATGTTGAGACAAATAAGAAGCGAATAAAATTCGAATAACATACCCAAACTATAGAATATGAGGAGATGGGATAATTGTGGATGCATTTACGTTTACTAACAATAAAACTTTGATGAAGGACATGTCCTCAAGCTCAGTAAGTTCGGGTGGTAGAAGGGTGGGGTTGTCGATGGAGTGGCCCAATTGCTATTGTCGCGATCGCTATTGTCGTGAACTAAAAGCTGCTTTCAAGGTATCTGGAACGGATGAAAACCCCGGTAGGAGATTTTTTGCGTGTGCTAGATGGGTAAGTGTATATGGTAGTTGTTAGTGTAGGTTAATTGATAACATAAGTAGAGCGCTTAGCATGATTTCGTAATATTATTGTAGGATCCAGAGCGATGCAAATTTTTCAAATGGATAGACAAACCCATATGCCAGCGTGGGAAGGTGGTCATTCTCGAGCAAAAGGAGAAGTTAGTGAATCTGCAAAATGAGATGCAGTATTGGAAGCAGAAGGCCAAGTTGCTGGAAGAAAAACTAACAGAGTTTGAGAAGAAGGCTGAAGGCTTTGGCAAAAGGAGTCAAGTCCACGAAAGAAGGAATAATTATGTCAAACTGTTGCTTGCTTTGGTGGTACTTGTTGTGGCTTGTATGGTTGTTGGAAAGTTCAAATATGGCTTGAGGAGGAGAGATTTGCATTTGGCACTGCCTCGTTGAGCAATGTTGTTGAAATCCCAAGTTCGTAGGACTAGCAGATGCTTGGCCCCTTAACCTAACTTTTGAGTAACCAAGTTAATTGTAAACAATGATGGTGGATATATTTTGTGGAGGGAGGGTGGGATATATGTTGTGGATCATAGCCTTGTCAATGTTAATTTCCTATTTTGACATGTAATTTCCTATTTTGACATGTACTCGGTTTGTAATTACTCTCTCTCTATTTTATGTATTATGCTATTTGATACTCCCTCCCAACATTTGGTGGTTCTTGTATTCACCTGGATGGT
Source organism: Vaccinium myrtillus (assembly GCA_016920895.1). Taxonomy (NCBI): domain Eukaryota; kingdom Viridiplantae; phylum Streptophyta; class Magnoliopsida; order Ericales; family Ericaceae; genus Vaccinium; species Vaccinium myrtillus. The sequence goes on from CM029279.1 coordinate 15,632,185, forward strand.
AAATTAAAGGCAATATTGCTTGGACATGGTAAATTAGTTGAACTGTCTATTGTTGTCACTGTGACCATAATCATTGCTCCTTGTGTTATATTATGTTGCTCTTTCATTGAAGTTTAGATGCACTGTATGTCACAAAATTAGCACCTGAATGCTTCCAGTGTTACAAGTGTAATTCGTTGTCTTGTACTCCATCATGAAATAATAAGTTGTCGTATTATTTTTTACAAATAATAATGTTTTGACTTGTATAGTCATTATGAGGTTACCTAACCTCTTATTGGTCGCTGTAGGTATGGCCAATGTGCAACATAAAACATTGACTTGTTTTTGCTATTGGGGCGGGAAACGGACGGTAAACTCCAATTGCACATTCTCCTACGATGGTGGCTTCTCTAAAGCGGTTTTAGTAAAAGAAGGATTAAAATTATTTGAGTTGGTTGAGAAGATTTGCGCTGCCCTCAAGACAACTGTGGGGGAGAAAAAGTTTTTCTATAACATGAAAAGGGACAAGACGAAGTGTTTGTTGTTGGACGACGAAGATACGGTCGCAATGATGTTTCATTGTAACGAAGACGAAGTTGACTTGTTTGTAGAGGAGCCGCCACGCAGTAATGATGATTTGCCAACGGTTTATCCATCGACTAGGTTAGTTGGTAATTCATAACTTGCAAAACAATTTAGTGGCACTGACACTGAAAAACATGCTCCTAGCAACAAAATACCTTGCTCTTTCTATGACTTTTACATGCACTGTGTATCACACAACCAGCACCAGACTGTTCTTCCCTGAAATTTTATTTGTTATTTCGTTAGGTTTTTTATGACAATGAACCATGCATACATGTCCGTCCGTTCCACGTTCCATTGTCAGTGGAGTGACCTTTGCAGTCTTTTTATAACATGCAGACCAATGTACTGGAACTGACTAACTGACACTGTATAATGAATGTGAATTGTGGAGGGATTTGCACCGTGGCTGACTGTGCACAACACTGTATATTAATTTGAAACGCACTCTAGATTAATGGCATCGCACTAACTTTACTCCAACAAGCAAATGGAGTGGGAGGTGAAATTAACAGTAGTTGGACATAGAATCTCATAGGTGTACAGATGCCCCTTGGAAAAGGGCTGCGAATTGTGCATTGTCTTTGAACGTAAATGACACTTTATGTTAAAGGTACCTGCACTTTATATTAAAGGTACCTGCACTGTATGACAATGAAACTGCACCGACTTTAGTCAAAGTAGCAATTGTTGTGTGTTCAAATCAACAGTGGGTGGACAGAGAATCTCATAAGTCTCCAAATGACCTTTGTATTTACTATACCTAAGAGTCTTAATTCCATTTTTTGGGAAGGGATATGAAATGTGCACTGTGTATCAACGTGCACTGCACGTTATATTAGATGTAGTTGCACTATATAATAAAGGCTCTGCACGAACGCCGGTCCAACAACCAATTGTTGTGTGAGGTCAAGTCAACAGTGCTTGGACAGAGAATCTCATGTGTCCAAATGACCTTTGTATTTACTGTAATACCCCAAGTTTGGGGGTTAGATGGTGTTTAGTCCCACATTGGTTGTTTATATGAGTGATCTTGGGTATATAACAAATCATGTGGGCTACTACTAGTACCTTGGGCTTAAGCATTTTGGGCCATGTGGTGTGGCTTGTGGATCAAATCAAGGTACTGGCTAGTGGTCTACATGGGGTGTTACAAATGGTATCAAAGCCCCGCCCTGGTCCAAGTGGTGGGTAGGATGCGCTCTGCCACCACGGACACCAGGGGAGGTTGCTGGGACTATACAACGAGGACGTTGCATCTTTAAGGGGGGAAGATTGTAATACCCCAGGTTTGGGAGTAGATGGTGTTTAGTCCCACATTGGTTGTTTACATGAGTGGTCTTGGGTATATAACAAACCATGTAGGCTACTACTAGTACCTTGGGCTTAAGCATTTTGGGCCATGTGGTGTGGCTTGTGGATCAAATCAAGGTACTGGGCCAGTTGTCTACATGGGGCGTTACAAATGGTATCAGAGCCCCGCCCTGGTCAAAGTGGTGGGTAGGATGCGTTCTACCACCACGGACACCTGGGGAGGTTGCTGGGACTATGCAACGAGGACGTTGCATCCTTAAGGGGGGAAAATTGTAATACCCCAAGTTTGGGGGTTAGATGGTGTTTAGTCCCACATTGGTTGTTTATATGAGTGATCTTGGGTATATAACAAATCATGTGGGCTACTACTAGTACCTTGGGCTTAAGCATTTTGGGCCATGTGGTGTGGCTTGTGGATCAAATCAGGGTACTGGGCTAGTGGTCTACATGGGGCGTTTCATTTACCATACCTAAGAGATTCTTAATTTTCATTTTGTGGGACACGGGCTATGAATTGTGCACTGTGCCTGAACGTGCACTGCACTTTATATTAAATATAGATGCACTGTATAATAAAGGCTCTGCACGAACGTTGGTCCAACAACCAATTGTTGTGCGAGGTCATGTAAACTGTGTTTGGACCTTTTTTGGACTTATATAGCTAAGAGAATCTTGTTGTGTGAGGTCAAATCAACAGTAGTGGTCGGACAGAGAATCTCATAAGTCTCCAAATGAACTTTGTTCTTACCATACCTAAGAGAGTCTTAATTTTCATTTTTTGGGACACGGGCTATGAATTGTGCACTGTGCCTGAACGTGCACTGCACTTTATATTAGATATAGATGCACTGTATAATAAAGGCTCTGCACCAACGTTGGTTCAACAACCAATTATTGTGTGAGGTCATGTCAACAGTGCTTGGACAGAGAATCTCATATTTGTGTCCTATAATGACCTTTGGACTTATATATAGGTAAGAGAATCTTGTTGTGTGAGGTCAAATCAACAGTAGTGGTCAGACAAAGAATCTCATAAGTCTCCAAATGAACTTTGTTCTTACCATACCTAAGAGAGCATATTTTGCATTTTTCAGTTTATGGGGCAAGGGGCTGCTGTGAACTATGCACTGTGGAGTTACCATTGTTCATTGATTTGACCCAACACAGCAATGGTTGGACTGATGGTAGTGCTATGTCGATATTACAGAATGCAACTGTTGGTAGTACACAGTGCAATACACAATAACATAGGATGGCACAACAGTAATTCAAATAAAGTTGTACTTTAAATGGCAATCCTTGGACTTCTATAAATTGGAAGAAATGATGATATAGAACTTACGTTTGAATAACACGATATAGAAGTACAGTATTTTATATGTTAACATGCCTTTGACAATAGTTGAACATGCAACCGTTTATCCAGGAGAGCCGTATGCATTTGATGCTATTCCTGGTGTGGATATTTGCCACATCATACACGTGGACTACAAAGTCGAAACATTTTCCCTTTGTTTGAAAATGCAGAGGCTTATCTCATTTGGTCTGAGCTGCTCTGCATTTGTTGTCTCAATTGTTAAAGGGGGCACTTTTATGTTACCGTATGTGGAGGATGACGGACGAGATAGTTGCACCTTGTGGTTGATTGTGTGTGTTCAGGGTCCGAGGGCGGAGATCACCGATGGATGCATAATGGTGGCCTTGGTTTCTCTGGTCTGGGAGGTATCTTCTGGGGCTGACTCTGGCTATCACGATCTTTAGCTTGACTAGGGATTCCACCTGTCCTTAGTCCTATCATTGTCTATTTGATATCACTTCGGGATACTCTTACTTTGGATTGGACCTCATCTGCAACCAATATGGACAGTCACCGGAAACAGAGGAAGCCTGATGTCTTGGGAACCTAGACTATGATGTTTGGAGCGAGTAGCATACTAGGCATGTGTCCAGTGTAAGGGTTCTATGGGAGGGTTCCCTTGGGTATATTTGCTTGCCGAACTGCTAGAGGCTTATCTCATTTGGTTCGGGTGGCTTTGCTACTGTTGTTTCCACTGTTGAGGGTTGGTTGTTCCATATATATCACCACTTAGATATGGCTATTCTGCATGCCTGTGCTCATGTCTCTGATGCCGCTCTTTCCTTTAGGATAGCTAGGCTAATAGGACGCGAGCACGGGCTTACTCACATTTCATACGATGGGGCCTCTTCTTGGACCCGCAACATGGTATCCAATTGTGCGCATGCTTTTGATATTATCCTAGCCTTGGGGGTTGTGCATGGCATTAAAACAATTGTCTACTACGTTTACTGCATTTTGCTTATTTACACCTATGCCGGCGGGATGTGCCGGTACTTCTTATTTTCCCACCCCGGCGGGTAGTGTCGGGGACCACGCACTTTTCTTTTCTTTCTTTTTTTCATTTTGTCCTTCCTGGGGTATGCCCCTTGTAGGCTATACATTCGCTTAACCTTTTTTAGTTTCACGCTAATTTACCCAAAAAAAAAAAGAAGACTTATGGCCAAGTTGGCATAAAGTACGAGTGGAGCCCCTGGGTACAAGACAACAACGAGATTCATAAATTCGAAGGATTTTGGGTTGGAATAATGATCATGTTTTGCCAGTAACCAATGCATTCAGCTATGAGGTCGTTGTGTATTTTTGTGGTAAGAACCCAAAAATTGACTATGACATTCGTACATTGGTAGGCATGGTCGACATCGACATCATTATTGTTGTCGAATCCCCAGACAGCATCGATACTCATCGACATTATTTAAGGGAATTGGGATTCATAAGACAAAATCAAGTTGAGGGCCACCCCACCGGCAATGTTTGGTTGCTTAAGAAGGGCATTGGGTACATTATCCATATTAACACGTTTGGGATTTTTTTTTTTTGGGTAAATAAGCGTGAAATAAAAAGGGGCTAACCGAATTTACAGCCTACAAGGGGCATACCCCAGGAGGACAAAATAAAAATAAGAGAAAAAAGTAGAGAACAAAATAAGGATAGGAGACCTACGCCAACAGGCTACAAGTATCTAAGAGCAATTAATCAGAATGTTTCCTAACCTTCTAAATAGATGATTAAGAAACATACAACAAAATGATTAAAATTTGAGCAGCCTTCCGACTGTTTTATGACAAACTAGAGATTCAGCATCTGAAGCTTGTCATGTGTAGATTATAGCAGAAGAGTCCATGAAGCTTGTCATGTGCAGCATAGATGAACACCACAGTTGATGCAGATTTGACACCATGAGCATATAAATGATACCATGAGATTTAACACAATCAGGTTGTATCCCCATAGCAGAATTGATTTGAATAACACAGCAGCAGCAACAGAATGTATCACAGCAGACAGGGACCAGTGGCTGGAACATGTCATAGAGACATTCATAATTTGGGCTAACAGTAGGTGTAACAGGCTAGAGTAGGGAGGAAATGCCCCCTCCCAGAAGGGACTAAAACATGCCCTGGGACAGCCCCCCAAGGCTAGGCCAGAAATCTTAACATCGTGGATGCTGATCAGACACACAGCAGTCCAGATGATGCCAAGCAACTCTAAGCAGTTAGCTCGCACATGAAGAATGTGTAGATTTGAAACCATGAGTAGCAACATTGCTGCAGGAAGTCCACTGGATTTCTGGAAAATTGGGCAGCGTCTCCTTTGAAAACTGGTATCCCCCGAAGTGCAAAAGACCCAGTAACACAACATAGGAACACGTTTGGGATTGAGGAGGTGAAACTTACAATAACCCATAGATGGTATGATGCATACATCCGGACGCTATATTGTCAAGGGTCATGAGTTCGACTTTCTCTCGAAAGACAAGTGGTTGATGATAATGCTCCTCCCCCCATTTCTCCCTTGGATGCATGGCTTGCCCGCCACAAGGTCAATACCAGGGATGATTTGCCTCTCCATGGAATGGCAGGTGACCGCGGACCAGCGACGGGGAATAGAATCCATAGGATGCAAAAGACAGAGACCAGTCCAACGGTGGGCATCGATCTGCGTGCAGACCATCGCAACTACCCTCGATTGGAGTTTGATCTATCATTTCGTGATCGGCGTGGTCGACGACGATTTGTCACTCCGAAAGAGCAGTACGATGCGACCGGAGATTTTGTATTTATGTTGGACTGGAACCAAACACCTTATTCCAGAGATGCAACAACTTTATTGGAGTGGCCGAACTTATTCGTCAAGCGCAACAAGTTGGAAGCCAAGTGTCGGCAGTGTGCCTAAAGCACGTTCCGTGCAGATGATAAAAGGAAGAAGGTTGCAATGTCTCCACAACGATGTTTGCGAAAGGCTCCGGGTGGAGATTAATGCAATGACGAAGCGGGTTACACGTCAGGAGAAATTTATCGAAGTTGTCAAGGAGGTTGAAAGGGATGGCTGCAATCGTAAAGACTTGATTAGAGGAATTTGGAATGATGAGGAATATGCAACCGATCCCGAACTATCGGATTATTCTGATGACACCTTTTAGATTATTCTATTTTCTATTGTGGTTAAATCCAAGTACCTTATTTATGTTTGACTTCAATCAATGTATGGTTTTATGAATTTGGTTTCTTTGAATTAAGATGTGTTTTTTGTATTATCAGCCAAGGTTGGGTAGTTTAGAAAATCCCATATGGACAGTGTGGTGCTTGTCATATGAGACACAATGCATGTTGTCTATTGTAGAATGCACTTTATTGTACTATACAGTGCCATATGTGTTCTGATAGGATGCAAAAAGTCGTAAAGTTTTGTTTTGACAAGACAATGGCAACCTTTCTCTTCTATAAATTGAAACCCATGGTGTTCACACTTGTTCATCAGCCCTTTCTTTTTACATTTCAATAACACCTCTTCAACTCTTCCAAGTAACCTACATCTATCTTAAGATGCCTTTGCCAACACTTGAACATGCTACTGTTTATCCAGGAGAGGCGTATGCCTTTCAGGCTATTCCCGGTGTTGATATTTGCCACATCATACACGTGGATTACAAAGTAGAACAACTTTCCCTATCCTTGAAACTTGAAGACGGAACATGGATAAGCTGGCATAAAGTACGAGTGGAGCCGTTGGGTACAAGAGAAGAACGAGAATCAGAAATTCGAAGGATTTTGGGTTGGAACAACGATCATGTTTTGCCAGTTACAAATGCATTTGGTTGTGAGGTCGTTGTCTTAATCGGCGGTAGCCACCCAAATATTGACTACGACATTCGTACCTTGGTTGGCATGGTGGAGGTTGACATCATTATCGTTGTCGAGTCCTCGAACAGCATCGAAAGTCATCGACAATACTTAACGGATTTGGGCTTCACAAGACAAAATCAGGTTGAGGGTCACTGCACTGGCTATGTATGGCTGCTCGAGAAGGGCATCGGGAACATCGTTGATATTAACACGTTTCGGAATGACGAGGTGAAACTTACAGTAACCCGTAGATGGTACGATGGCTACATCCGCACCATGGATTCAGGACTGTGAGGAGTTGGAGTTTGTCATCATATGGGCAAGTAGAGTGGGGTACTTGTTGTGGTCAATTAAGATGTGGTTGTTCTATTATTAGACTAATGTGAACAATGTTCTTTCCAAGCTACTAGTTTCAGTTGGTCACATTTTGCACAGCTAAGGTGTAGTACTTGTACTGTTTATGTTGTTTCACTTACGAATGTCTTGATCATTTCGTGAATCTTATTTATTTTAAATGAAATGTGGTGGTTATATTAATTAAAATTTCAGGGAACAATAGTCTCGTGCTTGTTTATTTATAGATAGTGCATGTCAATATTATATAAAGAGCAGTTTGTGTTCTTGCTCGGAGCTAGTTTTTCAGTATCAGTGAGAGTACATTGGTTTTCATGTTATAGGAAGAGTGCAAAGGTCACTCCCCTGACAATGGACAATGGAACGTGTAACGGATAGACTTTTATGCATGGTTCATGCCATATAAAAACCTAAGGAAATGAGAAATAAAACTTCTGGGAAGAACAGTCAGGTGCTTGTGGTTTCTTACACAGTGTAGGTCAAGGTTATATAAAGAGCAGTTTGTGTTCTTGCTCGGAGCTAGTTTTTCAGTATCAATGAGAGTACATTGGTTTTCATTGTTATAGGAAGAGTGCAAAGGTCATTCCCCTGACAATGGACAATGGACAATGGAATGTGTAACGGATAGACTTGTATGCATGGTTCATGCCATATATAAACCTAAGGAAATGAGAAATAAAACTGCTGGGAAGAACAGTCAGGTGCTTGTGGTTTCATACATAGTGCAAGTCAAGGTTATATAAAGAGCAAGTTTAGTTCTTGCTCGGAGCAAGTTTTTCAGTGTCAGTGACAGTACAGTACATTGTTTTTCATGTTATAGAAAGAGTGCAAAGGTCACTCCCCTGACAATGGACAATGGAACGCGGAACGGATGGACTTGTTGGCATGGTTCATGCCATATAAAAACCTAAGGAAATGAGAAAAAAAACTTCTAGGAAGAACAGTCAGGTGCTTGTGGTTTCTTACACAGTGCAGGCCAAGGTTATATAAAGAGCAAGTTTTGTTCTTGCTCGAAGCAAGTTTTTCAGTATCAGTGACATTACATTATTTTTCATGTTATAAAAAGAGTGCAAAGGTACATGCAGAAATCAAAAACCAAAGATTGATTGTCTATAGTCCTTCAAAAAGAAGCTACTCCTATATAACTTGATCATGAGCCCAGACAAATAACTCAATCAAGCATAATCTAGAGCAACCCAGCCAAGTAAATCAACTCACAAGAAGTTCTCCAAATTAAGAATCATGTCATTTTACACAACTGAAACAGATAAACCTGCCCATCGGTACCTGAGACACTTTATCATAATTGAACATGTGTCCATAGTTCTAAATTACTGTACCAAATAAATGACAACGAAATCATGACAAACAACATCAGAAGATATGTCTCACAAGTCACAATGACCTGGTAAATAAGACTTCGTTACAACAATAAACAGCAAAACCAGATTAAAGCTGTACATAGCAGTGGCAAGATGATGGTTCCAATCATCAGAGCATAGCATAGCAAGGCTGAATCAAGTTCCAGGGTCCCCATAGATAATCACATTGAGCACATTCAGAATATCATTTTTCAGTAGTTACATATATTACTCATGTCCCCATCAAAAAATACACCAAACTATTAGGCCTTCCCTATGTGTTTGCTATCTATTCTTAGAAGGTCAGCTATACACAGGTACTTGCAGGTACTTGCTTTTTGCAAAATGCCCACCTCCATAGCTATACAAAAATGTGCACCATCCATCTGCATGACAGTAACTTCAAATATTTAGTGTGAAATACAAAAAGACATGCAATTTTACACATAAAGAATGCAAAAATGAAGGAGACACAAAACAAGAAATTTAGATTGCAAAGAGCATCCAAGGTTTTCAAGGTCGGTGGGAGAGACAAAGTGAGTAGTGTTAACAATATTATGCACGGGTAACAGTAGTAAGTATTGTAGTGTTAACAAACGGGCATGGCTGTCTTGGGAACAACATCAATCGGGCATGGCAGATTCATAGCAGCAGCATCAGCACTAAATACAACAGCAGCAGTAAACACAACAAGAAAAACAGGGGAAACGTGGGTGTATGGCAAATTCAAGGAAATGGGACCATATAGATGAATCATCCGAAGTAGCTCACACACCACTACAATGGAAGGCTTAATGACTGCAACTCCGCTCAAATTACAGCAGTACACATGATTTCAGTAAACACAATAGCAACAACTTGAACGCAACAAGAAAAAATGGCAAACAGCAGCAGTAGATGGCAGAATCAAGAACATCTAACTGCCAAACTAATATTACCAGCTCTGCCCAATCATGGCAGTCCACGATAACATCAAAGCAAATATATCTGGACTAAGGCACATGAGCATAATCATGAATTATGAAATCCTAACTGTAATGGCACAACAACCCACAACAACAGTATAAAACTGAGGACAATAGCAGCTAACAGACTCATCCTCACATTCTAGCCTCCCACTCTCTTTTCCCACTAGATCTGAGGATGGGGCTAAAACTTTCCATTTTCTCTCCTCTCTAAACAAAGAAGGATTGGGGTACAAATATCACAGGACACCCACATTTGAGTAGGTCCACACACACACAAACTTCAGATTGCAACCAACACATTAAAGCAACAAAAGCTTCCCATTAACCAAATATATTTTTTTTCCTTGTCGGATGTCGTAGAGACACAGACGATGGAAAAATGCTTGTCCAACATGAGGCCTACAATCTTTAATATTAACCAAGGGAAGTGTGATGATACTACGAGTACCATTGAAACATCAAAGATTCACTATCCAAAATACATCTGCTAAGGCCCATATGGCTATACCAATAGGCTGTCAAACACATTCTCTTCACCATCATTCGCCATAAATCCTTTTCCTCAACCTCTTCTCCTACCTCTACCTCCGCTATGGGCCATAACAACACCCACAATCAACTTCCACAATCAATTGAACTTCAATCAAGCAAAATCCAATCAATTGGGACCCCAAACTTCAACAAATCATCAACAATCAACACAAATAATCCCAAATAACAACAAACCCATAGCAAACAGCAACAAAACGCAGTAAAACTCAAAGAAATCAAACCTGAAATCGCAGTGTAAGGGTTGAACTCACTGGGTCAACTCGAAATCACTATTTCGAGTAGCAAACATGGGGTTTCGAGTACCAAAACCCAGATTTGAGCACTGAACAACAGGTTTTGAGTCCCAAAACTCTGGTTCAAGTGTCGAAATCCTACTTCGAGCGTCTATGTTTCTATTTCAAACAATAACAAGATCTGATTTGGGTCGAACATACTTCTAATCGACAAATCGAAGGTCAAATAGCTTTCTAATCAACAGATCGAAGGTCAACGAGGTGCGATTGAATGTTTTTGTGGTCATTTGATGTCATATCTGGGTTTTGGGTGCCTAGGTGGTTGAGATTGAGGTTCGACAGTGTCGATTCTGGTTCATACAGGTAGATTTAGGGCTAAACTGGGTTGATTATGGATAGATCCTTCAATTTCAAAGTTGAACGAGGTGTTTTCAGGTCTGCAGCGTAGATTTCGGTGCCAATTTACAGTTTCAGCGACATTTTCTGACGATGTCAGGTTTCGGCGAGATTTTTAGGCGAGATGGATGGTCAGGATCTGAGCTCAGTGCTCTGATACTAAATAATGCAAACCGGAATATTCCATTGAGATATTTGGAGAGAGACTCCCAAAATGAGATACAAAGAGTCAAAACTATTGATAATATATTCTTGAAATGGTAAAGTTAGCCAAAAATAAAGGACTGTTACAGTAATAAAGACATAAAAAGACAAAAAGACCCATAAACTACTACATAATGACAATGAGACCCATAAACTACTACATAATGACAATAAGACCCATAAACTATTACATCAAACACCGGCCAACGCATTGATGTGCCGGCCGCCAAATTCATTGGTTGGCCGACAGATCGAATTGCTGGCAAATTATTTTTTGCTTCTGTTGTATATTTCTATTTTTTTGCATGGTGCCCAAATCCCTTATCCTATGTGGTTTCTTTTCACGTCAGACCACCCATATTTGTTAAAGGCTTTATCAAATTGTTTATTTGTGAAATCTTTTAAAATGCTTAAACAGCTTTATGTCAAACAAGTACAAGCTAGCCTTTGTGGCTAGGCGGAGGGGTGCTTCACAATTTCCCCTTACCGTACCCTTGTTTCCCCAATCTGGAATCCTTGTCTAGTTTCTTGGTTTTTAAAAACCAAGTGGCGACTTTCATCAAATTCACAAGGTGTGCTGCAACAGGCACCTTTGCATTTTTCTCAAATACATGGCCTTCAGATGTTATACCCACAATCGGTGTGTCATGTGTTCAGTTATACATATTGGAAGCCGTCCGATTGTTGGATATGCCCTCAAATTTTGCCTGCTTGCCTATTCCAAATTCATTATAGGGAAGGTATAATACGTTGTTTACTAGAGAAGGGCTTCAGTTTTTCCCTCCCTTCCTCCAAATCAATGTTCACTAATTACGGGCCCATCTTGGAAAACCCCCAAGAAATAGGAGCACACCCCCACTTAGTTCAAAGTTCGCCATGTCGTTGATTGAATTTTCAGTTGAAAGTGGTACACTTATTGATACCCATTGAGTAATTTTTCCCTGCTCCTTCATCTGTACCAGCTGTAAACTTTCCAAAAGGCTACAATAATTCTTTAGGTGCATGGTTCTCTGTCTATGCATTTGTTGATGTTCTTCTGATGACAAAAAAGAAAAAAAAAACGATGATACAAAATACTGTGATTTCAAATTTCCTTTCCGTTTTCTCTTTTTACTTGTGAAAATTCAAGAAATCTCATATTTTATGTGGAGCACTGCTTCCACGTCCCCCTAATTCTCAGCCCTTGGATCTTGCAATTTTAATCTGAACCTTTGAATTAAATATTCAAAAAAATCATCAACCATTAGAACCGGTTACCCTATTTTTGAAAAAAAAAAAATCATTTAACCACATGGGTTAACAAATCGTGGCATGTGGTTAGGGTATTTTTACTTTACCTTTTTCATTTACCTCTCCCGACCTCCTCTCTCTCTCTCTCTCTGTCAAAAACCCATCCATCTCTCTCGTCGACGGCCATCTCCCACCGTTCCATCCTCCAGAAATCAAACTGAAGAAGGTAGGATTAAATTTCGTATATGCAAAAAAGGTTCGATTGCCCGCCATACCTGAAAAATCACCACCCCGAGAGAGAGAGAGAGAGAGAGAGAGAGAGAGAGAGAGAGAGAGAGAGAGAGAGAGAGAGAGAGATGTGAATTTGTACAAAGAGTGAGAGAGGATTTGTGAATTTGTACAAAGAGTGAGAGAGGATTTGTGAATTTTTTCAAAGGGGGGTAGATACGTACAAATGGTGACAAGGAATGGTAGGTGGTCTGGGTTTAAGAAATGAGGGGGGAGGGAAATTTGAAATTTTGACTGAAATTTGAAATTTTAAAATGTCCCTCAAAATTGAAATTTTGTGAAAATGGGGGGAGGTAGATTGGTGGGAAAATACAGTTGGGGTAGGTGAATTGGGCCTTCTTGGGCCACTTTTTATTTGGAATGTTTGGGGCAATTTTATAAACATTAGTTGGGCCAATTGCAATTTCGTTCAATGAATGGTTTGTTACACAATGATTAATAAATAAGGAACAACTTCACAAATTTAACAAGTATAAAGAAAGAAATTTTATTTAAGTCTGAAATAATTATACAAATTTATTGGAGATACAATTACAAGGACTTAAAAAAAAAAGAAGTATTCAAGTAAAAAATAAATATACTAATTTTTTTGAGATTCATTACAAGGATAGTAAAGTACACAACTACGAATTTAATTAATAAACTTCCACTAATTTCAATCTACTGACGTTCAAAGCAAAAGCTCCATCCGTTGAAGAAGGGAAAATGTGGAACCTTGATTTCGGTAGCCCGAGGATTTGTTTCCTGCCATCAGTACTAATAACAAAGAGGACTTAAAAGATAATTGATTGACTGATCGATTGTAGGAATAAAACAGTAATGGCTCAGAAAACCATAAAAGGACTAACATGAATAGGCCTGCCAATAGTGCTGGCTATACGACTAAACCCTAACGCAGGGCTCTCCCATGAATAATCTGGGTTCCAAAGCTCTAGATTCTCATGATCTACGTTTGAAACAAAGAGGCACTCGGTCTCAATCTAGTCTACCAGCTCAATCCCCAAATCCTAGGGTCTCAAAGCCCACTTCAACCTCTCCAGGAAAATCTGCAGATTTGTGTTCCGATCTTCACGATTCACCCATGGCTACGCCTACCATCCAGTATCCAACCAAACCCAGCTATGTTCAGTCTAGTGTTTACCCGCAGTGGTCCAGATCCGGTGCAAGCAAACCCTCTTCTCCATCATCACGGTATTCTGAATCAAGTTCAATGGCAACGCACACCCAAACCCTTAACCCACAAACCTCTAATCCGGTACACCCCAGCTCAGATATCCCCGACGACTCTTCTACAGGAAACCCTAGTACCCAAATTCCTAACCCTAATCCGTCGACCAGGACCAGCCCTTCTCGGAAACTTAAGTGCTGATCGTCTTGCCTCTATGGTGCATGCCATGGAAGATGAGATGCACAACGCTGGGATTAATGTCAACTTCACTAAACTTAAGGAACAACTCCTCCATATGAAAGGATCTGAGTCCACTCTGGATGGAGAATTCGTTGAGGTAAGCTGTAACTCACCTCGTTACTTTAACAGCAAGATACCCCACACGGGTACACCAGTAGAAGAACTTCCGTTGAAGACAAAAATCCATCAAGAGCCAAAGGAGGTCAAAACTCAACCGAAAAATTGGAGTGCTTTGTTCAAAGCACAAGCTCCCTCTAAAACAATGAAGTTATATCATTATCCTGATGTTAAAAGGGGAGAAGATGCCTATGTAGATTTCGATGAATCTCAACTTGATGATGGGATGGGTAATCATTGTCTGATTGGGCATTTCTTGGATGGGAAAATGCCGTTGACACTACTAAGTGCCACAGCAAAAGCGGTGTGGAAAGATCATGGGAAATTCACAGTAAAACAGATGGGTTCATGTTATCTCTTTGAGTTTGAAGATGAAGCATCCAAAATTGGAGTTCTAGAAGGAGGTCCGTATTTTTTCTCACGAAGATATCTGGTTCTAAAGGAATGGAAAAGAATGCTGGTTCCTAGCAAGAACCACCCCTCCTCTATTCCTGTATGGATCAAACTCCACCGATTGCCTCTGGAATTCTGGACAAATATTGGATTCAGCAAAATAGGAAGTGTGATTGGAAGGCCTATCCACGTGGATGAAGCCACAACAAACAAAAGAAGACTTGATTATGCTCGCATCTGTGTGGAGATAGAAGCAGGTGAACATCTCCCCTCTGATATTACCATCTCAGTGAATGATGAACATGTCATGATAGGGGTGGAGTATCAATGGCTCCCCCCACAGTGTGAAAGCTGTAAAGTATTTGGACATTCGTGCAGTCCCAAAACCACTATCAAACCAGCTACATCACCAGAGGAATGGGTGGTCGTGGGCAAAGGCAAACTACCCTCAACCTCAACTTTAAAGACTGACCTCACAGAGGAGGACTCTGGTTCACTTCCAGTTCAATCAGAAATTCAGGGCTCCCTGATTGGTACTACCCTGCCAAAAAATGTCCAAGCCCAAATTTTGCCAGTGCATGATACTAGCCTAAATATGGATCCATCCAGTTTAGGGACAGTTAACTCTTGCCATACCTCAGATTCTGCTGCTACCAAACCATCTCCCTCTCCCTCCCCACTCAACCTTCAACCTAATGTTCCATCTGATGACACTCTCAGTGAGACCATGGATGAAGAATTTATGGTATATGACAGAGAAGTGGTTCAGCTTTCTAGCACTCCTGATAAGGCTAAGGTTACTCACTCAATCCAAGGAAGCAAAGGAACTCCTACCTCTGGTGCAGGGGGCCAGAAGTTTTATGAGTCCAATAGTTCCAAGAAAAGGAGGCTGAAGCAAGAGCGAAAGCTTCGCAAACAGGGAAGTTCCTGATTCATTCTCTTTCTTAATTAATTATGCATATATGTTTATATTTAGTTGCATATGTTTACAAGTTTTTTGGATAAATTGTTTACAAGTTTTTTCTTTTAACTGATATCAATGTCTAGCTCTTCTATCCATTTTGGCTTTTGGAATTTGCGAGGTCTCAATGATACTCTTAAACAAAAGGCTGTAAAAACTTTTTTGAACAAGAATCAGCTGTCTATGATTGGTCTGATTGAACATAAAATCAAGCAACCCAATATTAGGAGAGTAGTAAACTCTATGTGTCCTAATTGGCCATCTGTTAGCAATAGTATGCATGCCCCTATTGGTAGAATTTTGATAACTTGGGACCCTAATGCTCTGTCCATCACAGTGTTACATGAGTCCAGTCAACTCATTCACTGTGAGGTCCATGCTATTCATGAAGGGCATGATTTTCTAGCCACTTTTGTCTATGGTTCTAATGATCATAATGAGAGAAGGGACCTCTGGAAGGATCTCCTTTTTCTCTCTAGTAACAAGCCCTGGGTAGTTCTTGGGGACTTTAATATTGTTAGGACTCTCAGAGAAAAAGTTGGGGGGCAGAATCATTGGCCTATTCAGATGGATGAATTTAGTAACTGCCTGTACTCTTGTGGATTAGATGATCTCAGATTCTCTGGGAATATGTACACTTGGTCTAATAGGCAAGGGGCCCCTAACTACATTTCTTCTAAATTGGATAGGGTTCTGGTTAATGAGGAGTGGATTAAAGCACACACTTGCTCTAATGCACTCTTTCTCCCACCAGGTATATCTGACCATTCTCCTGCCATTGTCTTTATTTCTCCTCCTCCAAAACCTTCCCATAAACCTTTTAAGTTTTTTTGACTTCCTAGCAGACCATCCTAGGTTTCTTCCCATTGTTCAGGGGGTCTGGAGGAGGATTATAATTGGAAATCCCATGTTTTGTGTTTATGAGAAATTAAAGCTACTCCAAGTTGAATTAAGGATACTCAATAGACAGGAATTCAGTGCTATTTCTGACAGAGTGGTTCAATCTCAATGTATCCTGGAATCTCTTCAGACTAAACTTGGTAATGATCCCTCTGACGCTGTCACACAGAGGGAGGAACAGTATGCTTATAAGCAATTTCTCAATCTTTCTAGAGCTGAGGAAAGCTTCGCTAGGCAAAAATCCAGGATTAACTGGATGAAGTTGGGTGACCAATGCACATCCTTTTTTTTCAAGTCTATCAATAACACTAGGAACAAGAGCAAACTCACTAGCCTTGTTCTTAGTGATTCATCCATTACACATGAAATACCAGTCATCAAAGAAGCTTTTGTTAGCTTCTACTCTGGACTCTTTGGGAATTCTCATAGTTCCCATTATCATGGTTCTGAAAGAGTCAATCGTCTTATAAGTAGGAAACTTACCTACTCCCAAAGTCTAGCAATGGTCCAGGATATCACTGACAAAGAAATCAAGGACACCCTGTGGGCACTTAATCCCCACAAAGCTCCTGGCCCTGATGGGTTTAACTCTGGTTTTTTCCAGAAAGCTTGGCATGTGGTGGGGCATGAAGTTATATCAGCTATTCAAAATTTCTTTAGGTCTGGCCAACTTCTTGGCAAAGCTAATGCCACAGTTGTTGCTTTGGTTCCTAAAATTCCCAATCCATCTAAAGTTGGGGATTATAGACCAATCTCTTGTTGCAACACCATCTACAAATGCATTGCTAAGATTTTGGCCAGAAGGATCCAAAATGTTCTTCCTAATCTCATTGATCCAACACAATCTGGATTTGTGAAGGGTAGGAGGATTGCTGATAATATTTTTCTTACTCAGGAGCTAATGAGAGGATACCACAAATCTTCTCCATCCCCTAGGTGTGCTTTGAAAGTTGATATTATGAAGGCCTATGATAATGTTAGATGGGAGTTTTTGTGGGATATTCTCCAGTCCATGAACTTTCACCCCAAAATGATCAGATGGTTACAAGCATGTGTAACTACTGCAAATTATACCCTATGCATTAATGGTGAGTCAACAGGGTATATTAAAGGCAAGAAGGGGCTTAGGCAAGGGGACCCTCTCTCCTCTTACCTTTTTGTCATAGTAATGGAAGTTTTGACCTGTATCCTTAAGGAGAAAGCCACACTTCCTGATTTTCAATTCCATTGGAGATGCAGCAAAAATAAGATCATTAACCTATGCTTTGCAGACGATCTTATGATTTTTTGCAAAGGGGATATGAGCTCAATTAAACACATCCATGACTCCATTGAATTTGAAGCCTTATCGGGTCTGTCTCCCAGCCCTGGGAAGAGTAGTGCCTTCTTTTCTGGGGTGGATCTTCCCACTAGAGAAGGCATTCTCTCCCTTCTTGAATTCAAGGAAGTTTTCTTGCCTGTGAAATACCTGGGTGTCCCTTTAATTTCCACCAAGTTGAAACATGAGGATTGCAGAAATATGATAGCAAGAATTACTGCTAGAACAAAAACTTGGACTAATAGGGATTTAACTTATGCCGGGAGATTGCAATTGATTAAAAATTTTCTTTTTTCCATGCAAACATATTGGTCATCCCTTTTTATTCTCCCAAAGAAAGTTACTAAGGAAGTTGAATCTATACTTAGATCCTTTCTTTGGTCTGGCCCAGATCTTAAAAAATCTGGTGCCAAAGTTTCTTGGGAGCACTTATGCTCCCCCAAGCAGGAGGGGGGTCTTGGTTTAAAAGCAATCCAAGTTTGGAACAAGGTAGCAATTTCAAAGCACATTTGGTATCTCATTTCTGGTGGTGAGCAATCAATGTGGTGTCAGTGGGTCAAGTCATACTTGCTTAGGGATAAAAGCTTTTGGGAAGTTAAGGTCCCTAGCAATCCTTCATGGATTTGGAGGAAAATGCTTAATCTGAGGTCTCTTGTTCAGCCACACATTAAAGTGTCAATAGGCAATGGTAAAAATACTCACTTGTGGTATGACAATTGGCTGAGTCTGGGCCCCCTTGCCCAAAGATATGGGCCTAGGGTTATCTACGACTCTGGATTATCTAGAGAAGCTACTGTATCTACCATCATTAGAGACAATTCTTGGGCTTTCCCTGTTACTCAAACTCTTGATCTCAATGAGATTAGATCCAGTTTGCTCTCTTTGCCTGACCCCAATAAGGATCTGGATGACCATACTGCATGGTCCCTCAATTCCAATGGAAAATTTTCCATATCTTCAATGTGGAATCATCTTAGAACACCCTTCCCTAAGGTTGGTTGGGTTCAAGGCATCTGGTTCCCTGGTCACATCCCCAAGTGCAGCTTCATCACTTGGATTGCCATTCAGCAAAGACTCTACACTGAGGACAGATTAGTGTTATTTGGCACTAAAGCTGTGTCATGCTGCTCTTTTTGCCCTGGTGTTGAGAGTCATGACCACCTTTTCTTTAATTGCTCTTTTACATCACAAGTGTGGTGTAAAGTCCTCTCTCTACTAAACATGAATTGGCCCCCTAGGTCTTGGGAAAATTGGATCATTCAGATATCAACAATCAAAGGCAAATCTCTTAAGTCTCTTATTCTCAAGTTGGCTTTTACCACCACAATCTATCAAGTTTGGATAGAGAGAAATTTTCGCAAATTCCAAAGCAAAACATGTCCAAATCCCATTATAGTAAGTAAAATATACTCAAGGTTAGATATAGACTAATGTCCCTGAATAGTCTTCCTCATGGGCCTCAGTCTTCATCACTACTTGCTAAATGGGACATATCTGTATCTGGTACATCTAGTGCATAGAGAGTATGACATTTGATATTGACATGTGATATTGATTTATTACATGCATGACTTTGTTCTATGGATCAAGATCTTGTTACAGTTACTGTTATTGGTATTGTGGCAATTTGCAGGCTCAGGTTCAGTGTGCTTCAAGGATCAAGGTGTGAATGCAAGGGTCTCTGCATCCTTGGATACTAGAAAGGGAGACCCAGGTTCATATTTTTATTTTTTATTTTTTTTGGGTAAGAAAGCTTGAAATAAAAAGAGGGCTAACCGAATATACAGCCTACAAGGGGCATACCCCAGGAGGAAAAAAGAAAAAGAAACAAAAAAAACCTAAAGCCAAGAGGCTACAAGGAACTAGGATACAATAAGAAAATGTTTCCTAATCTTCTAAGAGATGATTAAAAAACATTCGACAAAACATTTTGGAGTTGATTAGGCACCAGCAGCAGCACAAACAAGTCATGGACAGTGACTGCCCAGAATTAAGGAAAATTGGGCAGCATTTTGCTTGATTTTGGCAAGCCCAGAACAACCAGCAATAGCAGATGGTGGCAGCAACAGCAGCAAAATAAGTAGAAACAACATAGGAAGGTAGTAACAGCAGCAGCAAAACAGTGGCAGATCAGTTCAACACATAGACAAGAGCAGCAACAGATCCTACTCTCACAATATGGGGATACAATAAATGTAAACCAGCAGATAAATGCACAGAATCCAGTACTGTGCAGGACCAATATGAGTTGAAAATAAAGAGCAGTAAACAAGCTTCACAGTGTATTCATTGGCATTGGGCAGAACTTTGCATTCCACCACTGTGCATAGCCAGAACTGGCAGAAATCAATCCTAAGATATGGGGCTCACCCTTCAACTCCCTTGAAAACTCACATCTTCATATCTCTCTCTAGGGCTCCAATCTCCCTCAATAAACCTCACATGATAACAATTCTCCCACTTTGATTTACTCACCACTCAAAAGAAAAATCTGAGGCTCAAACCCTCAACTCACTGGGACACACATTTTAAGGTGGTGGTCACACACACACATCAACATGAAATCCCTCATTGTGATGGATTGAACTTGAACCAAACCTGCACTAAAAGGACCCAAATGGGAGATTAGTAAAAACATGGCACTGTAAGCGAGCACAGCTTTGGAATAGTAACCTGCCAAAGCTGTACAAGATTACAAGTGCTATAATTCCTGCCAAGATTACAAGTGCCACCATTTGTCAGTTAATTTGAACTAACAGGAATGCTCCATGATTCACTCAGGTCTAAGGTGCCATAAGGGATTTTGGAGAGAGACAACAGTCTACCCCTGATGTCATTACAGATCCTGGCCACAACATAGGAGACAGGGTGCTGCAAGTTCTGGAACTTCCTAGTGTTTCTCTCAAGCCATATATGGTAGAGCGAGACAGTGAAAGAGAGTTTGGCAAGGGTGCTTTTCAATCCCTTCCCCTTAAAGGTACAAAGATGAGAGACCCAACCAGCTAATGTTTGTGTTTGCCAACTGAAATGGGACTTAAGGGAAATTGCCTCCCACACTTGCTTGGTGAAAGGGCAGTTAAAAAAGAGATGGTCATGGGTCTCATCATCAGAGCAGAAGCTACAACAAGGAGAGTTAATGACACCAAACTGAACTAACCTATCACAAGTGGACAGTCTGTTCTGAATAGCAATCCAACTAATTAGACTGCACTTAGGAATGTGAGAAGGAAACCAAACAATGTGGTTCCACTCAACAATAGGAAAATGAGTTCTGAGTTGGTCCCACAATGATGAGACAGTGAACATCCCATTTTGATTTAGTGTCCACTTGCGATAATCAGTCTGGTGTGAATTGGACCCAAGCAAGGGAGGGAGAGCATCCTTGATCTCATCAAGCTCCCAGGTTTGGGTGATAGGGAACCTCCAATGAATGCTGTTATTCAGGATGGTAGCCACATTGGCACTATCAGGGATGCCAGTGTCATAAATGATACGAGTACCAAATTTCAAAACAAGTGGTCCAAGTGGGTGCCAATTGTCATACCAAAGAGATGTAGTGGATCCATCCCCAATCTGATACTGAACAAACGGTTGAATGATTGGACGAAGTTGGAGTAACTTCCTCCAAGTCCATGAAGGGCAGCTAGGGATTTTAATTTGCCAGAAGCTCCTCCCTTTAAGCAAATAGGATTTGACCCATTGGCACCACATGGATTGTTCTCCTCCAAAAACAAGATACCAAATATGTTTGGCCATGGCAGCCTTGTTCCAGGCTTGGAGGGATTTAAAGCCCAATCCCCCCTCTTTCTTAGGGGTACACAAATGCTCCCAATATATCTTAGCACCAGTGCTTCTAAGATCAGCCCCGGTCCAAAAGAATGATCTAAGAATAGATTCAACCTCTTTAATGACTCTTTTGGGAAGGATGAAGATAGAAGACCAGTAAGTTTGCATGGAAAACAGGACTGATTTGATCAGTTGAACCCTCCCAGCATAAGACAAGTACTTGTTAGCCCAAGATTTAGTACGATTTGTTATTTTATCAATGAGGGCCTTACAATCTGAGTACTTTAGTTTAGTGGAGATGAGAGGAACACCAAGATATCTAACAGGGAGGGAACCTTCCTGGAATCCCAAAGCACCAAGGATGGAGGCTTTAACAGTAGGGGGGACTCCAGAGAAAAAGATGTTACTTTTAGCAGGGCTAGGGGACAGACCAGAAAGAGCCTCAAACTCAATAAGAGCATCTTGGATGCATTGAATAGAGCTCAATTCCCCTTTGCAGAAAATCATCAAATCATCAGCAAAGCACAGATTTATGATCTTAGTCTTTTCACACCTCCAGTGGAAATGAAAGTTTGAATTAAGGGACTTTTCTTTTAATAATTGAGTGAGGACTTCCATGACAATAACAAAGAGGTAAGAGGACAGTGGATCACCTTGTCTCAAACCTTTTTTGCCCTGAATGGATCCAGTAGGTTCACCATTAATACTCAGAGAGTAATTAGCAGTGGAAACACAAGCTTTAATCCATTGGATCATTTGGGGGTGGAAGTTCATGGTTTCAAGGATATCCCACAAAAAATCCCATCTAACATTGTCATAGGCTTTCATAATGTCAACTTTTAATGCACACCTAGGAGATGGAGAGTGCTTGTGGTAATCCCTCATGATTTCTTGAGTAAGGAAAATGTTATCAGCTATCCTCCTTCCCTGTACAAATCCAGATTGAACAGGGTCAATGAGAATGTTAAACTGCTTGCTACTACTGTAAACTATTGATGTTAGTGGGTTGCAAGGGCTGTTGCAATCTACTGCTACTATTGCAATTTGATATTACTCTTGTTGATCATTGTTGTTGCAAGGGCTGTTGCAACAGTTAAATTGCATGCTACTATTGTAATCTGTTGATATTGGGTGGGTTGCAAGGGCTGTTGCAATCTGCTGCCACTATTTGCTACTGTTAGACCTGCTATTGTTAGACCTGTTGTATGCTACTGTTGGCTTCTGTAATGGGTGCTATTCTATGTCTCATTGACTTTCAGTTTGGTTCAGATTGTTACGGCTACTAGCAGTTTTACTACTGTGGCAGCTCTACTGTTGCTGCTGCTGCGGTTCTATAGCGTTAATTGGCATCATCTGGACTGCTGTGTGTCTGATCAGCATCCACGTTGTTGCTTAGGTAGCCTAGGAAGAGGGGGCTGTCCTCTTCCAGCTCCCATTTCACACTGTGTGGGTTTTCCTAGGATGAGGGGGATGTCCTCTTCCAATTTTCAAACTCCAAAAGCCATCCCAGTCAGACTCTATGTTGCAGCTACACCGTAGTGTTTCTTCATGTATTGTTATACTTGCTGCTACCCATGGTTCAGTGGAATGATTCACTACTCATCTGGCTTATCAAATTTCAGACCAAGTGCTGTCAAACTTTCAGAAATGTGATTGTCTTCTAAGTCTCAAGTCCAAGCTTCAGGTTCATGTGGCGACCAAGTTCCAAATTACCAGATTCAAGTCCAAGTCCTATGTTCATATGGAGTCCAAGTCCCAAGTTTCCAGATTTCAGCTGTTGTATTTTAGTCGTTCATTTGTATTTTGTCATGTGATTCATCTTCTTCTTCTGTAGAAGGTTAGGAATCATAGGTTAGTTCCTTAGCATTGTTGCCCTTCGGCGTAATTTTCATTTTCTTTTTCTTTTTTGTCCTCCTGGGGTATGCCCCTTGTAGGCTGTACATTCTTTTGTCTCCCCTTTTTATTTCAAGCTAATTTTACCCCAAAAAAAAAACCATAAAAGGACTTAATTGATTGGCTGATCGATTGTAGGATTAAAACAGTAACTGACCTTTCTCAAAATAGTAATGGACCAATACCTTTGATTTTCTGCAGGATACTTCATTTGCCTTGTATCCCATTTCAGTACTCGATATTACCCTAAATCATTCATTAAAAATTCCACAAACCATTGGAAAAATTTGTACGGACTTGCTTATTGAAAGAAGAATGGAGAGATGTTACCGAGGGAATGATGCCGACGCAGGAGGGGCTTGCTTGTCACAATGTTAAACTGCAGGTTAGGGTACTCATGGACACCACAAAAATATAACGTACACACACACTCAAAATAAACACAGTGACACTTAAACTGGGTTAAAAAACAAGTCATTATAGATGCATTAGGGTAGTCATAGCTGCAATTGCAACTGCAAATAAGGTTGTCTTGCCACAGTATCTACCTTCATTACACCAAGTAAACCAATTTAATCATCATTGCCCAATACAGACTTGGATGAGATCCATTTACGAAAACTGCCCCGGTTTGCATTCAATGGGAAATGGTAGACAAGTCCCAGATTTGATCACAATATGAATAGCACACGATCAAAATCAACACATACAGACCGTTAAAGTGGGCTCAAGAACTCGTCAGTATAGATACATGCATTAGGGTACTCATGTACCTCAAAAAACAAAAAATTACTGTCCACAAAAAATAACCAACATACGCTCTAAATTGACATCTACTTTTCCACCAGGTCATATATCAATTTCATCTATTTTGGTTCGCAAAAATAGGTCTCATGTACCTCAAAAAACGAAAGTATATGGAACATGATACTTACGTATGCGGTATGAAATACCTGCGCGGTCCAACCAAAAAGAATACAAATTAGTATGGTCTAAATTATTACAATTTCATAAATTAATTTAGTGATATACCGTTTGCTAGGTTCCTTTCCATTCATAAAATTGAGTCAAGACAAATGATTTGGCCCGATTATTCACTTATGTAGCAAATCCATTAACAACCTTGGCCTTTCATTATCATCCATCTGCAACACGACACGACGTCCTAATTTAGCTTTAACACCAAAACAAATTATTTTCAACAACACCAAACAATATGGGACGATTTACTTGCATGAAACACTAACCAAGTGTACACCATGTGGGTAATCAACTTCTTGCATGAATTTGATGACGAACAGCCCACAATCATACCTACATTTATTTTCAGTGCGAGATTTGGAAATCAGGGTTTTTTTTTTTTTTTTTTTGAAAGGCAAAAACTTCATTAATCTTGAAAGGGATACAAGACTAATAGGGGCAAGGAAGAGCAACAAGCACAAGTCGCCCAAACCAAGACCCAAACCCAAAACAAACGATTGGCAAGGAACCAATCGAGAACCGGGACAAAGCCCGCAAAGAGGGCCGAAGCCCCAAAAACCATGGGTCAAAACCCAGATAATACAATAAGCACAAAAACCTAAATGGACCAAGGCCCAAACCCAGAAACTATTACCCTAACGAGCAGCAGCTGCCCAACCAAGAACCCAACGCCACCGCCGCTCCACCACCACGAAAACCACATCGCCGTTAGGTGCCAACATATGTTCGACAGAATCATGCAAAACAACCGTATTCCTTACGTGTTCGTGTGATGCTATAAGGGTTACCTTTCCCAACTCACAACCTTAAATTTAGAAATATTTTGCTGATATAGGTCTCCAAATTGCAGCCCCATCATCTGATCAAGTAACTCCATCTGTATAGAAGTTGAATTTTGGGGTTGCAAGCATGAATTATATGATATAGTCGCAAAAATTTACATACTTAAGTATGTCCTATAGGGACGTTAACAAATGCAGCCATGAATTACTTGTATATGAGGAAGGATGTTGACGCCCGTCGTTTCAAATTTCCATCCTTTCTTAAAAAACCAAAGTACCTAAACATACAGAAATCAAGCATGACATTGTAAAAATCTGGCATAACCTCAATCACTTACTTAATCGGTTGACATTGGTTGTTTATAAAAAAACTGTCAAATTACCTGAACATACACTGAACATTGGTTGTTTATACCAACATCCATACAAATTTACATCAAATACATGGTTTCACTTGCTAATGTAATAGATTATAAAATAAATTATACGAACTATTCTATAAACGAAAATACTTGTACCAATCAGTTACTTAATCGATTGACCGGCAATCATGCAAAAGCAAACACATTCCGATGGTGGATCAACATTTCATTCAATTGAAGCATCCATTTTCAGTAATATATATCTTTTGCTCAATCTCTTACTTAATCGAAAATACTGAAATTTTTTTGCTCACCCACAAATGCACCCATGGTTATTCAAAGATCAAGAACAATGATTTTCGTTTCTGTGTTTGTGTGGGTGTGTGTGGGGGTTAGATAGATAGAGGGAGAGAGATAACGAGAGATAGAAATAGAGATAGAGAGACTCACGCTGGATCATCCATCCCAAAGTCGAATGCGGGATTGGATATGAGCTTAACTCGAATGCCAGGCCAAGCCAAGCCGTGGGTGGTGGATGGTGGATGGGTGGCGTGTCACTGGTACGGTATGGTGGTGGTGTGGAAGGCGGATTGTAAGGGGAAGAAGAGGACTGGTTTAGGGCACAAGGGGGAAAGGGTGGGGTGCGTGGTGTGCTTAGGGCACAAGGGTCACGTGTATTGGGTTGGGATTGGAATTGGATATATTCATGTGTTCTCATATCACACACTAACAATGTACTAATTCTAATAAGATTCGCCAAGTATATTTATATCGGTCGATCTAAACCGTTAGGATTTTACATCTCGCGCATTCTATGAATATAACCCAAATTTGCAATAATCGGAGGAAGATCTAATATTCAAAACAATGTCATCGCAAAACGCTTAAATAACCTTAATTCAACTAAACTCTTGGGATGTACAAAATGGGCCCCATTCCAAATATTTGGCCGATCGGAATCATCAATCATTTACAGTGCATGTATTAGATAATTTGAACAAAAATTTAAGTTAATCGGATATCCTTACACCATTAATCGACCAACAAAATGCATTTTAGTAATGAAATTGTGTGTAGATAAGTATGCTTTCTAAGCCCGATCGACCCAATTTTTAGCAGCATTGATTTAATCACTAAGACAAACAATATGAACGGTGTGGATTATCAAGATTTTGTCGCGGTCACATGGCTACTGTACATTAAACAATAGCACAAGTCTTAGTTCGTTATAAATTATATTGAACGTACATATTGTAGAGGTCGATACCATCTCAATTTTTACAATGAACGATCTAAACCGTTGGGATTTCACGCCTTGCTTGTTCCATCATTATCACCAAAATCGGAGATCATCGAATTTCGATAAGCACGTGATCAGATCACGTTTAAGGCATCAATAGGCATTAAACTCTTATTTTGGACCATTTCACTTCCACCAGAGTTTCTTTTGGCCAATCCGAACCGTCTATCTTTTACACACTACAGAGAACCTCATTCATGCCAAAAATCAAGTTCATCGGGTATCGATTGACATTTCATCAAACGATAAACATCAATGACATAACGAATTTCTTAACAATCAACGACTTTCATAAGCTTGATCGAGCTAAAACTTTCCATGACTGGTTTAATCAACAAATACTATGATATTAACACCCTTGATTTTTGAAATAGTTTAATTAGTCGATCTGAACCGTTATGATTTTAGATCTTGCGAATTCCACAAGTCACACACAAACGTGAGAACATCGGATATTTGAAACAATGTCATCATAACCATTTAAGTTGCCTTAAAACAAGTAGATTCCTGTGAGGTACTCACAACCATTTAACTGGGGTCCACCCGAGGTATTTTTGGCGATCGGAATCATCTACCATTACATGTATTAGATCATGCGTATCAAGAATGAAGTTGATCAGGTATCGCTAAACACTTAATTGGACAAAAAAATTCATTCTTTTAATGAATTTGTGTCCCGATAAATCACCTTTCTGAACCCGATCGAACCAAATTTTTACGAGATTAATCTAATCACTAAGACAAACAATATCAATGGTCTGGATTATCACGATTGTTTCCCGGTCATGTGGCCACTGAACAGTAAACTATAGCACAAGACTTAGTTCGTAACCAACTATATTCATCGTATGAATCTTAAAGGTCGTTACCAAGTAAAAATTTATAATAGTCGATCTAAACCGTTAGGATTTCACGCCTCATTGATTCCATCATTGACACCAATTTTTGAGATCATCGGATATCGATAGGCATAAAATCATTTCACGTTTAATGCATCCTAAGGCATTAAAGTCTTATTCTGAATCATAACAGCCTCACCAGAGTTTTTTTCTCTTATCGATCAGAACTGTCTATCTTTCACATATTACAAAGTACATCGTTCGTACCAAAAATTAAGTTCATCGTGTTTCAACTTACACTTAATCGATCAAAAAACTCGTTCTATTAATCAAATTGCGTGTCAATGAACATGCTTTGTAAACCCGATCAACCCAATTTTTAACGACATTGATTTAATCACTAAGACAAACGATATGAACGGTGTTGATCATCAAGATTGTGTCACATTCACGTGGCTACCGTACATTAAACAATAGCACAAGTCTTAGTTCATTATAAATTGTATTGAACGTACATATTGTAGAGGCCATTAGCATCTAAAATTTTTGAATGAACGATCTGAACCGTTCAGATTTTATGCCTCGCTTATTACTTCATTATCACCGAAATTGGAGATCATCTAATTTCGGCAACCACGTGATTGGGTCACGTTTACGACATCAATAGGCTTTAAAGTACTATTTTGGACCATTTTACTGCCACCAGAGTTTGTTTCGGGCAATCCGAACCGTCTATCTTTTACACATTATGGAGAACGGCATTGAAACCAAAAATCAAGTTCATCGGGTATCGATTGACATTTGATCAGACGATAGACATCATTGACATTACAAATTTTGTAAAGATCAAGGACTTTTACAAGCTCGATCGAGCTAAAACTTTCCATGATTGATTTAATCAACAAAACCTACGATATTAACGCTCTCGATTGTTCAAATAGTCTAATTTAACGGAGATCTGAACGTATTTCTATCAAACCTCGTCATAAAAATTGAAACATACAATTAGATTTAATTTTATAATCACATTAATTTTAACCATGGTTAACTTCAAAAAAAAAATTTAATTAAACAAAATTGTCCAATCGATTACCTGTTCAATAAGACTAACATTTAATGTTATGCACAAAATTCGACGAGAGTACATGTTATGCTTATTTATTGCTTCGGTGATGCCATTTTGCGGTATTTCAAACAGAGGTTATACTATTTACTAGTTTTGGTTATGCCATATTTGGGTTTTAGGTTATGCCCTTGTCATGTCAAGCTTTTTGGTTATGCCAATTAATTGTTCTTGTTATGTCATTTTGTGGTTTTCAGACAAAGGTTATGCTATGTTGTGGTTTTAATTATGACATTTTGGGGTTCTACTTTATGCCCTTCTCACGTTATGCCTCATGGTTATGCCCTTTAAAGGTTTTGTTATTCCATTTAAAGGTTAAGTTATGCGATTCAATTTTTGGTTATGCCAATTTTGGCATAACTGGTTACACACTTTACAAGTTTTTGTTATACCCCTTAGGGGTTCCCTATTATTTTAATGATTTTTTTTTTGGGATGACCGGTTGACCCCTTCACTTTTGCCCATGTGGCATCCATCTACACCGTTAGATCGGGGGTATATGGTGTCCCCCAGACAAGGGGGTGATATGGAAGCATTTTTCTTTTATGTGACTCTAGACTGAAAGTTTTTCGTTTTTTCCAATGTGCATCCTGAGTTACTTGATCACGTTTTTTTCTCTTGAAAAGCATAATCTATACTACTTCTTTTAAATGGACGAAGATATTTTCTACTTTTTCCTTTTAAAAAATGCCCTTGAAAATTTATATGGAGGTGGAGATAAACAATTGTAACCTTTCAAACACTGACATCACTTCTAGAAATTTATTTGGTCGAGGCAACACTTTCGAAAGAGTATTACTCTCTTCTGCAGGCGGTGCACCATTTCGAAAAAGCACGTACCTTTTTTTTTTTTTTGAAAGGAAAAAATTTTATTAATCTTGGAAGAGATACAAGATTAAAAGGGGCAATGAAAAATCCAAGACCCAAACCCGATTGGCAAGAAACCAGTCGAGACACCTGAAAAGGCCGAAGCCCCACACCCAAATGGTCTAAACTCTAAAGATACCCAAATAAAACAATTAGTACACTCCTAAAAGCCCAATTAAAATCAGCCCAACCCACTAGCAACACAGAAAACCCTAATCCAGTCACCAACAGCCGCCACAACCACCACCCAAGCTCCACCGCCATAGCGGCAACACCAAACACCCAAGAAAGTCAAGAACAACCCAAGCCGTTAGGCCTCCGAGGACCAGCCACATCCAACAATGACAGCCGGAGACTAAAACCGAACAGATCAGAAGTGAAAGCAACCGCAAAAGCGCGAACTCCACGAAGAAGACGATGAAAGGGAGGGACAGCAATTGCAAAATCGACAAGATCAAGGATTCACGGTGCTGCCAACGTCACCACCAACCCAAGAAAGCAAGCAACGACGCCGCGCCGCCGTGAAACCGCCAGTTCGGCTCCCAAAAACAGCAAGCCCAGGAGGGCCAAACACCGCCGCACTTGCGATCCAAACCACCGTAACAAACCCTCTCCAAACCTCCAACAAGACACAAACCAAGAGGGTGACGACCCACGCCGTCGTGAAGCGGCTGAACACCGTAGCGCAAGCCCGACGATAAACCAAAGCACGCCGCCGCGTGACGCCACCACCAACCACCAGATCTGGCCGCCTACCTTTGTGCTCTGTATTGGATAATTTCCAAAATAAGGTTCATTTGTGAACCGTTTTTTAAATTTTTTTATTAAGGGGCCCGCTACTTCAGTTTCACGAATGCATCCAATGGTGCTATTTGCACCTTTTCGGTGTTGTGGTGATGATTAAGCCAATGGATACCTTGAAGCATTGTGTTTAATTTAATGGACAAGTCACCACTGGTGTGAAATGGTTACCGAAATGCATTGTTACCTTTGGAAAAGTCAACAATGTTGACTCTAGGAACAGCCACCATTTGCCTATTTAATCGCATGGGTCCAGACTCCAGTTGTCAGGGAAAATTCGGTCTTATGCTTATGTTTTTACTTCAGTCCCGTGGCATTACCAGTATAATACATAGTGTTCTTAGTTTGGTTAGATCGTACATAATTTGAACTAAACACTATCGATTGGGTTGCATTACATAATCTGAACCAAACACTATCGATTGGGTTGCATTGTATCTAAAGGCAGAATTTTCACCACACTCTATCATGTACTCGTGGTTCAATATCCAGAAGGGGGAAAATATTACCTCAAAGATAGCAATCACCTGAGGGGCAAAGATTGAAACTACTCCATTATTGTATTGTAAAACAAAAACCAAACCACCATTTAAAGTCTCAACCTGGAGTTGTATATTTGTATATTCCAATCATTTGAGGGGCAAAGATTGAAACTATTCTAATGAATCACTATAAACCATCTCCAAAATAGAGATTTTTATTTGTAACCATAGATATAGAAAGGCCTGGACCTAGAGAATGAAACCAATGTTAATTTGGTGTTATCTTTTATATACCTAACACTAGAAATTATACATTGGAAGGAAAAATTGAACCTTGCAAAGCAACAAATGAGTATTTTGTAGGTAGGGCTTTGTAGTTGGAGATTAGTTGAGTAAATACCATTCTCTATAAGAACTTTTTCATAGAAAACTGATTTTTTTAGACTCTGTTTTAAGATTTTGAATTGGAGACGCTCAAAAACCACCAACTCCAAGTATATGCCACGTGCAACGCACGTGCAGAAATTACTACTCCCTCCGTCCCAATTTATTTGCCCCTTTTGGGGAAGTGGGTTTTTAAGGGATGTGAAAACTTTGTATTGACTTTTCTGTTTTACCCCTAAATCCAGTCAATATTACTGTGACCAAATTTGTGAGGGGCTAGTTTATTATATGAAAGTCAAAACATATTCAATATGGATTTTGTTTGATAGATATCAATTAGTTTTATTATACAAAATTATCAAAATCATAAGAACCGTTATAAAATAAAAGATAATAGACTAGCCAATTAAGATGGGAAAAGTACTTTATAAGGGTAAAACTGGAAAGTGACCCTGTTTTGATGGATGTTTTTGAAAGTGGGACAAATATTTTGGGACATCCTAAAATGGAAAGAAGGACCAAGAAATTGGGACGGAGGGAGTAGTTCCCTAGAAATTAGTAAAGATAACATTTCCGCTGCACGCCTGCACATTTCATACAATTCCCACCACATAGGAATCCTTTAGTGGGAGCTTCATCATGGGATTTAACTTGGACATACTGTTCAAGGAATTAGAATTTAGAAAGCTTGAGGCACATTAACAGATATGGTGGTGATCTGGAACTCATATTTAGGCATTTAGGAAGTGGATTACCGTGTCGAAGGCAGAAGCAGCTGCAGGAGATTCTGGGCGGTGGCCGGTGGGCAATGGACGAAGAAATTCTGTCCGTCGAGGAGGGGTGTGTTCATCAGTGAAAGTGTCTCTGGAGACCTTGGGGTGGGAATGTAGTAGGTTTTGTTTTAGAGGCATGGTATTTGAAGGCGCGGGAGGTTGTAGTTGGCTGTTGGTTCGTTTTCTGAGAATGACATCGTTTCGTAACAGATATAACTCATACAATGAATAGGCAGAGTGTATGAAAAGGCAGTGTTGTTTCCTGTTTGGTTGAGCCACTCGTGAATACTTTTTAAGGGGTACTTTTGGTAGGAAAAAGTGTGGGAAACAGGCTTCACCTTTTTGTAAGTAGTGGTAGATTTAGAGAATCGCGAGGGGACACAGAAATTCAATATCTTGACAAAATTATTAAAACAAAACCACTACATGGGTGCATCCACTAATTATTACAATTACACAACTAGACGATATCCATAAATAGACGATATCCATAAATAATTAGATACTCCCTCCGTCCCAAATTTTAGGCAGTAGTTCCTTCCACTGGCTAGCCTAGCGACCACGTACTCTCTCTCTCTCTCCTCCACAAAAATCTAACCGGAACACAAAACCACCAATTAAGTTTCCCATGATTCATCTCGAACGGACATAGACTGATCATTCTCGTAATTGTATTTTAAAGAGTTTATCCAAAAAATTGTATTTTAAAGACATCATGGAGCTAGGGGAGTTTTAGAACAATTGTAATATATGTTTTCTTTGTTCACATTTGTAATTTATATATTTAGTCAAAATTTAGAACCAAAGACTTGGCTTAATTAAATGGGTTATATACTTGGACACACCCTGTAAATAGACGTTTTTCACCAAACACCCCCTACCCTAGCGGGTTGTGCTAGGACCTCCAAGATACCCACCCCGGCGGGTTGTGCCGGGGAGTACGCACTTTTTTTTTTTGTCCTCCCTGGGGTATGCCCCTTGTAGGCTGTACATTCGCTTAACCCCTTTTAATTTCAAGCTAAATTACCCAAAAAAAAAAAAAAAAAACCTACGACGACACCCCCTCTATCTTCCAAAACTTTATCCCAAGACCCCTTCTGTCACCCTTTCTTCTCGAATCTCAAAGTTCCGGGCCATGTTTTAATGATCCAACCCATTCAACTTGTTTAAAACATTCAACTTGTTTAAAACATGGTTTTAAGGGTGCTCGCGAGAAATCGGCTCAAAATATGATCGGGAAGACTTGGCTTAATTAAATGGGTTATATATCTGAACACCCCCTGTATCTTCCAAAACTTTATCCCAAGACCCCTTTCGCCACCCTTCCGTCTCGAATCTCAAAGTTCCGGGTCATGTTTTAACGATCCAACCCATTCAACTTGTTTAAAACATGGTTTTAAGGGTACTCGCGAGAAATCAGCTCAAAATATGATCGGGAAGTGCTTGATCCAAACAATTTTTCATGTATGAAAAATTGTTTGGATCATATTTTGAGCCGATTTCTCCACGGATACACTTAAAAGCATGTTTTAAACAAATTGAACGGTTTGGATCATAAAAACAATTGATGGTTCTAGACGATTTTAGACGAAAGGGTGACGGAAGGGGTCTTGGGGTAAAGTTCGGAAGACCGAGGGGGTGTCGTCGTAGGTTTTTTTCTTGCAGGGGGGTGTTTGGTGAAAAACGTATACTTACAGGGGGTGTCCAGGTATATAACCCTAATTAAATTTAACAACACAAAAAAAAAAGAAAAAAGAATTGAAGTCTATTAAAAAAAGAATTTTAAAACTTAGTACAATATTTGTACCATTTATAACACAATCGTAAACATAGTAATGATGTTAATTTGAACTAAAAACTTGGTGAGAGGTTAGGGCTCAATCTGCTTTCTTTTCCCTCGTTGTTTTTTTTTTTCTTCTGACATTTTCCTCTTCACTAGTAAGTTATATATAACACATTAACTCAGTGAAACTAAGTTGGGAAGTTGGGCCTCAAAAAAAGAAAATGGGCCTAATTGTTTTTAGAACTTGATGGGTCCCTAACATTGTTGGGTGAAATTTATTGGACATTTTATCCCTAACCTATATCTGCACTAACCTCTATACCTTGGGGACTTCAAAAATAGGCTATTTTTGGTGGGCTCTAGACCCAGGCCTCAGGCTTCGCTTAAAGCAGGGTCTGCTCAGAGAAGCAGGAATTCTTAGTGCATGCGACCGCAGTAAGGTGACTCTTGTGGGAGTATGGTATCTCTCAATGGAGTGGGTGTGGTAAATAAGCATGGGTTTGGACTCGTTGTTGGAGAATGATAATAGATCAAAAACTAATGGGGAGTCAAATGGATCAAATCAAGAGGGAGCTAGGCCCGATGGTTCACGCATGAGAGGGAAATTGTTAGAACATGTGTGGAAGATTGAATCCCACATTGGAAAAATAGAAAAAATATTGGACCTTAATATAATATAGGATTATTCACCACTTACAAGACTCAACCTTTTAACCAAATATTGATCATTCGATGTATATTGTGTCCAAGTAATATAGCATGAACTCCGTAAGAACTCCCCAACGGATTGTGCCTACAAGGGCACAGATTAGTCTCCCAACGGTTCGAACTCAAGAAACTTGGTTGTTTATCGATCTTAGTTGTAGAGAGGGCTGAAAAAATTTCTCAATCTCTCTTGAAAAACGAATTCACAATTTGTCTTTTGACTTAGCCATGTGTGAATAGTGAAACCTGGAGATGAAGCTGACCTTGATTCACATATACGAGACACTATTAGGCTTGCTTCCTCCTTTCAAGTATGAATTACCAACACTTCATATAATGCTACATACCACACAAACTTTCAATTTTTTTGTCCTAACTCTCAATCTCAACATAATACAAAAACCTTATTAATATTCACTCATTTTCTTCTATTTCCAGGAGACTTGTTCCAAGTCCTGTGACCAATCTGAAGCTATTGTGCATTGTAAGGCTGTACAATATCCTTGTCTAAATATGTACTCCCTCCTCCATCTCAAATTGTTCGGCAGTCATGTCATTCAAACAATTACCTACACAATCTATAATACTACTAATTAGATTTATAAAACAAGATCCATATTGGATATGAAAAGTATGTATTAATTAGAAGATATAGACATTTTTTTGAGAGGTCCCAAATAATGCATAAGAACCAGCAATTGGGGATAGGAGTAAATAGTATAGTAAAGGAGTACCATAGAGCAAGTCCAGTGGTTTAGCCATTTTTTGGCTTGAGCCATTGCCATTTTGTAGCCATGTTAGTGACATTTTGTCAAAAAATACAATATTGGTGCAATGGAGCAAGGCCATTTCTTTGGCCCTTCTTTTCAGTATTTCCTTCGTATCCCATTTTCTACTTAACTTTCATGAATTGCCATTACATTATTCTCCACTCCCCATCTCCCTTTCTTTATTTTTCATTCTTCATCTATCATTTCTTATTCACCATTCAACACTATCATCTACCATTCTCCATTCATATCTGTAAATGAAACTCCAGAAATTGATTATGTATAACATTTCATTTCTTCTCACTGGGGCACCTAAAATCCAGCAATGTTTGGTGCAGTGGCTGGGCCATTTTTTGGATTAAAATGGCTGCAGAAATGGGTGGAGCCATTTATGGCTAGACAAATGGCACACCATGTGGGCACCCTTTTTGGCAATTTTGGCCTTTTTTTTGGCAATGGCTCAACCAATTTTGGAACCGCTGAACTTGCTCAAAGAATATGATGAACTCAGTGGCTCAAAAATGAACGCTTAAAGGACACATTGGCACAACTTTTTGGCAATGGCTCAAGCCACATTTTTTGGGTCAATCAAGGCTTAAGTGTGAGATTTCTCCTCTCATATATTTATATTAGCCATGTTAAGCGACTAAACGAAAGCGAACTTCTTCCTTTGCAGATGTTGGGGAGCAGAAGGCTCCTTCTATTGATAGCTGGAGGTCAAAATTATTGGAACTGAAAAATTCATCTTATTCTTAAGGGAGTTTGCTACTGATTATTTTGGTAGTTTCTAGATTTTGATTGTAATTTTTAAATTCTAGATTCTGAAGAATTCATTATCGGAATCTGTAAAAGTGTTTGGTGAATGTATGAAAAATAGATTATGCATCTGGAAAGTGTTTGGTAGTATACAGATTACTAGATTAAGATTATACATTTGACCCCAATGCCATTTTTAATTTATTATTCATATACATGGCCTTATTTCTTTGTAGATACTCCCTCCATCCTTAAATAAATGTCCATGTTTCACTATTTGGACCTCTTAAAAAGTACTTGCGCTTTTCAATATAAAATATTTTTATATGCAATCTAGATTTTGTTTGTTAAAGTTCACTTAATTTTATAGTACAAAGATTTTAAAATCACAAAAAATGTCATAAATTATAAAATCTAAATAATATTTTGAAAAGTGTAAGTGCAATATGAATATTTATTCAGGGACGGAGGGAGTATTTAAAAAGAATTTATATTTATTTATCACCCATACACAATTTCACTATATGTGATATAGAATGGAGTATAAAATATTCAAGTATATACTTACAATAAAAAATTATACTTTAGTCTCTAAATGAGGGGTAGGTCAGGTAAAAGAAAATAGTA
Organism: Vaccinium myrtillus; assembly: GCA_016920895.1. Classification (NCBI taxonomy): domain Eukaryota; kingdom Viridiplantae; phylum Streptophyta; class Magnoliopsida; order Ericales; family Ericaceae; genus Vaccinium; species Vaccinium myrtillus. The sequence continues at coordinate 15,668,968 of CM029279.1, forward strand.
AATGAATGGTATGCTAGGAAATAAATAAAAAGGTGAAGGATAAAATGATTTGCAAAATTTTAGAATTTAGAACTACTTTTGAGATTGTGGCTTCGTATGCCTGTTTAAGAATGCATTATGGCAGAATGAGAATCAAAATCTGCACCAATAACTTCCAAAATGCAGAATCACAGAATGAGGAAAAATAGTCTGCACCAAACACGCACTATTATAAACAACTTCACATATTTGCATTCTTCTGAACTCTCTCAAATCAAGGAATTAAAATGCTTTTCCCGAATCGTGACCGTTCCCAAATCGTGATTTTATCAATTTATAGAGGTGCCTGCATGAATGAATTGGTTTTGGTGCATTACTGCTAATATGATCGCACCCTGGCTGAATTGATTGATTGTATCTGTAGAAACTAAAGCATTATAAGCCACAATAGTACGTATATTACTTTTATGGCAAGTATGCATTAAGGGTGAAAAATATCAAAAAAAATTCACCAAAATCTTTATCCCAATAGATCAAAGCAATATCCATGACAAATATCAAAATGTTTTCCAGGCGAATACCCATAAAGTTTGCACTTGATAATCAATAACCAAAGCTCATCACAGTTTCCAGAAGGCAAGACATGTATCATGTATGCGTGATAATTTTTACGCTGGCCACCTACGTGTGTATACACAGCTTATAATTCAATGCAACCAATTCCAAATAGTACAACTTAAAAGAGGGCCACTTCATCCATCTCCATTAGCCTCCCTGGTTGCGCCATTCTGAGTTACGGAAACAGTCACTTGACGATAGAACTAAGCCTGCATAGGCCATGCGACCCCACTCGAGAGCCTCATGCACTAGACCACCCGCGTTAGTCTGCATATTAGTACTTGATAATGCAACTCTTACCCAGTGTTCAGCCACTCTTCGGGAAATCTTAACAATTGAGTGTAAGATGTGAGACAAAAAAAAAAAAAAAAAGGAATCTAAAACCCTATAACACCGGATTTGGAGTCATCTCCACGGCCAATCTAGCACTTCTCCAAGGTTGGTGCTCGTGTTCCAAGCTCCCTGGGCAATCTCATCAAATAACTGGTCCCAACCCCAACTCGAAAACCCCAAGAAAAACCAGTAATCCGTAATTGAATAATTGTGCAACTTGAGCCCTTCTATTTCTTCAATTGTCGCCAATTGATCAAGGAAGTAAACACTTGGCAGGATTTCCGGTTTTTCACCCTTACCGATTCTCCTTGTTAGGGCAACAAGAGGCATTCCATGTTTTAAGAGGGGCCCGCCAAATGAAAGCCGAGCCTCTTTTAGGAGTTCTAAGCCTTCTTCCAGTTGATGGAGTGAGTCCCAACTGATATGTTTGTTTACAATTAGACCTTGGAATCCACTACCTTGATCTGCCTTTATAATGAGAATAGTGGATTCATCGAACGGGTGTACGTTGAAAAGCTTCTCTGTCGCAATGAGGACAGAACCGACATTCACTTGGGGGAATGCTCTTATCTGCTTGTATCTAATCACCTTTTCTGGTGTCCTGTGTTTTAGTAAAACTTCATGGTATTTGCCCTTGGATAGAGTAGCTTCCTTGTGAATGGCAATTTGTGATGCATCTTCATATAAATTCTGCATTCTACTTTCTTGTTCTACTCCATCATGCGAAATTCCTATCAAAAGAGCAAAAACATGATTATACTTCCTAATAACCAGATAACAAACTGTTTTTGCTTCAAAATTACTGTATTTGGCAACTGAAAACTCCCACTAGTTGTCAAAATCACCACATTTTTGTCTTTACATTAACATTAGTAAATAGGAACATTTTAAAAAAGTTCAAAGAGTTTCGAAGGTGTGCCGCAGGTGGTTTTCTCGGTCTTCATCTCTCTACTGTGTTACATGTCCCAAGATTTTAAATAAACCGTCAGTATGTCAGTAGCTTAACCAACAGGATCCAAGAAATCATGGCATTTACAAGGTTCTCATTACAAACAAGTTGCATTTAAAACCATATTAGGGTCAAGGCACATAAATCTGTGACATGCCTCAAAGAGTCAAAGAACAATGGTCCACATTGTGTGTTAATCATCATCTATAACAGTGCACGACCACTCTCCAGAATTATTAGTCATACTTTGGTATCCAATATTACTTCCTTCTTCCTTCAATAGCAAACTTTTCCAAAAAACAAACCCAGGGGTTGCCCCAGCGGTTAGGGCGAGTATCTGACTTTGGGAGTAATCCCCTTGGTCAGGAGTTCGATTCCCCGCAAGGGTGAGTACCTGTGCTAAGTGCAAGGCCGTGACTGGTGTGGGTTGCGCCAGCTTCCTCCGAGGTTTGGGTCGTGCAGTGGGTCCAATTAATGGCCTGCTGTAGGGCTGTTCCTCAGTTACCCAAAAAAAAAACCTTTCCGAAAAGGGTAGTAATTTAAGGCCTCCAGTCTACCTCCGCAAGAAAAAATACAGAGGTAAAGCAAGCAAAGTTGAATGCACTTGCCACAAACCACATGGGCCTACTGAAAAAACAAGTAACATAAAAACAAGATAAAGCAAGCAATACGAACAAAGGAACAGAGAATTCCTAACCACCTTCCGTTACACAAAATTTCTACGAAAATATTTGAAACAAGGGCAAAGAAAAGAGCATAGCGACTTGGATATTGCAAAGCAATCAGTTACACAACTGAACCGACCCAAATACCCTTGTGGAGGCTAATGTGGTACTAATAAACCATTTTATGTAGAAAGACACAAACAAGTCAAACTTAAAAAGGAAAGGGAGGAAAAAGTCAACACAACTAAGGAACTCAGTAATTCAAGAAAAGCTCACCTTTCTCCTTGACAATAGTAGGAGGATTGCTTCCCTCGTTGATAATGAAGTTAATAACATCTAATACTGCCATATCTCCTTCATAAGGGACAGCATTCTTACTTTCCGCTCGAAACAAGAGCAGAGAAGGATAAAGTTCCCTCTGTATATTTCAAGAATATTTACAAGGAAAAAATGTAAATTACAAGAAAGTCAAAGTCAAAAAACAGGAATAATATATGCTGGGGAGACGAGTGTAGTTTCTGGAAATTGCACCTGAGCAACTGATCTTAGGATTGAACTGCATTCATTCAGTGTGCAATCCATTAAGTAAATTAGTGGTAGCTTTGATGCAACATCTTTCCAATCATCTGCCAAATATGGAACCACTTATCAGATCCCAAAAAACAAAAAGCTAAACTTTTTTGAAACATCTTTTTTGCATCATTTTATTGTGAAGGGGCACTAAATACACAGCTAGACCCAGAGATGACAGAGAGGCTTCTGACCAAGACATGTGATACCTTGTAACGGATCTCAAATCTAATCAGCAGAAAAACTACGGATGATCTGGCCGTTGGGCCAACTCCTGTAAAATCAGGTTTCCACCTCTATAGAGACACATTATACTGTTATCGAGAGCTCACCCCTCCCTCACATACAAAATATGAATAAAAATAGTGCTCATCTTCTCACTGCCATGCTCTCACTCCACTTCAAGGTGCCTCATCTCTCTCTTGTTTCACCTTGATAGCCTCGCTGTCTAAGAATCTACCATATACTCAGATAACTCTATTTCCGGCCATCCCATACTCCATCGCCCACAATCATCTATAACAAAATCATTTCCTTAGTGCAAAAGGTGCCATATTTGAGTTTATATGTTTGCTTTTCACCTCCAAACTCATTTGAAATCGAAAATTTATCCTCTAAAAAGGAAGAGTGAGAAAAATAAGAGAATCTCCAAGAATAAACCTAAAATGAGAACCAAATATTCCTAATTTCATTGTAAGGTTTGTTCCACATTCCCTAATTGCTCTGTACAGTTACAACTGTATGCAGAAAAAACCTGCCTATACTGGCCAAAGCCCTTCAAGATCAACAACGAATTGCTTCACTGGAACCCTAGCATTGCAAGACAATAAAGGGTGAGAAGCACCTACGCCTCTCGTCGGCAGTAAGCCCTCCAATGCTTAAGTCAGTATCACGCTAAAAGGAAACCCTAATTCACACAAAGCATGTAATAACGAATTACAGTGGATGTAGCTTCTTATTATCAATACAGGGTACTCGTTCTCCAAGTTACTTGATGTCCAAGGATCCTCTTCATATTAGGAATTCTTTCCTACATGGGATTCCCTATGGCAATACAATCTTTACTGTACTGAATTCCCCTCACGTTAGGAATCCTTGCCCATATTGGAATCCTCTTCCAATATGGAAACACAATATCAATCCCTTTATTCACAGGATACTATCCTATTGCGTAGGATCCAAGCTCTAGGTCCTTCTAAAACGTTATGCACACATCACGTGCATAACAGCAATGTCCTCGTGCACCCTCATGTGGTGCTACCTACCAGGGCCACCATCACGTGGTGTGTGCTGAACTGGCCCACCATCACGTGGTGTGTACTGCCCTAGCACGTGACTCGTGCTCATGTCAATTCCATGTAGTTCGGGAATTACCCACTTCAATTGCGAAAAGCCAGTGCAGAATAAGAAGTCATTCACTTCCTCATTTCACGTCCAATATTGCTTCAATAACTGATAAAAGAACGCCATAAACATCCAAGAGTTTGGTTCATCTTCATTACACTTGAATCTTGACTAAAATCTGGAAATTAAACTTCAATATATCCGAACTTCAATTTTCATTACGTTAACTACAAAAAAATGTTCTTGGAATCGTCTCCTGTTCAGCAGAAACTAAGATTCAGAACTATGACTACCATGCAGAAAGCAACTGGCATTTTTTAGTGGGGAGGTGCATGCCCTAACGAAACTCTAATTAATGGTGGTAGACATCCACAAATTCACCATGTGACAATAGACGAAGGCCCAAGCTTTTAATCATGGTTTTAACTTTACCAAAAACCAATCAAAATAGTTTTTTAGTGCTTTCATGATGTGCTATTCTTATGATGAAACAAAACATAATAATTCCTTCGCTGGGAAAGCAAATGCACACACACCTGAGTCACACACACACAAATAATAATAATAATAATTTGACGACTTCACTACTTACCAGCTAACAGAGACTCCTTGTGGGCTCCATTTTGCAGCAGGGAAGCATGGTGCTTGAAAGCCCTATATACTTCACGAACAGTAAGTTCCATTCTCTGGCAAAAACCGCACCAACTGTTGCTAAAGAGGACCAAGACATCCTTCTTTGACACTTGGCCAACATTTGAAATATCAGATTGATTAATTCCATAAACCAACTCAGAAAAAGTATTTGCGGTAACCCGAGGAATAGAGTCCACGTCATGAAAATCCAGATTAACAAATGGTGGAGATGGACCCTCCCTAGGGCTTGGGACATCATATTCAGATCGTTGATATGGAACAAGACTTCCACTAAGAAACCCATCAAGGAAATGAGAGAGTGAAGTGTAGCTGAAAACTGTTTCTTCAGGTAAGACATAATGCTTCTGCGAAATGGGATCAACTATAACCACCGAAGGAATCTTTGACCCTGCAGTTAGAGCTTCAAGTAATTGATATCCACCATCAGAAAAGAAAAACGAACCAGTAAAATGTTTATGGTGAAGCTTATGCTCTCTCAAATTAGCTATCTCTGACAGCGCTTTCTGATCCACAATCTCATCTTCAGTACTACCAAACAAATGATCAGGTTTAAATTGCTCCTCGCGGTCCATAGCTAATGTGCTAACCATATCTGGTATCTGATCCTCGTGCAAATCAACATTGGCTTCATGAAGGCCTTTTTTGGGATTTAGCGTAACCTCATCAGATTGAAGAACTCCTACCTTTGTTCGTTTAGTTTCTTGTATCTTGATGTCAAAATCCTCGGATATAAGTTCGAAACCTACTTTTTTGGCAAGTGAGCTCAATTTGACCGGATTCTTATTCTGAAGTACATATGCCAAGACGTCTTGCAAAGAATTACCTAGCAAACCTGGAGTGATTTTGTCCAAAGTGACATGGTTTCCCTCGTTGATAATTGTGATAGACATCTTATCTAGTTCAAAATTTTCCGATTTTGCAGACAACTCCAAACTTTGATGCAAAGGCATGCTTTTCGATACTTGATAAGAGTCAAACAAGTCATTGCTTTGTTGGCCTATGCCATATGACGTCTCATAATGCAAAGTAAAATTTCTAAAAGCGTCGATAGCTTCCTTGCTCTTTCTTTTAGTTTCACTTGAATCAGATGATCTATCAACAAAAAGAAGCATTGAAGGCTCATTTGCAGGCAAGACAGACTCAGAATCATGCCCAGCACCACCTAGCTAAGATATCAGAAAACGAATCAGTATTTCAACACCAGACTGGTGTCATGAAAGGAACAACAGCAAAAGAAATGGCAACATATGTGAAACCAGGTGAGAGTAGTAATGTAAATCCACAGATAAGCATTCTAATCTTGTCTATTCCTTCATAATCTTGTGGATTCATCCAATAAGAGTAGTAATGCAAATTCAATAGATAAGAATTCAATAACTTTTTCTCACCCAATTAGCTGACAAAAATAGAATACGTGCCTCTGCTAGCTCGAGTTGCTTCCGTAACTCGAGCCTCTTTCTTTCCTCTTCTAATTTCAGATGCTTGAGGGTGTTCTCGACGTACCCCTCAAAGCGGTCCTCTTCAGAGACCGCCAAGTAGTCTCCGACCGAGCATAACCAATTTATGGTAATAAAGAAAAAGGCGGGGGCTCATGAATAAGTAGAAAGCCTTTATCCTGTATTGCGCTAAACATCCGATGGGAACGAATCATCTGAATCAAACAATTCATTCCTCTTCTCAACAGCAGTCGTTAGGCCTCCCACCAATAGTTCAGCCGGGGGCCTAAGGTGCGGCTCGAGATTAACCTAATATGCGCTATTGGGCTAACCTATACAATAGAAAGGCGAGGCACCTCTATTAATTCGCTAAGAAAACATCAAATCCTTTTCAACTAGTTCAAATAGAACTCAAAAGCAACTAGGCAATCCAACTTCCATTGACTTCCCTACCACCACCTCGCCCAAGATCTATTCCGGTTCCAGTCGAAGAACCCCCGGTCCGATTATTGACCCATTGACCGGGGTAGAGCTAGTTGGAGAGACATTACCTAGCCTTTGTCCGCATCAGTGCTTATCCCACCACCGGAAGCAGAGGAAGCTAACCGAGTTGACTAAGAATCAGTCGTTTACCTAGACTTTGAACCAAAAAATATGCCTGTCTACCTCTATGAGGTAAAGCCAGGAGCAGTAAGTTCACCAACAAAGAAATAATTCTGCAGGTATCCACACCTGCTACTCAGGGTTGAAAGTAGCACAATCGGTCCAGGAGAGCGAACTAACACCGCGAGGTGGTTCACCTCGAGGGCTAAAGCTCTACAAGCCCCACCTCCTCAAGGGTTTTGAGGCAAGCCCCTCCTCCTCAAGGGTTTGAACAAAACGTCAAACCAATTATGATTTAGAGTTTTAACAAAGCTATACATGTCCTTTCCCAGTAACTATGTTGGGAGAGCTGACGAACCAGTTAACGGATACAAGACCACCTGGGCCAACTCCCCGAATGGTCTAAATCATAACTGGTTTAAGGGTTTTCTTCAAAACCCTCGAGGAGGATGGGCTTGTAGAGTCTGTTGATAAACGGATGATTCGACTGCCCCGGGCTTGGTGTAGCCCGATGAAAAAGAAACGAACCGAAGAGGATCGTTTTGAGGGGTACGTCAAGAACCCTGCAAGCAACTGAAATTAGAAGAGGAAAGAAAGAGGCAAGTTACGGAAGCAACTCGAGCTAGCAGAGTCACGTATTCTCTCTCTCTCTAGTTTTTTTCTTTCGCCCCGCAAGCATCTGAAATTAGAAAAGGAAAGAAAGAGGCTCGAATTACGGAAGCAACTCAAGCTAGCAGAGGCACGTATTCTCTCTCTAGTTTTTTTCTTTCGTCCTTATGGATCTAGTCCCGACTGATTGTATTGATTGAGTGGTGGTTCAATTTCATGACTTTATTTTGATATAGAGATGTTATTTTTGTCGGCTCATTGGGTGAGAAAAAGTTACTGAATTCTTATGTGAATACTGAATTGATGAAAGTGGAGCTTCACAGGTTGTTAAACCATTTAGCACAACAGGAAGCTGGAATATAAAAGATAACTTGATTTTACCAAAAAAACCAGAAGGCAAATTGGCACCAATTATATCACTAAGTCAAATGAGCACTCAAATAGAGGTAGGTTTGATGCACAGCCCATTGTCCAGATATGTAGTCTGTAATCTTAAGACGGCTCGTATACAATTATCCAATTGGCCATTGGGGTCCATACACAACAAACATGAGTATAAATGCCAAAATAAACATCAAAGCAACACTTGAACAAGAAATGCATTTGTACTTTTGTAAAATTTCATCACTTCTGCAACGAAATCTTTTCAGTGAACGGTTTGACATAAATAAGAGAGATGAGGTCGCAATAGATGGACAACAATCATGTTAAATAGACGGATACAACTGTAACACAACATCTACAACTAGTTCTAGAGGTTGCACACAAACTGACACAATATAGCTAAAATGATTGACCATGTCACCATGCCATGCAATAAAACTAGACAACAGGAAGTCGATGATGTAAGACAACGATTCATGACTTCAGGCAACAAGGCACCTATACTGCAGCAGAAACTGCAAGAGTTTGCACAAGATATCACATGTCAAGAAATAATGGTCTAAACCAATCACTAAAACAACAAATTATCCTGAGCAGGAAACCAAAAAAAGCCTCAATCAATATAGAGTGAACTAAATTAGCCGAAATGCAGGATGTCAATGCGTGCACTATGTTTCATGAGTCATGCAAAGCATAGTTAAAAATTTAACCATATCAATCCTAATATCAAATTTTCTAAAACATCTTACAGAAATTGGGATAAGCACCATGACTTGCTTCAACTCAGAGAGAAACTGGATGAACACAAAATGACTAACATAGCTTACCTCTCTAACAAGTGAATTTTGCATCAATAAAGCACTTTTAAGATCATCCCCTTCTCTGAGAACCATTGAACAACTGGGACAGCCAACGAAATGAAGTATTATCAACCATGAATCAGATTGTCCCACATGCAAGGACGACAACCATGAACCAGAATCTTCAACACCCAAAGATGAAAGCAAAGCCCTCTCAGGAACCAGACCAAATCTCAGCTTTTCAGGAGGCAAGAAGACCTCTCTAGCAATAGGTGTGAAGTTTGAGAAGAAAGTTTCAAACCGCAGGAACTCATCAAAGCTGCAAGATATGCCATCGTGGTGGGTCATATTTTTTGGCCAAACAGTGTCACTAACAGAGCTAAATTCCCCGGCCCCAGGGATTCCACTGACCCCATATTGAACACCACAAGTCAGCTTCTCATTTTCCGACCCTGCTTTCAAGAAATGCAAACACAAAGATGCTTTTTTTGAACGGCACAAATATAAAGATCATGCCACTACATTAACTACAGGAAACATTTAATTTAAAAAGAGCTTTTGTATTAACATGCAAGAAGCTACTACCATCCACCTTCTGGTTTTCCTTCGCTTTGGCATCCAGTGAACTATTAGTCTCTCCACTGAAATCCGCTCCAAAGCGCCCAACTGCAACAGAAAGTGATCGTCAACACCTATTACGGACATGTCAAATGAGATACAAATAAAAAGGTGAAGCAAAAACAAATGCAAATTTGGGATGAGGAAATACCACATAAACCCAAGACCGACTAATTTAGTCCAGAGATTTCCAATTGAAACTTTCTATAATACCATTAGCATCTGTTGGATTATAGTACAATAAGACAATTGTAACTTTGTGCTAACTGTAAACATGTTCCAACTACTACGAAATACACACCACCCATCAGGTGGAATTCAACTCCAAAACCTACAGTGTATCAGTCCCCCCAACGTACATATATACAAGATGAGCTATATAAGACAATCAATGACATAATCCCACTTTTTTAGTTTTTTTTTATTTTTATTTTTTATTTTTATAATTACACCCGTAAAATCAATTGCTCAGTTCAAAAGCGGAGCTTCTAAAAATTCCCGTAGCCACTTTATTCTTATACAAAGCACAATGGCATTATTCTCCACTTTTAGCCTCGCGGCCGTCACACTCCTCTCGTGAGAGGCTAAAATACGAAAGACGGACACATACACAGGCGTAGAGAGAGAGAGAGAGAGAGAGAGAGAGAGAGAGAGTGCATCGTGCATATCATCTCCATACTCATAAAAGAACAAAAAAACCAAGATGGAATCATCAGTCATCACGCAGCAATCATTCAAGCGACGCATGCTCTATGGGTAACACTATTTTGTTCTTGGCAGCAACAGTAAAACAAGAAGGATCTTTTAAGAGGGTTAATAATATTCTTTATTAAGGCAGCAACAGATATACAAAAAGGTTTTTCTATTGTTACTCTCATGCCTCAGGAAAACTTATTGTAGTCGGCCGAAGAATCAATCAACCCAGAAGGGTCAACAAAGTGACCTTGAAGCCTGCCAACTATGAAGCACGGATACTCTATTTTGGACTCCGTATCACGTATCATATCCGTATCGGATACCGATACTCTCCGGATACGTATCCGTTATGTTTTTTTAAGTATCCAAAATTTAAATTTATTTTTTTGCTATTAAGGGATACGTTTTGGATAGCTAGGATACGTCTTGGACGCGAGAGGGAAATATGTTATTACTTGAAATATGTGGGTTAAAAGTGTAATTACGACTTTATATGTGTTTCCCCTCAAATCGATGGACATAGCTTCTGCTATCCCCTTCATCTCTCTCACGTTGTCTATATATACATATATAATGGTGAACTTGTGTAATGGAATTTAGGAATTTAAAATTATATATATATGTGTGTGTGTGTTTGTGTGTGTGTGTGTGTGTGTGTGTGTGTGTGTGTGTGTGTGTGTATATTCAACGTATCCCCCAACGTATCGTATCCGACTTTTTAGAAGCATCCGACTTTTTAGAAAAATCACATATCTACGTATCCGTATCGTATCTCATATATCAGTGCTTCATAGCCTGCCATCATTGATCTGGAAACCTCCAAGACATCTTGCCGAGCGGTAGTGATGTCGGAGGGACCAGTAGGTAGAGCCTGAATATTGTCCAGCTGAGAGGATACCTCTTGGCTCAGCATGCCAACGGCTCCTATAGGCACGACTGCAGGAGCCAGACATTCTGATACTCCTGTCAACGACGCAGCTCAGCCAATAGGCAGTGGCTGACTCAGCACAGTATGACACATCAGATTGGTGGAAGGTGTTAGCGCAACCATTTAGATTCTTATCCGCAACGTCAAGTGTGACATCAGCCGAATGGTATGTAATACGTGTCAAAGAATGATTCGTTGCATGTGCTGGTAACCGCCTCAGTCACTATCGTCAGGTGTGACGTCAGCTGAGCGATCAGCGCGTGCTAGGCATGATGGTACTCGGAGGAAGTCAAGCTCTCCCTATAAAAGGTAAAGGGTACAACATAAAAGAGGTACACAACTCTCCACTCTCAAACCCTTCTGAGTTTCCATTTTCCTTCATCTTCTTCCACTTAATAGACTGTGTGGAGGTCCGGTCTGATGCTAACGCGGGTGTTCAGCGCGCAGGACTGAAGCTCAGGCAGTGATTCAAGTCAAGGGAAGCACGGTCAGTTTGGACGGATCAAGGAGTGTGAACAAGAAATTTGAGCTACCACACTTATACCAGTTTTAACTTATACTCCCTTCGTCCGTGTTTGTTGGTCCATTTTCGGCATTCGTGTCATGTTTTTAAGTTGTCTATATCTATCAATTTATAATGGGTTTCATGATTTTGAAAATTTCTTATAATAGAACTAATTGAGATCTATCAAATAAGATCGATGTGGCATATTTTTAGAGATTTGTATTGAAAGATACGTATAATTTTTCAAGGAGTGTGGAATAGTGGAAATGGACAAACAAACACGGACAAAGGTAGTAATATTTCCACAATTAAATGCACTTAGTTCCAACAGACGCTATGTTTCAGGCAGCAAGAGTAACAAGCCAAAGACTGATTTATGACGTAAAATAATTCATGCTTCAAGCTCTTTTGTTTTGTTTTGTTTTTTTTTATGTTTCGCCTTACAAGTACATAAGAAACTTCAAATGTAATTTTTTTTTTTTATTTTTTGTTGGGGTGAATGAGGATTCCATTGAAAGAACAACCTTGCAAAATAAGAGGATGGAGAACCTTTGAAACAAATAAATCAGCTAAGATACTGAAACAAAAAAACCTCGATGGGATTTGCCAAAGGCTACAGCCTACAGATCATGAAATTAAGGGAGGTTTGTTTTGAAGAAGAGAATTGAGAACTTCTACTACAGACATCAAAACGATCTCCTCTAGGATAGAGGAAGGGGGTCTTTGAATGCATTGGAAGATTCTATAGTTCCTTTCTTGCCACACAAAATAGAGCATGGCAGCCCAGGCAAGCTTCCAACTGTGTTGCTGAAGGATTTACCACTGATTTTCCCAATAAGCCAAGAGACCTCAGCATCCCAGCTATGCAAACCCTTGCTTCCATACATTCCTAGAGTAGTTGCAGGCAAACAAGATGTGAGAAAATAGTCTCACCATCTTGTTGGCAAAGAGAGCGAGTTGTTGAGGAGAAAAGAATAATCCCCAGCTTCAAATGTAATACTGGTTCATCCTTGCAGCATAGTCCTATTGCATAGAAGCTAAGCGCTTTCTCTCTGCTTTATTCGTGTCATATCATATCATGTTAGAACTTCTACAGTGGTTAATTGTGATCTCCAAAACTATGAGTGGCCCTACCCTCATAACCAATGGATTATTAGTAGGATGCTTCAACATATCACAAAAGGCCAAGGGGGATGCGTTTTATATCCCCTTTTACCTTTTCTTTTATTTCTAGATGAACGAATTTATATTCATGAACAATTAAACCTGAATATGGGGCTTCCAGGTTATGATAATTGTAACAACTACACTAGTACTAACAGCAATAATCCTAGCAAAAAAAATTATATACTAAAAAAAGAGGACAACTTTGTGAATGAGATTACCAAAAGTATTGTCGGTTTCATTGTTCTTTCCATTGGCCAACAACAAGGGGGTCCACCCGCAAAATTCCAGGAGAAGTAAAGCCTTGTCCGTTGAATGAAGAAATGTTTTCAAGTCCTCTGGCGTTTCCAGAGATTCAAGGGGAAGTTGTTCTGGAGCACGCAACATAAGATATTGAGAGGAAGACAAAATATTTTGACCTCGAAGTCTCCCTTGATACTTGTATGACAAAGAATGGTGGTAGCATAAAATTGTTATTCCCTCTGTAGCCCCCATGGCATCGGCTAGCATCTTCTCTGCATTCCTATATAAGATCATCAGCTTAAGGGTGCCAAACTTTTCTTGCTTATTGGCAACAAGCTGGGATAATTCCTTCATGAGGGATCTAGACTCACCAGACCCTGACAACAACAAAAAATAAAGCCCATCAGAAGTTTGAAAAGGATTCCTGCAAATGCAACGAAACGAAAACAAAGTGCATGATAGGAGACATCATTGCTGCAAACCTGCAATGAAGTGTACAAAACATTTAAACTGAAAACACACTCAGCAATAAAATAACGGGGAGAACTGGGAATGTCCGAAACCAAAGCCAGCTTACAAAAAGTATAAATCCCTCTCACATGCAACATGTACTTCCACACAAAAAGTTTGCTCCCTCATTATCCTAAACCCTATCATGTACACTTTAGAAAACTTTGCTGCACGTAATAAGGTCAGGGTAGGACCAAGGTAAAAGGATTATTTAGTGTGAGAATTTTAAAAGGTAGAAGGTGGTTTTTGAGGGAAAGTAAGTCAAAAGGCATTCAAATGAGCTTCGCATTCTGAGTAGTAAGAAACTAGATTATCAGATATATGTGGTGGCGGAGTAAACAAAAACATTATATGAGTCTCTTCTACAGAGATATTGGGGTTCAATAGGTAGAGTTAGAAGTCGGTTTATTAGAGCTTAATATAATATTGCTATGGGGAAAAAATAGTTGTTCTTGCACTCTTCAGGGATTGCACTCTTTTTAGAAGAGAAGAGAAACGAGAACTAATACCCTTTACCTCTTAAGGGCTATAAGAAAGTTCAAACACACAAATCTCAAACTCACTTAACTTGACTCTTCCTGAAAAGAAACATCATACGCATATTTTTAGGTTGCTATAGTTCACTAGAACTAAAATTCCAATTAGGAGACTAAAAGACACCTTCATACAAATTTATTCTAAACTAAGACACAAAAACATAACCCATAACTAGTCTAAAACTATAGATACGACAAATAATGCTAGCGGCTGAAACAGAGGACTCCAATTGCTGATTAAACATGATGCTCCAGAACCCAATTCAAGTGCCAAACTGGAATCATTTGGCATGTAATATACTGTATAGTTATATAATCAACTGACGTGTCACCGACATGTCCGTGTCCTAATTTTCGAAGAAATGACATGCCCGCATGTCCGTGCCATGTCGTGCCCATATCCGTGCTAGGTAACCGGGAAGGGCAAACCCATTCTTTCCAAATATATGATTTACTTATGTTGTTATATTTTCTCTGTTCATCTTCAACAGAAGAACAAAAAATTTAGTCAAAATAGAAATCGGCTTTAGCAAAAAAACAAAAAAAAAACCCACTGAAGACAAAATTAAGTATAATTTTCTAATCGTTTGAATCTATTGAAATTATTGTAATCCAGAGCTATAGAAAAAGTGACCATATTTGACCAAAAGATTAAAAAAACCAATGCAACAAAATTTGGTAACTCAAATAAAGCCCCAGCCTCAATTGTAAAAGGGTAAAGCCTAACAGCATAGTAGAAGATTAAGAAAAAATACCAGAAGGGAGTGTTGTCAGCGAGCCTCGATCCATGCTCCTCATGGTACCAGAAGGGAGTGTTGTCAGCGAGCCTCGATCCATGCTCCTCATGGTTGAGGAAGGTAGGAATTTCAACAAGGCCAACAAGTACTACTATTGTTATTTCTCTGCATTATATATTAGGGAGAAGCTAGTGACAGCCCAATGGGCGTTCTATAGTGGGACACGCGCATCACCATTTTTTTTTAAAGGAACCTTGTCATTTAGAGCACACGCGCATCACCTTGACATTTATTCACAGGGCGAGTTATAATGCACTGTCAATTCGTACAGAAACGATTAAAGATTTCGGAACAAAACTGACCTAGATCTAGGCTTCTACAGCTTCTCTCCTAATCTGACATCATATTTCTTTTTCTTTTTTTTTTCTTTTTTTTTACTTTCCAATCAAATTCAGTAATGGACCCACATGAGTGCACACTCTCCTTGACATTGATCCACACAGCGAGTTATATTGCTTTTCCCGAGCAATATTACTCCCTCCGTTTCTAAGTAAGTCTCCTACAAAAAATCGTGTAATTTTTAAATTCCGTACATAATGTTTTCAATTTTTTTGTACCAAATTAAAAATCTAGTTATGAACGGAATTAATTATCAGACGATGGCTAGATGACAGCAACCTCGACATGCAGTGCTACTCCGACTAACGTGGTTCGAATAGGTATTTATGGGTATGCTCTTTTCATTGCTAAATAAGTGTGTCCCTTGTGGAAACATGCACATGTAATTTTCGAATAAAAAAATAAAGCAATCATGTGCATATATTTTCAATTTTTTCACACCAAAGTACTTCGGTGCACAACTATATTTTTAATCGGGTGCGAAAAATGTAACGCCCCATACAGACCACTAGCCCAATACCTTAATTTGATCCACAAGCCATAACACATGACCAAAATGCTTAAGCCTAAGGTACTAGTAGTTCCTTACATGGTTTGTTATATGCCCAAGATCACCCATGTAGACTTCTAATGTGGGACTAAACATCTCCACCCCCAAATATGAGGTATTACAATCTCCCCTCCTTTATGGCCTCCCGCCCTCGTGACGGGTTTTGAGTCTTTTGACTAGAGTCACCGCACTTCGGGTTTGTTCTCTAGTAACCAGAGTCACCACGGCCTTCTCCTGGTCTGTTCTTTGGTGCCATAACCCACAAGGTCGTGTACACGAGTCGCTTTGATACCATTTGTAACGATCCGACCCGGCTGACCATGGACCCCCTTTCGGCCCAAACACTTTGCCTGATACACCTAAGAAGGTACCATGTAGCCCAATATGGATGTTAATATACCATATGAGGTTTTAGCTTCCACCAATGTGAGACTAAGGGCATCCACAATGGGCTACCTAAAAATAGGTTCTAAGTTAACTCCTAAGGTGTACACATAAGCCTAATTGGGGTCCATTTTTCACTCCTAGATCTTGCTAAATTTAGAGAGCATATGTGCACTCAAAGGGGCTAGCAAGAGTATTTTCTATTTTCAAACAAAATCATTTATCTTTTGAAAATTCCTTATTTAAAAAAGATTAAAAGGGCTTGGGTCCCACTTGGAGCTAGCTACAAGGCTACCTATATTTAGCTAATGGGTTAGGAGCCATGCTTAGGAGCCACCCTTGAGAGATTGTATTGGGAGCCCATTGAAGACCATAATTGATCAAATGGCTTGCTAAATTTTAGGAGCCTCACCTAGGAGCCATTTTAAGAGCCCATTGTGGATGCCCTAAACACCCTCTACCCGAAAACCTTTGAAAATTGGGTTTTTCTATTGTGGGCTGACAACAAGGCAACAAGAAAATCAAAAAAAAAAAAAACACAATATCCAATGTACTTTTTTCACTTTCCTATATACTTTCACACATTTCTATACACTTTTCACACATTTCAATACACTTTTTAAGCCTTAATGTCAGCCCAATGGGCAGATTTTAGAATTTTCCTTGAAAATTACGCTTTTTTTTAGTAGGAGATAGGATGGAGGGAGTACTATTACTCGGGAAAAGGACAGGGTGGGTTCGAATAATAAAAAGACAAAAGGACAGGGTGGGCGCGAGAGAGAGAGAGAGAGGAGAAGAAATACAACAGGGTCAGTTTTGTTCCAATAACTTTAATCATAGTTGTACAAATTGGCAGTGCCTTGGAACTCACTGAGAATAGATGTTAAATTGATGCACGTGTACCCCACTATAGAACGCCCATTGGCCTGTCATTAGCTTTTCCCTATATATTAATTACATCCTAAATAGTAATAGCTAATTGGGAGCCCCAAATTTTACGGCCGCCAGACGGCTGCCTGCTGCGCCTGTGTCCAGGGCCGGGTCTGCGGGTATAGCAAAACTTTATACATTGAATATCATTCCCAATGTTTTCAAATCAAGACAGGTACCGTGTATCCTTTTTTACATTGTATAGATCGTATCCGAATACGTATTAATATACGTTTGTTGGAAGAGTGAGTTTCTAATGTTTTGTTTGGGCAAGATTTTTGGAAGATGGAGAATACATAAGACCGGAGTAGGGAAAGAGAGTATTTGTATTACACTTGAACTCAGGCTTGGTGCAAAATGGCTAGAACTCATCCCTATTTATACTACTCCAGTCTCCATGAAAGACTCTACTCCAAAGATATTTTCATGCAACTTTGAGGTAAATTTTAGAATTACGCATGTAAATAGTTCTCACAAAAAACTCTATAGATATTTCACACGGATATTCTAGAGCTTTCTTCTAGAGTTTCCAAAAACTAGATATTTATATCTCCTGCAATAATATCTTCTATCTTCAAGCTTTGTCAATTGGGATGGACTTTACTTTCTTGTGCCAAAGTATTCAATCTAGTTTATGCTTCAACAACGTTAACAATAATTAGGTGTGTTTTGGCCTAAAAAGTTAGTTGGCTTATTTTTTTCGTTTTTATTTTATTTTTTTCGCGTTTTTTAGTTTTGCATCAACTTTTTGTGTATTATTGGTTCGTCTTGGCGAGACGAATCAAAAAAGTAAAATTATTGGTTCGTCTTGGTGAGAGGAATCAAAAAAGTAAAAAATTATGATCGAAGCTTAAATTTTTTTGAATAAAGACAAATATAAGTCAAAAAGATAGATTTTTACACTTTTTTTTTTTTATCTTATTCAAAAAATTGATAGTTCTAATCATAATCTTTTACCTTTTTGGATTCCTCTCGTCGAGACGAACCAATAATACACAAAAAAAATCGATGCAAAAACTAACAAATGCAAAAAGAAAATCAAATAAAGACGAAAAAATAAGTCAAACGGACTTTTTAGGCCAAAACACACCTTAATAAAGTATATATAACTAAAAAGTAGATGCACCTAATAACACCAACAACTATGCTTACATTTAAAAAAAAAAATATTAAGATACAAAATTTTCAGTCTCTCAATTGGGAACTATCACATTTAGGCTTTCTACTGCCTTAGTTAGGGAAAGAAAAGAAGAGTCTTTACATGATTCAAGCAAAACACAATCAAAGTATGGTTCTTTCTTCTATACAAGCCCTACATTGACTCATTGAGGTTAAATTTCTATCAAATCCTTTGAAAGATGCCATAATTAGATCAAACGGTTTAGATTAATGCACTTGGGTTCCGCTTCTTGAAATAAGGTCTGACTTTTTCTTAATAAGTAATCATAGGACACATACGGAATTAGGATACACCCATAAATCATAGGCTACGCAATCGAATCACAGGATTTCCATACAAAAAAGATATAGGCTGGGATACATATCGTTTTCCGAAGCAGACGATACGAATCGTAAGATACGTACCCCGTATCGTAGGTTTAATAACTATGATCATTCCTGGTAATTATCTTGCTTGAGTAACACTGTAAATGCCTTTGAGAGAAGATCAAAGACAGACTTTCAAGGATCTCTTCTTCACATCAGGAAAACGCTCTGTAATTCCTCTATATACGAGGGTTCTGCACTTCACAAGAACTGGGCTATGAAACCATAATTTGCATTTAAAGATTCAACCTGTGTAATCACTTAAGTAAGCTCATTTCATTTTTCGGTCACCACTTCCTCCCATGTGAAGTACCGCTTCTTTGGATTGAGGGATTTGATAAGAAAGGGGATTGAGGGATTTGATAAGAAAGGAAAAGAAAGGGTTAAAGTTTCTTGCCAAATCACTCATTTGGAATGAGTATTTTGGTGAGAAATGGAGAGAAGCACAAAAATGTTTTTTTTTTGGTTGTCCCTTTCTTATCTCTCCCTTTCTCACAATCCAAAGGGCTGCCCCTAGCAATCCATTCACATTAATGGTAATCTTAGAGCTTCGCCATTGGATTATATGTCAATTTACACTCAAAATCAATATTACCTCCTAATACGGAGAGAGAGAGAGAGAGTATTTGACATACATGGAACAGTGACCATGAGGAGGATGTGGGGGTGAAGACGGATCTGAGACGAGAAGTTGCGTTTTGTGAGAATCTGCCACTGAACTAATCCCCCACTGCCGCCGCCGCCGCCGCCGTCAGATGTTGAAGAAATAACGGCGGACTGAATCACCGGTGATGAAGAAATGACGAGAAACGAAGCCATGAACAGCGCTAGGAATGTCTTCGACGGGGTCGTGGATAGCGATGGCGACAAAGAGTTATTGAAAGCATAAGCAGCAAATTCATCACCATAAATATGCTGCGAGCTCCCCATTCGAATTAATGAAAACGATGATGAATAAAAACTACTCCTTTTTCCTGACTGAATGAGACAGACAGGTTTTTTTTTCGGAAATGGCACAGAAAAGCCCTAGCTAGAGTCCAGTCTCTCCGCCACTTAGGCTTCTTCTCCTGTATAGATTTTAGGTGTATTTTATCAAAATTTCATAAAATCAACATTTTATGAAATTGTGATAAAATGGAATTATTTTTCCAAATAATAAAATGTAATGGTTTTCTTATAGATTTAAGGAGGATTTTATGAAAATCTCATAAAATCAATTTTACATTTTATGTGTTGAGATTGGAGTGTGATAAAATGTGAGATTTTATTGGAAAAAATGTGTAGAAGAACAAGCCCTTAATGTACTAAATCGGTCGTTCTCTTCGACAGTTCCCGGTCGAAAAGAACTCGGGTTCCAATCCGGATTTTTGCTTGGCGGATCCAAAATCGAACGACGGTCCTTGGCAACAAACATAAACCAACTCCAACGTGTGTTTGTCGCATGTTGCTTAGGCTGAGTTTTCAACCTCATTTTAGCAAATGAGTTCACCAGGTGCTAAAATCAGGGTTGATTTTAGCAACTGAGTTGCTCTGGGTTGCTACAATCAAACGGAAAACTCAGCCTTCATGTAACTAGTGGAATCCGAGAGCAACCTTTCCCAGACTCTCTCTCTCTCTCTCTCTCTCTCTCTACAATCTTCCCCTCCAAGCTAAAACAACCCTAGCCGCCACCTCCCAGAGCCATGTCGCCGATCTCTAGTCGCCGATCGCCGATCTCTAGCCTCAGTCGCCGATCTCTAGCTCTGTGCAGCCATGGTATTCACAGTTTTTCAGAGCCATGTGTTCTCCTTTTTTCATGCTAGTAGCTATAGTGGGTCTTCTGATTGACGGATTTTATTAGCCGTGGGAATGGATTAGTTAAGTGGGTTTGAGTTTTGCCACTGAACGGATTGCTCTGTTTCAATTTTATGTTGCTTGTGTTTCTATGTGATCTTGTGGGTGTTCTTGTGGTATTTGCATGTGTTTGTTGTGTTCGGCCCGTGCTTGCATGTAGTTGGAATGGCCCCCCCTCTAGTTTTCCCTCAATCCTCCATTCCAATCGTTTCACTATTGTGGTTGAGGTAATGCATAATCTCGCATTTCCGTAAGCCCTTTCGTAGTACTTATATTCTTTTAACAGTTCTTATTGTTCCTCTTGCATGTTTGGCTTGCCCCCTCTCTGTGGTGTTTTGTTTGGCAGGTTCTTGCTTGTAGCTGTTCGTCCTTCTCCTCCCTTTTCGTCGAGCAGCTTTCCTCGATTGGAATAGGCCCCCCTCTGGTTTTCCCCCAGTCCTCTGTTCCAATCGTTTCACGATTGTGGTTGCAACAATGCATGTCTTTGCATTTATGTTAGCCCTTTCGTTGTACTTATTTTTATCCTTTTCTCTTTCTTTCTTGCATGCATGTCATGGGCGTTGTGGTGTTGCATGTATGCCAATCTTAGAGTTTTTTTGGTTACTTGCTCACTGCTCACACTTCTTCCACACACAATCTTAGAGCTTTCATTTTCTGTCAATCCGTTCAGTAGCTTCCTCCCTTCTTCTTTCGGTTGGTTAATTTATGGTTGTACTCTGGATTTTCTTGGTGTATTTGGTCTGCGTAATTGTGATCTAGAGATGGGCTAGGTTGTGAATGATTGGATTTGGGCTATTCGCTTGGTATAATGGGTTACATGATTTGGCTGAATGGGAGTTGTTTTAAGGGGTTACTCGGGTTGACTCGGTGGTCGTTTGGGGTGGAAGGGTTTATTCTATTTGATTTAGGTGCGAATAAGCTCAGGGAGATCACTGCAGATGAAAAGAGATTCTCCGCAGCAATTTCTTCAAATAACCACGGTTGCGACTCTTTCCGGCAGTTTCTCTACAGATTTTAGAGTTTCATAGTTGGCCTTAGCCACCTAGTTGCATGATGTCTATTCGTGTCGCGGAGCTCTCGACCATAGGTGTGTGACAGACTATGAAGCACCGACGCCTCTCCGGGACCCCGTATCGCAATGTCCCGACACGGGGACACAGCTCTAGTGCTTTTTTGGATGGGGACACGGGGGGACACGGATGGGGACACGGGGGGACACGGATGGGGACACGGCGGGGGTCAAATTGAAAATTTTAAAACTTTTAGGGGTCAAATTGAAATTTTTAAAACTTTCAGGGGTTCAATTTTACCCCTGAAAGTTTTAAAAATTTCAATTTTACCCCTGAAAGTTTTTTAAAAAATTCAATTTTACCCCTGAAAGTTTAAAAAAAATTCAATTTGTCCCCTAAATGTTTTAAAATATATTGTGTATATATATATATATATATATATATATATATATGTAAATAAATAAATAAATATACACATGGCGTGTCCCCCGCCGTGTCCGTGTTCCCATTTTTTTAGAATTGTCGTGTCCCCGTGTCCGTGTCCGTGTCCGTGTCCGTGTCTGTGTCCGTGTCCGTTTCCGTGTCCGTGCATCATAGGTGACAGACACTTGGTTTGGATTGGTCAGCTTCTGTTTGGTATCAACATCAAGCATGCAGTTCCTCGACATGTCGACCGCCGATGCCTCCTTAAATCTCTTTGGTGGTTACCTGTCTTGCTTTGTGTTCGAAGAATCATCATTCACGTGGAACAACCGTGACAGCAGCAACTCAACATCGTAAATTGATCATGGACATCTGACGGCCGAACAATGTCTCGTTGCACATGTATCCTTCATTTGTTTTGGTTCTGTCTATGTTTTTCTCGTCTGTATGATTATTTTTATTCTGTTGTCTTTATATTTGGTAGTTTGTAATAGCATTTATCGTGAAATGAAATTCTTTCTATTGGCTAAAAAAAAAACAACTCCAACTTTATTTCCTATTTGACAAAATGAGAATCCCATAAAATCAATGGTCATTGATTTACTCATTTGGTAAGGCTCTGTTTGGAACTTATGGAAAGTGAAGGAAGAGAAGGGAAAATAATTCAGAAGGGAAATGGAAGAAAATGAGGGGGAAGTTTTATTATTCATATAACTCTACTCTATTTATGAGTTGTTCAGCAATGGATTTTATCAAGATTTGATAAAACAAGCCCTTGATTTTATCCATTGGTGAAAAGATTTGATAAAATCTTAGATTTTTTTTGTAGAGATTTGATTTTATCCATTGCTGAACAACTCATTTTCCGAACTTATTCGTGAAGTACTCTGCTTTTCAAACTATTTGTAACAATAATCTTTAGCGCGATCCTCAATCGCTCTGTCCTCATAAACATGAATGGAAGCAACGCTCAATATGCACTCGTAGCACAAACCCCCAACATATGCTACGCAAGACAAAAGCACAATCCTATATTGCGCTTAGATAATGAAAACACAATGGCACATTGCACTAAAGCTGGAAATTGAAATCACGATTACAACTGTTGCTTTGTTTCAATCTCACACCTCACTTCTCTGGTCTTTCCCTTTGTGCTACCTCAGTAAGACGATTATCAAGGTCACCGTCGGTGAGAGAAGTCCGGTGTGGACGTCGGTGCCACACCTTGGGGTTTGTTTTGAAAAAGGGCGATCCAGACAAAGGAAAAATTTAGAGTCGCCACCCGGGGTTTAATTTTTGGAAAATGTTAGGTACTCGGGAAACCGTTTAGAAAAATAATGACTCTTATGCTGCTGAAAAAGGGTTTGATCTGCGAAAAATAGAGATTTGGGTTCGGGAGCCAGGTTACCCGCGGGGAAGGTTTTGTTTCAAAAATGCACCCCGCGTGCCCGGAATTTTCCGATTTCTACTAAATCTTTGTGGGATTATTCTTTGAAGAGATTTTATTGAAAACTTTATTTTACATAAACAACATAATGAGATAACAAGCTTAAAAGAAAATAAATAATGATAACAAATCACGTAACACGTAATCAAGTACATAAATGCAAGAAAATTAACCAAAAGGGGGTGTAAATGCAAAAACAGAAAGTGGGGAGGGATTAACTGTAATCAAACCTCCCTGGTCTTTCAAAAAACAGAGCATCGGGTTTCAGAAAATAGGGGAGGCAAAATATGTTGCCACTGATGCCGTACGGCATCCAAAATCATGCCGCACGGTGTACTTTGAGTGTCGTACGGTGCCTCTGCAAACTATATTTTTCAAAAAAATTCAATTTCATGCAAAAACCATGTTATTTATTGATCAAAGCAAGTTTAGAAAATGATTTTGATGGATGGATGTACCTCATTTTTAGGGACGGCATCCCGCGACAATGGATAATGTCACGCGATACTTACCCGAGGGCCGAGAGGCTCAAGCTTTACTGAAATATTTCCTTTTGGACTCAAGGAGGAGCTACAGAGCTCTCCTCAAGCCCGATGGAAACCCCCCTCAGAAGAATGTTATTTCAATTTGAACGCGAATGTATACATCTGGGTTTGCTCGGTTAAGACCACAAACTTTGAAAGGGATCGGTTTGGGGACTGGAAATTGTAGTTGTAGGCTTATGGGAATAAGGGTTTTTATGTATGATTTGAACTAGACAGAGTAACGAGGAGACGATAAGTTTGTCTTTGAGAGGAATTTTACTGGGAATTGATGAATCGATCTCGATGGCTTCTCCTTCTCTTGTCTTATATAGATGAAGCTTTGGACGATCTCATAAGTTGGGCAGCATCCGTACGTCAAGAAATCGCATCATTGCCGAATCGCATCATTGTTCTGAGTTGCTGGAGCAAACGCGGGAATCCTGTTGATGGGACAAGGATGTCGTACGGTGTTGAAAGTGTACCGTACGGTGCACATAACAAAACCGCACAGTGCAAAAGGAGTTTTAAGTCGTACAATTCAAGAGATGAGGCCGTACGGTCCAGGTAGGTTTTTTTTTTTTTTTGTTCTTTTGGTCCATTCGACACAAGAAACTATCTTGAGGTATATTTCGCGCGCTCTTTTTCATCTTCGGGGATGCACAAGTTGTTAAAATTGGGGCGTCTACAATTGCCCATCTTCGACACGGCTTGGTCACCATTGAGTCGGTGCAAGTCGCGTTGAAGATTCGGACATCCCAATTTGACTAACCATGCGGAAAAAAACCATAAAACAGAAATCTGGTCGAGCTCAGAGCTTCCTACGTACCTCGTTTGCGAGGATCAGACCAATCGTAGTTCGTCGGGGCCGTCATGAAAAGGTTGATATCTCAGTTTTTCAACGAGGGAAAAACGAAT
Source organism: Vaccinium myrtillus (assembly GCA_016920895.1). Lineage (NCBI taxonomy): Eukaryota > Viridiplantae > Streptophyta > Magnoliopsida > Ericales > Ericaceae > Vaccinium > Vaccinium myrtillus. The sequence continues at coordinate 15,693,809 of CM029279.1, forward strand.
GATGTTTGCAAAAATGAAAGAAATGCCGCGGAGGCTCGAAAAAGCCGTCAAAAATAACTCGGAGGCCCTGAAAGCCGTTAAAAATATTTCGGAGGCCTTGAAAGCCGTTAAAAATATCTCGGAGGCCCTGAAAGTTGTTAAAAGTATTTCGGAGGCCCTGAAAGCCGATAAAAATAATTCGGAGGCCCTGAAAGCCATTAAAAATATTTTGGAGGCCCTGAAAGCCGTTAAAAATAATGATTCGAAGATTTGGAAAAATAATTGTCATAGAGGACTTAGAAAATTTGTGAAAAATAATTGCCGTAGAGGACTTAGAAAATTTGATTTGATAAATACCCAGAAAACGTGACTTTGGATAAATTGGTAGGTTTTTATGAAAGCACAAGCAAGTGAGAGGGAAAAGTGTAATTTTGTAGTAAAAAGGAGAAGGGTGTCGTACGGTGTAACAGTATACACCGCACGGTTCGAAGAGCCACGCCGCACGGCGCAAGCGGATTTTACGGACAGGCTTCGTTCTGTAACTACTAAAACCTTCTGATTTCGCATCCCTCGTTCAAAATATCTCGATCGGTTACACTCCTTAGTGAAAGCCGAACTTCTCTAGCCTGAAACCTTTTCCTTCTTCTCAAACTTTCCGATCAAAATCCTTGTGATTCAAACCCATGGCAAGTTCGAGTGACAGTGAGGGGCGATCATCGTTGTCTGGTGAAGGGCACCCACTGTCGGTTCACGGAGAAGAGAGCACAGCCACCCAATCGGTTGTGGGCGGCCCATTACCGACTGAACTTGTTGCGACCATGGAGAGCTCTTGCGGTACCGAGCACTGCATGGTGCTAATTGGGGGTGAAGCATCCCGTACGGTTGAAACCGAGATACGTACGACAGAGTCTAGTGGTAGAGAGCCGCGTACAGTGGCACCGAGTGGTGGTGTGGCGGCAATGAGTGAAACCCACGGTCTAGTTGAGGGCGGCTCGGATGCCGTGGTGGCGAGTGAGACTCCGGCGAGTGATGTTACTGATGATCGGCCTGAGGGAAGTGGTAATGTTGCCATGCAGGGTGGCGAGAGCAGTTCAGGGCCTATGGAGATTGACGTGCCGAGCACGGGTGCACATCTTTCTGAGATGGAGATGGATATCGAGGGTGTGCATGTCATGGTTGAGCAGAGACCCACCGGGGAGGGTGTAGATACTGGTTCTCAAGAGAGCTTGGAACCCAGTGACCTTCTGAGTGCTTCTTTGGTTACTGAGGTGCCCGTGGGAGGAGAGCGGACGTCGGTTGACATCCCGGTGGTCAGAAGGGACTTGGGGAAGGAGACAGTGACCGTGGAGGAGGCTCGAGACTCGAGAAGTGGTGGTGAGGAAATGGATACTAGAGAGGAGGCACTTGCTGAGGTGACGAGACCCATAGTGTTGGTTTCTTGGGTTTTCAGCGGCTTGGCTGAGTCACTTGGTACAGGGAGTGTTCACAAGGTTGGTGCTTCCGACCCACTGGTCGTTCCTGCTGTAGTTGGTTCTTCCCGGACTCCAGGTTTCACTTTGGCTGATACACTAGAGGGAGTGAGAGACGAGGACTTGGAGCGGACCCTTCGGGAGGATCTGACTTTTGCTGATGTTCTGGTTGAGGAGGGGGTGCCTGAGCACGTTCTGGATATGATCCTTGAGGAGAGACAGAGAGAGGTTGAGGCTGCAGGGGAGGGAGCGCTTTTGTCTCTGGTGGCAGAGGTGGAGAGGGCTGAGAGGGTGAGGCCCCCGTTCGACCCGGAGACTTATGTGCCACGAGTGCAGTTCTTTATACCGCTGAGGTGTGATGTGTACTCGCCGGTACACTTGTTCTATGATAAGACCACTTTGCTGGATCCGGAGACCCATATCTCGGCACGTCCACTGGTATGTACAGCAATTGTTGTGCTTAATTGTCGTACTCACTTTGAATTCCTGTATTTGCATGCTTTCCATTGTTGTAGTTTGAAAAACTCGTACTTGCTTTCTGAAACAGAGAAACACCTCTTTGCATGTGTATGGAGGCTCGCCGGACTCCTTGGAGCGCTTCTATAGTTTGCCAGGGGCAGTGAGAGAGATAATTGAAGGCACTGGCTTTATGGAGTTTATTCGGCTTCTGGTGCCAACGCGGGCGGACCGCAGGTTGCTAAGGGCTTTAGTTGAGCGTTGGTGGGACACCACCAACACTTTCCACTTGAGGTTTACTGAGATGACCGTGACGCCATTGGACTTCTCAGCGATTATGGGTCTGAGAGTAGGTGGCGAGCCGATTTCGTTTGACTTGGGGCTATACAGAGACAATGCAGCTATCAGGCACTTTTTGGGGAGAGAGATAGGTGATGGAGAGCCCATGGTGAGGTGTGACCATTTGCCGGCCCTGTGGGACCACGAGCCAGGGTCGCCGACGGAGGCAACTCAGATGGCGAGAGCTTACTTGCTATTCTTGTTTGGTGTGTCCCTGTTTTCGAACAGGCGGAGTGAGGTTCACCTTGGGTGGCTCCCAGCACTGGCAGACTTGAGCAGAGTGGCGAGCTTGGACTTTGGAGGTGCTGCTCTTTGTACCCTTTACTATTTCCTGGGTTCTGTCAGTCGTGGTGTGGGGACGAGCCTTGGCGGCTTCTGGAGAGTGCTTGAGGTAAAACTTTACATGCTTTTTTCTTGTCTTCAAGTTCTTGAGATATTGTCATGTAGATTGTAGCTTGCTGATGATACCCTTTAACCATGCAGGTGTGGGCTTACGAGGTGTCGGGGATGTATCCGCCGCCGAACAGACATGAGAATGAGGAGGTGATCCCCCGAGCAGCAAAGTGGGATCGAGAGCACCGAGGAGGCAGTGTACACGCAGGGAGAGTGAACAACTTCCGTCGTTTCTTGGACCAGGCTGATGGTTGCACGGTACGACTTTGAATTTTGTGTTGCTTTCAAATTTGAGCTTTCTGTTCTGCTTTCAACTTTTCCTGAGGAGGTTGAGTTTCCTTGCACGTGAGATGGCATGCCTGGGATGGAGTGACAAACTAGCACTTGGAGCAGAGTAGGGAGTTGACACATGGGCGGATTCTGCTGGAGTCCCCGTACGGTTGGCAGTGGTACTTGGGAGAGAGGGTGCCTCGTCAGTCCCTCAGGTTGGTGCACTTCAGGACACTGGGGTGCATACCCTTTGGCGTACAGCGGACTGACGAGTACACGCGGGCAGAGATAGAGAGGTACACTGTGCTGGACACTGAGCTTCCCTTTAGCAGTTCTCTGGACCACGAGGGCTTCCTGACTAGCCACCTGGCTAGCTTCTTGGACATGGAGACTTGTATAGCGGCCACGGAGACAGCTTTGCCAGTACTGAGGAGAGACATAGAGGTGCAGATGGCTGGAGGGATGATGGGAGTGTTGGAGGTCCCCCGTGTTGCACCCCCGCTTGACCTTACCTCTGTTCAGGTAACTTGTAAAAGAAAGAAAACACATTCTTAGTTTGTATTTCCTTTAAACATTATTGAAAATACTTGTGTAATGTCTTTGTTGTTTTGCAGATTCCTGCCAGTTGGGCGTCTGAGTCCTATCAGCTGAACTTAGACTTGGAGGCCTTAGTGCGCCGGCTAATGATAGGCGACGTTCCAGAGGTGTGCCCCCGAGCTGAGCTGGGAGTGGATTTTAGAGAGGGCGATTCTGGCAGAGGTGGTCTAGGTCGTGGTAGAGGAGCTCGGGGAGCTGGAGGTGGAGCCCGCGGTGGTGGCGGTGCTGACAGAGGTGGTGGAGCCGGAGCTGGTAGCGCAGATGCAGGCAGGGCTGCGAGAGGTGCTAGTAGAGGGGCTGGTGGAGCCAGTAGAGGAGGAGCGCGTAGGGCTGGCCGTAGCCCTTCTCCTGGCAGAGGGAGTTCTCAGGTAGTCTTCATGCTTTGTTATTTGACTCTTGTGCTTTCAAACGTGTATATCAATTTTGTATGCTGATGGAATTTCTTTGCTTTGTGCAAAGTATGTCCCCACCTCCGAGGACTGAGCGTGGGAGGCGACTGATGAAGCATGATGGGGGTGGTCCTGCGATTCCTCCTTCTGACAGAGTACTTCGAGGCCGCCAGCCTTCGATTGAGAGACCAAGAGGTAGTGCACCAGGAAGTTCAGCTCCACCATCACAATGGTCTTTCAGGGAGATAGAGAGCAGTGAGGAGGACTACATGGGTCAGCTGAGTCTGAGGAGTTTAGGCCACGGATGCAGAAGAGGCCCCCGTACTTGAGTAGGCAGGACAGGCCTGAGTGCCTGTTTTTTTTATTTGGGCGCCCGTTTGCCCGTTCTTTTCTTTTTTCATGGATACAGCATGCGTGTCGTGGTAGTAGTTTTGATGATATCGGGCCTATTTTGCCCCTGGATAGATGCACTTTTCGTTCATGATATGGATATCGATTTGGTTTTTATAAAAAATTCGCATTTCCGTTATGTAAAATGACTTACGTTAACAAGGACTTGAACCTGAAAAATAAGTCTAACACCGAGAATGCATGACACGAGACACTACGGGGAAATGAATGTATATGAATTTGAAACTGGGAGAGACATGTGGATAGATCTGGACACCTTTGGCTTTTTGTGGAAAAAACTGGAAAAAATGACGAGGGAGGGGAATTTTGAGTGAAAATGCCCCGTAGCTTGATGTCTAGACTTGATTGATCCAACAAATCCCAAATGTATGCAACGATGCTTGTGAATCCATGGAAACAAGTGGATCTTGAAAAACGTAATCTGGCATGTCGGGGCTTGATTTTCGGCAATTCCGAGCCTTTCAAATGAACGAAAATTTGACCAACCCATGAAACACACTTGATACACTCTTCTTGAGTTTGAAAATGCATGGCACATCCTTGCTTGAAGTGAATATCTCGAGAAGTTGTGGAAAAGTTGCAAAATTTCATCCAAATCTCCGTATCCGAGGTTTTCGGCATATTCGTCTATCGAGACATCTTTGAAAGTGGCAAACAATTCTTCCACTGAACCCTTGGTACTCATTTTGAGTTGTATGTCCAAGAAAAGTGATCAAAGAAGCTTGGAATGGGTCCCGGAGGGCCAAAATCATGAAGTTGTTCAAGAAAATTGCCATGTATGCCGTACGGCATACAAAATTGTATCGCACGGTGCCTTTGTAAAGTCGTAAGGTGCCTGGGGTTTGGGTGCCCCACTGCATGTTTGCACGTCTGAGTTCTGTCTTGTTCTCCCAATGCATGTTTGCACGTCCAGAAGTCTTAAGATGCTGAACCAAAGCCTATTTTAGGAAAGTTTATAAATTTAGCATTATCCTCACGTTCTTCGATGTGGCACGTCTCCCGAGGCGGGCGTTTTTCAAGATTTTTGAACCTTTCTTCCTTGAATGCATAAAAATGGCATTGTTTCCACAACACTTTCATCCTGAACATCATACTCTTCATCTCCCTCCATATCCTCCCAAATGGCTGTTAGTATCTCAGCTTTGGTTCGTTCATGGCTCGACGAGCTCGATGGCCCGGGCTGGCTGAACTTCCGGGACCATAGGTTGGCGTCCATGCGTTACATTCGGGATGTAACTATATGACCTGAATTGCTCCATGCCATTGTTCGTTTTTGGGATCCCGAAGTGCATGTGTTTCGCTTCGGCCTTCAAGAGTTCTGCCCCACGGTGGAAGAGTTCTGCGCATACCTCGGAGGTTTTGACCTGGAAACTCCTGTCGTTCCTCTGCAAGGAGTGAATTATGCTGATGTGTTGTCCTCAAAGCTGGGTTTGAGCAAAAATGTGGCGAGGTCCATGATCCAGGGAGGCGTGTTCAACATTCCGCGCTTGATCAACCAGTTTCAACCTGAAGGTTTTGCCTTGTGTCTCATTATTCTTGTAGCATTCATGTTTGTTCGCTCAAATAATCAGGCAAGTACGGCACTGGTGGGAGTGGCTAAGCAGATTGAGGAGCGCAAAGATGTAGCTCCAATGGTTTTGGCTGAAACTTTGATGGGTTTGGATGGAGTCCATGCTGGGCGGACCAATGTTTTTGAAGGCAGTGCTTTGCTCCTACATGTAGGTTTCTCACTCAACTCTCCTTTTTCTGGTTGATCTCTCGTTCTCTTTTTACCTCAACGCTCGGGTTTAGGCTTTCTATGGCTCCTTACTTGTTTTTTCTCTCATGCAGACTTGACTTTGTGATAAGGCTGCCCTTCTAGAGGCGTTGTCGCGGAATAGGATCCATGAGGCACAAAACTTTGTTCAGAGGGATTACCAGGAGTTTCACGGGAGCATTCTTGGTTGGATTCAGGTGCTTTCCCAGCTTAAAGAGGACACAATTTCTTGGCGCTTGAACTGGATGGATCATCCGGCCATGACGGTGAGCAACATGGGACGTCATAGGATTGTTCTGGCGGGTCTGACTTGCTGGACCTTTTACATTCCTTATCGCATCCTCCGTCAACTTGGTGTTGGTCAAACAATACCACTTGTGAATCCTGAAAACTTCGTCATGCCAAATTTCAACCATGCAACTATCCAGGTGTAGAGACCCCGATTTTGACCCGAGAAACTTATCAAGCATTCCCGAAGATGAAATAGACCAATCGTGCATACCTTGAGGCTAAGAACAAGGCTTCAACTCACCAAACCACCCTAAACCATTCTAAACCCTCCTAGAACAACCTTAAACCAACCAAAATGACCAAAATACCCTTCAAACCATCCAAAATACTCTTCAAGATAAACCCAAGCCTACACCATCTTCTAGTACATTCAAAACCCTCTTTATTGATATATAATACGTCTCAATCCATTTTGAAATGAGGGAGATGTGCCCGTTTTACCAAAATTACTTATTTTCCCGACCTTTTGAGGGTAAAATGGTCACACACTTGGATGTACAAATTATCTTGGGTTCAACCACTTGGGTTAGAAAGTGCACTCGACAAGCTTTCCAACGCTTCAAACCACGCACGAAACGGAGTTTGGTAGCACCCGGAGCAGCCCTTTGAAGTTTGGTCTATTGTGCAGACCTTTGAGCGCTCAAAGCCCCCTTTGAGCGCTCAAACCATGCGCGAACCAGATATGTTCAAGGCATTTTTCAGCTGGTTTTCCACCTAAACTATGGGCTCCCCCTGGTTTCTACGGCTTCGTTTTCACGCCAAAATCCCTCTAATAACATTCCCTCCCCAACTTGAATTGCAAATTGCAAATTCCCCCCATTTCTCTCTATATAAACCACCCTCCACCCATTGTTTAAAGACCCTTTTGGCTGATCTCTTACACTCTCACACCCTTCATCAGACCAAAACCACTCTCTCTCATCCATTTCCATCATCTTCAACCTCCAAAACACCCAAAAACCTTCTTTAAAAGGCCTAAACTCCATGGGTCTTTGAAGAAACTACTTCTCACCAAGCCTACTACCCTCAAACCTTCCTCAAATCCACAAACTCATTTCAATCAGCCCTTGTTCTTCACTGATCATCTCATTTCAAGCACTCAAACACTAAAAAATCTCATCTTTAAGACCAAATACACATGGGTCTTTAAGATACCAACTGATCCTGACCTCTTTCTCACTCTAAAACTCCATAGTCAGCCCCTCTCTACTGTAATCATCCATCAATTGCAGCTCCATCATCCAAAATCCAGTAAACCCACTTGATCATGCCAAAAATGGTCATTTAAGCCCAAGTACAACCCATCCACTCAATCAATCATTCAATCAGCCCTACACTCACACTCCTCTGTCCAAAATACCTCAACTCAAGCCCATATTCTAAGCCACTACTCAATCATCCATCAAAACCCCAAGTTCAAGCCTTGATCATAGCCGAAAAGGTAGAAAAGCATGTGAAAAATCACGTTTTGGTCATCCTGAGGGAGACCAGTGAGCTCATGGAGGTTCAATATACCTTCTATGAGCTCACAAGGTCTTAGATATCAAGAAAATCTGATTTCAAAAATCTCAGCTCGAAATGGTTCGAGCGCTCAAACTGTGAGCTCGATCGCTCATACTACAGTTCGAGCTCTCAAACTGTTTCGGCCATTTTGTTGTTTTTGTGGTTTCTGATGCTTTCTCATGTTGATATCATCATTTGATGGCTATTTGTTGGTTTAAATACTCTCAAATCAGCTTACTTCACTCTTGATCATTGATCAATGAAGCCAAAAGCCATGGAAATGATGTTTTATCATCATCAAGCAATGAACAGTGTATCTCACTTCTTTTAATCATGATCAGAAAGTTTTAAGTTCATATCAACATCAAAGAATGGTCAGAAATCACATAAACTCACAGCCCTTGAGTGGGGCTCGAGCGCTCAATGCAAGGACTATGAGCGCTCGAGTCTTGCTCAGTTTTGGTACTTCAATCATGTTTATTCTAGTTCTGTATTCTGTTTTAAATTTATGACGTGTGTGTGTATGTGTTGATGTTTGGCCAAGCCAACCTGATCTCTTCTCTAGTGTGTGTGTGTTGATGTTTGGCTAAGCCAACCTGATCTCTTCTCTAGTGTGTGTGTGTGTGTGTGTGTTGATGTTTGGCTAAGCCAACCTGATCTCTTCTCCCTCTCACTCTAATCATGCTTATGTTTGGTCCAATATTAACTCCCCACTTTTGTAGACACCTCAAGTTTATTTTATTCATGATGGGTGAAGTTGCAATACATTATGCATCATCATATATCATGTTGAACTAGTTTGTGGTCCAGATAAGGGCAGAATGGAGCAGAAATACTCAAATCCAGGAGATGGCTTGAGCGCTCAATGTACCCCTTTGAGCGCTCAGACTGCCTTCTGGTCCAATCAAATCTTTCTTCTCATTTCAACCTGTTCTTAGCATTTTGAGTATTCTGCAAGCATTGAGTCTTCATTCCCTCAATACTGATTGCTTCATCTTGGTCCATGAATGAGTTCTAAACCCATGATCATGTGATTGTGATATTTCGATTCAATGATTCAAATGTTGTTTCTGAATAAATAATGAGGATCAAGTCATGTTTTCATCGAATCAGAATCATTAGGAGCATCATGAGCATGTGTGGGTGAGAGGGGTGTGAGCGCTCAAACGGTCCTCTTTGAGCGCTCAAACCTCTGGCAGTGGATCAAATCAGTTTTGCTTCATATGTGTTGTTCATGTCGTTTATGGTCATTCTGTTATTATTCATCATGTACTAACACTTCGTTTGCTGTTTTGTGCCTTAGCTTGTTCATATTTGCATACCATCATCTTCATTCATGTAGTACATGATACACATGCATACACCATAATCCACTATTGTGTTCATCATCATTATGTGGCTCCCATTCCCCATTCCCCGTACTTGTTCAAAGTTGAGTTGCATACATTTCTCATATAATCCCACAAAAGCCAAGTAGAGACCGGTCTTCGAACCGAGCGAGGGGGGTGCCGTAAAACCCTTCCCCTCTCGTAACTGAGCTCCCGAACCTAAGATAGTATGGTAATGACGGGCCAGTAATCCTTATCCATTGAATGAGGCGCGAGTCAATCGAGTTCGGTTCCTCGGGGACAATTCGCTAAAACCCGGGTGGCGACTCCGAATCGATCGAGATCCTCCGGAGTGGGCGTCCACACCAGGCTTATCAGTGTACTTGGAGGGAGCGTGCGACTGTTCCCAGAGATCAGTATCCCATCATTGTGCTTTCGGGGCGTTACAAGAGATGGTTGGTACAAGAAATTGAAGCAAGAGAGAATGGAAATCAAAACTGACATTTGCTTTAGTCTTAATGTACCCGAAATAAATTGCTGACCCATGACATGTTTCATGTGGGCCGATGCTTTGCTTGTGTTATTTTGTTGTGTGAAAGAATCATGCTCAACCATGTAATCGAAGGAATTAGTTTGAATAAAAGTGAATTGTGAAAGTTTTCCGCTTTGATTCTCGTTGAATGTGAATGTAAGCGCGAATGACGACTCTGGATCAACTCAAGAGATGTTACAAAAGATTGCGACCGGTCCTCAATGTGAGGATGCCTACGTATCCTTAAGAAGGAATCAGGTCATGACGTAGTTCATGCAATTTTTGGCTAGGGTTCACTCGAGTATTTTCACTCTCCTTTTGCGCTCTAATTTTTTCCTAGTACCGCCCTTCCGGGTTTTCGGTCTAGCGAGCTTTTTTGATTGATTTGTCTTGAATTTTGCCTAAGCCGCCCGATGTGGGTTTCCGACTTAGCAAACTTGCTCTAATTTTTGCCTGACACTGCCCGCCCTTGCGATTTTCAGTCCAGCGAGCTTCTCTCAGGGGTAGTATCTCTTGAGCTGATCCATGTTGACCAATGTTGAGAATTCATTGCCGTTGAGATCGATGAGTTGAGTTCCGCTTCCAGACAAGATTTTCTTAATAATGTACGTCCTTGCCCACTTTGGCCGAAATTTCCCGCATGGATCGAAAACTGGAGCCCGGATCTCCTTCAAAACCATATCTCGTTCTTGCAGATTCCTAGATTTGACTTTCTTGTTAAAAGCGCGTGCGATTCGCCGTTGATACCTTTGAACGTGATACAATGCTTTGAGACTTCTTTCGTCGAATAACATGAGTTCTTCGAATCTCGTGCTTTACCATTCGGCTTCTTCAATGTCAGCTTCTATCAGGACCCTCAGTGATGGTACCTCAAGTTCGATGGGGAGAACGGCTTCCATACCGTAAACCAAAGAATAGGGTGTTGCCCCTGTCGGACTACGGATAGATGTCCAATATCTCCAAAGCGCTAATGGCAGCTGTTCATGCCAATTTCTTGCAGACTGAATGGTTCTTTCCAGTATCGACTTGATGGTTTTGATGGCAGCTTCTACAGCTCCATTGGTTTGTGGCCGGTAGACAGGGCCGGCCCTGACATTATGAAGGCCTAAACCGAATATAAAAATGGGCCCCAAGGTTTTGTTAAAAAGAATTCAATACGAGTGGCTATTACAAGGTAAAAAGATTAAAGATTAGACATGGTATTTCTTAATTTAACTAAAATAAACTTTTACATTATTTAAACAATTAGAAAAAAGTGAATCAAGCATAACAAAATACCGCTTATACTATATGTTTTTTTCTACCAAATGAAACTTTTCTCACGGAGGGTTCGTCGAAAGATAACTTAAAGGCTTTCCTCAAAGCTCACAACTAGTCCTCTTTATTTAATCTAATTCCCAAGTAGGCGAATTAGAAGGTAAGGTGCCAAGGTCAAGGCTTTGTTTATTGTCAATAATTATTTATTGATGAATAAGATTAAATCTACTTGAATAATATCAAGAACTATTAGAGCATTATTAAATTTAAACACAAGTGGCGGATGAGTTTTTATTTTATCTACACAAAATCCAATGGAAAGTCTAGACAGAAAATTTGGCAAAAGAGAAGCAGTGGAGAATTGTACCAAGGTCGCTTAGCTTATGAGCATTACTGCAAACCACCTGCACTAGAGGTAACATTCTGATAAAACTTGGAATACATAATATATATTTTATTTATTCTATAGAAAATGGGCCCCCTTTTTTATTTTAAATTTACGGGCCTAAAGTCACCGCACCTACCGCTTCACCTCAGGGCTGTGCTACCGGTAGACGGTTGACTTGTGGACCTAAATCCCAAAATCTTCGAGAACTTCTGCGGCTCTACCCTTGAAGTGAACACCATTGTTAGACACGAATGCGTGAGGCACGCCATACCGGTAGATGATGTTTTGCTTGATGAAATGAGCGACTTGAACCGCTGTAAGAGTAGTGTATGAGGCAGCCTCAACCCACTTGGTGAAATAATCGACAGCGACCAGAATGAACTTGTTCCCGTTTGAAGCAGCCGGGGTGATTTTGCCAATGACGTCGATGCCCCAGGTAGAGAAAGGCCAGGGTAAAGTCATAGAATGCAGCTCCGATGGCGGTATGTGCATGAGATTGGCATGAATCTGACATTTTTGACACCGTCTTGCATACTCAATGCACTCGGTTTCCATGGTAGACCAATAATACCATTGTCGCAAGATTTTCTTGGCGAGCATTGTACCGTTCATGTGAGGGTCGCAGACTCCGTTGTGTACTTCTTCCATGATTCTGGTTGCTTTTTCGCCGTTTACACATAACTTGTGCATTCCGCAGTGGGATCTTCGGTAGTGAGAAGCTAGCTTCCGGAGAGCGATCTGATCCTTCTTGTCAGTTCCAGTCGGATATTCGCCTTTTTCGATGAAGTTTCAGATGTCGTGGTACCAAGGAAGACCATCGTCAGACTCATCAATAGTCATGACATATTCATAAACGGGCTTGTCGATTTGTTTAATCATAATTGTTCGGAGCTTGACTCCATTTGGTATCTCCACCATTGAAGCTAATGTTGCCAGGGGATCGGCGAATCAGTTCTTTAATCTGGGCATATGAGTGAAAGTGACAACTTGGAATCGGGGGATCAGATCGTCGAGGTCCTTATGGTAAGGCTTTAACTTGTCTTCCTTGACCTTCCAGTCGCCGTTTGCTTGTGAAACAACCAAGTTGGAATCTCCGATCACTTCCAATCTTTTGACACCGATTTCGAGGTCGGCTTCCATTCCCACGATTCATGCTTCGTATTTTGACTGATTGTTGGTGACCTCAAAGTTTAGCTTGAAAGCAAGAGGGATGTGTGACCCTTCTGGTGAGATAAGCAGAACTCCGATCCCGAACCCTTTCTGGTTAGTAGCCCCGTCAAAATACAACAACTATACATCATTAGTTGTGGTCATGACATTTTCATCGGGAAACTCGAACTCCACATCTTCTGGACCTTCCACTGCATGATCGGCCAGAAATTTAGCAACAGCCCTTCCTTTCACAGACTTTCGAGTTACGTACTTGATGTCAAATTCAGCTAGCAGAAGCAACCAGCGTGCCAGCTTACCCGTAAGTGCCGGTTTCTCAAATAGGTATTTAAGAGGGTCCATCCGAGAAATCAGCCTTACCGAGTAGGCTAACATGTAGTGTCTTAGCTTCTTGAAAGCCCATACCAAAGCCCAGCAGACCTTCTCCAGGGAGATGTACCGCTCTTCGCATCTTGCCATTTTCTTGCTAATGTAGTATACTACTTTCTCACTCCCGCCTTCGCCTTTTTGTGCGAGCATGCATCCCATTCCAGCTGTGACCCCAAACGTGCATTTCTCGGGATTGAGACGCAACCGGTACTTGCGAATCCTTTCGAGGAATTTTCTGAGTGCGGGTAGGTGCCCTTCCCTTTCCTTGGCTTTGACGATCATGTCATCCACATAAACTTCGACTTCCTTGTGGATCATGCCATGTAGTAACGTTATGGCTGCCATTTGATCGGTTGACCCGGTGTTTTTCAATCCGAAGGGCATGACTTTGTAACAGTAAGTGTCCCACTCTATGGTGAAAGTAGTTTTCTCACGGTCTTCGGGAGCCATGAGAATCTGGTTGTATCCTGAGAAACCATCCATGAAAGAAAGAAGCGCATTCCCTGCAGTATTGTCCACAAGTACATCTATGTGCGGTAATGAGAAATCATCTTTAGGGCTGGCATTGTTCAGATCCCTGAAGTCTACACAGACTCGAATCTTTCCGTTCTTCTTAGGGACAGGAATGATGTTTGCAACCCACTGAGGGTATTCCGTTACCATCAGGAACCCAGCGTCTATCTGCCTCTGAATTACCTTCTTGATTTCCAAGACCCAATTAGGCCTCATTTTCCTTAGCTTTTGCTTGACAGGCTTTGCGTCTGGGTAAAGCAGGATTTGATGCTCCACAATCTCGGGGTCGATACTAGGCATATCTGCGTGTGACCATGGAAAAACATCCTCGAATTCTTTTAGGAGATCCGAGTGGGCTTTGAATCTTCTAGAGATAGTCCGGAACCAATTTGAATCATGCGCGGATTGCTTTCATCTTTCAAATTTATAGAAACAATTTCTTCTTTTATAGGCTGAGCATGCCTTTCGTCTTCCCTTCTGATTAGAGATCAAAGTTCTTCTGAAATTTCTTCCTCGAACTCAATCCCTTCATCGTCGGGGTCAACACAATTTATTTCAGATACAGCAAGATAAGCAAAATCTACTTCATTGATAGCAAATGCGGGGGCCCCAGGGGCGTGATACATTAAGGTGGACTCGAATTCAAAAGAAAAGTGATGGCGCGGGGGAATGATAGATGCATGTTCCGAGTCAGACTCAAACTTAGTGCTAGACTAAGATTCTAACTCAAATTCAGTGCTAATGTAAGTGATCCTAGGTACAAAAGTGCAATTTTTATATATTTTATTGGCATCCACAATGAGTGTAGTGGCATCTCCAAGGGCATCCTGGCTCAGCATCATCAGCTCTACCTCATCGGTAAGCTTCAAATCAGACTTCAAATCAAACAGCATCGCAGCAAGCTCGCCTTCTTCCGCACTTATCAGGCTTTTTTCCCCAAACAGCGATTGGAGATTCCCTGAGTTAAGAGTTTCGATCCAGTCAACTTGAAGTGCCTTAACCAGCTCTTCCCTCTTCTCGGCTTCGTCATCACTGTCCCAAGTATCGTTTGCAAAGATTTCGAAGCTTGGCAGCTTAGTCTTCGTTTCCATATCCCAGAACGGTTCCGGTTCCCCTTGATAGGTAGCTTCTAGAGCCTTCACAAACTGAATGAGCTTCTTCTTGGCACCAGCTTGCACCCTCTTTCCCTTTCTTGGTTCGCCGTCAGTTGACTCATAACCGAGACCGAAGCGATGGTTATTTGTCGAAAACTTGAGGAATTCAGCCATCCCTTGATTGTTCAGACCTAACCCCAGGCCGGGCAAGTATTCCATCTTTCTCATCATTTCCAAAGCAGTTGAGCTGACTGAGAAGTCCTCATCCATTTTGACGATAAGGACTGATCTTGAAGTATCAAAAGAGAAACCACCGAGAGTGACATCCTCTTCTCTATGAGCAATCTCAAGTAATGGTGCATTGTCAGGGACATGGGGCTGGATTTCCTTAATCTCCATGAATGGTTAAAGTTCCTGTAGCCAGACTGAGTTGGACTATCTGGTGCAGCGAAGAGGGGACCGCCATGATATCTGATTGATGGAGCCAAGGTCTGCCCAGTAGCAGGTTGAAAGACGACGGAATGTCGAGCACATGGAACTCGATATCCGTTTTAAAGTTTTCAATCACCACTTCCATCTGGACTATCCCAATTACATCCCTGCGCGTGTTGTCGTATGCGCGCACTCCGAGGTTAGAAGGCTGGAAGTCTTTGTTCTTGAAACCCAAGTAGTAGGCTGTCCATAGAGGACACACATTTAGAGTGGATTCGTTGTCAAGCAGAACAACTGGGACCCATTTTCCCATGCATTTGAGAGTGATGTGCAAAGGTTTGTTGTGACCGGCTCCCTCTGGGGGTAAATCCTTTTCAGTAAAGACAAAGATGTGTTTTGCACGAGCTGGAGTAAGCAGTGCTACCAGGGTTTCTGGGGGAGTATCAGGTGGCACTTCCATGTTGGACAGAGTTTTGATCAGTTTTTTACGATGCTCCCGGGAGGAAGAGAGCAAACCCCAGATTGAGACTGATGTTGGAGTTCTTTCAAGTTGCTTTTGGACCAAGTCTTCCGCTGTCGCTCGGTTCCTTTGAGGTGGTTGAGTAGTAACTTCTGGCTCAACCGGAGATGAATTTTCCAGAACGGGATCATTGCAAACGAATTCTTCTGGCTGAGTTCGATGCGAAATGTTTCTTTAAAGATTGGCCGGTTGGTAGATTCGGTCGCTTCTCTTCACCCGATTGACTGTATCCTCCCAGAGTTGTTGATTTTCACCCCAAAAGTCTGCAAATCCTTCACCGACTTTGCGCTTGCCAGCTTTGATGGCTTCCCTCTTCTGTCTTTCATTTGGATCTTCAAGCCACAAGTCTATCAAACTGTCGGGAGTTTCCTGACTGCTGATATTAATTGTTTCCAATTTTGCTTTCAGATTCGTTACCTCTGACTCTTGCCAGAAATACTGGTCTAGCATGGATTTATTGACTGTCCACACCTCGTCGCTGCCGACTCGGATGTCGATAACCTCTTCTTCGTTCCATGTGGTTGCCTGGGAATCCGCGACCAGAACCGATATGTTGGAAGCGTGTGGGAAGGGCGCGGCTGACTGTGGGAGAGATTCTCCAATAATGTACGCCTGAGGGAACCAATCGTGATCATTGAAGACAGTTTCGATGGCCTGACGGTTTCCTTCTTCAGGGAGTTGAGATAGTGGATAGCTACCTGAAAAGTTGTGCTGAAGTTCTCCATGATTTTCAGATTCCCCAAACAAGGCTGGGAGTGAAACCGCGTCCAGAGGGTCAGCACAGATTGCCACCTCTTCAACTTGGCTGATATTGATACCTTCCGGTATGCGAATAACTGGCTTGTTGTGAAATTCTGGGACGATGTACTGGCTTGGGTCCCAAGAGATTAGCAAAGAACCGAACAATGTTTGTCAGGAATCCTCCCATTCTTGATCGTTCATGGCCCATTCTCCTTCTTCAGCGAGGTCACCCCATTTGAGTTTGGGCTTCCGTTCAAAAGTTCCAATGGCATAGATTCTCAGGTTCTCCGGCATTGGGACAAAGGGTTTTGGCTTAGTGACTGGTATGATGTATAGGTTTGGATTGAACTGGGTAGGGCTTTGGCCTTTTGAAGTGGAGCTAGGGAATATGTGGTTAATCTGGATGTTTTGTTTGTGGCTAGGCAAATGATTGGAAATGGTATTGGGTTTTTGCTTGAGAATTGGGATGGTTCCGTCATCAACAAAGTCTTGGACTATGTGTTTGAGGCGGATACAATTGTTGGTATGATGGTCGGGCATTTGGTGGTAGGCACAGTAGACATTTGGGTTGTGGTTTGCAGGAAGCTCTTTGGGTGGATCAAGAGGTTTGATGGCATTTTTCTCAAGGAGCCTTTTGTAGACAGTGGTAAGACGGAAAGGGAATTGGTAAAATTCTCATCCTGACCGGGATGTATTTTGGAGAGGTGGTGATTGGGTGGCTATTTGGTTAACTGGCTCGGCTTTGACTGGCTTGGGATTGGAGGAACTGGCTTGAGTTTGATTGTAGGTGTTGGGCCCGAAGAGGGTATTGTTGTTACCGGAGTAGACTCGCTTAGGCCGAGAAACAGATTCTCCTTTTCAAATTTGCCAGTGTGGATTGCGTCTTCAACTGCAAGGCCGGCTTCATAAAAGGTTTTGAAGTCGGTGGAGGTCTGAAAGACCACCATATCATTTCAAGACAACCGCCGAAGCTCCGGCAAAGATCCGGCATCATGTTGAGATGGCCGACGAAACTCTGGCAAAGCAAGGTAGACGTTGAAAAAATGGGTAAAGCTTTGAGGGTCCCCAAAACGGAAAAAGAAGTGGGTAAAACCACAAAATAGATAAGGATTTCATAAAAGATTGGAGATGATTTTACCCAAATTTTGGGTTGAGTCTGAGTCCTAAAATTAGTAAAGATTGGAGATCCTCTTAGGGAGGAAATAAAAAACGTTTAACACCCTTTTCATGACAGAACTCATTATATATTGATTGATACTCTCTTCATCCTTTTTTAAGTGTATTACATCTTAAATCTGACTTATTAAATTTACATCATCATTACACCTTTTACATTAACTTTTACATCTACTTTTTCAAATTATCCTTCACTTTCACTCATTGACTCTTTACCCACTAACTTTTCAAAATGACAAAAAAATAACCGTACAAACATTTACCATTAAGTTTTCAAAATACACGATTATTAAGAGGACAATCCAAAATGGATTGGACTACAAAAAAAATAATACATACACAACGGGGATCCACAACCACCCCAGAACGACATCGTTTTGGGGGGCCTCTAAAAAAACAAAGAGGAAAAACTAAAAAATCCCCCGTTCCCCTTCCTTGGAAGAGAGAGAGAAAGAAAGTGGGAAAAGAAAAAGGCACGAGGGGAATTGGGCGGTGTTGCCTGTAGAGACTAAGTCGACTCACTTGAGTTCCCCTTCCCCTTCTTCCTCACTCCATCCATCAATGGTGATGGCAAAACCTCCATCGCCATCAAATCGCTGCTCTCAAATCCTATAATTTCTGTCAGTGTCGTGTACCGGTCCAAACCCGCTTTGATATCTCTTGCTGAGTCAACCGGTCTAAAACCGTCGATGATGGAGCGGTGAGTGATGTTAGTGGGAATGGAGATGTCTTTTTCCCGGCAGCAGTTAAGGATGGTGTACGTTTAACTGTGATGGACTCAAGAACAGTGGCCCGGTGATTTAATGGCAGCATTTTTTGCTATCAATGTTAAACCGTCGGGGGAAAGAGGATTTTGGACACCAGAGGTCGGTTGGTCCTCTGAGTTGGAGAGACCTGTAACTAATCGAAAGGTCTTCTTGAAGAAATTACTTGTGTGGGCAGTGGCGTTGGTGGAGTTCTTTGTTGACATTCTTCTCTCTCTTCCTCTCTGTACAAGACTAAAAAAAGAGGAAGGGATTTTTTTTTTTAAATTTTTTTTTTGAGGGGACGTCCCAAAACATGTTTTGGAAACAGTTGTGGATCCTATTGTTGTGTATGTATCATTTTTAGGGATGACCATTTCGTCTGATCCGTCCGAATCCGATCTGATCCGATCCATTCAGGCATGAGCAATTTGGAGACCTGTTTTGGGGGTTGGATAAGATACGGAGACATACATATCCCCTCGGCGTCTTCGAATCCCCAAAACTTATGAAACTATGGAATTATGTTGTGATCTTTATTATTTTGAACTAGATAACTAGGTGTAGAATTGCAGAGGTTATGTTGGTATGAAGGATTCTCAGGTCGAATTATAATTAGTCTGTTACTTCATGTTTGTCTTAGTTATAGTTAAGTTTCTAGTTTGTACTGATTTTATTTGTGTAGTGGTGTTTAGCAGGCTTTAGTTCATTATCCAATTGAAATAGAGTATGGATATCTAGCTGCACGTATGTTTTTGGCAGCATTAATTTGTATTCTGGTTGATCCAATGGTAAAAATTGATGAATAGCATTAATTCATTTTTTTTTAAAATGTATGGGTCCCCGAATCCTTGATCCCCATTTGGAGCGGGGTATGGAGGATGAAAACAAAGTTCTGCCGGGAATCGGAGCGAGAACGGGGATGAAGAAGGGGGGATTTTGGCCAATATATACAAAATTTGGAAACAATTCACCAAAATATACCATTTCTGGAACTATTTTTAAAAATATGTCATGCTGCATGTGGCAAATGTGGCATCCTACACGCGAATCCCGTATTCCACGTGGCTGAGCCGTCCACCTAAGCAAATGCCGCATATCAGAAATGTGGTATTTAACTCAATGTCGCATATGCCACATGCAGCATTGTATGGTACACAGTATGTGGCATATGTGTCGTACAATGTTGACCCTATATATATATGTGTGTGTGTGTGTGTGTGTGTGTGTGTGTGTGTGTGTGTTTTTTCGCAGATTGTTATGCGAAATGGATCCTAACTTTCCATTTGGTAGAAAATTAAAACAGGGAGAGAGTTCTCGTAGCAACGAAAATGCAAATGAATCAGATGCAAGAATTTGATTTCGTAGACGTAGATTAGAAGAAGAGGCAGAGCGTGTTGGTTTGAACAGCAGATTCAATGGTAGGCTTGTTCATTGGAGTCTTCCTCCCCATCCTTCTAACAATATTCGCCCCACTCGAGTATGACCTGAAAGACAGATGAGTGATGACAACAGTGCTCCTGCACCCCCTTCGCACTTGGATGCTTGGCTTGCCCGCCACAGAGCCAAATCCTGAGATGATTTGCATGTTCATGTAATGACGGGTTTTCGCGGAACTGTGGTGGGGAATAGAATTCGTAGGATGCAAAAGACGGAGACCAGCCTAACGGTGGGTGTCGATCCGCGTGAAGACCATCACAACTACCCTCAATTAAACTACGATCTTTCTTTTTTTGATTGGTGTGGTCAACGACGTTTTGTGACTCCGAAAGAGCAGTACGATGCAAACGGAGATTTTGTATTTATGTTAGACTGGAACCAAACACCTTACTCAAGAGATGCAGCTGCTTTACTTGAGTGGCCAAACTTATTCCCGAGTGCAACAAGTTGGAAGCCAAGTGTCGGCAGTACATGCAGAAGGTGCCTAAAGCGCGTTCCGTGCAAATGATGAACGGAAGAAGGTTGCAATGTCTCCACAATGATGTTTGCGAAAGGTTGCGGGTGAAGATTAAGGCAATGACAAAGGAGAAATTTATTGATGTTGTGAAGGAGGCTGAAAGGGATGGTTGTAATCGGAAGGAGTTGATTAGAGCAATTTGGAATGATGAGGAATATGCAACCGATCCGAAACTATCCGATTATTCTGATGAAATGTAGAAGATTTGTTTGTTTTATTTTGTGTGACAATTTGTATTAGATGTTTCAATTTAGTCATGTGTGTGATGCAAATCTTAGTAATATCATTTGGTTTTGTTTGAAATGGTCTATGACTTAACTACCCCCGACTATATTTCATAAATTAAGACCTATCACTGAAATCAAGTGGACAATCCTGTTTTTATTTTTTATTTTTAACAGGATTTCTTGATACTCATGTAAGCATTCTCAATTCTATATCATCATATGCGGTCACCAATAACTAGGGCTCACAAAAATTCTGGTGAACTGTACGGTTTGGTCCCAATTCATGGATTAATGGTTTGGATACATACACAAAAATTTGAAATATATGGGTCGTGTTGAGCCATTAATTTTGACTTGGCAAATAAAAAAAACCCAATGTGTGGTGTAATTCACAGAAGTTAAAAAAAAAACGTGGGAGCAAATTAACCCCCGAAATTCAGATTTATAGTTAGGATGCCGTTAAATATATGATCAAAACACATTTGTCTTCTGAATGAGTTCATTCTTTTTCTTTTCCGATCAAGGATTTATTGATATGAAAAAACTTAAATTTTCATATTCTTATTATTTGGGTGAAAATTTTAACCCAAATTTTCATATTCTTTTTCTTATTATTTGGGTGAAAATTTTAAGGAATAATTAGTCATAAATACACAATATTTTGTCTATTTAAAGGGAAGGACAAGGAACATTTGCAATCAAACATAAAGACAAGGAACATTTGCAATCAAACCTAAAGACACAATATTTTGCCTATTTAAAGGAAAGGACAAGGAACATTTGCATTCAAACATAAAGACAAGGAACATTTCCAATTAAACACAAAGACACAATAAGTGGCCCTATTAATTATGCCATTATAAATTGCAAAATACGATCAAAAGGGTTATCATGTACGTGTACTATACTTTTTTATCAACCGATATACAATTATAAAACTATGATAGTAGTATATAATTACGAAAATGCACATTGTGCATCTGTAACTATTTTAAACGCAAAATATAAAACCTATCGTGCTATCACCATAAAAGTCGTAATCGAAAATTGCAGGCGACGTTCTTTTATTTTGTACAATAAATTTTTAACGAAACTTGGAATGACCGGTATTAGGTTTTAAACTAAAATACATTGGATGGAAAAAGTTACATAGTTGTTAAATTAAAAACAAAAAAACAAGAACTCTAATTTTTTTTGGTTGCCAGAAGTGGTCGGCCAAGAGGTGGGGTGGTGGTCCGCCGGATGTGGGGTGGTGATTTTTTTGAATTTTATGTTCGAAATTAGAATTTTTAAAAATTAGTTAGATCTCACTAATTTTTTTAGCTGGCAGAAGTCGTCGGCCAAGAGGTGGGGTGGTGGTTGGCCGGAGGTTGGGTGGTGATTTTTCTGAATTTTATGTTCGAAATTAGAGTTTTTAAAATTAGTGACATCTCGCTAATTTTTTTGGTCACCGGAAATGGACGACGAGAGGTGGGGTGGTGGTCGGCCGGATGTGGAGTGGTGATTTTTTTGAATTATATGTTTGAAATTAGAATATTTTTAATTTAGTGACATCTCACTTATTTTTTTAGTTGCCAGAAGTGGTCGTCCAAGAGGTGGGGTGGTGGCCAGCCTGAGGTTGGGTGGTGATTTTTCTGAATTTTATGTTCGAAATTAAAATTTTTAAAAATTAGTGGCATCTTACTAATTTTTTTGGTCGCCGGAAGTGGTTGGCCAGAGTTGGGGCGGTGGTCGGCCGGATGTGGGGTGGTGATTTTTTTGAATTATATGTTCTAAATTACAATTTTTAAAAATTAGTAACATCTCACTAATTTTTTTGGTCACCGGAAGTGGTCGGCCAAGAGGTGGGGTGGTGGTCGGCCAGAGGTTGGGTGGTGATTTTTCTAATTTTATGTTCGAAATTATAATTTTTTAAAATTAGTGACATCTCACTAATTTTTTTGGTCGCCGGAAGTGGTCGGCCGGAGGTGGGATGGTGGTCGGCCGGAGATTGGGTGGTGATTTTTTTAATTTTATGTTCGAAATTAGAACTTTTAAAAATTAGTAACATTTACTAATTTTTTTTGTCTTTATATTCGATTGCAAAAGTTCCTTGTCCTTCCATTTAAAAATGTCAAATGTTTTTTGTTTTTATGTTCGATTTCAAAAGTTCCTTGTCCTTCCCTTTAAAAATGTCAAATGTTTTGGATTTTTGGCTAAGTGGCCCAAATTTTAACCCAAGCTACAACAAAAGCCATCGGAAATAGTTCAAGTAATTTGTACCCTAGACAAACCAAACATAATTAAATACAGAAATTGCCATTAATTGAATGGGAAAATTGTTATACAAACAAGAAATATACTTGAAACAAATGTCCTTCTCCTGATGCACGGATATTTCGATCGAGCTTTGCACCTATATTCGATCAATGTGTCACGGTCAACTCGAAGTTGTGTTGTGCTCACCCAATAAGACTTGTTTCTTATATTTGAAACAAATGTCCTTCTTCTTGGAAATCTACTCTCCCGATGCTGGATATTTCTTTCAAGCTTTTGTTAAAAGTGTGCAGCTAGCATGGAAGTAGATAGGTTTTGCTGCACCCATATTAGGAGAGAGTCTAGTCACTCTGACAACCCGAGTGACATATCGTGACACTTCTACCTAATTTGTGATGATATTACATTATAATATTATCACAAATGGTAGATAACAATTACAGTATCATCACAAATGGTATACTATTTCTTATTTCAAAAACAATTGTTGTGTAAAACAAAATTTGCCCATGTGGACTTCCCACAATTTGCAATTGTAGGGCAATTCATCATCGCTAGGTAGTGTTGGACACCACATCTTGGAGAGTCACCGATATATAAGACTTACAGTATCATCTCAAATGGTACATACTCAATTTTTATTTTTAATCACTCCAATTTAAACAAACTAATATAGGAGTATGACCAAAAAAATTTAGTAAACAGTAGGAAGAAATAATGAAAATTTTCACAACCTAACTAGGAAGAATGAAATTTTCGATTAGCACTGAACAAAGTTGGAAGAAAGAAATTTTTTACAACTAGTGGGCGTGGGAGTGGGCTTTTTGTAGTGTTCCCCCTAATGAATGACGCATGCCTTTGTTTGGGACAAGTTTTGCAGAGAATCTGGTTGACCTGAATGTAGCATAACGGATCTGCGGCATTCTGATAATGCCGCATATGGGAACTGCGACGTTATACTAAGGACCCATAGCGGACATGCGGCATAGAACAAAAGCCTTTACAGGCCAGCCCACGAAACAGGCTTTGCAGATTATTCAGGTGCAGGATCAGGCCTCTCCATGTGGAAAGAGTATTGACTTCAGAGCATTGAAGATGGATCATTAAAGTAGAAACAACCAAAAACCCACCACGGAAATTGGGCACCCGTACTGCCCTGCAAATTCAATACTAAGCCCACTATAGGATGCTGAACAAGGTACAAGAAAATCGGGTATCCCACCATGATGATAAAAAAATTTAAAAAAACCAACCTCCCACCATCTCCACAAGTGTAAATTTTGAAAAAACCCATAAATTTTGAAATCTAAGGAGTCGAAAACACTTTCGGATGACCTGTAGACACCCCAAAATGAGACTTTCATACACATTTTAATCCCCAAATGATGAAAGGAAATACCCGGAAAGTCTCTCGGATTGAAAATCCCCAAGTCAACTCAGTCAACAGTACCGTACGGTAATCATCTCTCACGCACGGCAGTGCCCAAGCAACTTTTTGAATTTTGGCGGCCAGGTGTGCCGCACGGCACAGTAAGTGTGTCGCACGGCACAGTTTGTGTGCCGTACGGCACTGTCACTTGTCACACAGCTTTTGCAGAGTTCCCAGCAGCTCGAATTGTTGACGAATTCGCTCCTCTGTTCATTATGATTTCGTGCGAGGATGGAAAACTCACCTCAGAGCCATCATCACCATGGGTGGGCATCAAGAAAACTTGGAGGCCAAGATCACTCCTCCCTTATAAAAACCGATTGGTTTCAACGGATAAAAGACCGAAAAATTTGGTGGAAAGAAAAACCATGGAACTCTATCACTAAGCCCCTCTCAAACAATCACTCTTTCCATCCTTACCTATAATCCTCAGACATCAATCTCATTCTCTCTCCCAAAGCAAAACCCAACCCGAAGCTCAAATCCTCTGCTTTCGGTCTAAGTTTGTGAAAATTGCTACTCCAAATTTGTCCACATTTAAGCCATCAACCTTCTCTGCAACAATACCTGATCGAAGCTAGAGACCAAAGAGAGTTCAAGCCAAGTTCAGAAGATTTCACAAGTATTTCAATCCGAGAGCTCAAAATCGAGGTATAATCCCCTTTCGCCGATTTCGTAACTTAATGCCCTGAGGGGAGGGGTGCCGGATGTGGGATGATGATCAATATCATCCCCACATTTGGTACACCCAAGTTACAGCAAAAAATCATTTTCATTTCATACCTCCCGGTCGCGTCGTACGGTGAAAACATCGCCTCGTACGGAGCGATTCAACGAGGAGAGACATTCCATACTTAAACATGCTGTTTTATCCTTCAAAATAGTTCATTTTTAATCATATTCCATGCCCTGAATGTACCTTCATTTCAGTCTGTTCGAAAACCCAAAATTTTAAACTGTTGTGTGGCCAACTGTGCCGCACGGCACTCCCTCTGTATCGCACGGTACACCTGGAGTGCCGTACGGCGCTCCTTTAAAAATTTTGACCGTTAGGTCGATGAACAGGGCCGCACGGTATATCCAGTGTGCCGCACGGCACACTTTTCATGTGAAAATCAAAATTTTGAACACTGCTTTGCACAAACAGTTTAAATTCTGGATTTTTTTTTTATCTGTTAGCAGTTTATTTTTCATTATTATCGTCTGCTTTTTTCAAATGATTATTTGTTAAGATTCGGCAATAAAATATTTTCTAAAAAAATCCCATAAATGTTTAGTAAAGACCGATTTTTAATCGGGCAAACGGGGTGCATTAAAACCCTTCCCCGTTCGTAACCTGGCTCCCGAATCCAAAATCGAATCTCTGGTTTTCAAATTGTTTTCTAAATCAGTTTTCTAAATCATTTTCAAAACGGTTTCTCGGGTTCTAAAACCATTTTCTAAAAACCCGGGTGGCGACTCTATTTTCAAAATCAAATCCAAACCGGCGCGTGGAGTTTCGACCGTCCACAAAATGGCGACTCCGCTGGGGAAACCGATATTTTTAAATTAATCTTTATTTTGACATTTTACACTTGTAAAACGACCCTTTGAAAGCTTGACACCAAGTACGTGCCTCACGCCATGCTAGAAAGGATCGATGTCAGGGTGAAAGCCCGATCAGTCTGGACTGGAGCTTTCTCGGTTGTTCGCATGAGTAAAATTTCGAAATTTTGATTAATTTAAAAAGAGAGCCAAACTTGAAAAACATTTGTGGGATTTTTGAAAACAATTTTGTTGCTGAAATTTTGCATCACTTGCATCGATGTTGGATAAACCCCGTTGCTGCGTCTTGGTTACCCTACCCAGTTCACTGGTGTTAGGACATCCCCGGATGCTCAGCAACCTTGGACCGTGATGAGTCAGCCTGCCGCTCGACCTTTGCCATGCAGTACACTTGGCACTGGGAGGCAAATATTGGCTCTAGTCTGGGGAACCCCCTAAACCAAAACCAGCCTTTGCATATGATTAGCCTAGAACCTTCCAACCTAGGACAGGTACCCACAGGTTAGGATTATGTGATATATCCAGTTAACTGCTTAATTGCTTACTGTTATGATTTGCCCGTCTTGCATGCACATACATGATAGCTTTTACCCCTAGGCTTGCACGTTTCATCCACAGTGATAAAGAAGGACTATCCCAATAATCAAATGCTCTGTCAAATAAACAAGTTCTTTTCAAATAAAAGTGCTTCAATTGGCTCTTTCCATCCCAGTAATTAGAATGTTGTATTTCTTTTACCAGAGTCTGTAACCGAAGATGAGTAACCAATCCGGAAGCAAGAAGCTCAAGTCCACCTTTGCCATCCATCATGGTGCTCCGGTATGGATACTTGAAGAAGTTGGAAATGAAGAGGTGAGAAACAAGACCCCAAACGGAGATAAGCTTGAAGAATTGCTTCGCCAGCTGGCCGCATCTGATCAACCAGGCTTAACCCTCCAATGGGACGATTCCAAAAATGGTCAGGGTTGGGAATTCCACCTTCCCGAGAAGAATGAATCCAAGGATATCCCCGACAAGATCACTGTCAAGATAGAACAAGAAAGTGATGATGAAGAAGTGGACACTATGCCGCCAGTCAAGTACTTTCAGCCAGACGGCACACCAGTCTACTATTTCCAAGACCCAGTGACAGGACATAAATACTGGGACGAGTGTGATTGTGAGGCTTGTATTTGAAGATTGTATCCTTTTGAATGATGGTTTGTCTCCCAAACAGCTCAAGAAGAAGTATGCTTTGGAAAATCCGCCAAAGCAGCCGGAGCCAAGTCAAGAATGCTCCCCCAGCAAATCCAGCGATTAAGTCAAGAATCAGCAACAAGCCAATTATCAGCAGACCTAGCCTACAGGGCCTTTTTGAGACTGTCAAGTCTACCCTTTTGTAGCTCAAGACAGTTTGAGCTTTACCAAGTCTGAACTTTGCTTTATTGAGTCAGTTTGTACTTTTCTTTATGATAATTGAGTTAGTTTGTACTTTCCTCCTTGTTGAATTTCCCGTTGCTTGAGGGAGAAAGCCAGTTGTAGTCCCGAACTACGTCACGGCCTGATTCCTCCAAAATGGGGATACGTAGGCAACCCCTAGGGGTTCGGCCTTTGTTTTGCAAAAGCCTTTCAGAAAATCAAATATATTCAACAGAGCACTGAAAATTGGGGCAATCCTTTCCAAAACTGTGGTTTCAGTACATATTGCATTGCACATCATACATCATTCTTTCATCTATATATAAATTCTTCTTGCACATAGCGTCCTTTTCTTTTACACCCGTCGCTAAATTCACCTTATTTTTACTATCAATTTCAATCATTGGTAAGAGCGAGAAGAACACTGTACCTAGTTGGACTAGAACTCCCAAACAACAATTAGTTCGAACTGAGTCAAAGGCGATACAGTCAGATTCAGCAGATATGTCAGACAAAAGTGAGATTGAGGCCCTCAAGCTAGCCTTAAAGGAACAGCGGGAACACAGTGACGGTCAGATGGCCGAACTACTGCTCCTAATACAAGGATTGACCCTTCAGAATAAGCCACCAGGAAGTCCAGGGGAGCAGCCACCGCCGAATCCGCCAGAGAATCCGAACTTGGAAGCAATAATGGTAAAAGTTGCCAAACTTGAGGAATCAGTCCAGAAGCAAGAAAAGGTAGCCGCCACGGGAGTTGATATGGACAAGTTGTGTCTATTTCCCGGCGCCAAACTCCCAGAAGGATTCAAACCTATAGCATGGGAGAAGTTTGATGGAAGTGGAGATCCAAAAGCCCATCTACAGACATATGTGGGCACTCTGTCCATGTATAACATTGAGAAGAATGCCATGGGTCAGATGTTTCAACAGACTCTAACAGGGCCGGCACTACGTTGGTTTCTGAATCTCGACATTTCAAAGAAAGGAAGCTGGGAAGATATTGGGGCAGCCTTTATGACTCAGTACAATTACAATATTCAGCTCGAGATGACCATTCGGGAGTTGGATGCAACTAAAATGGGGGCAAACGAATCCTTTGCCGACTTTATCAGAAGATGGAGGGGGAAGGCATCTCAGATGGTAGATCGACCCTCAGAAAAAGAGCAAATGAGAATCATCACAAAGAATTTGGCACCCGATTTTGCAAAACACCTGGTAGTTTTTCAAACCACCGCCGACTTCAGGAGCTTTTACGAAGCCGGCCTTGCAGTTGAGGATGCGCTCAGAACTGGCATATTTGAGAAGGAAGAATCTGCCAAGCCCAAGCGAGTTTACTCTGGCAACAGCAATACCCTGTTTGGAACCAACCGATACAGCCACACCCACGCCGGCTCCTCAAATCCCAAACCAGCCAAAGCCGAGCCTATTAACCAGATAGCAGCCCAGCCAGCCCGGCAATCAAGAAATTTCTACCAATTTCCTTTTCCCTTAACCACAGTCTACCAAAAGCTCCTCGAAAAGGATGCCATCAAGCCACTTGAACCCCGCGAGCCACCCAAGGTACTCCCTCCAAGCCATAACCCAAATGTCTTTTGTTCCTACCACCAAATGCCCGGCCATCACACCAACAATTGTATCCGTCTCAAACACAAGGTCCAAGACCTCGTCGAAGATGGAACAATTCCACTCCCCCTCAAAAAGCCAAACACTGTCTCGAACCCCATGCCAGAACACAAGCCCAACGCTCAAATTGGCCAAATCTCCCTCAGCTCCACTTCAAATAACCCAAGTCCCACTAAATTTAACCCTAGCCTATACATCATACCAGTCACCGAGCCTAAACCCATTGTCCCTGTGCCAGAGGATCTTGGAATTTGCTCCCTCAAGAATATCAAATCAGCACAAAAATCTAGATGGGCAGACATTGCAGAAAATGAAGAATGGGTCATGAATGATCAAGACTGGGAAGAACTCCGCCGAGAGTGGGACCCAAGCCAGTTCATTATCTCGGATTCTCATGCCAAGCCAGTTGTTTCTATACCGACAGAATCCGGTATCTGTCGGATCGACAAAGTCGTGTGCATTGCGGGAATGGTGCATACTCTTGAATATGTTGAACCAAGCGAACAAGATGATTGGCGAGAAAGATGGGAGGCAATTTGTGCCGATCCTCTTGATTCAGTTTCACTCCCTGCATTATTTGAAGAACCCGGGGACATATGGAATCGAACGCTCGGCGAAGTATACCATTGGGTCCCTAGCAGCCATCCTTCGGATGATTCGTTGCCACCTCCACTTCCCGGGGTTGAAGAACACTCTGCCATAGAAACTGTTTTTGGTGACCACGACTGGTTTCCTCAGGCTTACATTATTGGGGAATCTCTGCCTCGGCCGTCTGTGCCGTTCCCTCCGCAGCCAAATGTTTCGGCTCTAATTACAGATTCCGGAGACTCACTTTGGGATGAAGAAGATGTAGTCGATATCCGGTTCGACAACAATGAAGTATGGACAGTCAACAGAGCCGTGTTGGACGATTCATTTTGGCGCAATCGAGCAGTGGAAAATCTGGGAAAGAAGATGGAGAACATCAAAATTGAGAAACAAAAGGCCAAAGATAGCCTTGCAGGTTTCTGGACCGAGAACGTTGACACCGAGCAGAAGTTGGAATCTATCAAGGCTGGAAAACGAAAAGTTAATGAACTGTCAGATTTTTGGGATGAGAAGCCACCATCAGTCAACCGAGTAACAAGAAGCGGACAGATTTATCAACCCGCTAACTTGCAAAGAGACAACACCTCCAACCGTGCTCAGACCGGAGCATTTGCTTGGAACGATCCCGTCCAGGACGATCCAACTCCAACTAATCCGGAAGTTGTCACTAGAATACCAGAAGCTGCCACTCAGCCGCCGCAGCGGAATCCTATGCCAGTGGAAGATCCCATCCGGAAACAACTTGAAAGAACTCCAGCATTAGTATCCATCTGGGGACTGCTTTCCTCATCCAGGGAGCACCGTCAGAAACTAATCAGGACTCTGTCTAACATGGAAGTGCCACCTGATACTCCCCCTGAAGCATTGGTAGCTTTGCTTGCGCCAAACCGAGCAAAGCATGTTGTAACATTCACTGAGAAAGATTTGCCACCAGAAGGAGCCGGCCACAACAAACCACTACACATCACCATGAAGTGTATGGGAAAGTGGGTTCCCGTCGTTCTCCTAGACAATGGATCTGCCTTGAATGTCTGCCCACTACGCACAGCCTACTGCTTGGGGTTCACAACCAAAGATTTCCAGCCATCGAATCTTGGAGTGCGTGCTTACGATAATACGCGCCGGGATGTAGTCGGAATTGTTCAACTGGAAATATCAGTCGAAGATTTCAAGTCTAAAGTTGAGTTTCATGTACTTGACATTCCTTCATCTTTCAACTTGTTGTTGGGTAGGCCATGGCTTCACCACCCAGACATCATGGCAGTACCATCCTCTTTGCATCAGAAAGTTCAGCTTGGTTTGGCCACAGGGACCCTAACCATTTATGGAGAATCTGAAATTCACCCTCATATCTCTGATAATGCTCCCCTACTCGAAATCACACATGGAGAAGAAGACGTCACTCTTGGAGGATTCTCTTTTGACACCACTGGGGCAGTTCTCACTATCAAAATGGATGAAGATTTCTCGGTCAGCTCAACGGTTATTGAAATGATGAGGAAGATGGCTTACATGCCAGGATTAGGATTGGGCCGCAACAATCAAGGGATGGCCGAATTCCCCAATTTCCCTATGAACAATCACCGCTTCGGCCTTGGATATCTACCCCGTGAAGATGAGAAGGGAAGTGGATGGAAAGCTCGAGCCCGCGCCCAGCCAAAGAAAGGTCCCATCCGCTTTGTCAAAGGAAAGGAGGCTATTTACCAAGGAGAGCCAGAACCATTTTGGGACATGGAGAAAAAGATCAAGCTGCCAGGATTCGAGATCTTCGCCAATAACACATGGGACAGTGATGATGAATCAGCAAAGCTAGAAGAATTGGTCAAGCAATGCAAGTCTGACTGGATTGAAGTTTTTGACTCAGGGAACCTAATATCGTTGTTTGGGGATGAAAGTCTATTGGGTATGGTCGAGGACGGGCCTGCTGCAAGGATTTTTGACTTGGAGCCTCTTGGAGACATGGAACTGATGATGCTAAGCCAAGAAGCCCTTGGAGATGTTACCTCGCTCATAGTGGATGCCAACGGAATTTATAAAAACTGCACTTTTCTGCCCACTATTATTTACACTGGCATTGAATTTGAGTCTAAGTCGAAGTCTAGCATCGAGTCTGAGTTTAACACTGAGTTTGAGTCCACTTCTGAGTCAATGCATGTGTCTGTTGGTCCTCCACGTCACCATTTCTCTTTCGAGTTTGAGTCCACTCTCATGTATCACGCCCCTGGGGCCACCTCTTTTGCAATGAATGAAATCGACTTTGCTTATTTTGCTGTGTCTGAAATAAATTGTGTTAACCCTGACGATGATGGGGTTGAGTTTGAGGAAGAAATTCCAAAAGAACTCCGATCCCTAATCGAACGAGAAAATGAAAGGCATGCTCAGCCTATAACAGAAAAGGTAATTTCAATAAATCTGAGAGATGAGAGTAATCCGCGAATGGTTCAAATTGGTTCTGAGTTGTCCCCGGAGGAATTTAAAGCTCACTCGGATCTTCTCAAGGAATTTCAAGATGTTTTTGCATGGTCCCACGCGGACATGCCCGGTATTGATCCCGAAATAGTGGAGCATCGAATCCCGCTTTATCCGGACGCGAAACCTGTCAAGCAGAAGTTGAGAAAGATGAGGCCCGATTGGGTGCTGGAAATCAAGAAAGAAATTCAGAAACAGATAGACGCAGGATTTTTAATGGTGACGGAATACCCTCAGTGGGTCGCCAACATCGTGCATGTCCCCAAGAAAAACGGAAAAATCAGAGTTTGTGTGGATTTCAGAGATCTGAACAAAGCCAGCCCTAAGGATGACTTCCCGCTGCCACATATAGATGTACTTGTAGACAACACTGCGGGGCACGCGTTGCTTTCTTTCATGGATGGTTTCTCAGGCTACAACCAGATTCTCATGGCCCCTGAAGACCGAAAGAAGACCACTTTCACCACAGAATGGGGGACCTACTGTTATAGGGTTATGCCATTTGGGTTGAAGAATGCCGGATCTACTTACCAGAGAGCAGCCACAACCCTACTGCATGATATGATCCACAAAGAGGTCGAAGTATACGTGGATGACATGATTGTCAAGTCCAAAGAAAGGGGAGGGCACTTGCACGCTCTCAGAAAATTCTTCGAAAGGATTCGCAAGTACAGATTGCGTCTCAACCCCGAAAAATGCACATTCGAGTTACGGCCGGAAAAATGTTGGGTTTCATGATCACAACCCGAGGAATTGAAGTGGATCCATCCAAAATCAAGGCCATTCTTGAAATGGAGCCACCGCGAACAGAAAAGGAGGTACGAAGTTTCCTCGGCAAAATTCAGTTCATCAGCAGATTCATCGCCAAGTTAACCTCAACTTGCGAACCGATGTTTCATCTTCTCAAGAAGGATGTACCGTTTAAATGGGGGGACAGGTGTCAGAAGGCCTTTGAAACAATCAAGAGGTATTTGCAGAATCCTCCAGTACTAATGCCTCCTATACCAGGACGGCCCCTGATTCTGTATTTGTCAGTCACTTCATCGGCAATGGGGTGCATGTTAGCGCAAGAAGGAGAGGGCGGATCTAAGAAAGCTGTGTATTACATAAGCAAGAAGATGGTCGGATGCGAGGAACGATACACCTCTTTGGAAAAGACTTGTTGGGCTTTGGTCTGGGCTTCCAAAAAGCTAAGACACTATATGCTGGCCTATTCTGTAACGCTGATTTCTCGAATGGACCCTCTCAAATACCTATTTGAGAAACCTGCGCTTACAGGTAAGTTAGCACGATGGTTGCTTTTGCTAGCAGAATTCGACATCAAGTATGTTACCAGGAAATCAATAAAAGGAAGAGCCGTCGCTGAATTTCTTGCCAACCACCCTGTGGAAGGACCGGAAGATGTGGAGTTTGAATTCCCAGATGAAAACGTGATGACGACTACCAATGATGTCTGGATACTGTACTTCGACGGGGCAGCCAATCAGAAAGGATTTGGAATCGGGGTACTGTTAATTTCCCCAGAAGGATCACACATTCCTCTTGCGTTCAAGTTAAACTTCGAAGTCACCAATAACCAATCAGAATACGAAGCCTGCATCGTAGGAATGGAAGCCGCCTTGGAAATTGGAGTCAAAAGACTAGAAGTAATCGGAGACTCGAATTTAGTGGTATCACAAGCGAACGGCGACTGGAAGGTCAGAGAAGACAAGCTGAAACCCTATCATCAAGACTTGGATGATTTGATTCCACGATTTCAGATGGTCACTTTCACACATGTGCCAAGACTGAAGAATCGGTTTGCTGATGCCCTCGCAACGTTGGCCTCCATGGTTGAAATACCAAACGGAGTCAAACTCAGGCCAATTATGATTGAGCAACGAGACAAACCTGTCTATGAGTACGTCATGGCCATTGACGAGCCAGACGATGGCTTACCTTGGTATCACGACATTTGGAACTTCATCGAGAAGGGAAGATATCCAACAGGGATCGATAAGAAGGACCAGATTGCTCTCCGGAGATTGGCATCTCAGTATATCATTTGCGGAGGTAAGATATATCGAGATCTCATTGTGGAATGCACAAGCTATGTGTACACGGTGAGGAAGCCAGTCGGATCATGGAAGAAATACATGAAGGGGTTTGTGGCCCCCACATGAATGGTATGATGCTCGCCAAGAAAATCTTGAGACAAGGTTATTATTGGTCAACCATGGAAACTGAATGCGTCAAGTACGTGAGGCGATGTCACAAATGTCAGATTCACGCCAATCTCATGCATGTCCCACCGTCAGAATTGCACTCCATGACTTCACCCTGGCCCTTTTCCGTTTGGGGCATAGATGTCATCGGCAGAATCACACCAGCAGCATCAAATGGAAACAAGTTCATTTTGGTCGCAATCGATTATTTCACCAAGTGGGTCGAAGCTGCTTCCTACACAACCCTCACGGCAGTCCAGGTTGCTCACTTCATCAAGCAGAACATTATCTATAGATACGGGGTCCCTCAGGCTTTCGTATCAGATAACGGGGTTCACTTCAAAGGAAGAGCAGCAGAAACTCTTGAGGAATTCGGGATTCAAGTTCACAAATCTACTGTCTATCGGCCGCAAACCAACGGAGCTGTAGAAGCAGCCAACAAAACCATCAAGTCCATACTAGAAAGAACCATCGAGTCTGCACGGGACTGGCACGAACAGCTGCCTTTAGCATTGTGGGGGTACCGGACATCTATCCGGACTCCGACGGGGGCAACACCCTATTCTTTGGTTTATGGCATGGAAGCCGTTCTACCAATCGAACTCGAAATCCCGTCTTTGAGGATCATGGCAGAATCAGGAATTGATGAAGCAGAATGGCAAAACGCGAGGTTCGAAGAGCTTATGCTATTCGATGAAAGGCGGCTTAAGGCCTTATATCATGTTCAAGGATATCAACGCCGAATAGCCCGTGCTTTTAACAAGAAAGTGAAATCCAGGGATCTACAGGAATGCGACATGGTTCTAAAAGAGATTCGAGCTCCAGTCTTCGACCCGCGTGGGAAGTTTCGACCAAAATGGGCCGGACCTTATATTATCAAGAAAATCTTATCCGGAGGTGCAGCACAACTCATCGATCTCGACGGCAATGAATTCTCTACTCTGGTCAACCTAGATCAACTCAAGAGATATTACCCCTGAGGGAAGCTCGCTGGACTGAAAACCGCAAGGGCGGGCAGTTCCAGGCAAAAATTAGAGCAAAGCCTGCTAGGTTGAAAACCCGAAAGGGCAGCTTAGGCAAAAGATAAGGCTAAACAAATCAAAGCTCGCTAGACCGAAAACCCGAAAGGGCGGTACTGGGCAAAATTCGGAGCACAAAAGGAGAGTGTAAATACCCGAGTGAACCCTAGCCAAACATTTGTAGTCCTGAACTACGTCTTGACCTGATTCCTTTTTACAAGGGATACGTAGGCAGCCTCATCCTGAGGTTCGGTCACGATCTTCTGAGTTGATTCCAAGTCATTGTGCGTATTTCGGATTTCGCAGACAAAGTCAGTAAGAATCAAGGGCGGAAAATTCTCAAAACTCAAATTTTATTCGAACGAACCTTTTCGATTACATGGCTGAGCATGAAAACTTTCAAAACAGAAACAAACAACGACAACATCGGGTACACAACTTATTTCAAGCACAGTAAGATCGAGTCTAAAGTCTGTCTTAATTTCCACTTGCTCTTGCTTCAATATCTCTTGTCAACCATCTCTTGTAACGCGCCGGCAGGAGAACACTGGGATAAGGATCTCTTGGAATGGTCACACGCTCTCTCCAATTATTCTGATAAGCTCTGAATGTGGCAGCATTGAAATTCGGTATGACAAAGTTCTCAGGATCCGCAGGCGACAGCACTTGACGAGCACCAAGTTGACGGAGGATACAGGTCGGAATGTAGAAAGACCATCGGGTTAGACCTGCCAAAACCATTCGCTGACGCCCCATGTTGCTAATAGCCATGTCAGGAAGATCAAGCCAAGTCAACCGCCAACAAATCACCTCATCTGTGAGTCGGGAGAGAACCTGAACCCAACCTCCCTCATCATCAAAAACTTCCCTGAAATCCCTCATAACAAACCCTTGAGTTTCATGAACCCGATTTCTCGGCACAGGCTCCAGCAGATTAGCCTTGTCACATAACCACAGCTGTGTGAAAGAGAGAAAACAAGTGAGAAACCTTAGAAAGCCTTAAACCAAGAGTCGAGGTAAAACGAGAACGAGTGAAAAACCAGAAAAAGGAGAGCTGAGTCAGAAGCCTACCTGTAGGAGTAAAGGGCTACCCTCGAAGACGTCGGTCCGACCAGCATGAACCCCATCTATACCCATCAAAGTTTCAGCCAGAACCATAGGAACTACGTCTTTGCGCTCCTCAATTTGCATGGCCACACCAACCAAGGAAGAGCTTGCCTGACCATCAGATTGCACAAACAGGAATGCAGCCAGTAAACACAAGCATAAAGCAAAGTCGTTTGAGCGGAATCCTTCGATAAGGCGTGGAATGTTCAGAAGACCTCCACGAACCAGGGACTTGGCGGCATTATTACTTATTTCAAGTTTGGAGGACAGCACTGGGGCAAAACCAACTCCTTGGAGAGGAATGATAGGCTCCACCAAATCAAAACCTCCAATATATGCGTAGAACTCTTCCACAGTGGGGCATAACTCGTGAAGACCAAAGCGAAAAACATGCACCTCAAGATCCCAGAATTGTGTCGCAGCTCGCAACAACTCAGGACGTATGGACACGTCTCGAATATAACGAAGGGAATTCAGCCTGTGACCCCGAAAGTGAAGCCAATCCAAACCATCAAGGTCATCAAGCCACGGGCGCATCAAAGCTGAGAAACTTGCCGCCATTATGAGGGGGGTGAACAAAGGAGAAGTTTGTAGATTTAAGATGCAAATGAAGAATAGAATGAACCGCTCTTTATAGCTACCATGCATGAAGAACGATACAAAGTTTGAAGTTCCAAAGAACGGCCGTCTCAAAAGACGTGCCAACTTGAAAACCGTAAGGAATCATGCTAAATTTGGCAAAGCTTCTTAAGAAATGCCTCACAATGGCCCTTCAAGACCCTAAGGACGTGCATTGGGGCGATGAAAAGCCAAAGAGAAAGACCAGAAAGCAGTCACAGGTTGCAGGATTTTGGCATTGCTAGGCGAGTGCCGCACGGCACAATAAGAGTGTCGCACGGCACAGTTTCGATGCCGCACGGCACAGATGGCCAGATTCCAGTAAAAACTGAATTTCAAGCATCCGGGGTTCATTCCATGCTTCACTTTGGCACCTAGCCTATGCATACAAGCCGTGACGCGCGCATATGACCTAATGGAAAGATGGGTTGACATCCCCAACCAATTTTCAAATGATCAAAAGCCTCGAAGACTTGTACATCAAGAATGGAAATACCGGCAAGCTATACTTCATGGTATTGCTATCCCTCGAGTTTAATCAATTCATATGCGTCATGTCATATGCACAAGTCATTCCATACGTTTGTCAAACGGCAATGCCGACATATGCGCACAACAAGCTTTGTCATCTTATCATTAGCCCATACATTACACATGTGAGTTCAAAAGTGAATTCCGTTTGTTTCATTGAGTCCTATGAGTCACAACCATGAATGCAAGTCAAGCTCTCCATATACAAGATTATTAGTCTCAATTCAGTTGTTTTAACTAAGTACTCGCGTGCGAAACTTGATTTTTCAAATTCATTGCCAATGTAAATAAAAAGCATGACTAAATGCAAGTTTTTATAAAACCAAAATCAAAATATCCACATCATGAGCATAATCATATCCAGGGGCAAACAGGCCCAATGCTAAGTCTACTACCATGGCTCGCAGGCCATCTATACAGAGGGGCTAAACAGGCGCCCAAATCAAAACAAGGCACGCAGGCCCCGACTAATAAAATGCTACTACTAACAACTATCTCAGGTACGCGGACGCTTCGGCACAGCAGGATCACCCTCAGTACTACTGCTCTCCGCAGACTCCTCCCTCTGCGGTGCACTCTCTCTCTGCCTCTCAGCAGAACGAAGGACTCGGCCTGAAGGTGGAGTCACTGAAGTAGCTCGAGGCGTAGAACGCCTAACACTCCGGGAACCTGACGCTCCCTGCGCAAGCAACAAAGTTCGTCAAGTGTAATGAAAAGCATGCATGATCAACAGAAAGGAAAAACAAGTCTAATGTATACCTCAGCAGCTCCAGCACTAGGGGTAGCCCCCCGGCTAGCTCCTCTCTCACTACTGGTACTCTCTCTCCTCCTGCGTGTACCACGGCTGATCTCTCTACCTCTGCTAGTCTCTCCGGCACCTCGGCCTGTGCCTCTGCCAGCCTCTTTGGAACCGCGAGCTGGTGTCCTCTCTCTAGTGGCTCTCCGTCCACGACCAAGTACAACTCCTGGCTCGGCTCGCGGGCGCACCTCTGGAGCCATACCCATCACAAACTGACGGACCATGGCCTGCAAGTCTTGCACCAGCTGGTACGACGCCGTCGCCCACTCCGCAGGAATCTGAAGCACAAGGACACATCAGTAATGCATAAGGATATTAATACAAGAAGACAATCAAAGCAAGTACAACAATCAAAAGTCACCTCTGTCGTGGCGAAGGTAACTGTGGGAGTAATGAGAGGCACCGTCACCACTTCGAGCGCTCCATCAGCAGTAACTACCTCAATCTCTCTCCTCAACTCAGGTAAAGCAGGGCCAGCTCTCAAACGGTTCTCCATGTCCAAGTCATATGCCAAGTGAGTACTCAAGTAGCCCTCATAGTCTATCGAAGGACTGAAGATCACCTCTGTCGGCACTGTATATCTCTCTATCTCAGCTCGAGTATACTCCTCAGTCCTCTGAACAAGTGGAGGCAGGGGCGAAGGCACTCTAAAGTGGTCAATCCCGAGGGACTGACGGGAAACTCTGTCACCTAAGTACCATCGCCAGCCGTATGGGCACTCCAACAGCACTCGACTCCGTGTCCACTCCCTGCTCCTAACCAGGTAATCCCTGCATGACCTATGCCAAACATTCCACCTCACCTGCAAGAAAAAGGTTTATCAGTTCCCAAAAAATGAAAAGGCAAAAGAACATGAAAAGTGAACACCAGAAAGACTTACTCTATCCCCAGTGGTAGAATCCAGAAAAAGTCTGAAGCTCCTCAAATCTCCCTTGTGATCACCAGCTCCTGTGAACTCCAATCCCCACTTCTCGGCACGTGGGAGCACGTCCTCGTTGCTATGCGAATTGGCCGGGGCAAATACTCCCAGCACCTCATAAGCCCACACCTGTGTGTTCAGAAAGCAATCAAGTCAAGAAAAATGGCTAAAAGCATGATCATGATTCGACACAAAAGAAGAAATGCTAGCAAGTTTACCTCCAATACTCTCCAGTAGCCACCAAGGCTCGTGCCCACTCCACGGCAAACGCAGCCCAAGAAGCAGTACACGGTGCACAAGCCAGCACCACCCCAGTCAAACCTCCCTGCAATCTCTAAGCTCTCCAAAGCCGGTAGCCAACCCAAGTGCACCACGCCCTGCCTGTTCGGAAACAGGGAGGCACCGAAGAGGTATAACAAGTAAGCCCTCGCCATCTGTCTAGTCTCCTCCTCTGACCCAGGCTCATGATCCCATAAATCCACCAGCACAGTATACCTCACCCCCGGCTCAATACCTCCAGGCCTCCTCCCCAGGTAGTGCTCTACAGCAGCAGTGTCCAAGTACAGCTCTGAGTCAAACGGAATCGGCTC
Organism: Vaccinium myrtillus; assembly: GCA_016920895.1. Taxonomy (NCBI): domain Eukaryota; kingdom Viridiplantae; phylum Streptophyta; class Magnoliopsida; order Ericales; family Ericaceae; genus Vaccinium; species Vaccinium myrtillus. The sequence goes on from CM029279.1 coordinate 15,733,204, forward strand.
TCCTCCAACTCTCAGACCAGTAATCGCAGCAAAGTCAAGGGGAGTGATAGTCATCTCCCCGAATCTGAAGTGAAAAGTGTTGGTGGTATCCCACCACCTCTCCACCAGGGCTCGTATCAGCTTGCGATCTGTTCTGGTCACTGTCAAGAGCCGTATAAAAATCGTGAACCCAGAAGCATCAACCAAGGCTCTCACACTCGATGGCAACGCACGATAATATGCCAGAGAACTCGCTGAACCTCCATAACCGCCCATGGATCTCTGAGTCTATTAACAAAGGCACGACACAATTAGTATTGTCAACAGGAATATACAACAAACAGATACAAGCAAAAGAATAAACGAGGTACATACCAAGGGATTTCTATAAGCAATATGGGTCGAGCGGTCGCGAATCACACTCGTATCCAAGTACACAGGCAACAAAGGGGTGTATGTGTCACATCCCTGGGGAACGAAGAAGTGCACCCGTGGCACGTAAGTGACAGGCGTAAAAGGAACCCTGTGATCCAGTGCCAACTCAACCTCCCGGACTATAGCCGGACCTGAAGCAATCCGTCTCACCAAAGGTATCTCCTCACTCTCAGTACTACTCCCATCAGCAGCGTCCTCCACCAGAACCTCTCTATCACCAGTACCTCCCCGAGTCACCGGTATATCAGCCGCCACATCATCACCACCTATAGTAACCTCAGTCACAAGTGTAGCCTCCATAACATCCCTTGGGATACCCTCAGCCTGAGACCCGCTCTCCTGAGCACGGGCTCTCTCTACCACAACATCAATCCCACTGAGACTCATAGCAATATCAGAAGGAGAAGCACCCGTACCTGAAGGATCAATGTCCATGGCCTCTGGGCCCTCATGGCTAGCGACGGTACTCTGATCATCACTCACGGCAGTCACGGAAGGCCGTACGGTACTTGGGTCTAGGGCCGCAGCACTCCCAGTATCACCCACGGCACTCTCAGTGTGCCGTGCGGTACCCGAATCTTCACCGGCATCATTGCCGCCCCTCGAAGTGGCACCATCGGCACCCGTGGTCTCCCGTACCACTGCCGGAGTTGAGGCCTCGCCCGTATGAGCCTCTCCAAATCCCGTCGGTACCATTCCCGGCGTGGGCGGCGCCGTCTCGGCCCCAATCGATGCCGTACGAGATGCATCATGAACCGGATCTACATCGCTCGGAATACCCGTGGATGAGTTGCTCTCGGTCTCGCCGGAGGAGGTACTTCTCCCTTCAAATGACGACGACGTCGAACCGGCGGCAGACGTGGGGGAACCGCTTGGTTCCTCGCCGGAATCAGTCATGGCAAGTGTATTTTGGAAGAAGAAATTCGGTGTAGGTATGATTGAACCGAAAAGGTAAATGAATTTGGGAGAAGTAAAGAAGAAGAAGGGGAATGAGATTTTCGGACTTCTACTCTCTCGGAACAAAACCGACTGAAAATTTGAATGTATCAAAAGTGGGGAAAACAAAACATTTCGGGCGGTTATAAAAACCACGTGTGCCGTGCGGCACACCCACTCTACCGCACGGCACACCCTGTATGCCGCACGGTACGCCCCTCCAGAATCTGCCAAAAGATGCTCACACCCAACCGCACAGTACGGGCTTGATGTTGCATGGTACAGTTTTAATAAGAGAAATCAATTTTCCAAAAAGACACTTTGGACACCACTACAAAACCTTTAAAAAGGAGATTGTCATCAATCATCAATTAGCCTTATGCACTCGAAGAACCCCGCTCGATGGTTCTATCACAAGGGTTATCTCAACACCAACGGTTTCGTAAGTCCTCTACGGCAGCAACGGCGATTTTCAAGGTTTCGTAAGTCCTCTACGGCATTAACAACAGTTTTCTCAAGCACCAACTAGTTTCGTAAGTCCTCTACGGCATTAACAACAGTTTTCTCAAGCACCAACTGGTTTCGTAAGTCCTCTTCGGCATTAACAACGGTTTTATCAGCACCGACATGTTCTATAAGTCCTCAATGGCATTAACAATGGTTATCTCAGCGTCACCTGGTTTTTATAAAGTCCTCAACTGGCATCAACAGAGATCTTCTCTCAGCACCAACTGGTTTCGTAAGTCCTCAACGGCATTAACAAAGGTTTTCTCAGCACCAACTGGTTCCAATCTCGCCAGTTGCGTTCACAGCACATCATTTGTTTTTCCCTCGTTGAAAAACAGAATAACAAAATCCAATCAAGGTATCGACGTCGAGGGGTGTCTTCTATCTTTGACGCAACTTCCATCTCGCAGTGATTGTAAGCCTCGTCAAAGAGGGGCAACTGTAGACACCCCAAAATGAGACTTTCATACACATTTTAATCCCCAAATGATGAAAGGAAATACCCGGAAAGTCTCTCGGATTGAAAATCCCCAAGTCAACTTAGTCAACAGTACCGTACGGTAATCATCTCTCACGCACGGCAGTGCCCAAGCAACTTTTTGAATTTTGGCGGCCAGGTGTGCCGCACGGCACAGTAAGTGTGTCGCACGGCACAGTTTGTGTGCCGTACGGCACTGTCACTTGTCACACAGCTTTTGCAGAGTTCCCAGCAGCTCGAATTGTTGACGAATTCGCTCCTCTGTTCATTATGATTTCGTGCGAGGATGGAAAACTCACCTCAGAGCCATCATCACCATGGGTGGGCATCAAGAAAACTTGGAGGCCAAGATCACTCCTCCCTTATAAAAACCGATTGGTTTCAACGGATAAAAGACCGAAAAATTTGGTGGAAAGAAAAACCATGGAACTCTATCACTAAGCCCCTCTCAAACAATCACTCTTTCCATCCTTACCTATAATCCTCAGACATCAATCTCATTCTCTCTCCCAAAGCAAAACCCAACCCGAAGCTCAAATCCTCTGCTTTCGGTCTAAGTTTGTGAAAATTGCTACTCCAAATTCGTCCACATTTAAGCCATCAACCTTCTCTGCAACAATACCTGATCGAAGCTAGAGACCAAAGAGAGTTCAAGCCAAGTTCAGAAGATTTCACAAGTATTTCAATCCGAGAGCTCAAAATCGAGGTATAATCCCGTTTCGCCGATTTCGTAACTTAATGCCCTGAGGGGAGGGGTGCCGGATGTGGGATGATGATCAATATCATCCCCACATTTGGTACACCCAAGTTACAGCAAAAAATCATTTTCATTTCATACCTCCCGGTCGCGTCGTACGGTGAAAACATCGCCTCGTACGGAGCGATTCAACGAGGAGAGACATTCCATACTTAAACATGCTGTTTTATCCTTCAAAATAGTTCATTTTTAATCATATTCCATGCCCTGAATGTACCTTCATTTCAGTCTGTTCGAAAACCCAAAATTTTAAACTGTTGTGTGGCCAACTGTGCCGCACGGCACTCCCTCTATATCGCACGGTACACCTAGAGTGCCGTACGGCGCTCCTTTAAAAATTTTGACCGTTAGGTCGATGAACAGGGCCGCACGGTATATCCAGTGTGCCGCACGACACACTTTTCATGTGAAAATCAAAATTTTGAACACTGCTTTGCACAAACAGTTTAAATTCTGGATTTTTTTTTATCTGTTAGCAGTTTATTTTTCATTATTATCGTCTGCTTTATTCAAATGATTATTTGTTAAGATTCGGCTATAAAATATTTTCTAAAAAAATCCCATAAATGTTTAGTAAAGACCGATTTTTAATCGGGCAAACGGGGTGCATTAAAACCCTTCCCCGTTCGTAACCTGGCTCCCGAATCCAAAATCGAATCTCTGGTTTTCAAATTGTTTTCTAAATCATTTTCAAAACGGTTTCTCGGGTTCTAAAACCATTTTCTAAAAACCCGGGTGGCGACTCTATTTTCAGAATCAAATCCAAACCGGCGCGTGGAGTTTCGACCGTCCACATGACCGAAATGTGCGCTCCGCACCACGTGTGGGGTCCATTTGTTGTCCCTCGGAAAAATGTTTCTACTTTATTGAACGGTTCGGATCACTCGTGTGAGACCTAAATATGGGTTCCCAAACACGATCAGTACATTTTGTGGACACTCCCCGTGCCTTCTCACGTAGTCGGGTCCATTTGTTTTACCAAAATAATAGTAAAAAGTATAACCAAAGGGGAATCAGGGAATAAACCCTTGCACAGTTGCACTTATAGCAAGTCTCCCCAATCAAAAACTATTTCTATTAATGCATATGTAGTATACATAGGTATGAACTTCACGGGAAATGATTTTTCCACTTTATTATTTTGTAATTTTGTTGTGCTCTCGCATCTCACTCTTCACTGAAAAATCATTTTGATTAAAAGATTAGATTATCTCCCCGTCCATTGTGATCCATTTCGATTCATTTTCATAAGGGAAAACTTCAAAAAAGCCTCCAAACTTTGACCGCAATGCTTCATAGGCCTCCAAACTTCATTAAATGTTAATTGAACCTCCAAACTTTACACATTTGTTTCAATTAGGCCCACGCTGTTTGGATCCGTCAATTTCCAAACGGAAAATGTTGACGTGGCATCTAGGCACACCAAAACGACGTCGTTTTGGTGCCTCATCCCCCATATCCCTGTCCCATTTGCCAAAACATGACACGTGTCTGAAAAAAAAAAAAAACACAGAGAGGTATAAGCCACACCCAATCCCCCCCTTCGTCATCTTCCCCTGCCTAGGGCTACCTCCGGCTAAGCTACTCTCACCGAAAGCTTTCCGCCCAACCGGTGCGCCGGGCTCCTCGTTTCTCCCCTCCCTCTCTGTTTCCATCCATACATATGCATGTTAAGTATATTTGGGTGTATTTTATTTTCATCAAATCAAAAGCTTTATTTTCTCCATTAATATCAACTAATTGAAGCTCCGGTTGAACCACCTTATGAAAGTTTTCCACTTCGGACCGGCGGCGATATCAGACCACTCGCGGATCTTCATCAGCACGCCGACTCCACGGGCCCACCACCCCTCAGATCTTCATACAAAAGCAGCAGTGGCGGCGTGGGGTAGAGAGGGGAGGTCGAACATTTGGGTGTGTTTTACACTTTTACTGAGGGAGGAGAGAGGGGAGGGCACGTGAGCTTGGGAGGGTTTTTTTTAAGTTTTAACGACGTCGTTTTGGTGTGCCCGGTTACACGTCGACGTTTTCCGTTTGGAAATTGACGGATCCAAACGGCGTGGGCCTAATTGAAACAAATGTGTAAAGTTGGGAGGTTCAATTAACATTTAATGAAGTTTGGAGCCCTATGAAGCATTGCGGTCAAAGTTTGGAGGCTTTTTTGAAGTTTTCCCTTTTGATAATTGGGACCGTTCACTAATATCACGATAATTGGTGATGAAGGATATGTTTCAATGTCAAATGGGGGAGTAAATAATACTAGTATTTTGATAGTTTGGTCGTAGTTGAACATAACTGGGGGAGTAAATAATAGTAGTATGTTACAATGTCAAATGTTGTTTTGTTGCATATTTGGTAAATTACCCGAAGATTAGTTAATTAAATGTCCAACAGATCATCATCAAGTACCTCAACAAGATGTGAAGTTCTTTTGAGTTCAAACTTTAAAGTTTTCGTTCGGAACTTAGAATCCTAAAATTTCAATAAAAATTTGAAAAATTCAAAAAATTAGATCAACGACTTTCTCACATTCAATTGACCTGGTAAATTCAGTATGTTTATTGATTTTAGCAAATTTTTTATTTTATCATTTGGGAAACTCCACTAATTTTACCTATACTTATAAATTATTAACTTATACTGATTAGTTGTTTATATATAAGTTATACTAATTACTTTTATATATATGTAAATTAAAATCCGGATAAAGTGTAGTACAAAAAAAAACTTGTTTATACAAAGTACTAATAAGAAGTACTCATAAGCCTGATTACATGTAACACAAGTACATGGTAAACCAAATTACATGGTCGTTGGAGAAGTTCATGGTTCTCCTCGTACTCGGGAACACGTTCGTCTGTTATGCCCTTGTTGTCCACAAAATGTGCAGGTTTGTGTTTGTGATGGTTGTGACTCCATCCAGTCCATCTCATTTCTGAACCGTTTAATTTGTGGACGCCCTCGACCCCGTGTCCAATCTTGGTTAGGTAGGGTTGTCGGTCCTTCGTTGGGCGGCCAATACTCTCTGTCACGAATGGGAAAAAATGGTTGGGACCCATAAATGGCAATGTTTGAGTCAAGCGTCCAAATGTCGTCGAAATATTGAAATACATCAACACGCAATTTCATGCATACTGCAATCACGTGCGAGCACGACATCTTCCATTGCTCAAACTTCCCGCAAGTGCACTTTCGCTCTACCAACTCGACCGTGTGCTTGTGATTCCCTTTACTTGGGCTTGTTGGATGCATTGGTGTCTCCACTTCGGACACCCCTAACTCACGGTTAAATTCCACGACACGGTGTCTTCTTGCCTTCTTCGTCCAATGTTCGAACTTATCCATTGCATACTTGCTTAAAGTTTGGTTGTTGACTTTTCTCTGGCGTGCTCCTTCGACCTTTGAAAAAAAATACTCGACGGACTTGTAGAATGTTGTCATAACAGTTGTCGTTATTGGTAGATGTTGGGCTTCTTTAAGAACCACATTCAACCCTTCAGATACATTTGTAGTACATGATCCATATCGTCTACCTCCATCGTATGCAAGTGACCACTTTGGTCGGTCGATATCCGTAAGTTCTTTATGGATCTTGTCGTCTTCCCTATTTATCATTTTGCTTAGCTGGCGCTTGTACTTCCATTTCTGTACTTCCATGGCAGTGACTTTGACTTGGATGCCCACTTTATTGTTGTACCTCCTCATAAAGTTTGCCCCGATGTGGCGGGCACAGTAACGATGGTAAACGTATGGTGGTCTCCATAAGGGGTCTGTTGGCATGTAAGACATGAGGCCAGGCCCCCTGTCGGAAATAAGGCACAAATATTTCCTCATTGTAACAAAGCATCTAATGCAATTTAGAAACCATCCCCAATTTTCAGTGTCCTCCTTCTCCACGATTGCGAATGCAATAGGCACACATTCGTTTTCTGCATCTTGAGTCACGGCAATTAGCATCACGCCTTTGTATTTCCCTGTAAGAAATGTACCATCAACGCTCAATACAGGCCGACAATGTTTGAATGCTTCAATAGCGGGCCCGAATGCCCAAAATACGCGGCTAAATATTGCACAACCCGGTATGTTAGACTCTGTGGTATTAATGACATACTCCGTACCAGGATTACTCACTTTCATAGCGGCCAAATACCTCGGTAGTTCTGCATATGACTCATCCCAGTTCCCATAAATATCAGCAATAGCAAGAGTCTTTGCCGCCCATGTTTTTGCGTACGATGGGTTGTAACTTTCCGTTGCAATTTTGATAATTTCCTACAAAACCTTTATTTTAGTACTGGCGTCTTTCTGAAGTATGGTGGTGATATGTGTCACCATATGCCGGGCGGTAAGATTGGCATGGTCTTGACTTACATTTCTTGAAACACACGTATGAGCCCCTGCATAACGAGTAATTTCCCATTCTTCAGTATCGGTGTTCTTTACTGCACGAAGGCGCCACTAGCATGGCTCCTCGTTATTGCATCTGTAGACCAAGACAGTAGGTGACAATCTTTCAGTCTTTACCGCACAATTCCGACGCATGCTATACTTTTGCACCGAGTACTTCACTTCTTCCTTCGAAGAAAACATCTGAACAAATTTACATCAAAAAATAAGAAAAAGCAAATAACTTATAGGTTAGACCATGACAAATATGATATTTATCGAAAGAAACAAACACATCATTTTGTACTGTGACAAATTCAAATTACTACTTGTCCCCAAATGAAATCAGAACCATCTCATCCGATTTGACTACCCGTGGGCATTGGCGGGCTTGGGTCGATGATATTTGTCCATGTGTCCTGTGTTAACATTGATGGTGGCTCAAAAAAATCTGCCGAGTCTTCATCGTCGTCCCCAGCTTGTAACCATGCATCCACATCTTCTTCACTGTTGTAGGATGCGTAATCAACATCTTCGTCGTCCCCATCTTCGAATTCATCATTAATGGCAGTTGCCCCATATTTATCCACCATAACTATTTCAAAAGTTATTGGACGAATACGGATGCTAACGAAACTTTTTCAAGGGAGCGTAACTCTCGGTCCGGGAATTGAAAATCCAAGACGCCTTCAAAAGATGTGTAGCCTGTCATATGGGGTATGCAATGGCGCAAACGGTACCCATTTTCGATCCCCGGAGCACAAGATATCCTGACTTGAAAACTCCTTCGCGACCATCGTTAAAAAATTCGGTTGGTGACGAAGCTTTTTGACTGGAGCACAACTCCCGATCCATGGTTCAAAAATCCGAGTCGCCTTGAAAAGATAACTAGCCTGTCATATGGGGTACGCAATGCCGCAAACGGTACCCATTTTCGATCCCCGGAGCACAAGATATGGTAACCTGAAAACCCCTTCGCGACCATCCTTAAAAATTTCAGTTGGTGACAGCTTTTTTACGGGAGCACAACTCTCGATCCGTGATTCAAAAATCTGAGTCGCCTTGAAAAGATGTCTAGCCTGTCATATGGGGTACGCAATTCCGCAAACGGTACCCATTTTCGATCCCCGGAGCACAAGATATGGTAACCTGAAAACCCCTTCGCGACCATCCTTAAAAATTTCAGTTGGTGACGAAGCTTTTTTACGGGAGCACAACTCCCGATCCGTGATTCAAAAATCCAAGTCGCCTTCAAAAGATGTCTACCCTGTCATATGGGATATGCAATGCCGCAAACGGTACCCATTTTGGATCCACGGAGCACGATATTTGCTTACCTGAATAACCCACCATATTTTGGGTATCTATTTTTTTGTAAGAACAGTTTGATTTTCGAGGGGCTATCCGATTTCCAAGTCCGGATACCGTATAAAACAATCCGTGTCTCCCAATTGTCGATTGTTAGCACAAAAAAAAAGTGTGCATACATGTAGTAAGTGAAGAAAAGGGAAGGTAAAAAGGAAAGACCGAGGCATTTGATCACCCCTTTGCATAAAATTTAACAGTTAACTAAACATGAAAATAGCTGGTATCATGAAGGTGATCACCTGCCTACACCACAACAGTTGGAACCAAACAAAAAAAAAACTCACCATTGGCAAAATAAGCTTGTTGCAAGCCTAAACAACAATTAGTCCAGCTCATTGGGAACTTCTATTGACAAAGTGCTAACATTTTCAGAGTCTTGTATCCTAAAAAAAATGTAACACGAACATAACTCAAAAACCTAATATCTGATTATATAACACTTCTTTAAAGTACCCTTGTATTTCTGATACGGATTTAAGAATTTGACTTCGGTGATATAGAACCTGTCAAGAAAAGCGGAAGGAAAAATGATGAAATCATCCCAAGGAACGTAGTTCAAAACCAACAAGACGTGCTTTAACACCCCAAAAGTAAGTGTATGCCCAAGATGGTAATAGAAAGAATTTGGGATACAATTGAGGATACGAAAAAAATCATCACAAGCCTAGCTGAAGTGCTGCACCATTTCATAAGTTTAGGACATGCATTTATTTCATATAACTAAAATGAGGAATTTTTCATAACAATTTTGTCATCCCATGTCTCATAAAAACTATACAATGACAGAAAAAAGAGCTAGCTATGGTGGTCAACATCATTGAGGTGCTTTTTACTCTTAATTCAAATTCCTAAGAAGGAAAGGTTTCTGGGCTTAGACTATAGTATAGGAAACATATAGTTGGAATGCCAATAATAATGAAGAGAACCCTAAACATATGCAGAAATATTGGGTACGTGTCGGATACGGCGATTCTCATGTGTCGGATACGGTATCACAAATGTTGAATATCGAAACATATGCAAGTACTATTGAACATAAATAATATGCTAGAACAACTCATACCATAAGACAGTAGTCAATGCCTATGTTTGCCCTTAAGCAATCCCTTGTGGCTATCAGTACCACATTGCGGTCGGCGATGTGTGCGCATACCCCTACGCGGCTCTAGTACCTCAACCTGCACCTCAGCAGCCAACTGATCATGTTCCACCACCGGCACCTCAACAGGCAGCTTATCATGTCCCTCCACCGGCACATTAGGAGGCAGCTCATCATGTCCCTCAACCCGCAACAAAGCATGTCCCTGAACCAGCTACACCGACTCTTGTACATGTTCATGGTCCTATGTCACCTCCCCATCACCAAGGGTACGTAGGGTACTCGATTCTCCACGCAGTATCTGCTCTTCAGCTTGCTCGTCAACTTGCATTCCATCGCCTTGCGCCGAGTCTAGCCTCATCCTCTTCGCCACTGGAGCATCAACAAAACTAGTTTCCCCACCACTACCTACCTCCACAATAAGTCCACAATAAAATATTTGGAAAACAGTTTCACTCTGTCATGTGTAACCTGTTTTCAAAAATTTATTTTTCTTACCTACTGGCTCCACGATAAAGTCGGTCCAATCTTCAGTGGTGGTCTGAGACTCTGACAATGACCCTGGCTGCGAGGACGACCCAATACCATCGTGCACGTCCGTGGGGGTGGTGAAAAATGGACTCAGCGCAATGCCAGGTGAGATGTGTAACATGGGCATTGGATGATCCTCTTGTGTGTGGTTATACTACCATATCCTCCCCGTGTCCATGTCCATCATGTTGCTCTCCTTCGGCTGCCTCTACATTCGCACCAACCCCAACCTCCTCGTCAGCATGTACCCCACCATTCCCCTGATCCTCCACCACTTCCTCCTCCTCAACTACAGCCGGCGGACTCCATACACCGTGCCCCGGAGGTTCCTTCCTTAGAAATTTCTCTTGGGCAACAATGCACATCAACCCCTGCCTCCCCACCGCCTGTACTCGCTCTGACAAGTCTGTGCTAATTAGGCTCCTGAATAGATTCATCTGCAAATAATAAAATTTAAGATCAGTTTAATGAATTTATGTTTAACTAATGTAAAAGCAACAAAACATTATCACTCTCACCACTTGTCCAATGATGCACTCATTTGACTAACAAATGGCACGGTTATTCTCTTGTACCAAGTGACGTACTCATCCTCATCGGGGTATGCCCCTATAATGTCGGGCTCACCTTCTGGTACAATGTATTGGAGCCTATTTTCCCACCTCTCTACATGTACTCTATGCTCATCTGCCCAATTATGCGAATGTTTCTTCATTTCCATACCGTTCAAACGGTCTCGAGCACGAGAGGGTTCTGAAGGCAATTGTCGATATCCAAACTATCGCATGACTCTCTCGGGTTGATGCATCTCTATGATATTGAAATTTATAAGGGGAACCTTTGCCCTCCAAATATTCCTCCCAGCAGAGCAGAATGGGGGCAACAACTCAATCAACCCGTCTTTGTAGGGCTGCCAAATAACCTGCACACACAATTATTGGAGATTCAAAGTTTATTGCAAGAAGAATGGATCCAATCTTGGAAGGTAAAACCATAATAAATGCCTACTTGAAACAACAGCCAAAAGTGTTTAAGTCGTGTTATGAGGAAGATAACACGTCCTACTAACCTCATCAGGCTTTTGCATATCCAGCGAGTGCCTATAATGGCCAACAACGTGGGTCGCTAGGTCGGGGGAGTGGAATTTGTCATCCCACCTGCAATCAAACCATACGAACTTAAACAAGTGATAGCATTTGTAAAATGGAAAATACAATAACTCAATATTTCACTTGACATATACATGTAAATTCAACAATGTGAATGTATGAAAAAAATTTACCGTCCAATTAGGGCAGCTCCCTGGCGAGGGGGCCGGTCCCCAACACGTCCAGGGGCAAGATATGGTAGCCTCTCCCAAGCCCACACTTGAAGCAAGACAAACAAGCCTCCTGCGTCTTTACTATTTGACTCGGAAAGATGGCATAGGCCTCTGTACAAGGAACCTAGCCCTGCACTACCTCAACTGTATTGCCCTGCAGCTCTATGGTCCCGAAGAAGTTCCAAATAGCATAAATGCACGCGGGATGATGATTCGTCGGGCACTAACACACCCCCTATTAGCTGCATAATGTATCCTTGTGCCTTCTACTCAATCTGAACTTGCATATCTGTCTCTTCAACTTGTCCATTAAAGTGTCCCCGCAACCATTGCAGTGTTACCTTGTTCCCTCGTCTCCCTGGTGCATGTCGAAGCTCGAGACCCAATAGGTCCTGCACCATTTGCTCCCAATTCAAATCCGTACTCCCTGTCACCGATCTACCATCGACCGGGAGACTAGTTATTATTTCAACATCTTGGAGCGTCACCGTCGCCTTAGCCGAAGTGAAACGGAAAGTGTGAGTCTCTGGCCTCCGACGCTCCACTAGTGCTATCAACAACGCAAGATCTAACTGCATGTACTACATGTTAAGTAGGCCACCAAATCCTGCATGTGTAACCAACTTTACAATAGGATCCGACGGGGGAGGATCCAATGAACGCAACTCCCGTTTGCAACGCCGAATGGTGATCGTATCAGACTCGCGTGGACCCCTCCCCTGAAATTATGAATTCTTATTAAAACTTGTACACGGCAACACAATATTTACTCTAAAAAGGGGAATTGGCACTTACATTGGCTTGCCAAAGCACACGGGAGCGATGGCCTTGCTGTAGCACAAGGACTGTGTCGTCAATGAGCCCCTGGCGTATATCTTGGAGCTCCATCATATATAACCTGCAGTAAACAGCAGCAAATCAACCCCAAATATGCATTTACAAACTGCAAAATATACCAACATCTGAAACGATTATGGAAGAGGAAAGAATTCTCATATAGTGTAACAAATTGCTCCTTGGGAACACATACATCAATTTTCCCTGTAAAGATGAAGTCACTCGTTCCTATCATTCTATAAAAAATGTACCAGAAAAAATAGTTCAAAGCAAAAAAGAATTCACTTCGAAAATAAACATTATTTTACCTTCTATTAGACACCAATGGCTCAAACCACACTACAATTGTGCCTGCATCTAAAGGAACCTAATAGGTTAGAATCCCAACAATGTTGACCAATTTCTCGATTTTCTTGATCCTTTGCCAATTTCTTGGTTATCACTTTGCCAATTTCTTGATTTTCTTGATCCTTTAAATCGTGATTAATTCACACTGTCAATTACATTATAGTGCAATTTCTGCGCCTAATTAGTTCCAGTTCTTTCAAATGCTTGATTTTAGCTAAGATCCCTCCCAAGTCCCACGTACAAGCAAAACAGCAAGAGCAGTATCAAGCATTGCTAAAAGGTTCTTTAGGAATCACCATCATATACATGTGCTGCGTATGAATTAGAATAGGTATACAAAAAAGCCCTAAATTCAGTAATCAAAATGCCGTAATAAAAAAGCCCATTTTATGTTCCAAAAAAAGAAGAAGAAGCCCAATTTGTATATTTACATTTGCCGCAATCGCGGAGTTGCCTGAGTTCGCCCAATCGCCAAAATCGCAGAGCGATGGGAGAATATTGAAATGATGTACACTTCTCTGATCTGCGGGATTCATAATTCGAAACCCTAATGCCGCATATCTAACATGCGGCATTTGCTTAGGTGGACGGGCAGGCCACGTGGGATTCGGGGTTCGCATGCCACGTAGGATGCCGCATTTGTAACATGCGGCATGGCATGTTTTTAAAAATAGTTTCAGAAATAGGTATATTTTGGTGAATTGTTTCAAAATTTGTTATATATCAGCCAAAAATCCATGGAGAAGGAGTACCATTCGGCTCTGATCCACCTCCATGACCATCTCTAATCATTTTTTACAATATAAAAGGGAAGGGAGTAGTATATGTGTGTGTACACAGTTGGGTCCTACAAGTCTCGAGAATCCAGACTCCAGACCCATCTGACGGCAACCATTCAACAATGGAATCTTCTAAACCACCACCTCGTTATTCCGTCCTCCATCGCCTAATCGACATCGACACCGCCGTCTCCCTCCACCTCCATTCCACCGCCCAACCCTTTCTCCCTCGCTCTCTCCTCAAAACCCTCGAAATCTCAGGCGACGGCCGTCTCTTCTTCCCCCTCGTTATCTCCCTCTTGCTCTCTCCCACCACCACCACCACCTCCTTCACCTTCTCCGTCCTCTCCTCCCTCCTCATCGGCGCCGTTCTTGACCTCGTTCTCGTCGGCCTCATCAAGCACCTCGTCCGCCGCCCTCGCCCCGTATACAACAAGGACATGTTCCTGACCTTCTCCGTCGACCACTGGTCCTTCCCCAGTGGCCACTCCTCTAGGGTTTGCTTCGTCGCCACCTTCCTCTCCCTCTCATCGGCTCAATTGAGGTTTCCTTATGTTGAATACGTTGTTTTTGTTGCTTGTTTATGGGCGGCTGCCACATCGATTTCTAGGGTTTTACTTGGCCGGCATTTTCTCTGTGATGTTATTGCTGGTGTTCTTTTGGGTCTTCTAGAAGCAATACTCGTGTTTCGCTTTCTAAACTATTCAATTCTCACCTCTTATTTTTTCAGCTGATAATTTAGTGTGATGTTTTTTGTGGGATACATTGATATGTTCTTGTTGCACTTGTTATGTTTTCTTGGGAAAATTCCTAACACAGCTATTGTTTTACGGGAGTTAGATTATCCATGGATTTTTTTTGCAAAAACTGTTGACATAGATGATGCACCAGGGAATGGAGTGGCAAGTCGGCGAGTCTGTTCGGATGAACAATTAGTTGTGATTCAAGGAAGAACCTTTATGTTACGTGGAACTTTGTGGTGGTATTGCTGGTTAATAAAATTTTGTTATCTGATTCTGATATCAACTGATTGGCTGGTCATTTAGTATTTATCAACTGATTCATTGAAATGTTACAATATTGAGTTGGATTCATAGATTTGAAATGAGATTTCTGTGTGGTTACACTAGGATGAGTGAAAGGGACGATCTCATGTTGGAAACCTGGCACAAGTATGGTGACCAAAATTAGGGGTGTGCACGGGTCGATTCGGGTCGGGTTTGGTACCCACCCGACCCGACCACGTCGGGTTGCGAAAAACAGCACCCGAAACCGAACCGAATCACCCTAGAAACCGGTCGAAACGGGTTACGTCGGGTTGCAGCTCGGGTTGGTCGGTTTCACGAACAAAAAAATTCCAGATCTCAAACTTTACCCAAACAAAAATTCCAGATCTCAGAGTCAGAATCAGAGAGAGAGATCGAGAGAAATCACATATAATCCATCAATAATCACACTATAACTTCTAGTATTCCACAGTTTCCACTCATGAATGATGAATCATCACAAACTCACAAAGGAACAAATCATATACTGATATACATCACAGTTCACACGCATGAGAAAGAGAAAGAAGACATGGCATTTCTTATCTTCGTTTCTATTTAGTCTCCGTTGTCGGCATATGGCTATGTTGTAGACTCGTAGTCTCAGACTCTAACGGCTGTCGTCGCCACCTCGCTGTACCGTTGCCGCCTTGTTGTGTCGCCGCCTCTGTCGGCGTGATTGAGGCCGTCGCTGTCGCTAATGGAGGCTGGAGAAGTGGAGAGAGAGAAAGAGATCTGAGAGAGAGAGAGGGAGAGAGAGAGAGGTGCAAGATTTGAGACCAGATCTGATATTTTTGAGAAAAGAGATGGGGTAGCGTACGCTGTAAGCTGCTTTAGTGTGTGTATCTATATAATCGGGTCGGGTTACTCGAAAATTAAAACTCTAAACCCGAAACCCGACCCGAATGAATCGGGTTACTAATATTTTAACCCGAACCGAATAATCTGACTGAACCGCCCGTTTGCCTTCGGGTCGGGTCGGGTCGGGTTGGTCGGGTTCTGCGGTTTTTTGCTCAGCCCTAACCAAAATCTTCCCTGCTCTGGTTGCCTGTCATTTCACATTGTTTAGGTGTTGCTATCTTAGTTTGGCTGAGGATGCATTTTTTACTAGAACCGAGGTCTATGAAGAACGGATAGCAATGCACATCGGATATGGCAAATAAGTATCCTATGTTTAGATATACAATTTCAGATGCATATGGCCTTGTGGGATACTTAGGGGATACATCAGCCAAGTAAAAATCACAAGGGCAAATGTAAATTACATACACATAAATATGCTGAATAGATACACTCTTGAGATTTAAGTCGATGGATTCACAAATAGAGATGTAACCTTGGTACCTGATTCATCCCAGCTCTTTGCAGTTACACACAGGCACACAGAGATTGTCACTTTATATTGACTTTATGAAGTGTATTTTTCTAACTTTTAGTGAATTTTACACATGCGCTCTTTGCAGTTACCCCTCTCGGTTATTTTCTCTCTCTCTCTCTCTCTCTCTCTCTCTCTCTCTCTCTCTCTCTCTCGCGGACACTTTTACAGAATTGCACCTGAAAACACACAGGCACACAGATATTGTCACTTTATATTGACTTTATGAAGTGTATTTTTCTAACTTTTAGTGGATTTTACACATGCTTGATACATTATATTTTGGAAAAATTAGTAAAAAATACACACATTTCCCCTTTTCAAACAAAAAGACGCAGGTCTTTTCTTGTGTCATAAGGACACGCTTTTTTCCCCTTTTCAAACAAAAATCTAAACCACAGCCGTTGCTCACCTGATTACACTCCCAGTCGCATCACAATCGCTACTCACCTGTTCAATTCTATTCCAAGCTTCTAAAACCAAACACCAGTTCGATCAAATTTCCATCCATTGCTCTCTGCAAATGCCCATCCCACAGTGTCCAATCAATTTCGAATTTCCTCAATCAAATTACGCTAATAACTCGTTCCCGAGTCACCGCCACGACTCACTATGATGTCACCGTCAATTTTATCGCCAACTCAGAGGTATGCGGCCGGAGCTTTGTTCGGGATGGCTCTACACCAGGCCCAGATCCACCAAACCCACCCATTGGGCTCCACCGCTGAGGATGAGGATCCAACTGCCCATCGGATGAGCAGCGACAGTAACAACGATTTAATTGCTGATGACCTGCTTTGGGTACACGATTCATTCGGACTCCTCTGCTCTATATTCAAGTTAAATTAGAATTTTTAAAATTAGTGACATTTCACTAATTATTTTTGTCGTCGGAAGTGGTCGGCCGGAAAAGGAAAAAAAATCCTGAATCGGTTTGGGTGTCGATAGTAGTTGGGTATTCTAGAAATGATTATTCGAAAGGTGGTGCATAAATATGTTTGGTCTGTACAACCAAGAGTTTTTTCATTTACGGTTGACCTCAAATCATGTTTTGAATTGGTTGAATTTCTGGTTGGTAGAGGACTTCATGCCCAGATTGTTAAGTTTAATGAAGAACTAGTCCTGGTTGTGTACAATGCTTTTCTTAATTTTAATTCATGTGTGTGTTATGTGGATGTAGTCCGGGTGTTTGACGAAATGCTTGAACGAAATATTGTTTCTTTAAATTCGTTGATTTATGGGTTTGCACAAAGAGATCAACTGTGTTCTTGAGCTTGTTAGAGGGAAGACTTTAGCCTTTGTTGGGGATTCATTGGGGAGAAACCAAATGCACGAATTGACATTCCTAAAGGATAAAATTCAGCAGCATAGATTCCTTGGAGAGGTCACCACTATTTTTTTTTAAATTAGTGACGCTTCACTAATTTTTTTGGTCGCCGGAAGTGCCCGGCAAGAGGTGAGGCGGTGGTTGGCTAGAGGTGGGGTGGTGATTTTTTTTGAATTTTATGTTCGAAATTTGAATTTTTAAAAATTAGTGACTTCACTAATTTTTTTGGTTGCCGGAAGTGCTTAGCCAGAGGTAGGGTGGTGGTCGGCCGGATGTGGGGTGTTGATTTTTTTGAATTTTATGTTTGAAATTTGAATTTTTAAAAATTAGTGACACGTCACTAATTTTTTTGGTCTCCGGAAGTGCTCGGCCAGAGGTGGGGTGGTGGTCGGTTGTAGGTGGGGTGGTGATTTTTTTGACTTTTATGTTCGAAATTTGAATTTTTAAAAATTAGTGACACTTCACTAATTTTTTTGGTCGCCAGAAGTGCTCGGTTAGAGGTGGAGTGGTGGTTTTGGAGGTGGGTGGTGATTTTTTTGAATTTTATGTTCGAAATTTAAATTTTTAAAAATTAGTGACACTTTACTATTTTTTTTTTCTTGTCGCCGGAAGTGCTCGGCCAGAGGTCTGGTGGTGGTCGGTCGGAGGTGGGGTGTTGATTTTTTTGAATTTTTTGTTCATAATTTGAATTTTTAAAAATTAGTGACACTTCACTAATTTTTTTTTGTCTTTATGTTCGATTGCAAAAGTTCCTTGTCCTTCTTTTTAAAAATGGCAAATGTTTTTTTGTTTTTATGTTCGATTGCACAAGTTCTTTGTCATTCCCTTTAGAAATGCCAAATATTTTGGATTTTTGGCTAAGTGGCCCTTATATTTTACCAATACTAAATCAAGGATGTATATATATATAATGTGGTCCGGAAAATAAAAAATGGGGTGAGCCTTACGGAGGAGATTCGTGAGGGAGTTCTTAAGAGATCATGATTGTATATGAATATATATACTGGGGAGACAAAAAACACAAATAAAGACACTCTTATCTTAGCCCTTGCAACTAACGGCTGAGATTAATTCTCTCGTTCCCCCAACGCATCCCACTTTTCCCCTTCCCTCCTACAACATCTCCATCTCCATCTCCGGCGATCTGCTCCATCTGTGGCGACCCCCTTCACCGACGACCCATTTGCTCTCTCTCTCTCTCTCTCTCTCTCTCTCTCTCTCTCTCTCTCTCTCTCTCTCTCTCTCTCTCTCTCTCTCTCTCTCTCTCCTGTGAGAACTCGAGTGGGGAGAGTTTAGTGTAACTCAACACCACATCAAAAGATGCAATTCGAGGAAACAGAGAGAGATACTCGTGGCAGTGAAATACAACCAAGTATTTACAAAATATCATCTGCAAATTGCTTGAAGATATAAGTTAGGCACTCTGACCTAAACATGGTGGTCACATGTGGTTTCTATTATTTTTTTTTGGTCACCGATGGGTTTTTAATTTATTCGGTTTTTGATTTCACAGAAGGGTTTCCTCAGTGGTTGAAAGTAATCGATTTATGGAAGAATTTCATGGAGCAATGTTATTTGGATACCACAATTAGATACCCATGAAGCAGCCCCCTGTTGTTGCAGAGAGCAGAACGAAGGCGGTGATTTGCATTGCCAAGTAAATCCACACTCTGAGAAAACGCTCCTGCCTCCCTCTCTCTCTCTCTCTCTAGAAAAAGCCTCTCTCTAGAAACTAAACAGTCGGCTAGGTTTGTTTGGGGAAACCTAGAAAACGCTCCTGCCTCCCTCTCTCCCTTGCACGAATCCAAGATCCAGACACAGCCTTCGGCATTTGTATTCAAATTTTGCAATCAACATGCAAGCCTCAGGTTTTCTTTTAGGAACATAACTCACGAAAATGAGGCTAATGATCAAGAGCATGGAAATAGCTCATTTTACAATAAGTTAATTGGAACATTATTAGTAAACACTGGGATTGTTCCCTCTCTTTAATGAATATTAGGACCTAACAATACATAACATTACAGTGAAGACCTAATCTATCTCTGGTGCAAAAAGGGGATGACAAGAGAAATTACTCTTAGTAACACAATGCATCCAGGCTGCATGCTTTCGGATGAATAAATAGCTGAAGTGATCCATCGCTTAAACTTTAAAATCCAAATGGCGACTTTCTTCTGCTTCCACCTTCTCCATATTGTTCATTCCATTTCCTCAGCTCATTCTGGCTAGTGGCATCATACGCAACTGAAGCCCCCACCTATTGCAACCAGAGTCATATATTAATTTGGCATTTCTGTGGAAGTATACTCCTCAATGGATTCTTTCCAAATAACTCTGATTGAATAAGAAAATGATTGATTATAAAACATTTCCCAGTAACAAAAATAGGAGTATTTTAAAATGAACTAATTGCCAAGAATCGCATCTGCAAGTAAAATTAACGGTTGGTTTACAGTTATTCTTCAAAATCAATATCAAGGCTGGTGTGCTGATTTCTATAAGCTATATCATTTAGACACCCCCGAAGAGTGAGTATCAGTGGCCTCGAGTGGTTGTGATGTATAATTTGCATAACTAACCGTTTGGTGCAATCAAATATAACCACTTGGACCCTTGTAAATATCTGACAAGCGTTACATATTTGACACACTTGATAGAGCTTACCTTAGCCTTTGACTGAATGAAGTCATCCAAATTGAGTGGTCTTAATACAGGCACCACATCATTACTGTCCCCCTGCATAAAAAGTAAGCACTTTCTAGAGGCAACACGAAGAAAGCCAATGTAAAATAGAGAAATGGATTTTAAAGAAGTGCTAGAATCTTAGACAAGATAAATTGAAGTCGTGATTGGACAGAATGAAAAAGAAAAAAAAATCCTTCCAACATGCATAATCTTTTAGGGCAGGCAATGTTTTTCAATAAGTCGAGGGCATGAAATTTGGCTATGCCTATGTGCACAACATGACATGGGTACACGGAGACACGATTTTTGCAAAAACTAGGACACGGACACATTCGGGGGACGTTAAGTACATACAAAAATAAATATTTTCACACACACACACACACACACAATCTGTATATTATATAAAGATATTATTTTCCCCAAAATAAACAAAAAAAAATCCAAGGAAAATACGTGTCAGATACGTGTTGAAGCGTGTCCAAAACATGTCCGACTCAGAAAAAAACAATTAAAACTTGGAGATATTCACATGTTGGTAACGTGTCCAACACGTCTGCCATACAGATACAGAGGCCCGTAGACAGTCCCATGCTCTAAGCCTATGGGCCTATGGCCTCTTTCAAATAGTGAAAGGAAATTGGAGAGAGGAAAGTTAAAATCACAACAGACAGATCCCCATTTTTGTTCGGTTGAGTGGTAGGAAGGAGAGGAAGAAGAAATCTAACATGCATAGTTTAATTTAACCAGGTACATGGGAAGAAACAATCAAATCAACCATTACTTAGACATTAATAGAAGGGTGGGAAGAGCAAACTGCGAAGGAACGGGGAAAGGGTTTGTACAAACAGTAAATTCGTTTGATTATTCAATAAATTCAACCTTCCATCCAAACAAGGAAACTTTCCCCACTTTTCCCACCAACAATCCTTTGGTTCTTTGTATCAGCAGATTTACAGAAAGGTTACGTATTTACTAGTGTTTTGACTTCGTAGAGGATATGTACCCTAACTAGGTATAAAGACCTCTGTGGGAAGCCTCTCTCGTAAAGTACTTGTGTCCTTGGATTGTGGCCTCTCAGGTAGGCTGAAGATAATTTTATCCAAGATGGACAACCTGATGCAACCATTCCAGAACAAAGCAGTTGAACTCATCAAGATGGACACCTTGGCAAGCTTCCGAAAGACTATCCATCCAATTGATATGGAACTAAAAGTCAGAGAGAGGAGGGAATATAGCACAAGTTGGACATTGGTTTGGACATGGGTCAATGTAACATATGCATCCCATCACATTCTGATTCAACGGAATTCTACTAGAAGAAAAAGTGAGCCAAAAGCTTTTGGCAATTCCTTCTTAAAAAAGAATGAGAACAATCTACGTCAGACAATTGGTTTGGCGGTTACCTTTTTTTCTTCCTCTAAAAGTTCTTGTACGGGTCTATATGCTGCAGCAATACAGAGGTTCTGCGAAATACAAAAGTATGAGAAGTGCAGATGTAAATCCGGTCATAACTAAACATTGAGATATTACCTTCAGATCGCTCCCTGAATATCCTTCAGTTGCATCCGCAAGTTTTTCAAACTGAAATTCAGGTTCTATGTTCTCTTGCGCAAGAAATATTCTCAGTATCTTAACACGATTTTCAGCATCTGGTAGGTCTACATATATCCTGAAAACCAACGAATGTCCACAGTAAATACTTATGCTGTAGGGCAGTGGCAACTCCAGGAATTGTCTTATGGGCCAATAACAATTATCCCCACAAGTTTTAATTACATTTAACCCGTCTTTGTGTGAATAGGTTATCCACATAAATTATTGATTCCAAGTCGATCGAATTTTTTTCATTTCTGCAAGAACAAAACTATAAATCGACACTCAAATAGTAAATGGAAAGATTAGATGATCACAAATGAAAAATCAAAAGATCCCCTGATATCTTCCCCTCTCCTACTTTTATACATCTCGATGGGGTCACATGAACAATTTCTCCAAATCTAGTAAATACGACATGTATAGTCGCGTATCATTCAACAATTGCTGAGCAGAACTCAACGAGCAAATGTTACTGTAGTTCCCAAAGGCTTCACGAAAATGTGGACAAGGCACATGGATGAGAGAGAAAAATATTGTCAAAAAGAAAATTACCTTCTAGGTAAACGACGAATAAC
This sequence comes from Vaccinium myrtillus, assembly GCA_016920895.1. Classification (NCBI taxonomy): domain Eukaryota; kingdom Viridiplantae; phylum Streptophyta; class Magnoliopsida; order Ericales; family Ericaceae; genus Vaccinium; species Vaccinium myrtillus. The sequence continues at coordinate 15,755,575 of CM029279.1, forward strand.
GGCATCATCAAGGTCAAATGGCCGATTTGTGGCACCAAGGATGAGGATTCTCTGGCTGTCTTTTGTTCTCAATCCATCCCAAGCTGCCATAAACTCATTGCGCATTCTTCTAGTTGCTTCGTGCTCAAAAGCACCTCCACGAGCACCGAGCAAACTGTCAACCTATGCAAATAGGAGCCAAAGTCTAAAAATTGAAAAATCTCTTTATGTGCACCAAATGATATGCAATGCCATAGAAAGCATTCAGCCTGGGCCGTGGCTAGAGCTAGAGCTATTCAACTCAAGTACCAGACTCCTGTAACTAAAGCTCAAATAGTTCCACCTGGCAACAATGATTGCACGGATGGCAAGTCGGCCAAAAAGGTCAAAACATAGTTGCAGTGGTTGCAATACAAAAGAGAGGCATGAAGGAACTAGACACATTTATCCATATGAAGGGACGAAAGGAAGACAACACATTTGAATTCTATGAGCCCAGCCATCTAATTTTCTCTTCCATTCCAACTTATTCAACCTAATAGCGTCATTTCAAGAGAAGAAATAGCAAAAGAGGGAACCTTTTGGCATCATCCTTAATTGTATCAGAAAGCTAAAAGCCTAGCCTAAAACCAACTCCAACACGGAAACGTCTAAAAGTTCAGAGATCTGAATATTGTATGCACAGATATGTAGAGGCCATTATGTGGTAGATAATGACATAAAGATCTCACCTCATCAACAAAAATAATCACAGGAGCCAGCTTGCCAGCAAAAGAGAAGAGGGCCTTTGTAAGCTTTTCAGCATCGCCAAACCACTACAGCAGAAAAGTGGGACAAAAGGTATATTAGCCACCAGCACCTTACAATGAATATGAACGGCAGTTGTCTATGGTTGTTTTAACGAAGTCAGAATAATCACATAATAAATACAATAGGAAACAAAACACGAAATTAGTGGTGAAATCAAGTGTCATCAAAACCCTTTTCCTCGGTAAATATGATTCTCCTATGAGATAGTATCCCTTTCTCCTAGCAGCAATAAATGGTGCTATAGCACTGGCCGCCGATTTAGAGACTAGGAAGTCTCTGCTTCTCTGACAGTAGAGTTAGCAATCAGATAAACTCGAACACCCAACAGGGAATCATAGTATGGGGAATTGCGATCATGTAATACTAGGTAAAACTTGTTTGATCATACACTTTATGTTGTGCCCGTGATACATGACAAGATAACCTAATTACAGCTTCCTACCAGAATAAGCAAATAGTCCTCCACAAACAGTGACTCCAGAACAGATATGAGCCTCTTTGCAAGGTACAGTATAATTCTGTAGATGTTGAAGGGAATGAGACAATATTATAACTAATTTTTAACCAATAGTGAACCAATGAAATATTGCTCACTGTTTCGGCATTGTAACTAATTTCCAAGAAATAGAGAACCAAAGAAATATTACAAATAAGCACGTTCTTCGGACAACCTCATCACCTTATAGTCATCATACTTATGACATCATAATTCAAACCAAGAAAGACGCGTCCTCTTCACTACCTAAACCCAAGTCAATCTTGCAATACCTCTTATACTTGTAGTGCCTTCGAGTTTAATTAAAAGCACATCTTGTCCGGGACTCTATTCTTACATATCTAATGGCAACGTCCATCAATCTCAAAGGTTGAAAATATATTGCCAATCCAACCTAGTTAGCCATGTAAATCTCTAGTAGAACTTTCTTTCAACCATCCTATTGCAAGTCTTTGAGTTGCATCTTTCTCAATCTTCCCTCATTGTTGACTGTTCATACTTCGAAACAGCATTAACAAAATGGTCACCTTCATATCACTACTCCATCCAATTTCACTATCTTCATTATTGGTTCTAGTTTTGCTAGAATACAGTTTAAAGCATCTCTAACACAGAAGTTACTGCTATTCTGGTCTCATCTATAAGACAGCGTCATCAACAAACAATCTACAAGGAGGGAACCTACTGTAAAGAATATTAAGACCGTCAAGAACTCTTTCTGCATACAAGAGCATTGAACTACTCTTACAAGGACCTCATACAAATCTTATGTGAGCTGATTATGGATTATCAACTTAACTCAGCTTGTTTCATACACTTATTTTTGTAAGATAAAAGTTGTATTAGAATCTGCAAAGAGGCACCAACAAGAAAGGAAAGAAGACAACACTAAACTACCCACAACTGCAACAACTAAAAAGCACGAACCCCAACAGTGGACACGCACACGACACAACACGGAAAACGGATACTTATAAAAAAGTTAGGACACAAAATGTTGGGATACTACTGATTATAGAATATATACAGATACATGTAAGGTATGATTCATAAGAAACAGAAGAAAAAACAACAAAATGATACTATATGCAAAAAAAAAAATTGAACATTACAAATACATTGGAAAAACAATCACCAAATATATAAAAACAAGAGTCCCCAAACTTTTTCAAATTGCATTTTAACCTCCCATGTCCCCAACAAAATCTAGCTGTCCCCAGCGTATCCGACTGCAAAAATACAACAAAAAAATCAGACACGTAAATGGGAGTGTCCAAAAACAGGACCGAACTGGAAGGCTTGTAGATGTGCATGTGCTTAGACATATCCCTAGCTTCAATTAACCTGCTGTACAACTAATCAAACTTCGCAGCCACCTATTCTATCCATCTGACAATGACTTTCAAAACACAAGAAACAAGTATAACATGGGGTTGCAAAACTGCATTGCCATTGGTTAAACAGACAATTACAAAAAAAAATAACCCATATGAAGTACATCAATATACAATGTTCCCATTTGAAGTACATCATTATACAATGTTCAAGTACCTTTGATGTAAGAGTAGAACCAGTTATGCTGATAAAATTTGCACCTGCTTCTGTTGCAAGTGCCTTGGCCATGAGGGTTTTCCCAGTTCCAGGAGGCCCAAATAGTAATATGCCCTTGCAAGGCTGGCAAAAGATCACAGAAATTAGTGCAGTGCACAGGATAGCGCCCGCATCCGTATGATATCAATTCAGGTGCATACAAAAAGACCCATACCCGCAGTAAATTTCCACGTGAGAAGAGCTCTGGTCTCCGCATTGGGAGAATGACAAGTTCATTTAGTGCCTTCTTCACTTCTTCAAGAGCACCAATATCATCAAACTTGACACCAATTTCACCCGGAGGAACCACTGCTGAAACAAAGTTGTTCTCATATTCATCCTTCGCAAGATTCTGCCAAAAGCACGTACAAATTGGCGGTCATGGATGTACTTAATCTCCTCATACCATTATCGGGTTCTAAAACGCGTACAAACACACCTTCAAATTTTGGGATGGCTTCTTGGTTAATGTTTCTTGCTCCTTCAACCTTGAAATTGCAATTTCGAGGCTTCACAAGAGAGAGAACAGCAATTAAGTTGAAGGTGAAATAGAAAATTTGACTCTGAGATAACAAACAATACTTACCTTTCACGAGGAACACACAATCTTTCCGCTTTTACTGAAGGAACGTGAGATAATGATAAGTAATGATTTTTAGCCCAGCCAACAACTCTCTCAGCTTCTATAAACAAAAATGTAATTGTAAATTAGGGAAGAAAACAGTGATAAACAACAATACAGGTACTCTCACAAACGAGGAACACAAGTGAAGTTTAACTTCTACAACCAGGTTTAGTTCTAGCGTTCCAGAAAGTATCAAACATAGAACAAAAAATCTAATTCTCTGAACTAGCTAAACTTCAAATAGAAAATCACAGGCAAATAGCACATACAATCCAATACTAAAATTACCGCCATCAAACAAAACCAAAAAAAAATGAATGGTAAAATTAAGGATGCATTTAAGAGGACATTGCAGAAGCTACCGCTTGCAAGTTGTTATCTACCATCTCAAAATTTCTCTCTTTTTGAGACGGTATAGGATACTGCCTTTCTTACATGAAAGAAAGTGAATCCTACCTCTGCTATCGTGTCTTAATTGCATCTTAACGATGGACAATTTCCAGCTAATAACACACCATGCTTTTCAATTTCATCGACAATGATCTGTCATGAAGAAATGCTACTCGCCTTGGAGAATTAATGCTGAACAAATATTGATAGGGATTTATCACCTTCGGGCATCTTAATCTTAAAGGTATAGCCGTATAGGTGGCTAGCGCAGCAGTTAACAAAGAATGTATCAAGTACAGATCAAGCTTGAGCAGCACATTAAGTTTCTGAGCATGCCCAAGCAGTTTACATGAAAACTAACTTAAGGTGACAGGAGCTTGATGAGTGGTTGACCTTAAAACAAGCCAAGCCTGAGCAATTCCGTATCAAAACCCAGGTCAGATCAGGGCATTCACAGCCTACATATGGAACTTAAGAATTACGTTGATACTTCAACAGAAAAATCTATATCAGCTTACAATACTCTCACCAGTTTAGACATCTAGACTCTGAGATATATCTACTGTATTTAACAAAACGAAGCCTACATAAAATCAAACTTCAACGTCAGAATGATAATTTAAAAGAGATCAATAACAGTATTTAAGTTTTAAACAGCTAAATTGAATATATCGATCACAATACTGGTATACGTAAAGAACAGGGGAGCCCAGTAAAGAATGACATCATTCCCCTCCAGCACTACCATATTGCTGAAGTTTATGCTAAGAATATCACCTTATAAAGATTAAAGGATAATTCCGGAGTTTCCCAAATTTAAAGACCAGTTAATTTAGGAATTTTTTATCTCACTAGAAACAAATAATTAGTGGGAGAAATGGATTTCTTGATTTCTTTGACAATATATCTTTCTCGTTAGGAATGTTACTAGGGTGAGGACTTATTCGAGTATTGTAGGCACGAAAAAGGAAAAATGTATTTGATTGCAACCGTTCCCCAAAAAGGGAGAGGCGAGGAATGTGGTTCTTTTTCTTGTCTCTGTGTCGACCACCCTTGTTAGGAATGATACTGGGGTGCCTATGTACAGAGTGCAAAATATTGGCTTCGGGAGTTTGAAGTTGCATATATGGTTCCTTTTGAGTTTCATAGATATAAAGTTTCCACATTTTTTCTCCTTGGAGGGAGTTCTAGTCTTGAGATTTTACAATGCCCAAAAGTCTCACGAGCATTGATACTTCATACTTGTCACTACGTGCCCCTTAGCAACTTCCACCTTAGCAACTTCCATCTAAAAGAATGTAGTTTATATTCTTACAAAAGCACACACGCATCAATATAAGTACACCATCTCATGGTTCTCCCCAATTATACAACATAATGAAGCTACTTCCGGAATTAACCTTCCACTCAAAAAATTTAGTGTTAACCTTCAAAATCCCACCGCATGTTTAGCCTATTGGCCCAATTGTATCCGTCTAGTAGCTATTCAAAACAAAATCTTGGCCACAAAATTGTTTTTCCAAGAAAAACATTCAGCTAAATTTTTCTCACTTTATTGAGCAAATTAATGACACTTAAAAATCATTTGTTAGTCAAAAGAGTAATCTAACAGAGGGTAGCATTAAATGCTTACTCTTCTTTGTCAGTATTACACCGTCAGTATTTACATGCAACAGGTCCATGCAATATAGCTCATGCTCCTCAAGGACCTGCACAAACCAGTTATGCGTGACACTAAACCCTGAATCAAAAAGACTTGGTGCACATGAATTTCATCCATTCAAATCAAATTGACCGAATAAAGTTGCACCAAGAAGAACTCATCACCACAAAAGCCATCTTGATACCTTATTAAGTTCATTTAAATTGCTCCGCGATATCACAATTCTCCTGTCTTCTTCTACCTGCTTATTGAATATCCTGACCTGGTCATCCTCCTGCAAATAGCAAGGTGAGTGCAAAAATGTCAATCATAGAATAAAATCCAAATTTGAGACAACCAGCTAAGTTGTATAGTTGTTCCAAAGTGATTAGATTTTTCAATAATGGACCTTAACAATCGCAGCCACTAAATGAAAAAGGGACAAAGGACGCAAACTCAGTCGAAGACAACAAGACACCCGGGCAAAAGAACATATTCTGCGTGTATATTGTTCAATTTACTATAATCCTTTCCCTGATAAAGAACGATTTCTCAGTCCCATCGAGACTATTAGGAATGCAATCTCACATTGGTTGGGTCACGTTTTAAAACCCACACCCCAAGATGACAGAGCCAAATAAAAAGGTTGCACGATGATAGAACCAAAAAGAGGCTATACGTGATAGGCCTCAAACCGGTTGCATTCCCAGATAAAAATAGTATCAAAAAGAACTATTAAGCTCCCCATTAGTTACTTATCTACCAAAAATAACACTATTAAGCTCTCCATTACAGGCAAAACAAACAAGGAAGAAAAAAGAACTAATTCTCAATCGTATGTTATGAAAACAGATTTCAGGAGACATCTTGGTTGTACCACCCTTACCCATAAATTCATGAATAGTTTTAAGGCACTGTGTTATTTGGTAAAGAAGAAAATAATTCAGTTTGCCATGCTGTTTCACTGAGAGTAAAGGAGAGATAATATATCTCGCACGAGAGGTTCAGGAGCCTCAAGAGTAGTGGGAAGCAGATTGACTCCACCTGTATGTCTTGGTTTTTGCATTCATTGCGCCCAAAAGTTTGAAATTGCGTTAGATCGCTGAACTCACCATTTAGGATGGAAGTGAACAGTGTCTCGCATCCTGCGCTCTAAATCCTAAGTCGCTAGGTATCAAGGATTTGTGTCCACAATGAGTTGGTCTTGCCAACCTACTTGAGCCTTTTCACAGTCTTCTAGTGGTTTGCAACCAACAACATTAAATCAAAGCTAACGTAAAATATGTATATATCAGAAACATATGATAAAGAGTCAATAGCTACCTTAGGGGGAAATATAGACATAACGTTAGTGAATAGCTTGTATATTTCATTATCTGCAGATCTCTTTGTCGACCTTAGTCCCTCCGTAAGTTGCTTCAAAGGTAGAGGCTGAAATACAAAACGCAAGCGCAGAGTTTACCATGAAACAATCCACAAATTCAACTATCACACAGCATCTAGAAACTGGTAAGAGATTAAGCCTGACATCTAACACAATAATTTATTACTCCTTGAAGGGAAATATCACAGCAAGACACCATTTGACTTTCCAGTTCCAAAGATATAGATAGATGAGCCTACTGAAGGTCGTACAGAGGACTACTAAAAGTAAAAGACAACTCAGTGGCATCAATAGGGAAATTTATAGCAGAAGAAAACACATAATTTAAATAGAAATACTAATATTAACAGAACACACTCAAATCAACTCGCTCAGATTGATGCTCGCCAAAGAAGACAACTACTCGATAAATATATGATAAATCACAAAAGAAATCAAAGAAGAATTATAATGAACATTGGTTGGCCAACTGGCCGAGAGGAGAATTGTCTATCACATCGTCCTTCCAACGGTAATGTTGCTAACTTCATTCTTGTAAATCACATAACTTTATACTTCTCTAAACTCCGACAGAGTAAGTATGAAACATTGAGATCAAACTCACTAAACATAAAACTAGGGGTGGTGACAGGAAATCATGTAAATTCACCAATCCAGACACAAATCCACCATTCTTCAAGTGCCATAGGCCTGAGCAGCCAGCATACAATGTGAAGCTGACCTTATGCCGGTCAACTCATTCTTTAACATAGTATCTACATAATCCTTCTTTTCCTTCACCGTTACACAACAATAAGGAAACCATCATATTCAGGAATGTCAGATTATCCATCCTCACTTTCAGCCAGCACATGTATGAAGAGGTTACCATTTCTCCTGGGATTACTAAAAAATGTCTTTAAACCATTTTTATTGACCCCAACATTACCCCTTTCCACATTGACTCCTGGTGATGAGTCAGTGTCTCTTGGTTTCCTCTAATCTTAATGAAGATATGTGGCAGTGAGAACACGATGGCTGCAAAGCTACAAAACCAGAAGCACGTGCTTTCGTCAAACAACTTTGCCTTAATCTGTCCCTTTTCACTTAATGACTCAACCAGATGTATAATATATCCCTAATGCCAAACATTTCAAAGTTCGTTCGATATACAACATTCTATCTAATCAAATATAACTGTTGAAATTCCTACTAAAAACAGCAATTCTACTACTACTGATTCAGTCGATTCGGTCCCGGCTTCATTGATTTGGTTCACTAGCTTAAGTAAACAACTCCATGTATATGTGAAATTTGATTTTCATTTCATACTTCCACACCTGTTTTCCTTGAATGGTATAAATCCTGCTCCTTGGTTCTTCATTCGGCTATTCAGGTATCCTCTATAACACACACACTCTCCTTATCGTCAGCTAGGGAACAGGAGCACATGCCAAGTTTCAGGGCAACAATCTATTCAATGCATCAATAGAAACAAATGACAGAGAAAAGAAAACTTTCTAGGGACATGAAAAACGGCTATATATTGGTTACGCTGGCAGGAAACCACAGTTTCCACAACATAAAGACTTTGAAAAACTCTGTTTTACAAAAGAAGTGTGAAATATCATTCAACCTATTCTATTTTAAGCTTAGAGAAGTAGAAGTCCTCGGAGTTCAACAGGCAACATAGCAACGCTTGAATCAACAACTACTCCAAAACCTTCTTGCTAAACTTGAATCCTTCCCCAGCCTTGAACCTAGCAGACTCCCACCACTACCAAAAACACTTCCTAAACAAACAACTATAATTCATCCAAAACCTAAATGAAGTGCTCCTTCTGAAAGGCCAATTTCCTAAAAAATCTGAACAATGGTCATCAAGTTCCCCGGGAAGAGTCTCCAACCTCACCTCTTCTGCCAACATTTCTTCGCAGCCCAATGTAAAAAGAAACACATCGAACCTGTTACATAAAAAATTACGCTGAACATTTGACCGATTTAAGGTAGCATTCAAGAATGGATGACAAATAAATAACAATTCCTAACAAAAGCATCACAATCCCATATACTCCCAGTAACTTTCTCCCATTCAATTTCTCTGAAACCACCCTAATGACAATAAATCACCTCCGATGCACCAATTAGCATAGCCTAGTCCAAACGAAGTTCATGTAGGGGTAGAGTGGTCAATTCGAAGTTGAAGCATGCTCCACAGATGCCCAATGAAGAAGATGAACTAATCCTTAGCTCTGAGCATAGTGCAGTAAACCTCACGTCCGTCCTTGCTAATGACCTCTTAACTAAATTTCACTGGCAAACAAAGTATGAACCTCTCTCTCTTTTATCACCTATTCTTAATCCCTCTCCTAATAAGTTGCCAATGTTGCTTGGATAAGATATCGTCAAAGGAGTAGATAAATTGTCATCGGACGTATCAAACATTTCAGAATTTAAATATAAAAAAAAGCCACGTATGATATCACAGATGTGTAAAGCAAACAAGATAGACGCAATCACACCATCAATTTAACAAAATATCAGGAACTTTAACAAATTTAGTAAACAAATCCAGTCAGGATAAATATTACCAACTTCGCAAGGCGTCCCAGATTTGGTAGTATCATCGTCTGTTGACAACATCGAAAAGAAAGTCACTAACCAACTTTAGGAATTCAAAAAAGAAGGCTGGAAAAAACTCCACAACTCATTCACTCACTCACACACAAAAGATCGTGAATTGGAATCTTACAAATTTTTCCTTCTCTTTTGCCCCTGTTTCAACCTTGTTTTGCCCACAAATCAAAACAACAGGTCCAGATAACTGGTCAAGCATTTCGTGCACCTTACGGACAAACTCTTTACGATTAGACTTCGAAACAGCCCTTGACAACCAAAGAGAAGAGTCTGGAAAATAGACAATAATAGGTTGTCTAGATTGCAGGACCTGCAGACAATATGAGAAAAAACAGTCCAACAGATAAAATAAATTTTCGAATTTCATTTACTGTACCATCAAAGAGATTAACCAATCCTACATGGAGCATCATACCTCACACAGGGCCTCCACAGCGATATAGCACTCTTCCGCTTCAGTATCAAGATCGTGCTCAACATCCTTAACTGTAAGAAGAATAAACCTGTCAACATGTTTCAACTACACGTGCTAATACTCAGCAAAGGCAACTCATCTTTGTGGTATAGCCCAAGATTACCAATCCAGACCCAGCAATAGATACTTCTAACATTTGCATAAATATAACAGGCAAAACCATGACATACCAAAATTATGCTAAAGACTCCGAGATAGAACAAGAACAGACGAGATAAGTGAAAGAATTACAAGCACAATTGTCCCAATTCAAATGTTCACCAATGGCCCTCAAACTGAAGGACCATGTATCCCTAAAAAAGAGACATGATGAAAATAAAATTAACCTTGGCTGATACAGAAATGTCAATACGTATAAGCGTCTAATATTGATAGAAGACAAGTTCTTCAAAAAAGTTGAACAATAGCAGACTGATTGACATTTAAATGATCTCTGATGACTGAAACAACGAGCCAGGAATGAGGTTTTGACATAGGGGCTCTCCAAAATCAAGAAATAAGGACACATGTCCCTAGGAATGAGCAGACTATCCGGAACCTGAGGACCCGACCTGAAGGGGTATCGGACGGTTTCGAACTTCCATTGGGTCGGTTTGCGGGTTGGGTTTAGTTAAAAATGCGTGTTTCGGGTCGCGTCACGGGTTAAAATTAACTGGGCCCGCCGAAACCAACCCGACCCAACAAACTCCTTTTAATAGCAGTACACATGGTGAAATATTATTAGTTGCAAGGATTACAGCTTATCCAAAGTCCTGTCATTTTCAAAGTTTTGAATTCAAACAAGACTCAGACATTAAGGAGGCCTGCACATTTCCCTTTCTCTCTCTGTTCTTTCTTTTCCCAACACAAGATTCGAGAGGCGTGCAGCCGTGCACAGCTGTACTCTCTCCTCCCTTTTCTTTTCCCAACACAGGAGCATAATTTTTCCAACCTCCTACTTCTTCAAAAACAAAACCCACTGTAACACAACCTCACCTAAGCGCTGTCATACTTCTCGCCTGGACCACCATCACCACTGGTGTAACTCATCTCTGACTCTCTGTTGATGCCGAAAGTACGAGTTGAACAATTATGTTTGCACATCCACGGCTGTCATTTCTGTCACTGTGGGCTAGTGGGCTTCATCTCCTTTTCCCTTCTTCTTTTCCCTTCAACGACGAGCCGATCGCTCGTCAGGTGATGGATGTTGTTTCTCTTGCTCTATACCCGACCAATCTGACCGGTCAACCCACCCACCTTATTCGGTCAAAACCGACCTTTTTCGGTCGGGTCAGTTTTGGTCAACCCCAAGTTTGATCGGTCAGGTCAAAACCGACCTGAGCCCGAAGAAACCCGACCCGTGCTCACTCCTACATATCCCTGTGCAACAGATTTTCTACAAACTTGGCAACTGCACAAGCACCAGTCTATTCTTAAACGTGATTAACCAGAATGTACTCAACACACCGCAGCTTTTAAAGAAGCAAAGCAATTTACAATATGGCTCGAGGATGAACTTTACTAGTTGGACCTGATAATCTTCATAGGTTAATATATCTCTTGCCCCCCCCCATAAAATATATTACAATGTAGAGAATTTTGCCATCCTCCGTCTTTCAAACTCTTTCAACATCTAGCATTCAAATAAGCAAGTCTATAGGTCCACAATATCGTAAACACTTCTATCAGTGGAAACAAATGAAACTTGGTAAGAATAGTAACCTCTAATACAATACACGTGCAAAATTCTACTCACTCCATCCCAAATTGTTGTTCCTTCTTTCCTTTTTGGATGTCCCAAAACAAAGGGTCAATTTAAAAAGTTAACAAAGAAATATTGGTACTTCTTTCCTTTTTTGGGTACAATTATGAACTGTTCATAAAAAATTAGATTCCCAAAACAGGAGCAACAATTTGGGACAGATGGAGTATCAAATAAATAATGGAAAAGCTGAAATACTGCATGTGGAATGAACCATATAAAATAAACAGATATCCAGAAATATACCATTAATCCAATAAACAGACGTTTTTCTAGCCTTCTCTGCAGCATTCTCATCTTTTTCTCCCTCCCCTTCTCTGCTCTCATTGATATCCAAAATAACAGCAACACGGTCCTCATTCACCTCATAGATCTCCCCACGTTGACCACTTGTCAAGGGCCTGTCAAATATTTCATACTGGTTAGAATCCATAACTTCTCATCTAGATACATCAGGAAGCATATAGAATTGCGTAATTTCACCCATAAGCACAACACAAGGACCTAAAACACATGTTGAAGAAGAGATACAGCTTAACAAACAAAACCACAATCATTAAATATGAGGAAGATAGAAAGGAAAAAGGTGGAGGCAAAATAATCAACACCAAAAATGAGATTACCACGTATGTAACAAACAAACAAAATATAATATGTTGAATGCCTTTAAAACATATATATTAACACGCGCTCCATAATAGTCAACGAATCAAGAAAGTGCTTCTTGTGATACCACCTTGATACATAATCGATGGTAAGGAAACTCTCAAGCCTTTTAACATCAATCAGAAACTACTGATGCATGAAGGCGCTTCTTCGTGGTCAATAAGTTTTAAAGACCAAATTTTAATAGCAAACAAGTGTTAAGTCACCAATTGCCCAAAAGCTTAAGCTATTAGTAATGGGTCAAACAAAGTACATCAAGCTATCAAACACCCTCCCTAGTATGCAAACCCCATCATGCACCTATAGATACAACCATTCATACATAGAACGAAACAAATACCAAGGAAACAAGCCGAATGGAAAAGAGAATGAATACAAAAGGAGAGACTTCAACCAAGACCTCCCAGGAATCAAAGCTCGGACACCATGTTAAGTCACCAATTGTCTCAAAAGCTTAAGCTGTTCGAAATGGTCAAACAACGTATATCAAGCTATCCAACAAGAAGAACCTCCAAGTACGCCACCGAACAAAAACTTCGACGTGAGTTTCACATGAAGAGTACTTACAAAGGACATAAATTTATTTAGTTTGTCAAAAGATTTTAGCAACTTAGTATGATTTTAGCAAATGAGCTCATCATGTGCTAAAATCATGGTTGATTTTAGCCTAAAATCAACCATGATTTTAGCAACTGGGTTGCTAAAATCTTTTGAAAAACTCAGCCTTTAATACTTCCAAAAAAAAAGAAGAAAAGTTACAAAGTTGCTCCTGGTTGTATATATATAGCGGGGACATGGAGAATTGAATACTCTAATTTTCTTTACCAAGTAATCAGTGGCATAATTGCTCCGTGATGGTTCTGTTGCTATAAACACATTGACATGCTTTCTTTTTGTGGACAAAGAGCAACAACCTTTACGTGCATCATACCTTACTTTCCTAGTTGTTAGCCCTTGAGGTTCATAATTATAATCGTGTATAACTCATCCAAGTTAATAACCCTAGGAATTTTTTGTGTAAGTGAATGATATTGTTTTAACATCATTCCATTTGTCAGACCTCCTTTATGTTTGCACGTGTGTTAAGCACAACATTCATTCTGTTACATTTTCCCACCATGGATTGGCAATTTATATGGACTCATACTTGCGCTTATGAGTCGATGGCATGCTTGGAAGTTGTCATGCTTCTCCATTTACCATATTGATACTGCATTTTGCGAGTAAATTACTTATACTTTGAAGATGCTAGTTCATTGCTTCATTGTATGTTGCTTTTTGACATTGATTCTTGTTCCTGTTTTTTAGTGTATTTAGTGCCAATACACTTAATCATAATTACAGCACTAAATACACTAAAAAACAGGAACAAGAATCAATGTCAAAAAGCAACATACAATGAAGCAATGAACTAGCATCTCAAAAGTATAAGTAATTTACTCGCAAAATGCAGTATCAATATGGTAAATGGAGAAGCATGACAACTTCCAAGCATGCCATCGACTCATAAGCGCAAGTATGAGTCCATATAAATTGCCAATCCATGGTGGGAAAATGTAACAGAATGAATGTTGTGCTTAACACACGTGCAAACATAAAGGAGGTCTGACAAATGGAATGATGTTAAAACAATATCATTCACTTACACAAAAAAATCCTAGGGTTATTAACTTGGATGAGTTATACACGATTATACTTATGAACCTCAAGGGCTAACAACTAGGAAAGTAAGGTATGATGCACGTAAAGGTTGTTGCTCTTTGTCCGCAAAAAGAAAGCATGTCAATGTGTTTATAGCAACAGAACCATCACGGAGCAATTATGCCACTGATTACTTGGTAAAGAAAATTAGAGTATTCAATTCTCCATGTCCCCGCTATATATATTCCTTGTGATGTTTCAGCAAGGAAACTCGTGAAATGACAAGACAGAATAAACAAGCAAAAGTTAACAAAAATGTGTGTCAACAGTCCTTTTATGAAGAAAAGAAGAATGGCAGCAAAGTGAGTATCAATGCAAGTATACGCGAAGTAGATTTACTACATGTCTTCTGTGAAAATATAAACCGACCGAAGTGCAAGAAGGGTTGAGAGCTTCTCTCTCTAGAAATAGAGAGAGAATGCACTCCCCTCCCTCAAAAAAATTTTACATCAGCCCTCAATCTCCCATCTACTAAATAGTCTCTGTTCGTGATGCCACGACCACTGATGGAGGCCATCCACCATCACCAACTTGTTATGGGTTATCCTCCTATTTGCAAAGTCATTATCCACGACATTGAAGACAAAGGACGATCGGCTTGGAGGAGCTCGACTTCCCAACCCCGTTGGTTCGTCCTAATCACTCCCCGATGGTCCCTGTCATAGGGCCAGATCCATTTATCAAACCTCCATGCCGGATGGTATTGGGGGTCCAATTAGAAAGAAGCAAGCAACAGCTACTGGGTACCAACGCTAAGAACGGCTTCACACCGTAGCACTTGAGATCCCCGGGGTCCTGAAACTGGTTATCCTTTGCGGCATAGTTCCTCCCGTTAGGTGTCGTCCGTGTCACGGCGGTGGGGGTAATACCACAATCGGTCTCTAGCTGCTAAGGTATGTTCAGTGATGAAGGCCCCATCTCTTCTACACGACAGGTTGACGCTGGTTTTAGAGGCTGGTCCGAGCTCTGCCATTTTCTAAGGTTTATTCGGTAGGAATCAGTTTGGGAAGATGAAGAGTGTGATTCACTCTCTCTTATGCGAGTGGGTCTGCCTGCGAGTGGGCTCTGCTTTGGTTCATAAAGGTGTATAATACACACCGTGTATTACAGATGTGCTGTCCGATTCACCCTTTTTAAAGTTGACAAAGATTTTCAAACTTGTCCCATTTGGTGACAGCTACACTGCAAGGTTTCTCTGCCGACATCATGGCTCCTCGTGGAGCCTTTCTCATTTCCTGGTGGGCCATGTGCTCATTATCACAGCCTATTCGGTGGGCTCTTGCCCATGTACAACATCACATTAAAGATACACTTGCATTTCACCAAGATTTGGTCAAAATCTGGTGGGCCATCTTCAACCTTGCACGTTAGCCACAACTTCAAATGCAAAAAGTGAGCTTTGGCCCACAATTTACATCTCGGTAAAGGCATACTCGAGAACATCATTGGGTCTCATCAGGGGCAGCTGTACCCCATCTATTCAAAGGGTCACGTGGGGCCCTTCTATCACTTTAGGAGTAATTCAATTTTTGGCTGTGGGCTAATTTGTGTTGAGCCACAGTGTACTTACTAGATTACATTTTACAGCGTTATGCTAATTATACCTAGTCCAACGGGGTGTGCTGGACCTCATATTTTCCCACCCCGGCGGGTTGTGCCGGGGAGTACGCAATTTTTCATTTCTTTTCTTTATTTTTGTTTTGTCCTCCCTGGGGTATGCCCCTTGTAGGCTGTACATTCGCTTAACCCTTTTTAATTTCAAGCTGGTTTATCAAAAAAAAAAATGCAAGTATACGCACTTATCGTTCATCTCGAAACTACCAAGAGAACCTCATTAGTGATGTCCACACAGCACTACGCTTAATAAGTTATTTCATCTCGAAACTACCAAGAGAACCTCATTAGTGATATCCACACTACGCTTAATAAGTTGGACTGTTGGAATGTGACCTAGACCCTAAACACAGTGAGAGAAAAGACCAAATGTTGTTTTCAAATACCTTTCCAATTGAAAAAGATATTTAACTAGTAATTGCAAATTGAAACCCAAGACGAAAAGGGGGACAACAGTTATTCTTCCGTACATCAAGACGACTTACCAACCCACCTGCCACGGATAATGGTAAAAGCATTAGTTGGACCATCAGAAGTTGGTATCTTCCCCAATTTTATCCTGTGATGCATTATATATGTCAATAACAGGCCAGGCGGTAGCCATACTTTAGAGGGGATTCTTAAGTGTCCCAAAGATGCATGGGAAAAATGAAAACACCATCCCACCCCAAAAAAACAACCAACACAAAACAAAAGAAAAAGCACATTTTTCTCAGATATCAGAATTTTCAAATATCAGCCAGCTAATACATTTCACCTAACTTTTCTGGAAGTAAACTGAATTACAAAAAGCCCAATGCACAAATGCTTATCTCTTCCAGGCCCAGATCCTAAGCACGGAATCTAAACCCGAAAAAGAGCTAGAGAAGGTCAAAGAATAAGAATCGGAGTACCTCTGACAATCAAAAAGTCAAAGCGCATCAGGACACAATTTGAAAGTTAAGTAAACTATTAGAATAGTTGGGAGTCGGGAGGGAGAGTCTAATTAGAAGCCTGGCTTATGACGCATAACAAAAATTCTGTAGCAATGTGGTTCCAATAATCAAAGTACATCCACATGGAAGTTATGGCTCTGATAGAGTAAATACACCCTTGCAGCTTAAATCCCCAAACAAAGACCAGCAAGTAAGAAATCGTTGTTGTTTATCTAACAACACCAAGTGAAGCAAACAACTATGACATTGGTTCCATATTCGTGGGGTGCAGGGGTCGTGGTTGGTAGATTCATCTTAAGGGTCTTTTCAGGTGAAGACCTATGAG
Organism: Vaccinium myrtillus; assembly: GCA_016920895.1. Classification (NCBI taxonomy): domain Eukaryota; kingdom Viridiplantae; phylum Streptophyta; class Magnoliopsida; order Ericales; family Ericaceae; genus Vaccinium; species Vaccinium myrtillus. The sequence goes on from CM029279.1 coordinate 15,772,564, forward strand.
TTATGCGGAGGACAGAGTTCTAGTTTCCCGTGGAAAGCCAAGGAAAGATCCTCATGAGATATAATTTTGATTCGAGGACGGAAGCTTTTATTAGTTGGTGTTATATGTGCAAATGGTTTACTTAATGGATGACACATCCAATTACTCATTGTCTGGTGGCTTGTGAGCTTGGAAGTCAGTCCCAACTTGGTTCAAAATGGCATGGATATTCTAGAGGGAGCAATAGAGCTTCTCCACTCTTGGAGAGGTTCAAAGGTGGGGCAGAGGACTTGGGCGCGAGAGGTATAGATGCAAATTTGATGGTTTAGAGAGTCCATTGTATAGTTAAAGAGTTCCTTAGTAAGAAGTCCGTATATTTCGAACTAGGGGAATTATAATCCCTCTTTCAACTAATTTCCTAAGATGATTGGGCTTTTTTTGATACACATTCGGGGTGTATAGGGCTTTCTGTTATTGTGGCATTCCCATAATGCCACGGTCAATGCAATTATTTACTTGTGCAAATAATTGTTTGCATGTTTACCCGCAATTCTCAAACTAGTTAACTTAATTGCGCAACAAGCACGAATATTCCAACTATCAATCACACCTCACAAAAAAAGTTGGAAGGAAAAAACCCCTCCATGGTATTTAATTCCTCCCCGACATGGACTCAGTGTACTAGTGCGGGTACATGTCCAAGCCTGAGACATTACCAACCCTAAATTTTTATATATATCCAAAAAGTTCGGTGTTACGGGTCTATCTCCCTCTCTCTCACTATGAAATTTATGAAGTACAAGAGGAATCATTACTTTGCACCAAAGTAGCTACTCGAAGCCTCTCTCACACAAAATTTATCAACTACAAGAAAAGATATCATTACTTCGCGCCAAACTAGCTACTCCCTCCCTCAACGAAATTTATCAAGTATAAGAGAAGATAACATTACTTTGCACCAAACTAGCTTACCCACAAAACCTCTTCCGTTGTCAGTAAGATCCCTATATCCCTTTGAATTGTCACCCATCAGAAAATATTCCATATCAACTCTTTCTCGTCCGTCTGCATCACCTTTGTGTCAAGTCTGTGTTACGAATTTTCTCCACTTTATTCCAGCTATTCATGTGTCTCTTTAGTGATTTTTTTATTATCATCTATCAGAAAATAAGAGGCCTCTCTTAGTCTAGTACCAGGATTACAAACATGCCTCAGTATAGTAATGTAAAGATATCAATGATGTGACAAGAAGTTTATTCTAGGCTTGCCACTTCATAGCTTTCTTCGGAGTTGAATTATTAGGTTCTAACCCTAAGTAACTCTAGGAATGATTTAAATGCCCTTATTCTGTTTCTTCTTCTTCTCTGTAATTGTCTGAGCTATCAAGCCTTTAAAAGTACTACAAGTAAAAGAATAGAATCCCAAGGGACTGCTTTATCTATTCTACTTTTGGTCATACTGGAATACCAAACAAATGAGTATAAAACAAAGACAGTTAAATTGCTAGCAACTGTTCACAATACCGACAAGAGCACATGAACTTTTTTCCTTCTCTAACTAGACCTCCCCAAAACCTTATTGCTTCTGTCCACCTTTTCACAAGCCCTTAAAAGCACTATAAAAATCACTCAACGGCCAACGCAAAAAGATGACTATCAAAGAATCTCCAGCTCCAGCAGTTCGGCCTAAAATGGCATTGCAAAAACCAAATTTTGGCACGCTGCAGCGTCAAAAAAACCAGAATTTGGCAGCGTTGCTCCAATAGTGTACATGCTACTTCTTTTACTTTCGACACAATTCCAAACATTGTGCATATTTGGCTTTTGTTATCACTTTAGTCCAGGCATTCAAGAAGGTTTGCAGAGGAGCTGCTTTCATTTAGCAATAAGCAGCCCTGGATTTGCTCCTAGCAGCCATTGAAACCCTACTTTATGGCGAAGAGTGCTTCTGCTGCAGTTTTCTCAGTCATAACCGGCCTACATAGAGAAGCTAGCCAGCCCGAACCAGAAAATGTGAGCTCCTTTTTTTCTAAATCCATGGATACTTGTGAAGAGTGACCACATTCCACACATCTCTCTCTCTCACACACACACATGTAACCCACTCCTAGTTTCTCATGTTAGTGCGCCAATGTTTTCTTCCTCAAATAACCTTACGACAGAAGCTTTGGCTGCTTCAAGAGCAACTTATAATCGTTGAGCACATTTCTGTGACAAAAGTACTAAGCACAAAGGCAAAAATAGAATCAACCCAAAATGAAAAGAAAACAAACAAAAACGAAGAGTTCAGTCAGCATACAGCTGAACAGTGAAATTCCCACACCATGTATCCACAAATGACAAGAAGATACAATCACACCAGCAATACCCTAGCTGAAATGGACAAAACTTTGGAGTTTGGATCCCCTTCATACAAAGAATTTTCTATAACAAGGAGCACAACTGTCCAGACCCTCAAAGTACTATTAACTATGGCTTATAACTCAAGAAGAAGCAGAATAAAAAAACACCAGCACTGAGGCAAAGAATGAAGTCCATAGACAGATCATGCTCCAAGTAATTGCATTATGTGCCATATAAAAAAAAAAAGTAGCGACCAATCAATGTGGAGACTGAGTAGATTGATTCAGAGTATTGAGCACTTTAAGGTCCTATGTGTAAACAAAACATTAATTTGAACGGTATAAATGTCATTTGTATTCCATACCAACACTTCTCCTTGAAACCAAAATTATTTCAGAAAATGAAAAACTTCCAAGCTCTTAGAAATATGAGAAATATAGTATCAAAGGTACTGATAGAATGCATCAAGGAAAAGTGAAGACCTGTTATCTGCTTCAATTTGAACGGAAGGACCAACATATTTGACCCGATCCCCTGGTAACAGACAATTAAAAATACATATGAATAAAAGAACAGCAATTTTGCAGTCATACACAGGGATCAACAATCATTTACCATACATTATCAATCGTCATGCAAATTCAAAAGCTGGATAATATTTTGATACTGAAACCATCAAGGAAAACCACAAGCACACTACAGTAGTCACCGGCACAATGACAACCAGCACACCACGACCTAACACCACCTTCAGCTCCAAAATGAACCCAGCCCTATACTGACACTACCCCTACAAACACCAGAGCCTTAGCAACTTCCATCATCACAGTTACCTACATATAACCATAATCCCACCTTCCACAATACTGCCATCAGCATCACTACCTAAAGTGTCCATCCAAAGACAACATTTGAAAGACACTCTCTCTGACATGCACGCTTCTGCCAAAATGATAGCAAGTAAAAATGAGATGGTCCAAATAGAATTATGAAAGCTACTGTGGAAATGGATACATCCAATGTGGATGAAATATATTGTGGTCTCAGAACAAGAAAGCAGAAGCAGTTGTTCAATTTCTTCTGTGTTGGGTGTGAGGCAAAGAAAGAGCACTTCATGAAAAAGCTGGCAACAACAAATCTATTTATGTCACGTCTAGTGGAAGAACTTAAAGAATGCTCTAATAAGAAAAAGGATGAAATCAGCATTTCACTAAAGAAAGGCCATTCTGATCTATTCTACATATATACTTGGATATATAGTCACTTGTTACTCATATCCTGTACCATCAGAAGTTTCTTTAATTTTCAGTAAACAAAGACAACAATTTGTTCCTGGTCAAGATTCTCTAGAGAACTCCTGTCAATGCAAGTGTCAAGCTATCATCTAACAACTATTTCGGGAAAACAGTGTACTGGGTATGTTAGATCCTTAATTAGATAATGCATGGTGAACGTTAAGAAAGAAGTAAAGAAGCAAATATGCACGAAAAGCGTGGAAGCTATGGTAAAAACAAACTGGTAGGGGCTCCAGATATATGCCTTTCTTTAGCGGTCGTTCGGGTTTATCTGAAGGCTCAATATTCTCCGATTTTAAAGCTTCAGATGAACTTTCAGATTCTCCAGAAACGCTCTGCAAGAAATTTAATTTCTGAATAAGAAAATAGACCAAATATAGAATTCGAAGGGAAAAAACACAAAATCAAAATCCAAAATATGGTCAAGTGATTTCGAGCCCCTTCCACATATATGACACAACCCTCGTAGACAATATTCTACATTCTTAAAACCCCCAAGCTAAACGTCAATACTGAACAGACATTGACGAATGGTTTGCAGTTGCTAAAGTTCTCCATATATAATTAAGGACATTACTAGCAAATACAGTGCCAGAAAGTACCGAACATAGATACATTCCTCTCACCCATAAATTAAGTCGAATGTCATACAGTAGACTACTACCATGAAGTCACGCATCATGCCTGCATGCATTATCTCACGAAGCCCCTCACCTTACTGTGGTAATAACAAGTATACCAACCCATTGAAATGTTCAATTTCCAAGCTAAAGTTCTACTTTTAAGTCCTTCAAATGACAAGTTACGATACAAGGTGTTATTTTGTGCTCCAAATTTGCATTTAGAACATAAACTAGCTTGGATAGGAGATGAATAGTGAATAAATGAACGGATTGAGAATAGATACAAAGTCAGTACAAAATAAAATACTTATAAACTTGAATATACTATCGGCCAAATAACTAGTAAGCTTACTCTATATTGAGAACAAAGTGATACTGAAAGTGGAATGGAATTGAAAATTGACAATCGTGATTCACAGCTATAGTGCCACTGGTCACCTAAGAAGCATATATACGTACATAGGACACGGATAAGACATGACCAGACACGCAAATTAGTCATTTCTTCAAAATTTAGGACACGGACACATTGAAAATGTACTCTTTTATCAACGATGTATCTTATGAATTCGTATAACATATCAAAAATATTTTTTTCTCTGAACTTAAGATAAAAATAATAATAATAATAACATTAGGAATATAAAAATCAAAACTCCTTGTATAAGTATTTATGAACTAAACATCCATGGAATTTTGATTCATGATGCGGTAGACCAAATCACATGTATTCATACATTAACAACAAAACCTAATTCTTAAATATCAATAATAATGACACAAATGCCAAAAGTAACAAAAATGAATAACCATGAAGTATATTTCAAGCTTCCATACAACAAAAAAGACCAAAGTGGATTGCGTAAGTATAAATTTGGAAGAAAATGAGTGGAGTACATTTTTCAAGGTAAAAAATACGGTTTTCAAGGAAAAAAACACATCTAAAAATTTTGATTTGGGCTTGTAATGTGGGGGCCATTCTTCATAACTTTTATAAACAAAACCAAAAATATAATAGAACTAATGCGATAATTGGGGGTACACAGGGACCCAGGCCCCCTCTTGCACCCCCCATGTTCTTAAAGTGTTCCAATAGTGTCCCTAGGGAAGAAAATTATAACAGAAAAATTAGATATGTATTTAGTCTTGTTAGACTTGTGTCCAAAGAGTGTCGTATCGCGCCCGAGTCAGAAACGTATACGAGAGGCCGTAAGCGTGTCCATGCTTCTTAGCTAGTCACAATGGAGATGGTGGGAAAGAGGACACTCGTCCAAGGGGAGAGAATTGGGAAAAGTAAGATTGAAAACTTTTCCTCCTCGTAACACAGGTGAAGAATAAGAAAATGGAGATCTATAATACAAAATGTGGAGCTTGAAGGGAACTATCTAATTACCACAATACTCAATACTTACAAGTATCTCCATAGCACCAAGAGAATACCTAGGCTTCTCCAAAGCGAAATCTATTTCGCTTAGAAAAATCATCAAATTAGATGTTGCCTCCGGCTATCCAATAATGAGAAGTCAGACGTATTACTAGTGAAGTCTATATATTTAACCCCAGGAAAATTTGATGCGTAGACTGTTGGTGAGTTCAAGTCTAGAGATATTAAAAATAGAAAATTTGATGCTTTTCCCATTAGATGAGGTCAACAAAATAATAATATATTTTACAGAAACCCATATCTCCTTTCAAATATTCTCAAACTCAAGAGTCCTAAAACAAAACAAAAAAAAGAAATCAGCTAAAGGAAGTACAAAAACACTCACATAAAAAGGAACTAGTAAGGGAAAATACAGATAAACAAACAACAAGATGCACAATCTTTTGAAAAGCATCAGATTCTTAATTTAAGGCTTTAAGCCGAATAAATGCAAAATTTCACTTGTTCTGACACAAAACCTTTTTCTTTTCTCCTCTTTGTTTTCTTTGGTGTTTAAAAGATTATATGAAATTTGGATAACCATCTGAAAACTTGAGATATAATTTTACCTTCTCAAAATCTTCGAGGTTGTAAGGAACAAGCTTCTTCAGGGCTTCAGCAGATACCTGCACATCATCATCATCATCACTGCATTCTGATTCCAAATTACTTCCATCATTCTCATCCTCAACCTCAGACTCTGAAGTGCACTCTTCCCCTGATTCCAAATTATCATCATCTGATTCGCTTTCAGATGAGCAGTCCTCACCAAAATCCTGCACAAAATGAGAATTAAACAACTGCAACATTACCATGTGAATACCAAAAGAGAATAAATATACCTTACCCAAAAAATATCTTTGACTATGTGCAAAGTACATATTGTTCAACCAAAAAAAAAAGATAAAAAAATCAAACTCTTACATAAGGAGCCAGAACGCTGCTGTCAAGCACAAGTAAAGGAACTTGCATGTCCCGTGCAAGTGCTCTAACTACTCTTTCTCTGTAGAGTTCGGTACCTGTCAAATAATCAATTCAAAAATTCTTTATCAATAAGCAAACATGAAAAAAAACAACCGTTGACATACGAAACCGCCATTTTGCAATAACGTGTAAATAATCTACCTGGAACACTCTGCAGCAGTATCCTCGCACTTGAAGAAGTTAAACGAGAACCATAAGTTGTAGTGAACTTCGTATGCTTCAAATGGGAAGAAGCGCATTCCGCTAAAAGCTTTTTAGTGTGTTCACTGTGAGAATAACAAATTATTTCCACAAGTTCAACAGTTTAAGGCTTACTAAGGAGTAAAGAACAAGCAAATTAACAGACATGAGCACTTACTGAATGAAGTAAGGAAATGTTTCCCACGAAACTGTTATTTTCTCCCAAGGAACAAGCCTCCTCAGGAACTCATTTTTAAATCTTTCCCGCCTAGTAAGGAATGGTGATTCCTTCTTTTTACTCTCAATAGCGAGCTTCTCATTATTGAGCCATTCATTCTGCTCTTGCTCCCCAAGTTGAGCATGTGCATCACAATGCTTAGCATTTTCCTTAACCTTTTCCCTTCTAGTCTTCCCCTTATCAAAGTGAGACCCGTCTTTTACAGGTATATGTTCATCATTGCTTGCCTTGCTTCCATCACCTTCTGTGCTAAAGCACCTTAATTGGTGACTACTCCAATTTGCATTGGTCCTCCCTTGTAACCTTATATTTCTACTTATAAGGGTGACACCCCATGATGTGAGAGAATCTAAACCATATCTTCTAGTTAAACTAACTTGAGAAGTGCAGGTCCCCGAAAAAGTTGTAAAGTTCGAAGAACGAGAACCATCCCGATAGTTTAAACTAACAAAACACTTGGACTGCTGCAACCAGAGATCCCATTTTTTACTTTTACACTTTAATCTCCTTGCATACATTTCAACTTCTTATGTCGATAGTAGATACCTGCCACAAAGGAAAAGTTAGACCTGTCAAGTTTATCACACCGAAGGATAAGTTTGTGGGCATTGTACAAGGCTTAGCTGAGTTAGTTTTCAAGCAATCGAGTTAGCTTGGTCGAAAGAAAATTGCTTTAAGCTTCACAATCCTTCCTTTCATCTGGTTATTCGCAGAACCAAAATGTATAGGCATAAAAGCTGAAAACACCCACCCCGGTAACCAACAAAACACCAAATACAGATAAGCAAATCAGCCCAATAAAATAGAGAAAAAATATAATTTGGGATGGAAAGGATATGGCAATATCAAAAATTTTGAAATCAGAAACTGCAATCGGAGGCTTGGAGCAGCTAAAAACATCAACTTTACACACACACACCAAAAAAGGACCAAAAAAATACTGAAAGGTCTTGCTCAAGATCAATCACAATTCACCCAAATAAGATATGCCTTTGCCACAGAGCCAGGAATGGATACAGAGCGAGCGATTTCATTCCAAGCCTTCCAATGGCACGGAGTAAAATGCGCCTCTGTGTGTGTGTGTGTGTGTGTGTGTGTGTGTGTGTGTGTGAGAGAGAGAGAGAGAGAGCCCTGTATCTCTGCAAACCAGAATGCAAAATTTCTGAATAAATGGTTCCATGACAGAGGTTGTAAGATACCAAAATCATTATAGGCTTGCACTAAAAAAGGGGTTCCAGAGGGAAAATCAAAAGTGTGCTTTCCAACCAGTCAATCAAATCCGTGTGAATCTGGAAACTGTAAAAAGGAGAAAGCATTGAGCCAAAAACCGACCTTTTTCTGGATTTGAGCTGTCAAACCCTAGATTGATTCATGGCCGAGAGAGAAAGAGAGTGTGTTTGTGTTCGTAAATTCGGTTACGGGAACTTCTTCTGGACGCCCGTTGAGGATGGAGCGCGAGAAAGGGTGGGACGATCTTATAGGAAAGTTGTGTATTCTTTTGTTTGCGTTTGTGTGAGAGAGAGAGGGAGAGGAGAGAGAGGGGAGAGATAAGAGCGGGTGTTTCGGAGTTGCACCACCCGCAAGCAAAGAGCAACTAGACTGTGTTTGCTTAGATAGTTTAGGGCATCTCTAGTGCATTATCTGCAAGAGCTTCCTAAAATACCCTCACTAGTTGGCTAAAAAAACGGTTAATTGTTCTAGGGTCCGTTGGGAACTTATTGGGCGTTTAGTTAAGTGTTAAAGTTTCTGAGTCTAAGGTCCACAAATTTTATTTTTTAGAATTTAGGCGCTTTCAAAAGTGCTTATATGGTTTAGGTTTTAGGGTTCACTTTCCTATTATAGGGTTTTAGTGGTTTATGCACTTTTCAGTCTTACTAGGATTTAGGCACTTTCATAGGTGTACCATAGAGTTTTAGAGCTTTCACTTTCATAGGGTTTAGGTTTTAGGGTACCCTAGGGTTTTAGGCACTTTCATAGGGTACCCTAGGGTTTAGGTTTTAGGGTGCACTTTCCTATTATAGAGTTTTAGTGGTTTAGGCACTTTCATAGGGTACCCTAGGGTTTTGGGCACTTTCGTAGGGACCCTAGGGTTTTAGGCACTTTCGTAGGGTACAAACTTTTTTGGCACTTTCATAGAGTACAAACTTTTTTTTGGTAAGGTTAAAAAAAAAAAAAAAAAAAATGATAGCGTTAGGACTAGATAGGTTATAAACTTGTTTGGTGGATTAACGGGGTTACAAATTCTTTGCCTAGGACTTTTGAACAAGTCGCCCTAAAAAAATTTCAAAAAATGGTCTCTAATACACAAAAATTGACTCCCTAAAATTCTAGATAGCACCCCTCACTACCTAAAGTGCCCTAAGTGACTACCTAAATTTGGAGAGAGACTTAAGGAGAGAGAAGGGAAGGAGAGGAGAATTTTGTGGGATCACTTGGCACCCCTCACCACTTAAATGGGTCTCACTCTAAAAGATAATAAACAATTTTAGAGAGCCCCATTAAAGTGCATTTCTCCTTAGCTAGCTACCTAAGTTTTTAGCACACAAAATAGGGTCTCACATGTGCTTAGGTGTACACTTTAGCAAACATTATTTAGGTAGTGCACTACAAATGCTCTTAGTTTAGTTTTGATGATGTCAGCAGGTGTAATGAATAGAGAGAGATAGAGAGAGAAATGAAGGAAATGATGATGTCATCAAAACTAAAACTAAACAGAAAAATGATGATGTAATTGTAGAGCGACAATTGAAAGCAAAGAGCAACCTAGTAAATTGTAGTAAATTGTAGAGCGACCATTTTCAACCCGACTCATCGGAAACGGGGTGCTCCTTGTCTCTCCCTCCATTTCTCCTAAACAACGTTGTTTTGCTCATTTTTTGGGTACACCTCCAATGCTTGGCTTTTTATTGTCCAGATTCATCGGTGCTAAAATCACCTCCCCACTTCATTTGCTAAAATCACCCACTTGATTTTAGCAAATCTCCATTTTAGCAAATGGAAAACCAAGCCTAAGGATTATGTTTGGAGAGTTACTTTTGGGGTTCAATTTTAGGAAATTTAGGCTTTTGGGGGTATGGTATAGTTGGTTTAGGCACTTGAATTTAGGCACTTCGGGTTTAGGCACTTTGGGTTTAGGGTTCAGGCGGCAACCCCCCCCCCCCCCACCACCACACACACACACACACACACACGCACGCATGTTTATCACGTTTTCAGATAAAATAATCAATGTGATGATCATCTCTTACACCTTGGAGCTGAACAAGTGGACCTGCTGGTGGTTTTAGAGGACTCCCCTCAATCTATTTGCACTCTTGTGTTGGAAGACGCCCTTAAAAACACCTTTTAAACATATTGGACGATTCAGATCGTCGAAATTCGATCTGGAAAGTGGACGTTCGGATTTTTTAAAGATCCGGGTGACCTGACTGGAAATGGACTGTATTTGGATATATATATATATATATATATATATATATAAGCTCAATTTTCAAACGCAGCTCAAATCTCTTCAATTTCCCAAAACCCAAGGTCGCAACAACACATAATTTCTTCCTGCATGATGCGGCCATTTTCTGTCTAAGGTAGCGAAGGGCCCATACTCGACACCATCATCATGCAAGGTTGGGAGCTCAGTTTTCAAGAATTGGACGATTGTAGAAGGGGGCATTGAAGAGGCGGTGGAAAATCGACGATGAGTTTACGCCATCGTCGAAGAAGAAACAACGAGCAACAACAGAGGGTTGCTTCGTATTTTGGGATTTTGTGTGGGTACGAGTGTAATGTGGAGTCCCTAAGGCAAGAAGAAGAAGGATAAAATAAGATTTGATGGTGTTGTGCGGAAGCGTTAACAAACACAGAAAACGATGCGATATGTTATGTAATTGAACAAACCAGATATGAGAAAGAGAGAGAGAGAGAGAGAGAGAGAGAGTACAAACACATAGAACACAAAGATTTTACGTGGTTTAGCAATAAAAACCTACTCTATGGGCAGTCAGATGATCGAGGGTTTCACTGATTAAATGGAAATCGGATGCCCGAAGGTTACAAATGAGATCTCACAGGGTTTCTCTCTTTTCTCTCTCAGAAAAGCTATTGTATTTGCAATATAATATGCAGAAAACCCTAAAATCTACTTAAAATACGCATCTGTCTCGAGTAAAATTGCTTCGGACACTGGAAACATATTTGTGGATGCTTTTGGGGGTAATTACCGATGTTGGAGGGGATATGGGCAGATAAAGAAGCTTCCTATTTTGATGTCAAGTGAAGGATGGAGGTTACAAATGCAAACTGGAAACATATTTCTTGGATGCTAGAAGACATTTGCTGTTAGTTGGCCTGATTAGCTGTATTTTAGGCTTTGTTTTTTGGTGAGGGTTTGATGTTATACTTAGTTTTAATCTTTAGTACTCTACTCTTGGTTGATTTCTTATCAACTTTTGGGTCAATGTGGCATATGATTGTCACGGCGTTAAGGTACCAACCTAGTTGGGATCTTAGCCTCGTGTTGTGATGCTGGTTCTTATCCGCTCCCTTTAATCTTTGTATTCCTTACATTAATTAATAAAATTCTTCTTGCCATTCAAATTTTTTTTTGCTCCGGACAGAAAATCCCAAAAGCAGTTGAAAAACCCGACTATGCCAAAACCGCCCCAACGAAAAATTCAGAAAAAACTGAACTTTGAAATGGGAATTTTTGTCTCAAACAAAATCGTATGGACTGTCCTCAATTCCTCCTTGGCAGAAATTCCAGTTTACTAAAATCGAGCCAATTTCAACAAATCTCCACATTGGCGAGATTGCAAACTAATGAACCAGAAACTTCAATGTATCAATTAGAAAACCAGGACAACAGAACCATATAGCTAGACTACCCAACCAAATCTTTCTGACTGCAATCAGATCGTCGAACGGTGCATGCACCCGAAGGTGCTCAGACTTGATGCATATGGATCAAGTCCACGGAACGCTGGAACTTGACCCCAGAAACAACCTTAGTCGTCATATCAGTCAGATTGTCACTAGTACCAATCTTCTCCAACAGAATATCTCCTTCATCAATGATCTCACGAACAAAGTGAAAAGCGAACATCAATATGTTTGGTCCGAGCACGATGCACCTGATTCTTCGCAAGATGAATTACCCTCTGACTGTCACAATGAACAATGACTTGATCTGCCCAACACCCAAATCTGTCATCAACCCATGCAACCAAATGGCCTCCTTTATGGCTTCAGTCACAGCCATATATTCAGCCTCAGTAGTGGACAATGCAATCATTGACTACAAAGTATATCGCCAACTAACCGATCCTTTAGCCATGGTAAACATATAACTAGTTGTTGAACGACGCTTATCCAAATCACCCGCATAATATGAGTCCACAAAACCAGAAACTAGATCACCAACAAATGCGGACCTCTTGAACTTCAAACCCAAATTCATAGTACCCAAAACTAGGGGTGAAACCGGTTCGATTCGGTCCGGTTCTTAGCCATATTTGAGTGAACCGGGAAAACTCGATTTGGGAGCAACACTGAACCGAAACCGGTTTTCTAAAGTTCGGTTCGGTTCAATTTCGGTTCGTCCGGTTCGGTCCGGTTTAGTGATTGGTTCGGTTCGTCGGGGAGAGAGAGAGAGAGAGATAGAGATAGAGATAGAGAAGAGAATCAAGAGTTTTGAACAAAACATTCACAATCCATTTCAGATATCAGATCTAAAAGACAACAATCAATTGAAAAAATCAAAGGCAGCAAACTCAGTCATCAATTGAAACAGATCTATTTATTACATACATATACGTAAGGTAGCAAACTCAGACATCAATTCAAACAGATCTATATATTACATATATATGGGTGTATATATATATATATACACAAATTATCCAATCAAGGATCCCGGATGGGAGGTTTTTTTGTGTTTTGATGCTTTTAAAAATTGTTTTTGGGAAATCCGAGCCGTCCAATGTGTTCAAAAGGTGTTTTCCAAGGTCCACGCGGGAAATCTTCAAAAAAAAATACCGGGAAGGGCTTGATCCAAGCATTTTTTCGCAAAAACTGGACGATTCGGATCGTCAAAAAAATATCGGGAAGGTGGAGTCCCGGATCCGGGACTCCCGGATTAGATAGTGACCGAAGAGAGAAAAATCGATAGCTCTCTATTAACCTCTTTGGCTTCTTCTTCATAAAATCTATCGGCTTTTCAAAACCATATATTCTCGAATCATCTAGACCTCGGCTAGTCACTTCTCGAATCCGTGTTGACTGATTTCAATGGTTGAGTCTTGGGCCCGGCTAGTTGAAAGACGAAGATAAGAAGCGTGGAAGATGAAGATCGTCATCCGATCTTAGAGAGAGCACTGATCGCCGCCACACCTCGTTTCTATAGAGAGAGGGGCGAGATGATAAGAGTTAAGGGTATGAGAACAACTTTAAGAGTTTATTGTATATATAGTTAAAGGTAATAACTAAGTAATAAATAAAATAATTGTGCACTCGTAGACAAGAAGCCTTGCCCAACCAAGTGGAAAAGTGTAAGGCTTTCTACACACGTGGTCGCAGGTTCAAAACCTGCTATTTACATTTTTTCTAGGTATATATCAAAACTGGTTCGGTCCGGTTCGGTTCTCCTTAAAAATCTCTCAAATCGGGAACCGAACCGGTTTTCAAATTTTATTAAGTTTAGGAACCGCACCGAACCGGTTAAAAGAAAAAATCAAAAAAATAAAACATGTTCGATCCGGTTTTCCCGTTCGGTTATTTGTTTTCTTTTTTCATCCCCACCCAAAACCTACTACAAAATCCACTTAGCCGCTTGTCAATGCACCTTACTAGGTTTGTGCATGTAACCTCATGCAGACCATGGCGTACATCAAACTTCCAACTAGGCTTGCATAAGAAACGGTCGCCACGTATTTTCGTTCCTCGTTGTAGTGGGATATAGCAAAGCACTAAGCTTAAAATGGGGAGTTAATGGTACACTCACCAGTTTCAATTCCGAACCGCTCAAGCACCTTCTTTAGATATTGATGTTGTGTTAGGTGAACAGTCCTTCACTCTATCCCGAGTTATCTCCATCCCCAAAATCTTACATGCTTCACTAAGGTCCTTTATATTGAATTCTGATTCAGTTGAATCTTCAACCTGTCCATCTCTGCCTGACTCTTATATTAAATCAACATATCATCAACATATAAGGGTAAATAAATAAAGGACTTATCTGCAAGTTGTCTAAATACACACAGTGATCAAACTGACACCGTGTGTATTTTTCCCCCAACATAAAGCTATAAAAACGCTTATACCGCTGACGTGATGACTGTTTTAACCCATAGAGAGACCTATGTGATCGACAAACCAGATTATCTTCACCAGTAACTCTAAAACCATCAGGTTGGGATATATAAATCTCTTCCTCCATATCACCATGTAGGAACGCAGTTTTAACATCTAACTGCGCCAACTCCAAATCAAAATGAGCTACCAAGGCTAACAAAATATGAATAGATGAATGTTTCACAGCCGGAGAAAATCCCTCCTTTTGTGTGTAACCCTTGGACACCAGCCTAGCCTTGTAATGAATGCCATTATTCCTCACTAAATCCTCCTTTTTGGTGTAACCCACTTGCAACCAAACTCCTTTTTTGCCTTTTGGAAACGGTACCAAATCCCATGTCTGATTCTTGCGAAGAGAAGTCATCTCCTCACCCATAGTTGTTTTTCACTCTTCAATTTCTGGACTAACGATAGTTTCTTTGAAAGTGGTTGGGATATCAGCTACTGTAACCGGCAATGCATAGGCAACCATATCAACATACCTAGCAAGTAGTCGGATGGCCTGTTTGGGCCGAGATGTTGCAATGGACTCTGTCCGCTGCTGCTATAAAGAACTGCCAACTAGATTTTCACCCAAATTTTCACCTTCACCTGTACCACTGTCATCTGACTCAACCCATTATCTTCTTCCTCTAACTGAACCGAAAACTGAGGAACCATGGAAGTATCTAGCTCCACCTGCTTCTGAGCAACCTCGTCACCCACAACCTTCACAGGCGGCTTGATCATCTCCAATTCATTGAAGTACATGTCGCGACTAGTGCCAATGCTATGCCTACTTCAGTTTTCCTAAAGCATGGTTATAAGGTTTGGTGATACAGATTTTCAATCGTAGATTTTGGGGTGGATGGTGTGCTTTCTATCGAGCGCATGGATTAAGGTTCATATTTATGTTATTTTTGCTTGTGAGTGAAGGTGCGTGTTCAACGCTATAATGTTTGATTGAAATTATCGGCAAACCTCTTTTGGGTGGTTGGACCGAGCTAAGCCATGGCTTAACTTACACCCGGTAGTTTAAAAGACCCATCTATTGTTTTGGAGATTAGATTAAGCTCTTTGTGTCCGGCTATTTATGCATAGTGCTGGGAATCATTTTAAGAAAAACACGAATAACAAAATTTTCCAGTCAATATTCATAACCATCTACATTTCCAACTCCTTAAGATTTTCAACATCTTCGTTTCTTATACCAGTGAAGGACAAGAACTGACAAGTAATTCTACCCTTCCTTTTTTTATTTCCTTCAACAGGGATAGAAAAAATATACTCATCAGATCTCTTCAAGCTACCCACACGAATCAGATTCGACCAAAAAACAGATATGGAAAAAATCCCAAATATATTCCCCTGTTTGCAAAACCAAGATACCATGTATGAAAAACGTAGTTTAGGTTGCGCTCAAATCAATCGAACTAACTTGCTACATTTTCGGGACTGTATCGGCAAAATGGGTCTGCTCATACTTACCCTGTTACGGAGAGAAGGAGGAAAACTAATCAAAGGAGAGAAGTAGGAAAATTAATTATTTTTTTAGGGTTTCAGAAACAAAAATAAAAAAGCAATTTGGAGATAAAGAGTGATCGTCAAAATACTTGGTTCGATCTCCAGCAAAATCAATCTTCATGAATCCAGAGCTATGGTGGAGAGAGAGAGAGAGAGAGAGAGAGAGAGAGAGAGAGAGAGAGAGAGAGAGAGAGAGAGCGCAGGTGAGCAAAATAATCGTCAGTCTGCAAATCTAGTCCAAACCAATCCAAACCGAATGGTTAGGTTTGTTTTTTTAGTATGTGATTTGGTTCTGATTTAAAAAAAATTAGAAACCTTGTTAAATTGTTGAGTTTGTAAATTTTACCTTAACGGTTATGGTTCCAAACTGCGCTCATGGCATATGTAAATAATTAAGTAAACAACAACAACAATAATAGTAATAATAGTAAGTTTTGTTATGTATATGTGTGTGTATGTATATATATACACGCACACACACACACCCTAATGTTCTAGTCCACTACTCTTAAAGTCCACACCATCCACACCTTTAATTTTCTGATCAAATTTTGATAATCTGAACCGTCCAATGTGTTTAAACGTGTTTTTAAGGGTCCCCACGAGGAAAAATAAATAAAATGACCTGAAAGGGCTTCATCCGATTAGTTTTCGATTAAATACAGTTTTATCGAAAACAACTTGGATGAAGCCCTTCCCGGTCTTTTTTTTTTTTGTTTTTTAATGATTTCTCGTAAGGACCCTTAAAAATACGTTTTAAACACATTGGATGGTTCGGATCATCAAAATGTGATCGAGAAGGGTTTTGTCCCAACAATCCCGGACTGGACTGGAACTATATATATATACATTGAATAAAATTTGTCCAATAGTCAATTAATTTTCTAATCTAATGTTGCATTCCACCACCATATTCTTTCACTTCAAAGATTAGTTCCCTAAACTTTTACATACATACGATGAGTTATTCCTATAATTTTAATACACTAATCATACACAGCTTTAGTATAGTCTATTGATTTATTAATCATTTCATTTGGTAACTAGTTTTATAATCTAATAATCTATTCTTTCACTACTGGTATTATATTATTATTTAGTTGGTTGACGCTCATGAGTTTTGATGGTTTTAATGAAAATAGGTTTAATATAATCATTGGTTTAATATACCTATGTAATTCTATTTACTTTAAATAGTTTATAAAGATGAAATGTCAATTCCAAATGAACCGCGGTATGGTTTGGTTGTATTAATTTTATGGATTGGTTTGGTTCGGTTCTCCAAATTCATAATCCGCAAGTAGTGGTTTGGTTATTGGTTTACCATAAAACCGGACCAATCCGATTTATACTCACCCCCTAAAGAGAATGGAGTGAAAAGAGAATGGACCAATCCAATTTATACCAATTCCCAAGTAGTTTTTTATGTAATCTGGGCTCAAATATTTCCTTGTAATTTTTGTAATATGAGCTGTCTCAAAAGGCATGTTTTTTTAATCCGGGAATAGTGGTCCCATCCTCCCATGGAAATTACTTAATACCACCCATATAGGGACTATGGCCTTGTTTAATAACCCTGATTCAGCACTTAAAACTGAATAAATTAAGTAATAAGTAATTAAGTAGGTTTGATAACCACATTTTACATTACTTAAAAAATTAAGTGGCTCTTAAAATGGAAGGTAAAATGTTGACAAAAAGTAAGTAGCTTCGAGCTACTTAGTTTTTACTGAATTTCTAAGTGGTTTCATTTAACAAAATTTTCCTCCACCAGACCATCACCACCACTCTGCCACTCCTACCACTACTGCCGCCACTATACCACCACCACCACCCTGCCACTCTCACCACCACCACTCACACCACCATAACCACCACCACTGCCGCCGCCACTCCACCATTACACCACCGCCGCCACTCCCACCATTACCACCACCACTAACAACACCATAACCATCACTCCACCACTACACCACCACTTCGCCACCACCGCTATTGCCGCCACCCCACCACCACCACTCACACCACCCCCACTGCCGCCACCACCCCACCACCATTATTGTCACCACCCCACCACCACCACTATTGCCACCACCTGACCACCACCACCACCACTCTGCCACTTCCACTACTAATACCACAACCACCGACACCACTGTCACCACTACACCACCACTACTCCCATCATCGCTCTCCCACCACCACGAGACCACCACTCCATAATTATAATCACAATCACAACCACCGCTGCCGCTATACCACCATCTTGCCAATATTCTGTATATTTTTATTATTTTGATAAATGCATTTTTTTTCCCATTAATTAATTTCATTTTTGTATTTCAGTATGAATATATGAAATGAAAGACAAAGTAAGATAATTCGTGAATTTAACACCAACACCGCTATACCACCATCTTGCCAATATTCTACATATTTTTATTATTTTCATTTATGTACGTTTTCTTTTTCTTTTCATTTATGCATTTCAATATGAATATATGAAAGGCAAATTAAGAAAATTAGTGAATTTAATTCTTCAGCTCCTTATACAAATCAAACAACTTATTTATTTCAGTGCTTAAGATTCAGTACATATCAAACAGCTTATTAGCTTACTAAATTCAACATTCAATTTTTAGTACTTAATTTTCAGTTTTCAGCTTTATCAAACAGCCCCTATATATAAGTATTAAAAATCTGGGTCGATTTTGCGAGAACCAAATGAGAGAAAACGTAAGTTTTGATGCATTTTGTCCCATCTCAAACATTCTCACTTTTTTCACACAAATTCAATTCCCAAATAAGCAAATTCACAGATCAACTAAAGATTCATAATAACGACCCTTGCAAGCCCATCACATGAAATTTTGGGCTTTTCGGGAGCTCATTACATAGTAATAAATTCCCGGTAATTCAAGGGATACAAAAAATGCACTGACTGTGCTCGGGGACCCAACACGAGTGATCCGAACCGTTCATTTATCTCAAAATATTTTTTCGAGTGCCCCATAAAAAATCATCTCAATCCAACATGTGTAAGTAGTTGATTGAAAATTCTCCCATTTCGTAACACTCGTGTGGGACCCACAAGTGAGTCCCGAGCATAGTCAGTGTGTGTATTTTCTGTACATATCTCTATGTCCCCATAGTCCCCTAGTCTGGTCCATAAAATCCAAAACCTAGGGTTTCCTTCCGGTTCATTAAGCGGTAGGCATATCGACACACGGACGGCTAAGATGGAAAGCGTCGTCACTATTTATTTCTTTTTTAATAATAATATTTGTACATGTTGGATTCCACGCATAAATATCCCACGAAACCCTAATATTCACGTATATATAAAACCGCAGGCCGCGATACCTTCAAACTCTTCTCTCTCTCTTAAACCCTACAAGTTTAGGGTTTTCGCACTTCTGCGGCAGCCAAGCATTTTTTCGTTCTCTCTCTCCTATTCAGATGGGCAAATCAAGCAAGAAATCCACCAAAGTAACTCACTTTGTCTTGATTTTCTTGCTCTTCATGTGTTTACATACATCGTAGATACACGTTCATGGACTTATGCGATGATTTTGATGTTTATGTAGGTTGATGCAGCTCCTGCTGTAGTAGTAGCACCCACCAAATCTGCCTTGAAGAAAGGTGTCGTTGTCGATTCTCTTTGATTGATTGTGTGTTTGTTATGGGCTTGTTCGATTTTTATTGTTTTGTGTGTGTTTATTGTGGTCAGGCAAAAGAGAAGCTGAAGTGGCGATAGAGAATCTAGCGAGTGCTAAGAAGCAGAAGAAAGATGTTGTGGCAGTGAAGAAGGTCGAGACTAAGATACAGAAGAAGATAATGAGTAAGAAAGAGGAAAGCAGTTCTTCTGAATCTGACGAGGAACGGAAGGTTTGCTTTTGCTATTAGACTGAATCTTTCAAGTTATTTTGTATGTTGTTTGGTGCTGTTGTTTTCGGTATTCATACATGGGAAAACGCTATTCATCACGCAGTGGTTAATGTGCCAAGAATGCATCAATATGGGTGAAAGTTGTATATATTTTTGAAAGCGCATTAATTTTGGTGAGAAGTGCATTGAAATTCTAACGCTTTTGGCATTTTGTTTGCATTGTCCACTGCCTACGCGGTTGTGGTTAGCAGAACAGTTAAATGTGATGGAACATGTTTTGTAACAGAGTTAGTAGTCGGTTGCATATCCTCTTAGTGCTTGCTTTCGAGGTTGGAATTTGTCAGGGAGAAGAAGAAGAGAGAGGGGGAAGGAAAACAATAGCAGTTTTGACTTTTGAGAAACATTTTATTTTTGGAATACTTAATATTATGGGAAATGATTTTCACACCCCCCATTTTACAATCCACACTCCCCCTTTGTCTTTATCTTACATGAATTTACAATATTGCCCTTTTTCAATACACTTTTTCCATATATCCAGGGGTAATATTGTAAGTTTATGAAGATAAAGACAAAAAAGGGAGTGTGGATTGTAAAATTGGGGGGGGGGGCAATATTGTAAGTTCATGAAGATAAAGACAAAAAAGGGAGTGTGGATTGTAAAATGGGGGTGTGAAAATCATTACTTAATATATAGCTGTTTATGATATTTCCATGGTCATAAATTAAATTGACCTTGGGCGCAAACTTTTGAGAATTTAAAAACATTTTTGTGGAATTTTTTAACACTCTCTTATTGTAACGTTTTTAAAATCTAAATGCCTTTCCTTTTGTCATCCTACACGAAGAATGTTCTGAAGATGTTCCTTATATTGTAATGCAAAACTCACGAATATCATCTGTTTAATGATCAAGGAATAAGAATTACATCTAAAACTGAGTTCTCCAATGATTTTTACTGTTAATGATTTCTCTTATTGTTTTACTTGTGATTTCTTTAACTCTGACAGAAAGTGAAATCTATTGGTTGGCTTCTGAGCATGTGGTAATTTGATTTGTCCTCGCCGGGAAACTTTTTCCTCTAATTAGGTCCAACCCCTAGGTTCCCCGATTTTTTTTTGGTTTTCCACTCTGTTTATCCGTCTTTTGTGGTGGTGTTTATAGTCAACTAATTCTGATGCCTGCTTAAATATGGTATTGCCACATTTGCTGAATGACTGGAATTTTAATATCTAAATGTGTAGTTTACTCCTTTTTGGTTGTTTACTTTGTGAGTTACAGGTTAAGGAAACACCTAAGAAGGGAGGAATACAGGCGAAGCCAACTGTTGAAGAATCTAGTGATAATGATGATTCTTCTTCTGATGAAGTAACTACTGTATTTTTGTTGGCGGTCAAAATGATAGATCAATTATAGAACCCGGCTGTGCCCAAATTTCCCATGTGGTGCTCATAGAGACTCTTCTCTAACATCAACTTGTTTTGTTTCAGGATGTTCCTGTCAAAGCCGTGGTGGTGCCTTCAAATGGCAATGTTCCTGCTAGT
The DNA here is from genome assembly GCA_016920895.1 of Vaccinium myrtillus. Lineage (NCBI taxonomy): Eukaryota > Viridiplantae > Streptophyta > Magnoliopsida > Ericales > Ericaceae > Vaccinium > Vaccinium myrtillus. Next base: position 15,793,907 of record CM029279.1, read on the forward strand.
AAAGGCAAGGTTTCTAGCAGTTCATCAGATGATGAATCAGAGAGTGAATCGGAGGAAGACGAAGTATGCGTAGCAAACAATGTTTACTTTTGTGAATTATTAACATGCGTACTTTATGATTTCAATTGGCTTTTATTTCCCTCCGTCTGTGTTTGTTTGTCCAATTTCGGCTTTCGTGTCTATGTTTTAAATTGTCTATATCTTTCAAATTATAATGGGTTTATGATTTTGAAAATTTTGTATAATAGAACTAATTGAGATCTATAAAATAAGATCCATGTTGCATATCTTTAGAGATTCTTGTAGAAAGATATGTGCAAATTTTCAAGGGATGTGGAATAGTGAAAGTGGACAAATAATCACAGTTGGAGGGTGTATCTGTATACTCTTTACCCACCATTAGTTTCAGTGTACATTCTGAGTTTATATTACTGCTTCAACACAGAAACCTAAAGGCAAGGTTGCTGTCCCTTCGAAAAAGTTGCCGGTGCCTTTGGCTAAGAATGGGAATGCTCCAGTGAAGAAAGCAGAATCTAGTGATGATTCTGGGTCTGATGATGGTGACAGCTCAGATGATGATGATGTAAGTTTTGTTTCTTGGAGTTTTTGTTGTGTTACTTTAATATGAGAGAATTTATCTCCGCATTTTAATGTATGGTCTGCTGAAGTTGAATCTAATTGCCTAATTTGATAAACTTGATGTATAAAAATTAACTGTTTTGGATAGAATGATAATGTCAAAGTGGGCTCCCAATCCAAGAAGTTGCCAGTAACTGCTGCTAAAAGTGATTCTGTGGTGGTTGTCAAAAAGAAAGACGGATCAAATAATAGTTTGGATGAATCATGTGATGAAGAATCACCTGATGTAGATGTGAGAGAAGTGTTTTTTTTTTTTTTTGGTGGAAGCGGGGTGGGTGTTATTTGCCTCTACTATTCTTGTACCATTGTACATGCTATTGTTTTACATCAGACGACTACCTCGAATAAGCACCATACTATTATTTTGGTCGAGCTGTCTCAGTGGCGCTCTATTCTTCTGCAGTTCGACCACTCCGCCCCGCTCCTTTTATGCGTGCTGCCCTTTCTAATTGTGTGATGGTAAACATTAAATAAAAGAAATATTTCGCTTCAGGAATTTATTTAATCCCCATCAATTTGTGACATGCAGGAGGTAGTTGCTGCAGCACCTAAAAAGAAGATGGAAAGTAGTGATAGCGACAGTGAATCCGAGGAAGATGAGGTAAACTAGCCAATGCCTCTCTCGTGTATGTGGTTGTAACTAGTAGGTTGTGGTAGTATTTCACAAAAGTTCCTATTTTACGAAGTAACACCTGGACAATTTATTTTTCTTGTTATCCTTCAACTATATTTTGTAGACAGTGTTGCACCTTCCATGCGAAGATCAGCTTTTGGTTCAATGTTTATGTGGGTCTGAAAATGTTAAAGATCTTTACTTGTCCATGAGCCACCAAAATTTGTGTAGGACTGTACCGGTATGCACATTTACATGACTCTAAACTTTGTGTACATGTTATTTGGATAGAGACTCCTCTATTGGGATTTTTCTAGGGGAAAATTGTCTCCAATATTGAAAAGGGCTAGTTTGTGGTTGATTTTTTTTTTTTCATTATATAGAATTAAAAACTCTTTGATGCACAAAGACGGGAAGGAGGTAGCTACCACAACTCTCTGGTGGAAACAATGTTAGAAGTGATTGTGCATCATCTACCTGTTATGTGAAAGTGATCTTTACCCGTAATTGGTGGTCTTGATTGGTTCCTATCCGTTGTCACATTTGGTCAATGGATAATTGTTGCCACATTTGCTTGTTTTGAACTCGAAAACAATTTTCCTGAACAAAAGTTGGTCCATCACAAATTCCGTGTGGAAAACAATGCAAACTTCAATTACTAATTATTACTGCATGGACACTCACTGGTTATACATATGTTGTCTCTCTCTATCCCCCTTGTCAAAAATATTTCGCAAAAATGTGGATTCATTCCCAAGGATTGATGGGTGTATGATAGTAGAGGTGCCACTCCCTACCAAATTCTATCTATCCCTGCCTGCTTCTTCCATTAGCTGAGCTCTGAGCTCCTCTGGAAAATCATGATGTGCGCATGTTGGCTACTCTGCTTTAGTAGTGCGTTAACTAGTAGTCCACTACTGATTAAGGATTTGGTACTGACACCTGTCTTACTAACTAGTTGTCTTTGGAAAATATATATTATTGGATAGGCCTTTTGTATAGTAGCGATGTATATGGAGATGATTGTTTGCCGCATCTGTTTGGGTTGATTTTGTTGGACATGGTTGTTGTTGTTGATGTCTACTTTTTGCTTGTTGCAACTGAATCATTTGCAGGCCCCTGCAGCCAAAGTTGTCCCTTCAAAACGCCTCCCATCAGCTTCTGAAACCAAGGTATCCAACCAGGTCTTTTCCTTGGTCTATATTTATTTATTTTTGATCAGTCCTTGGGTCTATAATGCACACAGTTTCTTGTGTCTTTGGAAATTATTTGACATCTTTTATATGTAGTAGATGTTGAACTGTGGTAGAATTGATTTAAGCTAATTTATTTTTTAACCACAGAAAAAAACTGTCACTAAAGCTTCAGACAGTGACGATAGTAGTTCGGAATCTTCAGATGAAAGTGATGATGAAGAACCTCAAATGAAAAAAACGAAAGCTCAGGTAGATAAGATTATGATCATAAGCCAAAGCTAGTAAATATTGCTTATGGAAACTGTCTAATCCCATTTGGAGTATGTTACAGCCTACTGTGACAACCAATGCTGTAAAACAAAACACAAAAGCTCCACCGAAAGAGAGCAGCAGTGATGAGGAAAGTTCTGACGATGAGCCTACAAAGACACAAATGGTTAAGAAGGTAAGCTCTGAAATTTTATTGTTGTGGAATTGATTAGCTCTTGCAATTTCATTACAAACCTTCCATGGCAGGCCGCGCAGGTTTCGAAGAAAGAAAGTAAATCCGACGAGGAGTCCGAGGAAGACAGTTCTAGCGAAGAAGAGACTTCGGAGGAAGAAGAAGCTTCCAAGACTACAAAGAAAAGCGTAATGACTAGTTTCTTTAATGGTGTTATTTACTGATATGTTACCTTGAAGATATGGAAATTTGTTTCGACTGGTGTTCTAGTTTGGTCTGACTTGGCTAGCTAATGGTTCTTGGGTTGATTTTCTGTTGCTGTTGGCATTGGAAAAAATGTTAAATCTAACGTAAGAATTAGTGGAACGACAGAACTAATTTGAAGGAAGTTATGTAGGCTTGTTTTGGGAATGCAATGTAACCTGATGCCTGATGGTTAAGAATCAGTTATGGCAATGAGGTGGTAGTTTATTTGACCATGATATTACTTGTAGTTTTTTTTTGTGTGGAGAAGTTATATAGTGGTCTGAATGCATGAATCTATATTTCTTCAATTTGTAGGTTAAATGTAGATTCTGTCGGTTGCTGGACTTGTGTTACTTTTGGGTGTTCACGAGTTCATATGCTGACACCAAAATTTGCATAGCTAGTTTAGTTAATTGTGGTAGGTTTTGTTGTAATGTACTTCTATTGACCCTGTTTGATGGCAAGTTCCTGCCTGCTATAGCGCTGTGGCATGGCTTCTAGTCACCCGAATCAATGGTCTCGCTTAATGTGGATGTGACCTTTTTATTTGTATTGGGATCTTTTTTTAGTGGTTGACTAAGGAGTTTATGAAATCTACATGCTAAAAGCACTCTGATTCCTAGTTGATTGTTTTTAACTTTTACAAATTCTTTCCTAAACAGGAGAGAGATGTAGAAATGGTTGATGCAGTATCCCCTAAGACAAATGTGAAATCTGCAAAAAAAGCTGTAAGCATTTGCTTGAACATTAGTTCATTTTTTCTTATTTAATGTGGTAGTTTCTCAGCGGTTGTACTGTTAATATCGTCCATACGAATGTCAGAGTGCAATTTTTTATATGCAGGCCCAATCCCCGTTTACTCCCCAAGTCCAAACTGGAGGACCCAAGACCTTGTTTGTTGGCAACTTGTCATACTCTGTTGAAAAAACTGATGTGTATGTATTGTTTTACTGTAAGTTTGGGATTCTTATCTCCAAGCTGATCCTGATCTGACAATTTGCTATTCCCCCAGAGAGAACTTTTTTAAAGATGCTGGAGAAGTTGTAGATATTCGTTTTTCGTTTGATCACGAAGGAGCATTCAAGGGCTATGGCCATGTGGAATTTGCCTCGGCAGAGGATGCTCAGAAGGTACATGCATCTCTCTGAACAGCTTCCTTTGCCTTGGCACTCATTGTAGTTGTATCCTAAGTTGAGTGCACCAAAAATGGACCCGGCTGAGGATCAATTGGTTCAACTAGAATCGAACCTTGTCATATTTACATAAGCATCCGAATTGGTAGTTTTAACTTTATGCACGTCTCTATTGCAGGCTCTTGAGCTGAACGGTCAAGATTTGTTGGGTCGTCAAGTGAAACTCGATCTTGCAAAGGAAAGGGGCGCCTACACTCCAGCTAGCGGGTATTAACTTTTTCCACCCATGAATTTTCTTGGTTATCTTGATCAAGTTTCATGAGTTTCATCACCCAAATATTGTAGAAATGAGAGAAGTTCGTTCCAAAAGGGAGGGAGAGGCCAAGGACAAACTATATTTATCCGCGGTTTCGATAAAAGCAGTGGGGAGGCTCAGGTGATGTTTCGCTAGGACATTTCCTCAATACTCGTATTCCTCATCTTTTTGTGTTTCTAATATGAAACACTGAAGCAGGTTAGGAGTGCACTGGAAGAGCATTTTGGTACATGTGGAGAGATTTCTAGTTTACGCATCCCAAAGGAGTATGGCACTGATGAGCTTAAAGGGTATTTATCTTATTCCCTGACTTCTCTCCTGATTTGATTGTTAGTTATGGTTTCTGTATTGAAATATGTTTGTATTAGTTCTCCATTTTTTTGGTATTTTGACATACTAGACATTTGTTATCTTAGAGTAAGTAGAAAGAACAGATGTGCAGGCGGATAAGTCATTTTCAAGCATTTTAGAAAATACATGACTTGACATGATGAGGGAGGACACTTTAAACGCATTATTTACCTATATTTTTGTACGTCATAAATTATAGATCTACTAGTGCATGCTGTGCCCGTGCCTGAAGGCACGACTTGAGCAATCGAGGCACGTGCACGTGCCCGTGCTCATTTTTTATGGTCCTTTGAATTTCAGAGAGGGAGGGGGGAAGGAGAGGGTGAGAGAGAATGTGATTTGAGTTTCGAAAATGGGAGAGAGAGAGAGAGAATGTGGTTTGAAATTTTGGGTTTGGTGGGCCGGTGGAGGAAAATGGTAGAGAGAGAGGGAGAGAAATGACTTAGCAGGGAGAGAAATAAAATGTATATTCATGTTATTTTTTAATTATATTTTTTTAGATTGGCATTCGTTTTAGTTTTTATCTCTGTATGTAGCGAGAAGTTTTATGATCTAATGATTTAGGAGGCTATTCTGAATATGTCGCTCATGTATTGGAAAATCTTCTCATGTTTTTTTTTTTTGGGGGGGGGGGGTGTGTGTTACTATTATTTTGTAATAACTATAAATAAGCAGTAAAGCTTTTGGTCTCCGTCCAACTCTCATCTAGCTTCTCAATTTAAGGAAGTCTAATTCGTTTCCACCTCTCTTCAATCTGTTTCCTTTCCACATAATTCTACCAACTCAAATTCTACAAACTTAAATATCTATTGGAAGTATGCATGTGCTGCTATATAACAACTCTATGATTGTATTCGGCACCTATTTAGTTGACATATCAACTTTCAGCGTGGAGATGGCCCACCACGCGTTTGGTTGAACAAAATGTTCACATTCACATGGCTATTGTTGTTTTTGGTGATCTTTTGTATGGATGTTCAGACCCGCGTGGTCTTTTGCTAGGAAAAATTCTGATTATTGTTGCAGCTTCTGAGAGGGGCCCAAAAAATTGGAACTAACGCTTTCCAAAATTAGTACTTAAGCCTTCCCTATTCTGTAAAGAGTCATATTTTTGCAGTTCTCATAACATTGACATATTTCAAATTTTGAGTTACATTGTGAAGAATCATTTGAGACATTTGATGGGATACTGACGGAGATATGCAGTGGTTGTTAGCAGGGATGATGAAAATACTCTGTTGGCCATTTTCACTTAGTGTCTGATGCAACTCATTTAACAATTGTTGAAACTTGGTAATGCATAAGCGGAACCCATTGCTCATCGTTGTCCCATATTGATTGACAAACGTGAAAAAGTAGACTCAATTGCTTGCATCACATTCTTTAATATGAAATGCAAGCTGTGTTGACGAATAAAAAGAGCCAATGGGATCACCAGTATATTCATGTAGGACTAAGGTGAAGTCAAAAGAGGTACATATTTTTTAATGTTGGAGAACTAGAGTGATACTGCAAGACAACTTTGGCTAATGTGTCCCCTTTCAGCCTTGTGGCATGGGTTTAACTTTTAAGATACTGGAGTTGGCTTCTCTGAAAAGTGTTGGTCCATAGGTGCTCTACATAATTAATGACTAGATATTCATCTCTTTTGGTTGCAGGACTGCTTATATGGATTTTGGGGACAGCGACAGTTTTAACAAGGCTCTAGAACTCGGCGGGTCTGAGCTAGAAGGCTGTTCCTTGATGGTGGAAGAGGCGAAGCCAAGAGCAGATAGTCGCGATAGTTTTGCCGGTGGAAGAAGTGGCGGAAGAAGTGGTGGCGCTCGCGGGTTTTCCAGCAGAGATGGTGGTCGGGGATTTGGCGATAGAGGTGGTGGTAGTGGTGGTCGGGGGTTTAGTAGGGGTAGAGGTGGACGAGATGGTGGTCGCAGTTTTGGGGGCCGCTCTGGAGGTGGTGGCAGAGGCCGCGGAGGGCCTAGCAGGCCTAGCATGGCGACACCTGGTACTGGTATGTTGGCTTCCTACTTGTTAACTCATAATGAAATTTCTCTCTACTGGATCGCTCTTATTGACTTGATTAATTTGCACCACGGTTCATTTTATCTTATGTTACCCATGTTTATTGATGTAGGGAAGAAGACCACATTTGATGACTAGTAGGATTGGCAATGGAGGGATTTTCCAGAAGGATTCCTGAAAGGGGGACTTATTTTATCCTAAGTTTTTTGTTCTGTCGTTTATTTGTCATTCTAGTTTACAGTAATCGTTTTTGGGAGACAGAGAGATGTGCTTGTTTTGGCTTTGTACCAGAATCATTCCTGTTTTTTAAGTGGCTGACATAATACTACTAGAGTTAAGGCTCTGTTTGTTTGGACCGAAAATGTTTTCCAGTAGAATGATTTCCTCATTTCTGATGTTTGGTTGCATTTTAGTATGTACGTAAATCTTTTTTGTTAAACGACTCACTTATTGCCGTTTAATCATTATTATACGGAATGTGTGGGATGGAAGTTTACAGTCGAATGATGCATCATGCATGTGCTTGTGTTTGCCCAAAACAAGTATACCAAAGTGCCGCCCCGGAATACATGATCAGTCTTGGAGAATAAAATTGGCCAAGTGAGTGAACAGGACATACTAAAGGGGTTTATACCATTATTGGTCCATCATATTTTCCTGCATAGCCGCCAGGACAGTTGGCTTTTGCTCGACAAAAATACCCTCAGCAAAAAAACGCATTCAAAACGAGACCCATGAAATTCAGAGAAGAATTAGAGAGATCATTTGTGGTCAGTGTCCTCTTTTTTCATAATCCCTTGCTCTTGCTATCTTCTCATCATCACTTGCTCTTACTCTTGTTCCTCACCACCGCCGTGGTGTCGTCTGAGGAGACCACTGCCGCCGTGTTGTCTGAGGAGAAGGATGAGGTCGCACTCGATCTCCACTATGAGTTGCTGTGTCCTTACTGCTCCAATTTCATCGTCAACTATCTGGATAAACTCTCTGACAGCGGACTTATCTCGCCGTCGATCTCTACCTAATGGCAATGCCAAAATTAGATACGAATACGTATTTGATCCAGTAACACTTCGCTGATGGATTTGGGAGCCTCAGTCTCAGTTCTTAGGTTCAGAGTTTTTTTTCTTTGATGAATAGGTTCAGAGTTTAAAAATGTAAATTTGGCGTCTGATATATAATTGTCTCCCACTAACCCACTACCGGCGGCGGCTGAAGTGGGTTCTAGCAGCACAAGGCGTTTGTTCCATTGGGTTCTAGCGGCTCATGGCCATGAACGTGCTTCAAAGCTAGGAATATTTGCTCTTGAATCAAACTTTGCACATCAGGGGTTCAACGAAATGACCGACTGGGACGTAATGTCGGCAACAGCAACATTTAGCGCTTTGCTCGACAACACGGTACCAAGGAAGCCAACTATATCTTATCAAGAATTCTTCTTTTTTATAGGGTAAATTGCTTAAAAATGGAGGTAAGGGGCAATTAATGGCAAAATCATGGTGTACCTTTACTGAATTATAAAAACATTGTAAGGAGAAAATTATTTGCACATACATGGAAAGGCAAATAGAGGTTTACCGAAATACCCTTCACAAGATTTTCCAAACAAAACACCAACCCTTCCCAAAAAACGACATTCTCTCCATCTCAAACAAAACGAAGAAATCACTGTCAAACCCAGCTTCTCCCTTTTCTGGCGCTCTCTCCCTCTCTGCCTCTCCCTCCGTCTCGCTCTCTCTCTCTCACCCCCAACATGCCCGATATCTCTCTCCCCGTCTCTCGGTCTGCTACCATTACGGTGAGGTGAAACACAGACAAAGTTTGGGGATTTTCAAACGATCGACGAGCTTCGAAGGTTGTCCTATTCCAAGTTCGACTAAGGTCTCTTTCTCTCTCTCTCTCTCTCTCTCTCTCTCTCTCGAGACTATTTGATTAATGTGGACGGATTGCCTTGAAAAAACCTAGGGTTTTGAGTTGTTTAATGTGGTTATGCTTTGAGATTATTATTAGCCCTGCAATTAGTTGTAGATATTTTTTGTGAAGTTCTACGGCACTGTCAATCCATTTATGGGGGAATTTTTGACGCTTTTGGAGAGATGTTGCACGTCCTCACCAGAGCCTTGCTGGTATTGGGATTTTTGCATTGTCTTCATCTTTTCATGAGCAATCGAAGGACTCAGTTTTATTTGTTAATGGAGAAGTTAAGGTTTGGACCAATGAAGAAGTTTATTCTGAAATGGCTACGGATGGTCTTCTTCCAAACAGTGGGGTAACTGTCTGTGCTAGGGTGTAAACTGACTTAATAATAGGAGGGTGTAAAAAATTGCTCTCAGGAATTATCACTTGATATGAATAGTCCAATGTCATATAGCCTTTGTCCCATTTAGTAATAGATCAATTTTCGAGGGAGAAAACTTAAATTTGCGCTTGTATTGGGTATAAGTCTGTGTACATCGCATGCGAGCTACTCACTAGTTTGTTTTTTATAAGATAGTGCCAAATGTAGTACATCTCTGTGCTCTTTCACCGGTAAGAGTACACTTTTAGGAATGGTCGAAAGCACTTTTATCGTCGATCCATTGGGCAGAAAATAGAAGAAAATTTTGTTCTAAAGCAATTGTTGAAAATAGAGTAATATTGTCAAACTATTATGGACAAGTGATTTGGAAGAAAAATGCAAGAAAATATACGAGTAGTAATAATACTCCTACTAAAGAAAGTAGTGCATGGTTGTGTGTAAGGTAACTCAAGAGTGGTTGGTTACCCACTAAAGCTAATTCATTAGTCTTTGGTAGCTGAATGAAGTTGAACCTTAACAATATCATGTTCTTTAATGTTTTTGACATAGGTGCGAGTAAGGTGATAGTGGATTTGCATTTTTCAATTGTTAGTGTTAAATATTTTGTAGAATCTCTATGGGATAGTATATTTTTTTAAGGTCTATTATGGGATAATATATTTAGAGCAAAAGATTAGCACTTTTTCTTGACAGCTTTAGGGCATTTTGTTGGGAACAATTGAAAACTCCTATTTGTGAAATTAGGAAATCTATGTTATCTAGTTACCTCCTTGGTGGTTCTTGATGTGAGTCTTTTTTGTTAACTATCATATTGTAAAAGTTTAATCCGTCTTAAGTGCATGTGTTGTTATGTTCTAAAAGTTTAATCCTTTTGGTTGTAGGTAATGATGCCATTTTCTAAGGCAAACGCTCGGAGAGATGTAGTACAGGCAGAACGATTGTCAGAAAATGAAAACCATGTACCCGATGAGGCAGGCCCTTCACAAAATGCCGTAGAATTGGACCCCGATGAACGTCCACAAAAGCGTCCACGAAATTCCGAACCCGATGGAGAGTCTTCCGATGAGGACTATAAGGACAATGGTTTTCCTATTTTTATGTGAGTACATAAACAAAATTTAACTCCCATATGGTAATGGATAATTAGTATTGCATAATTGCATATTTCTAATTCCCAACTTTTGGTTTAATGTAGGAAGGATTTCGGATGGGGTTTGAAGGAATCCTTGGGGGAACTAGAATATTTGAAGCTCTTCCCTCGTCCGAAAGTGGTAATCATGATTTTTATTATTTCAATGTTCACATCAGTCTTGTTTAGCTTTTGTTTGTATGTTAGGTAACTAACTTTTTGTCCTTTGTCTAAATAGTTGATGTACAGATCTCGGGAAGTTTGGCAAGATAATAAACCGAATTGGGAAAAAATTTATGGCAAAAACATCAGCCCCTCTATATAAAAACTCAATCGCAGCCAAAGAGCGACAAAAACTTCCCCCTCGTCCGAGGAAGATGAAGACGGACACTAAACAAGTGCAGGTACGAAAACTTGGCAACTCTTTCATACGTGTTTTGTAGTCCCCTATTGCCCTTGCTGTGATTGGTGACACTACTTTTTTTTTTTATTGTTACAGACAAAGTTTAGGACTCGTTGTTCTCCAAAACAACTTGTGGAGTTGAATTCCCAATTGACGCAATCACAAAGGAAAGCATTGAAGAAGTGTAATCCATTCCATAACCTTCTATTGTTGAAATGTGCAACTCTCCATAGAGATTTTATCATGAAGTTGGCCGACCGCTTTAATCCCGACAACCGAACCTTGGAATTTAAAAATGGTCGTGTGTGCCCTATAACGCAGGAAGATGTCGCGAGGGTTTCGGGATTGCCAATTGGAGATATACCTGTGCCGATTGTGTGCGAAGGCTTGCACAGAGACAAGATGAATGCCTATTTTGAGGAATTTAAAGGTATAAAATTGAGCGCGTTGCGAGATGTATTGTTGAAGAAGAAATGTGATGACAAATTCCAAAGGGCATACATGTTGTTTGGTTTGGGATGTTTCTTGTGTCCCACACAAAAGGATGTTGTTGGTAGTCGGTTGTTTCCGGGTGTGGTCACGGACGAAATGGAGAAGATAAAGAGGTACAAGTGGCCTGAATTTGCCTCAATTGGTTGGTAGAAGAAATAAGAAATTATAAGATAAGAGCATCGAAAGGCCCTTCTTCTAGTGCCCAAGGTGTTGGCGGAGCTTTGTTTATATTGATGGTGTGTAAATTTTTTTTGTGCTTTAATTATTTGTAAGTTTATTGATTTTAATATTTTGTCGTGAAAGATAATGTCATTTATACTCACTATGCAGATAATATACTTTCATCATTTTTCGATGAATGTTGAGATTGGGAGCGAAGAAAGTGACCTTCCCATTGCCTTATGGACAAAGGAGTTCATTGATGACCGAATAAGTGTTGAGCCGGAGGACAAACCTACGAAGGAGTCTGTGTACTCTCAGTTTCCCCCCATAACATGAAGAATGAGGTGATGTATCTCTGAATTGGTGTATCGGTTGTAATTATTGATTCTTCCTATAAAGTGCGATTTTCTTTTCGATCACACAAATCTTACTTAAAATAATGTACCATTTATAGGCACCTATTAAAGCATACCATGATGAGATACAAGGTTTCTTAAAACGTTTAAAGAACTTGCGTAAATGGGATGATGACTTATCTATGCTGCGGGATGTTGAAGTTCGGATCCCTGACGGTTGTGAGAGATTGTTTTGCAAGGAAGACGGTCCCTCCGTTCATAATCAGGTATGGTACAAAAACACCCCCCATAGTAAATATAAAGTCTTAACTTACTTTGAATAATACCCTCACTCGTAGCCCGATTAGGTTTGACCAGCTTAAGAAAATCCTTATGCATTTACTTATGTATCTGTTATTTTGTAGGCCCCTAACGAACCCGATGTCTTCGATGGCAACTACCAAAGTCCCCGTCATAAAGATGTCAGCCCCAAATAAGGTCAACTTGATGAAACGGCGGTATGTTACAAACTTATATAGTTTTATTGTCGTACTTCCTTTCACATCGGTTTAGAACTTCCCCTTAAAAAGATTACAGAATGACCTTAAAATTTGGTTATGCAATACCATTTGTTGTCAGAATGACCTTTGACAATGTTCAGTGAGTTGATTTTGATTTGCAGGAAATGCCATTTAACGACGGAGGAGAAAAAGGTGATAAAGAAGTCACCCCTATACAAGGCGATGTTGAAGCACAAACTCCGGGTGAAAAACAAGTGAAACGTTACCGTAGACGTGCAAAGGGGGATGCGTCTACTGAGCCTACAGGGAGACGAGGGTTTCGGGAAACGAGACAGAGTAAATCAACTGCAGCTCCTTACCTTGCAGCCCCACCCTTCAAAGTACAAAAGATGACACATGAGCAGAAGAAGATTGTGGACTTTCTAATTCGCCAGCCGAAGAAAGACGGACCTACTAGTGCCGAGTAAGGACTCCACCTTTATGCTTGTTATTGAGGTTAACTAGTTACTTAAAAAAAAAATATGTTCACACATGTTCGTAACAACTTATTTGATGTAGTGAGACATGTATAAAAATTGTGGGTGCAAAATGGCCGTTGACTTTCTACGATGTGCACCGCTCGTTCAGGCCAAGGGGCCTTGTGTCAAAGCTTGTAAGTTACCGAATTCTCATTAAAAATTGGTACTATTAATGGTTCAATTATGCATAATGAAACCATTCCAACCACCAACAGGTTATCCATACTGTAAGGGACTTGATCATGATGGATGAACTTCAGCAGAAGGCAGAAGGAAAGTTGCATCCGAAGTGCCACATTTTCCATCCTGATTTCGTGGTACGTTGTTTGGTCCTTACTTGCAACATAACATGCAACCTGGCCTACCGGGAGAAAACAATTTCAAATATTTTCAACTTGAGTTGCAGATAAATCTTGGTAAGGCCACTGATTCGAAGTTTAATGCGTATATGAGGGATGCATGTGATGTGAAAAAAGTTCATTATGACGTACGAAAATGCAGCACGGTACGTTACTTCGGCCTCACATTTCAGCTTGTTCATTTTAGTATTTGGAAAATCTTGTCCTACTGACTCATAATTTCCTCGATGGATAATTTTGCAGCTTATTCTACCTGTACTGTTCGGAGATGGTGAGACTGGTCACTGGTTTTGTGTAGCGATAAACCTTGTTGATTTGCGGGTAGAGGTTTTGGACTCAATGCAGCCGGCTGACCTAACAGATCGTACATCCACAGTCAAAAGAATTGTAATATAACCCCCCCATCCATAAACCTTATTTGAATATTATCTTTTCATTTCTGTACCATTTATTACATAATCTTTGTCTATCTCTTAACTTGTTGCCTTTAACGGTTGTAGTGGAATAACTCGTTCACACTACTCAACCATGGTCAAGGGGTGGCAAGGCATACTGTGGACGAGTTTGAAATTGTATATCCAAAGGTTCCACAGCAAGACAATGGGTGAGTGAACATTACAACAATGAACTTAATTTTCTGAAACCAGACTTGTCCGAAATCCCTATATAATTTGCTTATTGAATTATATGTTTTTTTTTTCATGGTTAGCCATGACTGTGGCATTTATCTCATCAAATTCATGGAGTTGTGGAAGGGACGAATGGTAGCTGCAGAATTGGAGAGTGATAATATGAATAATATTAGGAGAAGGGTATTGTATGCACTCTTTATGGATGAGAGGAATCAACAACGGGACTCCGTACTAGCTGCAATTAACAAGTAATATGGACTAAGAGGTAATCAGCAACTATATCTAAATATCTTGTTTGGATATATTTTTGCTTGTATCCTTTCTTGCTATGAGCCATGCAATAGATGTTAGGCAATTCCTCTTTTGATGCACTGTACGGAGTATACATACTTCTACATGAGAGTTGTATCCGGCTTCACTTATGCTTCTAAGTAATCCCCTTTTGGTGAAATTCTTGTGTATTTACCATAGAACCTGTATGGAGTATAGGTACTTGTAGATGAGAGTCGTATCCGGGTTCACTTATGCTTCTAAATAATCTCCTTTTCGTGGAATTCTTGGGTATTTATCATGAGAGTCGTTACCGGGTTCACTTATGCTTCTAAATAATCTCATTTTCGTGGAATTCTTGTCTTACAGGTGTCATATATTGGAATCTGGGATTTCTCCATTCGGGCATGTTCAGGAAATGTTGCACAGGAATCCTACCTTACCATCGATTGAAAGCAGGTTGATAAGATGTTTCTTGTCTGCCTTGTTTTGGGAGTCAATTCAGCTGCACTTTGAATCATTTTGAGTACTCGTTAATTTCTGTTAGCGAGTCTAACCTTTCAAGCAATGTGTGCATATACGAATTGCCGTTTGATATCTGCACTCTTGATGTGCAGTATGAGTTTGTTGCCATTGCTCTCAATCCCTAGTATGAGTTTGTAATCAGACAAATACTTGCCTTGTTTTGGTTGAAATTGTTACTAACCAAGTGTTTGTCATGTGCTTCGTTGGCTTTGGGTTAAAATAGATCTGGTTCATGTTGGATAGCTTGCAGAATCATTATTTTGAATGCGGCTTCTCTCACAAAGATTGTTTTGATTACTTGGTTATGGTGATTGTAAAAAGCTGCAACTGTGATCCGTTTATTGGAATTTTTGGATTTTAAGTATGCCTATTGGCTACATTGAGCTGGCAGTTACTCTATGCAGTGGGCAACGTTTTTATTAGCACAAGGCATTCATAACTTGCCATTTATACTTGCTGTTGATATAGATTTTTTTTTTTTGGGCTTGTTTCCCCTTTTGAGTTTTGGCAAACCATTTAGTAAACCATTTAGTAAACCTAGGTTTCTCACAAGTTAATTGGGGCTTCCCAAATAAACAACAATGCCGTAAAAATAAATAACCCTAAAAAATTTAGTAGAGTATTTCAAATCAAGTCGGTTATGATAATTTTTTTTTCTAATTTCTCGCGTGGACCCATACAAAACATGATTTAAACACACACACACACCCACCCACCAATCTTCTCTACAACGGCTACTGTTGAGCTTCCCACAATAGGTCTATCTCTCTCTCGCTCTCTCTCTCTCTCTCTTTCTCTCAAGTCACGAAAGCAGACGTAGAACCAAAGCTCCCAACCTGCGCACTCAAAACTGAACGACAAATCTCCGACCGATGCAGATTTGCCTTTGATCTTTCTTCAATACCTTAAAAATCTAAGTTACCCCAACTTCAATATCCGAATGATAACATATGTGGGACTACCCCTTTTCAGTTGCCATAGATGGTTTCAATGTTTGCACTAGTGATATTCAAGTAGGAGATTTTTCCTGGTCGCCACAACACAATCTCTCTCAGTACAATACAGACACCGGCCTTAAGCATCCCGTCATACGCTTGTGCTGCCTTCTCACTCACAGTCCCCCGAATCAAACCTGTGGGATCCTGGTTTAAAAATCAATCAAACAAGACCAAATTATAGTTCGGTTCGTCCAAATGATGTCAACAAAAACTTACTTACTCACCTTCAACTCAAGCATAGCTCCACGTATTGCGTCGTGCACACATGATTTTACCAACGCAACAACCTGAACAACAATAACAACATAGTCATTCATTTACGATTTCATCATTAAATAAAGAATTTTCATATATAAACTACGTACAACAACTTACGAGTTTGAGCCGATGCAAATTAGGCATTTGATTGACAGTCGCCAAGTTTGTGTATCCCGGCTCAAACATGTATCCACCATGCACGGCAGCTAACCAAGCGTTGTTTTCAACGAATGCGTTGTCCTCACTTGGAATTAAATGCCTCTATGTATTGCTTCTTGTGTGTTCATTTCCAACACACCCTCTCCATCCTCTCTTTTTTCCAATGCCAACTGCACTAGACCAGCCGGCGCTGGAATTAAATGCCTACGTGGAATTAAATGCCTACGTTTTTGTGGACCGTCAGAAGTGCTTGAAGCGATGCCCTTTCCTTTCCATTTAGGGTCGTCTCTGTTCATTTCTTTCTTCGCTTAAACCAACTTTGAAAATGAGTTATCCAACCAACAAACAATGGTACCTCCTTCAATTATTTATAGTGTGCAAGTGCAATGGCATTTATTTACCAGGGCAATGATTTCCAATTATTTTTATATTTAGAAAGGTGTATGGTCAACGTCGAATATATTCTCCACCTTGCACCGTTCATAAGTTTAGATTGCACCTTTCATTGAATGTCGTTGTACCCTACACAAGCGTTATTGCACCCGACAAACTCTTCCCCTTTGAAGTGACTTGACGACACACTGCAACCCCGTTTGGACCTGCTAGGGTGCAATTAATTTTCTGAAGGGTGCAATTATTGTTTCTGAGTTGTGCAACCACATTACATGAAACGTGCAACCTTGAATCAGGAAGCGTGCAATCAGGAGAATATATTCCCCTGCAGTGTGACTTGACCACAATATATTCTCCCGTTTGAACCTACTAGGGTGCAATGAGTTTTCTGAAGCGTGCAATAAAGTTTCATGAATGGTGCAACTTAAATGAGGAAAAGTGCAATCGGGAGAATATATTCCCCTGCAGTGTGACTTGACCACACACTGCAATCCCGTTTGAACCTACTAGGGTGCAATGAGTTTTCTGAAGCGTGCAATAAAGTTTCATGAATGGTGCAACTTAAATGAGGAAAAGTGCAATCGGGAGAATATAATCCCCTGCAGTGTGACTTGACCACACACTGCAATCCCGTTTGAACCTACTAGGGTGCAATGCGTTTTCTGAAGCGTGCAATAAAATTTCATGAATGGTGCAACTTAAATGAGGAAAAGTGCAATCGGGAGAATAAGTTCCCCTGCAGTGTGACTTGACCACACACTGCAATCCCGTTTGAACCTACTAGGGTGCAATGCATTTTCTGAAACGTGCAATAAAATTTCATGAATGGTGCAACTTAAATGAGGAAAAGTGCAAGAGGGAGAATATATTCTTCTGCAGTGTGACTTGACCACACACTGCAATCCCGTTTGAACCTACTAGGGTGCAATGCGTTTTCTGAAGCGTGCAATAAAAATTTCATGAATGGTGCAACTTAAATGAGGAAAAGTGCAAGAGGGAGAATATATTCCCCTGCAGTGTGACTTGACCACACACTGCAATCCCGTTTGAACCTACTTTGGTTCAATTATGTTTTTTGAGGTTTCAATGAATTTTCATCCTCAAATGATCCAGTGGATCAAAGCGTGTATAACCACTGCTAATTACTCTCTGAACATCAATGGTGAGGCCGTTGGCTCCATTAAAGGGCAAAGAGGATTAAGGCAAGGTGACCCTTTGTCTTCATATCTTTTTGTCATTGTCATGGAGGTGCTCACTCAACTTCTTAAAGAGAAGTCTCTAAGTCCCAATTTCCATTGGAGATGTGAAAAAACTAAAATAATCAATTTGTGCTTTGCAGATGACCTCATGATCTTTTGCAAAGGAGACATGGACTCCATTCAATGCATTCAAGATGCTCTTTCTGAATTTGAGGCCTTGTCTGGTCTATCTCCCAGCCCAGGCAAGAACAATATCTTTTTCTCTGGTGTCTCCACTTCCCATAAACAAGCAATTCTTGAGAAACTGGGTTTCCATGAGGGCACTCTCCCTGTTAGATATCTTGGTGTTCCCCTTATTTCCACTAAGCTTAAATATTCTGATTGTAAGATACTCATTGACAAAATCACCAACCGTACCAAGTCTTGGGCAAACAAGTATCTTTCATATGCTGGGAGAATCCAGTTGATTAAGTCTGTGTTATTCTCTATGCAGAATTATTGGTCTTCTATCTTCCTGCTTCCTAAGAAGGTGGTCAAAGAAGTTGAGGCTATCCTTAGATCCTTTTTCTGGACTGGGTCAGACCTGAGGCACTCTAGTGCCAAAGTCTCCTGGGAACACCTTTGCTCCCCCAGAAAAGAAGGAGGATTAGGGTTTAAATCCATACAAATCTGGAATCAAGCTTCTATGGACAAACACATATGGTTTATCATCTCGGGGGAGCAATCAATGTGGTGTCAGTGGGTGAAATCCTATTTGCTTAAGGGTAAAAGCTTCTGGAAGATTAAATTACCTAGTAGTCCATCTTGGACTTGGAGAAAGCTACTTCAACTCCGTCCTCTCATCCAATCTTTTATCAAGTATAGGATTGGTGATGGCAAAACTACTTTCCTTTGGTATGACAATTGGCATCCCTCTGGTCCTTTAGTTGGGAAATTTGGTAATCGTATCATATATGATTCATGCCTTCCAGATGATGCCAAGGTCTCCTCCATTTTACGAACTTTTACTCAATGGAATTTCCCAATCACCCAGAGTTGGGAATTGAATGAGATTAGATCTCATTTACCTCCTCTCACTAATCACAATATCACTAATACTGACTCTTGTATGTGGACTCTCACTCAGAGTGGAGTATTTTCCATCTCTTCTCTTTGGGATCATATTAGAGTCAAGTTTCCTACGATTGGTTGGCAGCATGTAGTCTGGTTTCCTTCCCATATTCCCAAATGCAACCTTATTAGTTGGCTTGCCATTCAGAATAGGCTATCTACTGAGGATAGGCTGGTTCTATTTGGCATGAAGACCACTTCTTGTTGCAGTTTTTGCCCTGGGGAGGAGGATCATGATCATCTGTTTTTTAATTGCCCCTTTACCAAGCAAATCTGGGATTCTGTCTCCCTCAAATCACAGCTTACTTGGCAGCCCCAATCCCTCTCAAATCTGGTTAATCTCCTCACTCTCATTAAGAGGAAAGACTTGAAGAGCACACTGATCAAATTGACCTTTACTGTCTCTCTCTACTACATCTGGATTGAGAGAAACCACAGGAAATTCCAAAATATACACCTCACTGTACCCTCTTTGGTGCACAAGATCTGCTCTGAAATTAGGTGTAGGTTGTTATCCCTTCACAAAATCCCATCAGGAGCTAGCTTTCTCTTAGAAGCATGGAACATTTCAAATGATTAAGTTAACTTAAGTTAATCTTCACTCCATGTTGATTGGAAAAGATAAGCATGCTGCACTTTACTTTTGTGTATGTTTAATCTTCACTCAAGTGTATGTTTACTTTTGTATTCACTTCAAAATTGTGCTGATTTCTCCAGTGTAACAGGTTCCCCCATAGCTGGCTTGTTTTGGTTTAGCCCCAGGGCAGGGATTTCATTAATATCCCAATTGGGCAGTGTGTGTTTACAGGTTATCTAATCTGGAGTGGCTTTGAGCTAGTGTTTCACCTTATGAGTGTCCCTATGGGGTCCTCATCATGGTAGTATTACTGCTATTATCAGGTTTGCTATCTTATTGATCCTGGATTGTGCTCAATTGGCTCTGGATTCCTGTGATTTTGTGGTTACATAGAGACTATGTGTGTACAAATGTGAGTGACCCTCCCATATGTGTGTCTTGTGAGAGTGTGCTTGAGCCTCATCCCTGTTTTTTCAGAGTGTAATTCTAATGAAATGGGTTTTAGTGAGAGGAGGGAGCTGTCTACCCCTTGGATCCATTGTCATCACAAAAAAGTAGAGAGGGAGGGTGAGACTTTGAGGGTGTTCGTTGGTGAGCCACAATACAATGGATTCCTTTTGTATTCTTTTCCTTCTTCATGTTGTTTCTTGGACTGCCAATTCATGGGCAGAGCTGCTATAGTGTGCATTTTATAGTGTGCTTGGTATTATTCTTGGCTTTTACTTGGATTGCAAATTCCAGTTGTTTGCTATGTTCTGGGTGCACTGCATTTTGCTGCTGCTGCACATGCTCTATTGTTGATATACCAAGCCTACTGCTGCTACACTTCTCTGATACATCAAATTGCTACTGCTCTGTTGAATGCTAATATACCAAAGCCTACTGCTGCTACATAATGATGCATACTGCCGCATTTTTGTTGTTGCTTTGCACCGGTCATCTTCTTCTTGTACTGCATATCCTTTGATCTCCAAAGCACACACCCACCGATTCTCGGGATATTCAAATTCCAACGTCACTCGCCCAAAATTCAAAGACTTAGCACCGGTGGTTCTGCTTGATTCTTTGGTGATACTTCCTTGCAATGGTACATCAACAAATCATGGATCAAAGAAGGTCATCATCACTGGGCTGTACATCAGCAGTCATGGATCAAAGATTGCTCAAGCAGTCCTAGTCACATTTGGTTCTAGAAGTCCAAAGTTCAAGTTACCCAAAGGTTCATCTCCAAGCTGCATGACTACAAGCTTCTTGTCTACTGATCTAAGTCCAAGCTTCAAGTTACTCCAAGTTACTCCAAGGTCCTCCTTTGTTTTAGTTTAAGCTTCAATTATCATGTTCTAGCTTCAGGTATTTTGTTCAAGCATTATGTTCATGCTTTATGCATTAAGTTTTAGTACAAGCAGCCTTAGTATTATGAGGTTTTCTCATTACTTGTTGTATTTCCTTTTTCTTTGTTCTTTGTTTTTTCTTTGTTCTTTGTTTTTTCTTTGTCCTCCCTGGGGTATGCCCCTTGTAGGCTGTATATTCTTTTGCCCCTTTTATTTTCAAGCTTAATTACCCAAAAAAAAAAAACCCTCAAAAGAAATATTGACATAAACCAAATCACCTTCAACTCCACCAAAAATAGCCCAAACTCCACCACATTTGACCCTAGCCAGTTCATCGTACCGAAACTGACCCTAAACCCATCATACCGATACCATCCGAACCCAAAGTATGCACCCTCATTGCTCACTTGGATCCCGCATTATGGCAAGAATGGGGAAGTACTATGCTAGATTGGGATAATAGAGAGTATGAGATGATGGTGGCCGATAACAACATGAATGAGGAGGCTTGGCCTAACGAAGAGGCAGAAGTTAATCAAGAACCAGAAGTCAATGTGGTAGAGGAATTTTGGGATCCGATACTGGCAAACTCTCGCAAGGCGCAAGATTCTCGTACCACAGGAAAGATAGAGGTTCTCAAATGGCGCAAGTTCCCATCAAAACCAGACAAGAAAGAATCCATGACTGTGAATACTGTGCCATTTAAGATCTCCACTAAGCCGAAGGAAAAGCAAAAAGTTAAGCTGTCTCCTCGCCAAATGAAGGAGAAAAGAGACTTACGTTGAAAGAGATGCAAGAAAAGGTGTATCCCTTTCCCGATTCAGAAGTCTCTTCGATGTTTGACCAGCTAATCAGTCTAAAACTCATCGACCTTTCGGAGATGAAGCGACCAGAAGAGGCTAACAAAGTTGATGATCCAAACTACTACAAGTTCCATCGTTTGGTTAGTCACCCAACCTCACGATGCTTCGTTCTGAAGGAAAGGATAGTGGAGCTAGCTAGCCAAAGGATAATCATCTTAGAGGAAGAAAAGGAAGTTGTAGCTACTAATCAAACTGTGGCTACTCTTCAAATTGAAACTCAACAACTTGAAGGGTTTCAAATTCTGAAGATTCAATTTGGGTCACTCGATCCAATTGAGAAAATAGTACCATGTCATTCTACTCAACAGCTTGGGGGCAATAGCTGTGCCGAGACAGATGACATAGATGATGAAGGATGAACTCTTGTCACTCGCAAGAAAAAGCGAGCATCGAATGCAAAGCATCCTCAATCAACAAAATAGAAGCAGAGGCCCAAGAAAGTCAAAACAAGAAGGCCACAAAGGAAGAGAAAAGTGAAGAAAGTAACTTCAAATTTGTTGAAAGACGTGCCTGTCCAAAAATCACACACTCCTTTCACTTTATGGGACTTCTATCCAGAGTCAATTCGGAATGCCGATTTTCTTGTAGGCTTATGCAATACTGTGAGTGTTAAAGAAACTGAAGATCTAGAGTCTGAATTGCCTCACTCTTCTAAACAAACTCTAATCAAGCCTGGTTCCTCAACTTGTGCCAACAATTGTTTTGCTTGCCTTGGAGCTATCGCATTCTCTGACGAAGATCTGTCACTTGGCACAACGTCACATAATCACCCTCTCTTCGTCACGGGATATTTATGTGAACGAAGAGTCAATAGGATGCTTTTGGATGGAGGATCAGCCGTCAACATCTTGCCGCTTCATACTATAAAGGAACTTTGTATTTCTATGGATGATCTAGCACCTAGTCGCCTTATGATCCAAGGATTCAAACAAGGGGGGCAAAGGGCTATCGACGTGATTTGTCTAGACTTAACCATTGATGATATGACCTCAAACGCATTGCTTCATGTCATTGCTGCCAAGACCTCTTATAATGTGTTATTAGGATGACCGTGGTCCATGAGAATGGTGTTGTCCCATCAACCCTCCATCAATGCTTCAAGTACTATAGAGATGGCATGGTAAAAAAGGTGGCAGTTGATGGCAAGCCATTAGTGAAGTAGAATCCCACTTCGACGATGCTAAATTCTACTTGAAAAACATTGTGTTGAAAGAGTTGGAGTCGATGGCCTCATCATCAAGCTACAAGCATTCCAAGGGTGGCGACGCCAATGTTTTTACCAAGGAGAAAGAGAAAAATGACCAAGGAGTTAAACAAGAGGACCCTTCAAAGAAGAAAGGCGCGTCAGTACTTTGCTACATACTGAAGTTGAAGAAAAGTGAAGAATTATCCTTGAATGTATTGATGCTCCCTGTCACTAATCTTAACAAAGTCAAAGTTTCTCCACCACTAAAAGGATTCATTTGCGCTACAAATAGCCCCATGGTGGGAGATGATTACTTGCCTTCACAACGGACAAATGGCTTTGATCCAAATGCTTGCAAGCTCCTTGAAAAGGCTGGTCATAGTCCCAAAGATTCAACAACTCTAGGGAAGCTCTTGCCTGAGGTGACTGGCGAAAAAGTACATGGCTTGAACTCAACTCAGAAGATGCTCAAGCAACAAGGGTATGCCGTCAAGGATTCTAAAGTAGGCCTTGGATATGTTGCTCCTACTTCTGCTCGCATCTTCATAAAAAGGTCAAGCAACAACAATATTACTGCGGAGGAAGTTGATTCGTCAATGTCACCAAAAGTATCCGTCTTTGATCGCTTGAGTGCTCCAAAATCACGAGCATCGATCTTTGATAGGTTGGCAACCCCAAAAGAAGTCGCTTCACCTTCCAACACGAGGAAGTCTATTCAAAGCAGATTAGGGAAACCTAGTGAAAGCTCTACGCCAAGGGGAAACTCGCATAAGTCTATTCAAAGTAGATTGGGTTCGCCAAATGAACTCTCTTCGTCAAACACTCTCCGAAAGTTTGTACATAGCCGATTGGGTGTTTCGAGCACTACTATCATTAGGGCTGAGCAAAAAACCGCGGAACCCGACCAACCCGCCCGACCCGATCCGAAGGCAAACGGGCGGTTCAATCAAAGTATTCGGGTGGTTCACGGGTCAGAATATATGTTTTTTGTCAGGTTTCGGGCGGGTAACGGGTTGAATAATTAAAAACCCGGTCAAACCGACCCGACCCAACCTATACATGTCACGTTCAGTGGAATATATTTACAGCTGCACTACACAATTGCACAAGTGCACATCTAACCCTACACGTGTTCCCATCCCAAGATTCCCAACCCAATACTCTAACCCTAACCGGCTAACCCAATTCCCTAGATCTGAAAAGTTGAAAAACTTTTTCTGCCTCTCTCTCCCTACCTTACACAGTTACACGCCCCCCATTTCTAACCCTAAAATGAAATTTTTTTTTTTTTTTGTGGGTAAATTAGCTTGAAATTAAAAGGGGTTAAGCGAATGTACAGCCTACAAGGGGCATACCCCAGGGAGGACAAAATGAAAAGAAAGAAAAGAAGAAAAGAAAAAGAAAAAAATTGCGTGGTCCCCGGCACAACCCGCCAGGGTGGGAAATAAGAGGTACTGGCACATCCCGCCAGTATAGGTATGAATGAGCAAAATGCAATAAGCGTAAAGAAGCATCGGCACATCCCGCCGACATAGGTGTAAATAAGTAGAATGCAATAAGCGTAGCAGATAATTGTTTGAATGCCATGCACAGTGGGTCCAAGGGCCCCTATGCATCAAAAGTAGAGACTACCCCGCAGTGAAGTCAAATAGATAAGGATAGGACTAAGGACAGGTGAAATTCCTAGGCGAGCTAAAGATCGTGAAGACTAAGTCAGCCCCAGAAGAAACCTCCCAGACCAGAGAAAACCAAGGTCACCACCAACGGTGATCTCTGCCCTCGGACTCAGCACACTCACAATCAACCACACGGTGCAACTATCCCATCCATCATCTTCCACATACGGTAACGAAAGAGTGCCCCCTGTAATGAAAACAGTACATGCAAAAGAAACTCGGGGTCAGAGGTGGATGAGATCCCCGAACCGTGCTAAGGTGGATCCAAGACTAAGGTCAGCCCTAGAGTAGCTCCGTCCCTCTCAGAGAACCCCAGCCCGCAGAATCTAGGCCCATCAATCCTAAGTACCCACGCCTTCGGACCGAAGTCAAGCTCCACCCAACGCCGAAAATCAGCCACAACCAAGTTTCCATAGCACAACCATTACCAAACAGGAGAAAAAAGAACCATAGGAGTGATATCGCATACCAAATAAACATGGAGAGGAATAACAACTTAAGACCATTCACTGTAACAACGGAGAACTTAGAACATGGAGTCAGGGGGATGGACCCCTAACATGCAAGAATCGTGGCACTCGAGGTCAGCCCCGGAGTTAAATCGCCCTCTCGATAAACTCCAACCCATTGCCACAAGGGCCATCTAGTGCGACGAGCGCACCCCAAAGAAGACAATGCCATCAGACCACACATCGCAACAATTCAGAACTGCAGGAGCAGTCGCACCAAACTCTAAGCAACACCATACAATGAGCAGCTCTCAAGTATATAAGTTATCCCAAGAGAGTCATTAGAACACAGTTTTCATGTGAATCCGAATGCCGATCGACAGAGTACCAAGAGGTTCCCATTAATCAGGCCACGGTATGTGAACCGCTAACTACGGTACATGTTCAACAATGGAATAAATAGACAGTGTACCAGAGTACCAATTAACAAGGATAAGGATATCAACTTAATTACCATTCACTGTTACAACAGATTACCCGGAACGTGGGGTCAGAGGGATGGACCCCTAACAGGCAAGAATCATTGCAGTCGAGGTCAGCCCCGGAGTTACATCGCCCTCTCGAATAAACTCCAGCCCATTGACTACTAGAGGGCCATCTTGTGCGACGGGCGCACCCAAAGTAGACAAAGCCATCGGACCACACATTGATAGGCGCGTAATATCACAGATATAAGCGCCTAAGTAGGGCAAATTAGCGCATTATAGGCGCGTTTTATTTCATTTACCACTTGATTGCGGTGTTTCTCTTGTTTTTGGTGTTTTTGTTTGTTTTGTAGGAAACGGGCCGAAAAGGGCACGGAAAGTGACACAAGGCATCGGGCATGTGGGGGACTGGTGGGACCCAAGCAAGGACGACCAAAAAGCTGAAAAAGTCAACTTAGAGGTTCGGTATCGATACAGGGATTGTCCTGTATCGATACCCAGGCACCAACCAGGAAACAGAACCCACCGGTATCGATACAAGACTTCTCCTGTATCGATACCGAGGCCTTTATTTTGGCCGTTTTGACTTGCCACGTGTGTTGACTTTGGGAGGGTATTTATACCTCGTTTTTACTCCGAATTAGGGTTCGAAATTTTGTTTAGTTGCTCTTCTACTTTCGCAGCCGCTTTCCCTTTGGAGATTATTTACTTCCCGGTTATTTTCGGATCGAAGTTTTTAAGTTTTTCCGCTGATTCTCGCTTTGCTGCGGTAACGTTTCTATTTCTTTACATTAATCTCAGTTCGCGGGAGTTTGTCCGTGTTCTGAGGTTCGGATCTTTGTTTTAATTCGTATTCAAGTTAATAGCATGTTTAATTCCGAATTCTTGTTATTCGTTCTAGCTAATATGAGTGAGTAGATTTACAAGTATGGTCGCGGGGTGATTAACACACCGTGGCCAGGGCTGGATACGTTCTTGCTCCGATTTTCACGATTAATAAGGGAAAAAGCAATTTTGGGTTATTAAAGAACGTCCGTTGGACGAATCCGGGCATTGTCGGAGCCCAGGTAACGCGAGGTACGGGGGACCAAAACCCGTTCTTCGCTGTACATGGGTAAACGGCGACCAAGGATTCGCATCCTTCGGGGTATCTTTCTCTCTCTAAAGTCAAACGTTTTGGAACAACGAATGGAGCAGGAAATATCCGGACCTGGTCACCGTGTTATGAACCCTACGACCGTACTTCCTTTTTAAGTTATTTAATTAAAATCAGTTTTTCTCTTAAATTAGTTAACTCACCAATCAAAACCAAAAAGGGTGGCTACCTAAGAGCCGTGTTAAACCTAGCAACCCGAGTACTTAGTCAGCACTTTCCACCTTCTCTGTGGATTCGATTCCGGTCTTACCGGGTATTGTGCTATACCGGTCTCCGCCCTACGCTTGGGGCAACCCATTAAATTAGGTATAGGATTTCGGTCAAGCACACATCGCAACCATTCAAACTGCAGAAGCAGTCGCACCAAACTCCAAGCAACACCATAAAACGAGCAGTACTCAAGTGAATAGATTATCCCGTACAGTACCAACAATGAACAGTGGGGTAAATTGAACATGACTGCTGTTTAACCCACAGATTAACCACGTCAGCCCAGATCTGGGACTAGCCTCTCTGAGTTGCAGTCACCGTGGACTGAACAAGGTCGCTCACCCTTGGATGTTGATGTAGAGAATTGAGAAGTTCGGAACCAACCTAAACCCCTTTGGACGAGCGGGTACAAAACCCCTGTTGTACGGTATCCGGCCGAGCATCGTACGACCATCAGTCGACCTCGACGGTGACTGGGTAAAAATCTCCATCGAGATGAGCCACGTTTTGCGGTGGCTCTGGATCTGAGTGGGTGTTGACCCACTTTCGTTGTTGTTGTAACTTGCCATCTCCATCGTGATGAAGTACAGATCGATTGGTTGCTGTCGTGTTGAGCTCTACTTGGATGAACTCCAAGGAAAATCTCTAGAGAACATCTCCTTGACCGATTAGATAGTTACCCCTTGGGTTTTGAGGACGAATTCCATCTGGAAAGAACCCCATTTGTTGAACCCATCGAATAAGGTTTTCTGACTTTCAAGCATCAGATCCCCTTTTCCGATGTTGCTGTGTGCTTGCTTTTGATGGTTGAATCACGAAATAGATTGTAGTACGCTCCTCAAACGGGTTGATCGGGGAGCAGAACAGAAAAATTTGGGTAGGATTATCCAGGGGAGTGCATTCTCTCTCTAGAGTAGAGAGAGAAGCTCTCAACCCCAGCAGTTTAATTTCCTTAAAAAATGAAAATCTTTCTCAACTTCTCTCTCTTTCTCTCTAAGAAAAATCTCAAAGATCAAGATGCGTGCTCTCCCTTTCATCCTTCTACTCGTCTAGTTCTTCGTCTCTCAGTCTTCCAAACTCCCTTCCAAACTCCGCCGTGTAACTTGTAAGTTTTTTTTATTCAGATTTCAGTGATTTCACATGCATTCAATTTCATGATATTGTAGTTTATTTCAAAATGGGTGATTAATTTTTTGTTTGGATTTGATTTTTTTACTCAAAAGGAAAATGTAGCAACAAACTCCACCGTGTTTTCTTTTTTTACTCAGTGATTTCACTTGGACTTTGTTGAGTTTCCAAGCCCACGTGATGGATCTGTTTTGTGACAATATCATTTATGTGATAAATATATATATTTTATTTTATTTCATGTTTTAATGTGATTTTCGTTTGTCAAGTGTTGGATCTCTTCTTATGATTTTTTTTTTGTTTTTCAAACAGGTTATGGATCCTCCTGTTGGAGGTAATGATACCCAAGCCAACACCCAGGTTGGTGAAATTGTTGGTGATCAACCTATAAGGGGCACAAAGCGGAAGGCCAAGGTGGTGAAGGAAAAAAACGTTGCTACGAATCGAGAGCCAGCGGCTTGTTGGGACCACTTTGACAAAACTGAGGCCAAGGACACTAAGGATGGGATACAGCGGGCTACATGCAAATATTGTGGTACAATATATCTTGCTGATCCTAAGATTCATGGTGTTAGTACTTTAACAACCCACATGAATAGGTGCAAAAAATATCCTTATAGAAATGAGCAAGGGGGTCAACAAACATTAAATTTTCAACATAAAAAAGATTGAAAAGAGGGTCTTGAACTTGTTGCCACAACCTTTACTGTTGAAGCAACTAGAAATGCTCTTGTTGAGATGATCATAGTTGATGAATTGCCCTTTAGATTTGTTGAAGGAGTTGGGTTTAAAAGATTTTGCAACATCATGCAACCTAGGTTCAAAAATATCCCATCTCGTTTTACAATTGCTAGAGATGTTGTCAAAATCTTCAATAGAGAGAGGGAGAAGTTAAGGAATCTCATACAAGGTCGTATGGTTTGTCTCACCACGGACACATGGACATCGATCCAAAATCTGAATTATATGTGTTTGATTGCGCACTTTATTGGGGATGATTGGAAGCTCCATAAAAGAATTTTAAACTTTTGTCAAGTAGAAGACCATAGGGGAGAAACAATTGGTAGAGAAATTGAGCGTTGCATAATTGAATGGAACATTGGTAGTGTTTTTACTTTAACTGTGGATAATGCTAGTTCAAATAGCAATACTATTAAGTACTTGGCGAAGAAAACAAAAGATTGGGAGGGAACCATCTTAGAGCATGAATTTTTACACGTTCGTTGTTGTGCACATATCCTTAACCTTATTGTTTGTGATGGTTTGAAAGAATTTGATTCATCTATTGCTTGCATACGTGAGGTTGTGAGGTAAGTAAGGTCTTCTCCTAATAGGCTTGAGGCTTTTAAAAAATGTGCCATGAAGGAAAAGATTGAGTCCAAAAAGTATTTGTGTCTTGATGTACCTACTAGGTGGAAATCTACCTATTTAATGCTTGATGCTGCCCATAAGTTTGAGAAGGTTTGTAACCGGTTTCATGATGAGGACGCTAGTTTCAGTGAGGGAGAGGAGGAATATAATGAACATGGGGGGACTTGGACATTGGAGTGACCAGGAGAAATGGTGCAAATGGAGGCAATGGGCCTAGTGGGGGAAGTGTAGTAAAGAGGAAACCAACCAAGAAGGATTGGAATAATTGTAAATTGTTTGTCAAATTTCTAAGGCTTTTCTATTTAGCAACTAAGAGGTTTTCGGCTACTCTTTATGTCACTTCCAATGTATTCTTTGCTAACATGTTTGTGATCCAAACTGAAATATATGGGTTGCTCAAAACCAATGACATGCTTTTGTTTTCTATGGCAAAAAGTATGAAAGAAAAACTTGAAAAGTATTGGGGAAAGGGGGACAAAATAAACCTGCTGTTGCATGTGGCAGTGGTAATAGATCCTAGAAACAAATTGGACTTTTCAGAGTTTGCCTTCATTGACTTGTTTGATAAGGAGGTTGGGAAAGAAATGTGTGAAAAGGTGAAGAGTTGTTTGATTCGCTTATTTGATGATTATGCTAAACGTTATTCCGTGAATGTGGAATCACATAATGTGGGTGAAGTCACGCCCATGAATGTGGATGACGAGTTTAATGATTCCCACAAGGCTTTAGCAAATAGGTTTAGTTCTTTCATGGACCAGCGGACATCAAATTTGTGCCACTCTGAGGTGGATAAGTATTTGATGTACTAAGGTGGTGGAAGGATAATTCTGGGAAGTACAAAGTGTTGTCACTAGTGGCGCGTGATGTCTTGGCATTCCCTATTTCTACGGTTGCATCTGAGTCAACTTTTAGAATTGGGGGGGTGAATTCTTGATCTCTTTCACATCTCACTTTCTCCCAAGATGGTAGAAATGCTTGTATGCGGACAAAATTGGCTTCAAAACTATATCCGCATTGATCTTGGCAAGTCAATGGATTATGTTGAGCAATTCGAAGAATATGAGTCAGGTAAATACATTTTTGTAAGATACATTCACATAATTATCTTAAATGTTTGAGCTTCAATACTTCAATATATGATAACACTATTTTACTTGTTAGTGTTGGCGGAGGAAGCTAAATCTCAAGCTCCTGTTCAACTTGATTAAGCATTTGGCATGCTCAATGGATTGGTAAAATAACTTATATCTCGGTTCTAATTTTCATTTGTTCACACTTCACATATTTCAGTCTCTATTTGACATTTGTAATTTTTTTTTTTTGCTGGTACTAGGTTGTTTTTGGATGGTACAGTGGGTTTACAATGCCATATTTTTTGGTGCTTCATAGTTAATGGCATAGTCTGGCATATTTTTTGGTGGTTCTTGGTGTAGTCTGGCACATTTTTTGGTGCTTCATGGAATCATGGGGTATATAATAGTGTGCTAACTTTTTGATGGCACACGTGGATACTGTTAAATTGTTAATATTTGGGACTTCTAGTTTTTGGACTATGGACTAGAATGTGGGTACAAGATACTGGTATTATAATGGCAACTTATGAATGATTGGGAATTTTTTTGGGACTGTGGAGTATTGATACAATGATGATGTAATTTAATAGCATGTGGATGCTTTGGATTTAGTTTATGTTTGGATTGATCTAATGTTAGCTACTTAGATGCTATGGAATGAGCCAATGAGGCATTTGGTGTTGGAGTTGTGAATGTTTGTGATTGGTTGTTTGTTTTTTTCTTTTTGTATGGATATAATAGTTTGCTACAGAATCTCAATGTTGTGTTATGCAATCCCAATGCTGGGCCAATTTAATAAGGGTAAATTGTTTTTTAAAAGTCCAATTGAAAATGACCCAATTTAATAAGGGTAAATTGTTTTTTAAAAGTCCAATTGTAAAAAGCCCAATTCGTTGAAGTATTGAACCCAGATTGAATAAGCAAATTAAAAAGGCCAATTCAAACAAAGCCCATTGAAGGCCCAACCCGAATAACACGACCGACTGACCGACAATCCGAAAGTTCAAAAAATTGGGCGGTTCCTCCAGTTCAATCGGTCGGAGTCGGGCCTGGAATTGACTAACCCGATCATTTCGGGTCGGGCGTCGGGTTCGGGTCAAACCCGACCCGACCCGTGCTCAGCCCTAACTATCATAAAGGCTTCAAAACAAAAGACTCCCCTTTTATCCGAAGATGATAGACAGTTGAAAAGTTGGATATCTTCTTGCATGCGCCGCCATACTTCTCTCATGGGGACAACTGAGGATGAGATGTTAAAGGTAAAACGCCAAACTATAGTGCTCACCAAATTGCCTACTAAGGAATTGGACGATTGCCTTGATCAAGAGTGCCCACTTCATCGTTCCATATCATGGCTTCTTGTAATGAGGTTCAAGTTGAGGAAGATGCCGAAGATGCTCCTCTAGAGTTAGAAGAAGGTATTTACTGCTATAAGGTTATGCCTTTTGGCTTGACGAATGCATGTGCCACGTACCAAAGGGCAATACAAAAGATTTTCGACGATGTGCTCCACAAAAAACGTTGAGTTTTACGCGGATGACTTAGTCGTGAAGACAAAGAAATGAGCCGATCATCTTCAAGATCTGAGGCAAGTGTTTGAACGATTGCGAAGATACCAACTTAGGATGAATCCCTTGAAGTGTGCTTTTGAAGTTACATCTGGAAAGTTTCTCGGTTTCATTGTGCGTCACCGTGGCATAGAAATTGATCAATCTAAAATTGACGCTATCTTGAAAATGCCAGAACCTCGAAACATACATGAACTAAAGAGTCTTCAAGGACGATTAGCTTACCTTCATCGGTTCATATCAAATTTGGCCGGTCGCTGTCAACCATTCAGTCGTCTCATGAAGAAAAGGAACTCCTTTTGAGTGGGATGAAGCTTGTAGTAATGCTTTTAAAAGCATCAAATCCTATCTAATGAGCCCTCCTATCCTCACTGCCCCTATACCAGAACAACCTTTAATCTTGTATATTGCAGCACAAAAGCATTCAATTGGAGCCCTTCTTGCTCAAGAGAATGACAACGGGAAAGAAGGTGTTTTATATTACTTGAGCAAGATGATGATGTAGTTGCAGCGGGATTATAGTTGCTGCTCAAGAGTCAAGAGTCATGTCTTTCCAGACGTGATGTTCACAAGTTCACCATTTGAATGTGTTGATTACTGATGGTGATGTTCAAGTTCAAGAATTGTTGTATGCTATCAAGGTTAATGTTGGCTGCCCAGATTACTACGGTTCTGTCCGTGCGGATACCAAGTCCTTCTTGATGTTGTTATCTTGTTTTAGTTGTAATATGTACTATGTCTGGATTAGTTTCCGTAGCTCTGCAGCTCTTGGCTTAGTTTCTGTTCTTTTCTTTTGCTTTCTTTTTTGTCCTCCTGGGGTATGCCCCTTGTAGGCTGTATATTCTTTTGCCTTCATTTTATTTCAAGCTTTATTTACCAAAAAAAAAAAAAAAAAGATGATGATGCCTCATGAATTGAACTATTCTGAAATTGAAAAGATGTGTCTAGCTCTTGTGTTTGCAATTCAAAAGATGCAACACTATTTTTAAGCACACACTGTGCATGTCATCTCTAAGGCAAATCCACTCAAATATGTCATGACAAAGCCAATCCTATCCGACCGATTGGCGAGATGGTCACTTCTTTTTTAGCAATTCGAGATCGTCTATGTCCCTCAAAAGGCTGTTAAAGGGCAAGCTCTAGCCGATTTCTTAGGTGACCATCCTATACCGACCGAATGGGAATTGTCCGAAGACTTTCTTGATGAGGATGTCATGGTGGTAGACATTCGTCCACCATGGGCAATGTACTTTGATGGAGCATCTCATCGTAGCGGCGCAGGCGCGAGCGTAGTGTTTGTTTCACCAGAGGGTGACGTCTTGCCTTATGCTTTCATTGTTACCCAAAGCTGTTCAAAAAATGAGGCAGAGTACCAAACGCTCATTCTCGGGTTAGAGATGACCGTTGAAGCAAAGCATTTGCAACTCAAGGTATATGGAGAATCAAAGTTGATAATCAATCAACTCCTTGATGTCTACGAAGTGAGAAAATTGGAACTCATGCCTTTCAATAACTACGCGCGTCACTTGATAGCGTGGCTTGGTGGCGACACTTTAGAGCACGTGCCAAGAGGTGAAAATAGACAAGCAGATGCACTTGCAAAACTTGCTTCTTCCCTTGCTTTACCTAACCAAGAGATGTAAGTCCCAATATGCTGAAGTTGGGTCATACCTCCAATCTTTGATGATGAGGACAATGGTGAAGATGAAGTAAATGCCATCTCAGTGTTGGAAATTGACGTGAAGGATTGGCGCCAACCACTAATTGACTATCTACAATATGGGAAATTGCTTGATGATCCACACAAGAGGACTGATGTGAAGCGTCGTGCCCCTAGATTCATCTACTACAAAGAGACGCTCTATCGCCGATCTTATGAAGGGTCGCTTCTTCGTTGCTTGGGAGAAAATGAAGCAAGGCAAGCCTCAGAAGAAGCTCATTCTGGTATATGTGGTGCCCATTAGTCTGGCCCCAAACTTCACTTTCATATCAAAAGAATGGGCTACTATTGGCTGACCGTGGTCAAAGATTGCATGGAGTATGCCAATAGAAGTCATGCTTGCCAAATCCACGCCAACTATATACATGTGGATGCCGCCACAGGGACCCTCGACTTTGCCGATTTGAAAATTTGATTTAATTTTCGGAGTCGCCACCCGGGTTTGCGGAAAATAACCTAAGAAACCATTTTTGACAAAAATGTAACTTCCGTGCCATTATTTTGAAAAAGGGGTTTGCGACTGATCATTTTAGAAAAATATCTGGGTTCGGAGCCAGATTACTAGAGGGGAAGGGTTTTACGGCACCCCGCTCGCCCGACACGAGGTCGGTCTCTACTTTAATATTCGTGGAATTTTGCAAAATATTTTATAATGAAATTTTATTCAATAATCAAGCAAATAAAATGCATAAAATGATGATAATAAACAATAAAATGCAACAAAATAATCTAAAATCGAAATTAACTAAATTAATTCTAATTTTACAAAGAACTGAGGTGCCCTAGTTAAAATTAATTACTAATTTCTCCCCATTTTGGTTATGATGATATCTTTTGGAAAATTATTTTCAACAATTTTAAAATGATTTTTCATCTAAGAAAAATCATGATTGAAAAAGGCGAGATTATTATTTCTTTCAAAAAGAAAAAGTATTTAAAAGAAATATTTAAAATTGGAAAAAATAAATTAAAGTAATCGTTAAATTATTTGAATGACAGATGGTAATAAGTTTGATCTTATTTTGATTTGAAATACAATTTAATCTTTAAAAAAAAGAGTAAAATGATAAAAATTATGGACTGGGGTGCCCCAATTTGTGCATAACTAGGGCACCCTAGTTATTTATATTTTAGAAAATTTCGTAATTTTTTTTGATAAAAACAGACTTTATTCCTCCTTTGTTACATTTCCAGTATATATTACTAGGATGTATGATTGAGGAATTTCCCTCAGGACCCAACTTATATTTTACCTTGAAATTGCTCTTTGAAATGCACCCTTGGGACTTGTTTGCAATTGATGGAAAAGTTGTGGATATTTGCTGGTGGTAGAACTCAGTTAAGGTACTGGACAAATTTGGTTTCACAGTGGCTCAGAGCTTTGGGAAATATTTTGGGGATTATAGTGAATTTTTGGAAGGTTTTTGGTAAGTTGTTGGCTGAAGTTTAGAGGGTGATTATGGTAGCAGAAATAACAGGAAAGAGAAATGAGAGTGCAACAAAGGAATAATCCCTTGAGAACACTCCTGGATTTAGGAAATTTTTAGAAGGCTTTTGGTAAATTTTTTTGTGGAAATTTGGGAGGTGGTGAAAGTGAATAGTAGTAGCAGTAGAGAAGGAGCAAGTAATGGCTTGGAAGAGTCTCTCACGTTTTTGTGCATGGAGTGGCTTTATATAGACTTAAAAAAGGGTCAAAAGGTTTAAGGGGTTTCAAAAGGGTAAAAAGGAAAAGTCTCCCTGGTTTTACGCTGAAAACTTCATGCAGAGAAACACCATAATTTGATTCTCCTGCAGATGCTTCTGCATGATCATGATTTCAAGGGAATTGGGGCGCCCTAGTTGGGTAAAAATTGGGGCACCCTAGTTTGATGGGAATTGGGGTGCCCTAGTTGGATGGGAATTAGGGTGCCCTAGTTGGATGGGAATTTGGGTGGATTAGTTGGATGGAAATTTGGGTGCATTTTGGGCTTACTTTGGTGGTCTAGGATATGAATCAATCATTCGGGTGCATTTCAAGATCAACTTTATGGTAATTACAGGTTTATCCTCATAATTGGGAAGGCCGATGGGCCATGGTCCGATCGTTCGAGGAGCGCAAATTGGGGTGTCTACAATACATCAACCGCCAAAATTGCTCCATCCTACTGTCGCTTCATGGCCTTTTGATGCATGGGGGCTGGATGTCGTGGGGCCTTTGTCGAAGTATTCTGGTGGCCACTTATATATCCTAGCTACAACTGACTACTTCTCCAAATGGGCTGAGGCCATCCCACTGAAAGAGGTGAAAAAAGAAAATGTTGTCAACTTCATCTGCATCCACCTATGGTACAGCACGCTACATCATCACCAACAATGGAAAGTCTTTCTACAGTAGTGCCATGCCTAAACTTTGTCAGAAGTTTGGCTTCAAGCAGCATACCTCTACTATGTATAACCCACCTGCTAATGGCCTTGCAGAAGCATTCAACAAGAGTCTTGGGAACCTATTAAAGAAGGTGGTTTCCAAAGCAAAGAGGGATTGGCCGGAAAGAATGGAAAAAGCTCTTTGGGTGTATTGAACCACATATTGAACACCTACACAAGCCACTCCATATTCGCTAGTGTATGGCGTGGAAGTTGTTTTGCCACTTGAGCGTCAAATTCCATCTTTAAGGATTGCCATTCAAGAAGGTCTCACTCACGAAGACAACGTTCGTCTGAGCCTTGAAGAATTAGAAGCACTTGATGAAAAGAGGCTTGAGGCACAATAACGACTTGAATGTTATCAAGCCCGCATGTCAAAATTGTTCAACAAGAAGGTTCGCCTTCGTTCTTTTCAGAAAGGGGACTTGGTTCTTGCTGTAAGAAGACCCATCACTACAAGCCAAAAAGTCAAAGGCAAGTTCACTTCCAAGTGGGATGGACCATACATGTTGCAAGAAGTTTACTCCGGTGGTGCCTACAAATTGGTTGCCGAAGATGGCTTAAAAGTGAGCCCCATCAACGACAAATTCTTGAAGACGTTCTACCCCTAAAAAGCAAGCACACTCCATGACGCAAGAGCCTAAACTGGATGTTACTCCTGGTCCGCATGAGTTTAAACTGTGGACGGTACACCCAAAGGCAAACCCGCCCCAGAAAAAAAATTATGAATTACGTTTGACTTGATCCCATCTTGGTTATGTAGGCCGCTTAAATTTCAAGCTTAGTCATCCAAAGGCAAAAATTATGAATTACGTTTGACTTGATCCCATCTTGGGTACGTAGGCAGCTTCAATTTCAAGCTCAGTCATCCAAAAAAAAAATCTCTCTTTTGAACTACGTTTGACTTGATCCCATCTTGGGTACGTAGGTAGTTTTGAAATTTCATTTCAAGCACAGTCATAACAAAAGAAAGAAGAAAGGGAAACAAGTTGCATTACTTTATCTTCAAAGGATAAGTAAACAAAATGTTGAATTTTATTCATTAAACAAGAAGGCAGTCGTTCCTAAACATCAAGGAATTATCTAAAAAAAAGAAGCAAAAAAAAAAAAAACCTTTCCCACATGGCAGAGAATTGTCTACAAAGTAAAAGGCAATCTTTCCTAGTAGTGAATAAAAGAACAAGAATCTGCTAGAAAAGTTTGGAGTCTGCTAGCTCCTTCTGATTCGCTTCTATATATTTCCTCATCTTTTCTAAATTCTGAGTGTCTGCATCACTTTGTGCCACTGCATTTTCAATGGTGGAGATTTCATCTTTAAGGCTAGAGACGTCAACTTGCAACTTGGAACTTTTCTTCGTGAGCGAAAAGCAATTCTTCCATTTCTTTCCTCTTAATGGATATACTTTCCAACTCTTTCTTCAACTGAACCTCTTTTGCTTCATGGGTTTCAAATTCACGTTGATGAAGTTGAGTTCAGCATGAGAAAGTCGTTGAGAAGCATCAGCCAGTTGACTTGCATGCGTATCTTTGTGCATGTCTATAGATGCAAAATGGGCAGAGCTGTATGCTCGAATATTATTGAAGAAGCTTTTGATGTTATGTTCCAAAGGAGAAATATCTATCGCATCCACCTTCCTCATTTCTTCAAAAAGCTTTTTAGCCTCATCTTCGATTGTGTTGAGATAATCAAAGCTGTGTTTTCCAATCTTGTATGCAAGCTTAGTCCATAGTGTGAAGAGATAAGCACGCTGACATTCAGAGATCATGTCATCTCTTCGAAAAACTATAACCATGGAAGGCGTAGGACCTAAAAATCTCGCCAAAGACTGTCTCGGTTCCTTCATTGGCACATCAAGCTTGTTAGGAACCTCCTCAATAACTACTTGATGAGATGCTTCATCAGCAATTCCTTTGTTATTAGAAAGCAATTCAAAAGAGTTGGGGCCATCTACAGAACCTTGACTATCATCAGATGCAAACTGGTTTCCTAATTGCAGAAGGAAATCGATTGTAATTAAGAAAAGAAAATGATAGCAAGCTCTCAAAAAATGAAATTTGTTGTTTGAGAGAGAGAGAGAGAGAGAGAGAGAGAGAGAGAGAGAGAGAGAGAGAGAGAGAGAGAGGGTGTTTTCTAACCCTAACACACGTCAATGTTATTGATATTATCATGCATCACATTACAAGTCTATGATAGGCGATGTGGGACAAAACTAATATCAACTTATTCTAACACTCCCCCTCAAGCTGGAGAATAAATATAAAAAAGTCCCTGCTTGTTACACAACAACTCTAACCGCGGCTTGAACAATGATTTGGTAAACATGTCGGCCAATTGAGCACCAGTAGACACATATGGTGTAGATATCACATCACCAGTCAACTTCTCACGTACTAGATGACAATCAACCTCAATATGCTTAGTCCTCTCATGAAATACTGGATTTGAGGCAATGTGAATAGCTGCTTGATTATCACAATACAGCGGCATGGGCAATTGCACACTAAATCCGATCTCTTCAAGAAACGATCGCAGCCACACAACCTCACATGTCACGTGTGCCATTGCTCTATAGTCTATACTCTGCTTCTGCACTAGACCGGGCTACTACTGTCTGCTTCTTGGTTTTCCAATTAGCAAGATTTCTACCAAGAAAGACACAATAACTAGTAGTAGATCTCCTATCAGACGGTCCACCTGTCCAATCAGAATTAGTGAACGCCTCAACGTTGTAGACACCCCAATTTTGACCCAGGAATAATCTTAAGCATTCCCGAGGATGAGGAATGAGTCAAGAACAACAATTAAGGCATGGACAAGACTTCCAATCCCCCAAGAACCTCCAAAAACCCACCAAAATGGCCCAAAAACTCAAAACAAAGGAAGAAATGTTGTTGGACCTAAGCACTCAAGTCCACCCACCTGCGCACTCAAATTCATCCACTTAAGCACTCAGATCCTCCATGAACCTGAGCACTCAAGTCCATGAACCTGAGCGCTCAGGTGGGACACGTGGCAGATTCCTGCAGAAGCAATGATGGGATTTTCTGCGAATCTCATATATTTTAGCCACCATATCACGTTTTGAGATGACCCAAATCAAACTAATTACCATCCTAGACCCCTAAAACTAATTACTATCCTAGACCCCTAAACCAAATTAGTTTTACATTTTTCTCCCAAATTTCCTCTATAAAAACCCACCTTTTCACCTTATTTTCTCTCTCTAGAAAAAAACCATTGTTCATCAGACCACTCTCCATCATCTCTTAGCCCTTCATCTCTGATCCAAGCTCAAAACATTCACATCCATGGCCAAATACTTCATTTGTAGTCCATTTTTGGCCTAAACACCTTAAAAACTCCACCCAAAACTCTCATCAAAGACCATCTACAGTCAGTTTAGTATGAGTCCAGAGCCATAACACCCCAAAACCCAAATCTCATTCCATATTTCCTCAAGAATCCTTCAAAAATCTCTTGAAAACCCTTGTTTTTAGCTCAAAAGCCCATCAAATTCACCCAAACTTCACCCAATAGTTGAGTTCTTGTTCATACACCCTCATCTTGGTGTCACCCCACTCCAGAAACTCATCCATTGGTCGTGTCTTCCCAAAATCACCACAAAAAGTCCTTGTTTCAAGCTCAAAAAGGTAGAAATACCTTGCCAAAGTGTTGTTCTTGCTTCCTAAGGGAACCCAAAAGGTTTAGACAGGTTCCTTATACCTGTTCTAAACTTATTAAGGGTTTAAAGTTCATAAAAAAAATTTCTTAAAGTTTTTGGTTCGAATGGACAGGTTTCATCTGAGCACTCAGGTTCCTTAACCTGAGCACTCAGGATCCCAGACCTGAGCACTCAGGTCCATCAGAATGATCAAACTCCCTTTCTTTATATTCTGTGTTTTGACGATCGATTATTTTGATATATTATCATGTTTGATTCATTCTGATGGCTGTTCGTGTTCAAATGGGGGTTACTTTAACTCAAATCTATCTCACAAATGTTCAAAAACATGCTTTGGAAGCATTTTCTCTTGAAAATAAGGATGAATAATTTGAAAACATGATGAAAAGAGCAAAACAAGTCTATTTTTGAGGAATACGCCATGAATGTTTACAAAAAGGATACTATGGTTGAAAACTTAAAGGTCAGCTCAAAGCTTTTGAGCACTCAAATCAGTCCATTTGAGTGCTCATGTTCCCCCATCTGAGCACTCAGGTCCATCTGGACCATCATCATCTTCAACTCATATATCTTTGTTATTGGTTTATATTAGGTTTGTTACTGGTTAAGCTACGTCTAAACTTTCATGTGAAGGCTTTATCATCATTCTACCCCAATATGGATCTGCTTGAGGCTTATTTTGTGTATGAAATGCTATGAAAAAGTATTTTGAAGGTTCATTTGCCTTGTAAGAAGGGATTTATAAGTCCAAAACATGATAAGACATGAGGAATGAATTCATTTTTTGGAAAGTGAAAGTAAATCAAGGTCATCAAAGAGGAAAATCTATTTGTGTATTCTGGTTACCTGAGCACTCAAGTCAGTCCACTTGAGCACTCAGGTTAACCCATTTGAGTGCTCAAATCATGGTCAGCAAGCAGATCTATCTTGGTTCAAGCAATCTTTATTTATTGCATTATATTTAATCTAATTTTCGTCTATGCTTATCATATTGCATTTTAGTCTGTTCATGGTTAGATTATCACGTAGTTTCATAGCTTAACGGATATCACATGTTATTGTTCATGTCTGTATTTATTCTTAATTCATGTAAGTTAATGCTTTTGCATATGTAGTACATATATAGTTTATTTCATGCATTCCAGTACATCTCATGTATCATTACTTTGTATATATTGCACTAGTATCCACCATATCATGTGCATCTTTGTTGTAACCGCATTTACTTGTTTTTCCGTTCCCCATTCCCCTTTTTCATGCTCCAAGTTGCACAATAAACATTTTACAGATCCCACAATTCTAAGTAGAGACCGACTCTCGGGTCGGGCGAGAGGGGTGCCATAAAACCCTTCCCCTCTCGCAACCAAGCTCCCGCACCTAAGATATTATGGTGAGTTCGGTTCCTCGGGTATAATCCGCTAAAACTTGGGTGGCGATTCCGAATCGAATTCCTCGGAGGGGTGTCCACAAACGTGTAAGTGTCCGTTGGCTAAATACAACAAACCCCGTCCTGAATGTAGCTTAAGATACTTCACAATTCTGAGGACAGCCTCCCAATGTGGATAACGAGGAGCTGACATAAACTGACTCACCAAACTAACTGCAAATGAGACATCTAGACGTGTAATCGTGAGATAATTTAACTTACATGATGCAACTCCCCCTGGTCTACACACAGTTTAAAATTGGGATCCATAGGAGTCTCAACAGGCCTAGTTCCCAACAAACCTGTATCCTCAAGAATATCTAGCACATACTTTCTCTGTGATAAGCTACTACCTTCTTTGGACTAGGCCACTTCAATACCTAAAAAGTACTGAAGTTTCCCCAAATCCTTAGTATGAAAGGGCAGACATCTCATCCTCCATCGCTTTCCGCCACTCAGATACATATAAGGCCTCCAAAACAAACTTAGGAACAAAAATAGAAGAAACCGAAGTAGTAAAAGCTCCAAGTGACGATGACAAATGATCATAGGAAACAAAATGAACAATAGGATGGTGAGTGCAGGACCGAATACCTTTACGGTGGGCAATAGGAATATCAAGGTTGTCGGGATCCCGGGATGGAGGAGAAGATGGCGCGGTGGGTGAAGGTGGTGCTGTTGGCTGAGATAGCTCTGGCTGAGACGGTGCTGGCTGAGATATGTGACCAGGGTTCGATCCCCGGCAACGGCGCCAAAAATGCTTGCGACCTTGGATTGTGTCGTAGATGGTGTCGCCCCAAGCGTAGGGCTAGGTCGGCGGTAGCATAATAACCGGTAAGACCGGGTCGAATCCACAGGGACCGAATGCACCCGGCGTGAGAGTTGTCTTGCAAGTGTAGGTTTTTAGCCTTAAAGCGGCAAACTTGGCTTTTGTGATTTTGCTTGGTGGAATTCTCTCAACTTCGAGAATGACTTAGAAACTTAAAAAGACTAATTAAAACTAAGGCGTAGTCTAGGGGATCATAAATACCACAACTAAGGCTAAACCGTTCGACTCTTGATAACCGGCTCGGGACACCGTTAGATGCTCCCGAACGGAAGATTTAGAGATTAAAACCATTTGACTAGAAAATGTGTTTCACAAAGATTAGGATTCTTGTGCCATTTAGACAAACATTTTGATTGACATCGCCCTAAGCATCACACGTGCCAAGTGGTCAAGCCCTTGGCTACGTGTGATCAAAGAGATTAACAAATCCAAATTTTGATACATAAAATTAATCCTAACTCTTTGATCAACAGGAAGTGTTTGCTTTTGAGATGAGAGGAACAGATTAGCCCGAGTCATGGAGTGTTAATCACCCCAATGACCAAGCCTACTTAACTACTCACACATTATGCTAGAAAACAAGTCTAGAATTTGGAAGAAAACTAAAAACATGCTTAATAAACTTAAAAACCGATTTTTAATGAAGATCCTAGGTTAACCTACAATATTAGTACTTGAGAAATTATCAAACAACTTCTAAAAACAAGAGTTTACTAAGGAAATAGCAAGAAAAACATGAACACTAAATACTTGAGGGAACTGAAAATAAACTACATATATTGAAAGAGCTAACCACGAGGAACAAGTTTAATACACGGTAAATAAACGGGAAATGAAAGCTTACTTGAGAATTCTAGAGAGAGAGACCTTAAACTCTCTCCAATGGAGGAGAGAGGTGAGAGCAAAACTAACTAAGGAAGAAAGAGTAAGTGTGTTGGAGAAGGAGAGAGGAGAGTGCCCAATATAGTCTACCCTTTCTCTCTCTACATAATATCTAATAAAGCACACACAACAACCCAAAGTTTCCATAAAAGGAAAGTGCAAAAAGAGCTTAAAAAATGGTGCCTGGAGGGTTCTGGATCGATCCAGATTCGTCTATTCGGGCAGATTTTTGACCCAACTTCACGGGCACGCCCCGGCTTCGTCCGAACTCGGAATGAGGTGATTCTTGAACCGTTGGAAAGCTCTATGAGTCTACTTTCAAACCCAATTGACCTCATCTTTATATCCTTTGTATCTTGAGAGAAATGAGGCTTTTTCTATCGGTTGGTCATATTTTCTCGAGGCTCATAACTCCAAATTTCTTGTTCTTTTGTTCTGGGCCTTCCTTGAACCTTCCAAAGCTTCGGAGATTTTCCTCCACGGCATTGCGGGACCTTGGGTACTTCCGGATACAACCGGGGATTATTTGGAGTTTTGGACACACCTTTTAGCTCCGATTTTCTGAAACTCATCAAAAACACAACTCGTGCAAAATCAATCGTATAAAGGCACAAAAATGCACGTGTGTGTGATCACAACGAGCGAGATAAGCCCGGATATATACAACATTTGGGGCTTATCAGATATCACTGGTGGATTTTTAGGACGACGAGTATACACCTGCAAAGATTGTGGTGGAGGAACGGTACTAGATGGGATGACTATAGGACACACAGACTCATATGCAGGTAAATCATTAGTGGTGACAGACTCTGAATAAAAAAGGGAGTGACTCATTAAATGTGACACAAAATGACAACGTAAAGACGTGGAGTAACATTTATACCCTTTTTGAGTTCGA
Organism: Vaccinium myrtillus; assembly: GCA_016920895.1. NCBI lineage: Eukaryota > Viridiplantae > Streptophyta > Magnoliopsida > Ericales > Ericaceae > Vaccinium > Vaccinium myrtillus. The sequence goes on from CM029279.1 coordinate 15,837,538, forward strand.
GAGTAACCAAGAAAAATGCATTTAATGGACCGCGAGTGCAGTTTACTCCGGTCAGAATCAAGAGCATGAACATAACATGTGCACCCAAAAACCCAAAGGGGTAATGAGTGGAGAGGATGACTGGGAAACAGGACTGTATGGGGTATCTGACCCCCAAGGACAGTAGAAGACATACAATTGATCAAATAACATGCAGTAAGAACCGCGTCACTCCAGTAAGACTTAGGAACTTTCATTTGAAATAACATGGCACGCATAACTTCTGATAAATGTCGAATCTTGCGTTTGACAACTCCATTTTGCTGTGGAGTCCAAGCGCAGGATGACTGATGAATAATCCCATGATCATAAAAAAACTGAGATAGAGTACTATGGAAAAAATTGCGTGCATTATCAGAACGAAACATAGGAATGCATGTATTAAACTAAGTCTTTATTTCCATATAAAATGATTTAAAAATAGTCTTCAACTCAAATCTCTCTTTCATAAGATAAATGTATGTAATACGAGAGAAATCATCAACAAAAATAACATAATACTGAAAACCAAAAACATTGGGCACATAAATAGACCCCCAAATGTCTGAATGAACTAACTGAAAAGGATGTGACACACGACATTCAACCCTAGGATAAAATGACACTTTATGATGTTTACTAAACTCACAGACTTCACAAAGTAATTCCTTAAGAAAACCACACGAAGGCACTAGACGCTTCAAATTCTGAAGAGCTGGATAACCAAGCCAACAATGATGTTGATATATGGACTCTAATGACTGAAGAGCAACTGGTTGAACACCATCACTTGTTAGGTAATACATACCACCACGCTCAACACCGGCACCAATCCTCCTCCCTGTCTTGAGATCCTGAAACACACAACCACGAGGAAGAAATGTGACTGAACAATTTAAGAATTTTGTAAGTTGACTAATAGATGCAAGATTAAAGGGTAAACGAGGAACATGCAACATAGAGTTTAAAGTAAATGATGGAGAGACAAAAACTGGACCTAAACTAGTAACCTCAGTGGTAGAACCATCTGCTAAGGTAACATGAAATGTTTTATCCATGGACTGACAAGTAGAAAAGAATTTAGAAGTGCTAGTTATATGATTAATAGCACCATAATCGATAACCCAAGGAGAAGAACATGAGGATGCAACACAAGCAACGGAGGGACCTGTCTGAGCAAATGTAGCAGTGGAGGAAGAAGTCTCAACGGAAGGCTGAATTGACATAAGGCGCTGGTACTGTTAGTACTCCTTTGCTGAGATAGTCACCTTGTCGACTGAATCATGAGTAAAGTGTCCAGTATCCTCAAAATGAACAACCTGATGAGCCTGAGGATAACCATGAAGATCGTAACAATAGTCCACTATATGATTGGTACCCCTACAATGAGTACAAAATCAGGTACCACGACCACGATCTGAACCACCGCGACCTGAGCTAGATCCCCTTTACGTGCGACCATGACTAATACCACCATGACCCGAACCACGACCACTGAACCCAAAATCACCACGAGCACCAAAACTATTACTTGCATCATAGCTACCAGAACGTCGACTACCAGAACTACGACCACGACTGTTAAACCCAGAATCACAGCCGTGACCACGGCCACTACTCGATCCAAAACCACAGGAAACAGCTAAAACATAACGATCAGGTGGTGGCTAAGAAACATAACCAGCATCTGAGATAGAAGCCTGTCGAAAACGACTAAACACCTCATCGAGAGAGGGCAACTTCCGCTCTCCCAGTATCTGAGACCGAACTGGATCATAGAAGGACGACAAACCATATAGAAATCGAGAGATCTCCAAACGCTCATGCTAACGCTCCATGACCTGAGGATCACTGGAGATAGGCTCATAAACACGGAGTTCCTCACAAGTGCCACAAAATTTGGAATAGTAGTCCTCTAAAGTTCCAGTACCCATTGACAAAGAAAAGAACCAATGGTGGAGATCATATGTACGACGAAGATTATTAACACCAGGATACATCCTGGCAAGCCGATTCCACACTTGCTTGGCAATGTCGAGATAAAATAGAGGAGCACTAATTTGGGGTTCCATACTATTCCACAATTCAACAAGAATGTGACAATTCTCAACTTCCCAATCACTATAATCTTTAGCATCTTTGGCAGGAGGATCATCCGTCAAATACCGAAACTTTCGCTCACCCATATAATAAACCTTAACAGCGAGAGACCAGATAGCATAATTGTGGCCATTCAAAGGAATAAAAGTAATGGAACCCTTGTCACAACGCCAAGAGGAGCTAGAAGTTCTACCAATAACAATGGACCCAGAGTTGGAACCAGAACTAGAAGACTTTTCGTCAGCCATTGTACCAAACCCAACCACTACGTCACCCAGTCAACCGACCAAGAAACAATTAACACAAACAACCAACCAAAGCACAAGCTTCAATATCCAACAACTGTTAAGGAATGGAGGCAACACCACAAATATCCACCAATAAACAATAAACCACAACCACCAAACAGATTAATCTGTCACTGCAATAGATTAATCACCGAGACCAACCATAAATCTGTCACTGCCCAGTGCAACCATGACTAACAACCCAACAAACCAAAGTACCATAGATCAACATATCGAGTAAACCGGCCATTAATAGATAAGGGTAGATCCACAGAGCAACAACAGAGCAACCGAGCTATAACCAACAAATCAGAACTCAGTTACCTCATCAGATAAGGTTAGTCAAAGCTTCTGAGAACAAGATTGAGGCCTACCAGATCTGATATCAAGAGAACAGGTGCAAAACGTACTATGTAGGACTCTAAATCAACAAGGACATGTTCAAAATATTACCCAAAAAAAGGACATGTTCAAAATCCACTGTGTAGGACTTGAAACCACCAGAACAGGTTTGAAACCGACTGGGTCTGGATTACTAATGGTCGAAAGTCACTGGGTAGAGGATCTCGAAGGCTAACAATGGTCGAAAGTCACTGGGTTAGGTGCGATTTAGGATTTCGAACTAGGATGAGTTCGATTAAGAGTGTTTTTGAGGATTTCGAGGGTCAAAGAGGGGTTTTATGGATCGTATGCGAGAATTTCAGGGTCATATGGGCTTCTATTTTAGGGTTTTGTTCGATTATGGGTCAATTTGAGGTTTGTTTGTCTCGATATAGGGGTTGCAGGTCGATTTGAGGGTTGATTTTGGGGTTATGAGGATCGATTTGGGGTTTTCAAAGGTGTATACAGAGGCTTGGGTTGATCGATTGAGGATGATGATGATAACAGAGGTCTGGGTTGGTTCGGGAGGGTATTGATGACGTCAGCAAGGTCAATTTAGGGTTTTGTAAGCTAATGAACGATTTATGGTTTTGTTTCTAGCGTGGATTAAGGAAAAGCTCTGATATGATGTTGTTTGTGTGTGTGTGTGTGTGAGAGAGAGAGAGAGAAGTGTATAGGGTGTTTTCTAACCCTAACACACGTCAATGTTATTTATATTATCATGCATCACATTACAAGTCTACGATAGGCGATATGGGACAAAACTAATATAAACTTATTCTAACAAAATTAAAGGAAAAAAAAAACAAGGACAATAGTTAAACTTACTCGTTTACCCAATACCTCTAAATGGTCTGAAATGTCTGGCAAGTCAACAAGGACACCCTTAGGATCAAAGTTCATGCCTTCTAAATCAGAAACAGTCACCTTATTGTTTTTCAATCGCTTCCAATGGTGCTCACCTTTGTTTGAGCTACTTTCTTTTGAGATGGTTATAACAGTCCTCTTCTTACTTTCACCATTAGGTCCTGAAGGCTTGGTAGCACTGAGCTTTGGTTTGGAAGCTGGAATAGCCAAAGGAGCTTTATCCTGGACTGCTACAACCTTTTCACCTTCCCGTGTTACTGCTTTCCTCACTTCCTTCTCTGTGGATTTAGAATGAGGGGGAGTAATTTCTTTGGCCATCTTTGATTTCACAGAGCGTATTGTGATGATATGGTTTCCTTTTGGAGTCCCAAGGGGAGGATTCGGCTTTGCACTCGAGAGCTGATCTTTGCAAAATTGGCTCGAATATTTTTTCCACCATTCAACATATTGTTTGATGGCAAGACCCTTGGATGGTTCGATGGAATTGTGAATTCAGAATCCGTTCCTAGCCTCGTGCAAGATTGCCAAAGTTGAAATACCTTTTCTAAACTGCTTGTGAAGAGCTCTTTTTTTAGTTTTCCTAGAATGTCTTAACAATATCGAAATTGTCTAGCAAACCTATGAGGGCTGTAGGGCTCAATAATGTGCTCACTACCACGACGAAGAGTTAAATAGCTTGATCGGAGACTGATAAGGTAATTACTCCAAGAATCTGATTGAATTCCATGATCTCGAATATCTATTTGCTTCTGTTCACTCAAGGCCAAGTCCGATAAGGTCGATGGTGTAGTTCTCTTCAAAAGATCGCTAGCCACTTGAGCAGTAAAATGTTTAGCTTTCTTTTCCCCTGCAAGTCTCACCATTCGAGTGCCACAATTGGATTTTAATGAAGAAGGTAAGAAATAGCTGTCATAGTATTGACCAAGCTGCTTGACCGACCAGGTGACTAAAAATAAGACGAATAAAGACGCGTCCCAAGCGTAGGACTCTCGACCAGTGTAGCACAATAATTCCGGAAGTACCGGAGTCGAACCACAGAGACGACTTAAGTGCTTGACTCAAAAGTGTGAAATTGCAGTTTAACTGGCTCTTAGGTAGCCACCCCTTGATTTAATGAGATTTAATTAACTAAAATACTAAGCTAAATTGATTGAATGCAAATTAAACAAGAGAGTACAGCTGAGGGAACCTAGCATCCACGCCTAATTTCACCGATATTTACTCGGGCCACAATTACCTTTTTACTGATTTTAGAAAACGAGAAAGACTTCCTAACAAATGCGCACCACCTGTCACTAGATTCCATGCGCATTTGAATTCCGGTAATGCCTGGGTTTGTTCGTTAGAAAAGTTTCTAGTTCCCAAAATTGCTTGAAAATTGAGTTAATTCGGCCACGAGGTGGAACATAGATGAGGCTAGACGTGGGCGCCTTCGCCCCGCAGCCGCACTCTAAACGACTACTCACTCATAACTAGAACAACTACAGGAATCAAATTATACCTAGATCTAAGCATGCTCAAAGAATAGAATATGAAAACGAAGGCTAAAAATACCGTAGATTGCGAGAGAAGAATTTAACTTGATTATCCGTATGTAATACCAATCCACGAGTAGGAAATCTCGAAAACAAAACTTGAATCCGGAAACGATGAATGTTGAAAAAGTTCTGAAAAACCGTAGCCGCAAAAACTCTAAAGTGCAGAAAATTCCCAAAAGTTTCGAACCCTAATTAATGAACAGAAAAACGTTTATATAGTAGACACCCTCAAAATACACCAAAACGCCATCGTTTGCCTTCCCGTAAGCCTTCGGTATCGATACCCCTTATACTAGTATCGATACCGAACTGTTACGTTTGACTTGTTGACTCCGTAAGCCGTAGGTATCGATACGGCTGTGAGGGGTATCGATACCAAACCTTCTGGAACGAAAATTGCCCCCTTATAACCAATTGGTATCGATACGGCTGTGAGGGGTATCGATACCTATCTCCTTCAGCCTAACATTTCAAAATCCATTTTCCAAGCCTCGTTTCCCGCGTCTCCACTTCAAGCCATGCACACACACACAAGCCAAACACCATTATACCTGGAAACTCACAGAAATACCAAGAACACCACTGTGCACGCATTAAACGGAAAATAACCATGAAACCGCACATCTAACGCGCTAACTCCCCCTACTTAGGCGCTTATATTTACAATATTGCGCGCCTATCACAAGCCATCCATAAAGGTAATGAATAGGGAATGCCGCGCCATATTTGCTTGGACAAGGTGATGATGTGATCTCCCTCAAGCCATGGTATATACTCACAAGGATTGGCACTGCTAAAGAGAACCTCTCTCCTCGAGACATCATACTTGCAACTTTAAAGACGCTTGGACGAATTTGACCCACTTCTTTGTTTGGCAACACAAACACGCATAGCCAACAAAATAGAAAAGCAGCCAAATTTGTTTCTTCTCTCGCATTTTTCTCAATCCCCAAGTCGTCAAAGACCTTTTCACCATCTTTGGAACGCGGCTTTGGTGCACCAATAAATCCAGTTGGGTTGTTGGATGTCCTTGGCTCGCATGATCATTTCTTTTGCACTCTAGGAGGGGGCTCTTTATAACATGAAGGGTTTTTTAACCAAAACTTTACCCAGCCTTGGGTTGTAACATTTGAAGTTCTGCTTGGCCAATAAATTTTGTGGTAAGCCAAGAAGAGGTACTTGCAGCTTGAGGGCAAGAGTGGCACATCTTTTTTGTCAAAACCTGTCAGTTCTTTTGCAGAAGGCACAACCTCATCATAGAAAGTTCCATTGATGAATAATCCACCAATTACGCGTATGTCCCATAATGAAATAGATACATCTCCGGCAGGAACATGAAGGCTATTTGTTGAAGGGCACCAAAGCTCACAAAATGAGCGAATAAGATTGGTGTTGCAGTCATATGTGAATAAGGAAGCAAAGACAACATCATATATCTTTGCAGCAGTCAACATGTCTTTATTCTGTGCAAGCAGGCCTTCTAGCCAATCCCAATATCCGTCAATGAAACAAATTTCCCCAAATTGAGGAGTTGAGTTTCCCCATTTAGCTTCTCCGTTCATTATTCGATCACCAAGCAAAAGGGAGTGCTCAGAACCGTTGTCCTTTTGGTGTAGAGATGATCGCAGTAGTAGTGCATCTGCAGAAACAGTAGTGGACTTCTCGTGGTCATATAGCTCCTTAGCGGATTCACTACAGCATCGTTTGAGATGGGAAGAATCAGCAAAAAGACGCCAATAACCGGATTGTAAACCAGTATATCGACTTGTGTGACTGATTTGTCACCTTCATAGCCAATGGATAGAATTTGCTGACCATCTATCAAGTGATCGTGGAACAACACCGTCTTCTTCATGGATTGCTGTGGAGCCTTAAACTCGAAGAGAGGAATTGCTGCGGAGCCTTAAACTCGAAGAGAGGAATTGCTACGGAGCCTTAAACTTGAAGAGAGGAATTGAAGAGATTGCTGCGGAGCCTTAAACTTGAAGAGAGGGATTGTTGCGGAGCCTTAAACTCGAAGAGATTGCTATGGGGCCTTAAACCCAAAGAGATTGCTGCGGGGCCTTAAACTTGAAGAGAGATTGCTGTGGAGCCTTAAACCCAAAGAGAGATTGTTGCGGGGCCTGAAACTCGAAGAGAGAGATTGCTGCGGAGCCTTAAACCTGAAGAGATATTGTTGTGGAGCCTTAAACTCGAAGAGAGATTGCTGCGGGGCCTTAAACCCGAAAGGGAGATTGCTGCAGGGCCTTAAACTCGAAGAGATTGCTACGGAGCCTCGGAGGACAACTAGAAGCCGCGGAACTTCAAGCCAAGGAAGAGTGCAGCAAGTGCAAAGCACCGAATCTGCAAAAGGAAAAAAAGTAATAGTCAAAACTCGGTTTAAAGGGTTACTATTTAAAGACAAGTAAACAAAAAAGGTGTAAGTAGCGTTCATGCAAGGGTATAAAGGTTTACGCTTGAGAATTTGTTGATTCAGAGTATGCAGTGCTATGTGCCATGTTTAAAAAAATATGCAATTGTTCTACCATAATGGAAGCAGAACTATAGCCGGTCAGAAAATTCCAGTGTGTTTATACACGTACGCTTAGTGCAAGAGGCAAGGTGACAAAATAATTGAAAAATGTCCAATTGCTCTTGAAAGTTACTAACTGACAACAAATTGACAAAAAGGAAGCACATTCCTAGTGTTTTTTTAACAATTGTCAGAAGACAAAAGGGGCAAGCAATGTGTTGTTCTTGCATGGTAACCAAAATGTTTTGTATGAATGCGGGTAGTGCTATTCCGGGAAAAAGGACCTGCCAATTTTTGGTGTCACAAAATACTGTGGGTCTTCACATGTTTTGATGCAAAAAGTAAAAAAAGGTAGAAAGAAAGGGTTCACATGCTCTGATGCTTTTGATCAAAAGGGCGTGCCATATTTTCCCATCTACAAAGACCTCATGTCAGGTAGACAAAAAAAGAATGAACATGACCTGAGAAAAGAGAACAAAATTATTCTCGGGTAATTTTCCAGTATTTCACATAGATTGGTATTCGAAAACCATTGGTTGTACCAAGTTCCAGTCCACATCGGGCTCAGGCACATGACTCTTTTGGAGTCTACAAAACCAGTTAGATATGGCTACAATTTAGCCGATTGCCATAGTTATGGAATAGTATCTTGATATTGTGGACAATGGTTTGCAAGATGCACCCCTTGGTCATCGAGTAGAGTAGGATAAGGCTTGGACATAATGGGCCACTAATTTGGACCTTATCGGCTGTACCTATGTTGGTCTTGTTTACATTGGCCAGCTAATTGGAATCAAATTGTTGGATATTGGTTGATTGTTGCTCAAATTGATCTATTTTTTCTCTGCTTGGTTATGGTCGTTCTTCAACATTTGGTACAGATTGTCTTAGGGATCCGATGGCTTAGTTGTTTTGGTTGATGGGCCAAGTTTCTATGATCTAAGGTTCTTCGAGGGTGACAAAGTTTACTTTGGGGTTGACCCTATACATTAATGTGCCTTAGCATGGTCCGGAGGTCTTGTACGGGGATAAAATCCTCGTATAGTCTTGATCACGTGCTTCTTCACCGGAACCCTAAATCTGCAAGACAGACAAGGGTTAGAGCACCTTTGCCTCTCGTCGGCAAAGACCCTCCGATGCTTAAGTTAGTACGGGGATCACTAATTAAGCAAAGAGACAATGCGTATAACTGGGTGTTACAGCGTTCCTTTCTCCATGGGTATCATGCTTTATTTATAGTTGTGGATGGCTTATTGGTTAAGGCATCTCGTTGCCCTTGTTTCCTATTTGCATTAGGAAACGTTTCCTAATAGGATTCTTCATATTAGGTGTAGTGGTGCCAAATCATGCAAGATCTCTTCTTGTAATAGAACTCTTTTCCATATAGGTTCCTTTCCAATATGCAGTGTATTCCTAACATCATTAGGAATACTCATGCCAATCCCCTTGATCACGGGATTGCTCCTTATCACATAAGGGACCGGCTCAGAACCTTTTGGAATGTCTCACCGCCCTATACCCTTAAGGCGGTCCTGGCCGTGCTTCCACGTAGCTCGACATTGCTCATACAGAGCCCAACTCACACGTGCCGAGCTGCACTGAGCTGGATCATGTAGTCCCATAATGCTGCCCTAGTTATATTTGTAGCTTATCTAGCTCAACCATGTCTTGAGACATCCTTTCGTGCTACTGCCGAGCTAGTACACCTTCACTTGGTGCCTGGTTTAACATCTTGACCCTACTCATGTCAATACTGCTCGGCATAGGGTTAAGGAACCCCTACTCACTAGTGCCGAGCTAGTTACCCCCTCGTGGCGGTTAATTAGAGCACGTGATTTGCCCTTTCTGAGGGTACTTGGTTTTTACCCACTCCAGGTCTCATCAATCTTTGGCTTCGAGTTCTTTGTGCAACTGCTATTTTTATTACGGAGATCATTTCTTGTACTTTATCGTGTCTGGAGGTTGGATTGATTAGGTTAGTTGCACCTTTGTGGTTGATTGTGTGTGAGGAGTCCGACGGCGGAGATTACCACTAGATGTGTTTTACGTATTAATGGCCTTGGTTTTCTCTGATCAATCATGATCTTTAGCTTGGTTGGGGATTTTACCTATCCCTTATACTATCCTTGATCGGTTCACTGACATCATGAGTACCACTTTTTCTTGGGCTTGTTTGTTTTTCTACTGGCTATTATGATATTGATGAGCTTGGATGTGGCTGTTTTTAGCGTCGGGTGGTATTAGCTTGGGTTTGAGGGCGTGAGTTTTGATTTGATGGCACCAATTCCTATGGGTCGGTGTTTCTTTAGGCCACTAACTCTGGAGCTGATCCTTTCTACAGATCTTATCCATCTTTGGCCCCGAGTTTTGATATACTGTAGTTTCACAGTGGAGGTTCAGACTAGTCTTTGATATATGTGACGATATTTTGTTCATATTTCCTAACCTTGCGGGTTGTGCATGGCATTAGACACTGTTTTTTTTTTTGTGCAACGGAAGGTTTGCATTAGACACTGTTACCTATGATGGATTTCATGATTGTTCTTCGTTTTTCCCGCGATCACAACCCCGTTGTCCTTTCTTCCTTCTGGATAGTTCGTTTAACGGGGACATGAACATAGGCTAACTCACATACCATGATCCCAGTAGATGTAACGTATTATCTATTACCCATTATACCTTGTCATGCAGGTTGTGCGTGGTTTTGCTATTATCCCACCCCTACGGGTTGTGGATGAAAGTACGCACCTTTCTATTCTTTCTTTCTTCTTTGTTTTGTTTATGTTTCCTGGGGTATGCCCGTTGTAAACTTGTATATTCGCTTAATCTTTTTTATATTTCAAGCTGATTTACCTAAAAAAATGAGAAAAGTGATGGATGGATTTGCAAACTTTGTTAATGCTGCTTCAAGTCTTTTAGGTGAGCTGAAAGCCATAAGAGCATCTTGTGTTTTGGGGGTAATTTAAATCTGAAAGCAGTTTGGGTAGAATCTGAAGCAAGCTATTTCGCTAAGTGTTCTAGAACTGATGCCACCGTGGGAGACGAGAGCAGTGGTCTTGGATATTCAATATTTTGCAGAAAAAGGAGCCATCACTTTCAGGTGGATCCGAAGTGAGGCAAACAAAGCAACCCATGAATTTGCCGCTCTTTAACTTTAAAAAAAATCACTTCAATGTAATTGAATAGCTGTTCCTCCTTTATCTCTTCTTTCAATCTTTTGTAAGGATTGTCTTTTGTAAGCCTTTCAGGCATCTTTGCAGATAAAAATAAAACTCATAATTCAATTAAATGTAATGCATAGAAAAAAAGAACTAAAAGTACATAAAAGTTACAATTCAAGAAAAAAGAATACGAAAGGGAAAATAATTGTTAATTTTGTACTAATAGTTATAAACACATTGGTGTTCCAAACACATTGGTGTTCCAGATAAACGGCATGAAAGTCATAGTGTGTTGGCAAAGAGTGCTTCTGAAGGTTCTTTTGTTTTGCATTGAATCCCTCAAACAACTAGAATTTCAAGCTCTTGAGTTTAAACAATGTAAAATAAGGGAGCAAGAATCAAACTCCCAATCGGAGGCTTATCGGGGGGGCCTTGTTTCTCCCACTGACCACAAAAAATATTAAACACTTTTTTCAAAGTAAGGGCCCTATTTTAAAGCAAAAAAGTGAGGCCCGAAGTGCTAGCCTAATGGGCTTAATGACTTATGCCGAAGGCCAGCCTTGCCGGCCACAACAGAGCAATGGGTCACATTGGCGCCCTCGACTTGGTGAACTCCAACCGCGATGAATTAACTTCGTTCCATGCCCCGCTCCTTGTCAAGTAATGGAGGAAATGCTACAACCATGTTTTCAACTTGTTTTAACCTAATTTATTATGTATAATATTGAGTTAAACAGATTAATATCCAAAATGACACTACACCTATTATTTAAGTAATTTTTTTTTAAAGTTACTCTTTTTCTTAAATTCATCATTAAAGTTACTCTTTTTCTTAAATTTCCTCGTGGGAAATGATTTTCACATCCCCAAATTGCTAATCGCATCCTGGGGATGCGAAAATCAACTTAGAGTGGTTTTCACACCCCCAAATTGATTATTGCACCCCAAAAAAAAAAATTAACAGTTTGAGAAGTGCAAAAATCACTCTCAATTGATTTTCACACCCCTTGGCGGTGCGGTTAACAATTTGGAGTTGCGAAAATCATTTTCCTTTCCTTAATTTTTTTTTTGAACTTTTTTCTTACAAATTAATACTCCAAACCATATATTCTCTCTATCCCTTTTTAAATGCGTTGCTTTGTAAATTTAAATTATAAAAGGAGACATCATCATTACACATTTCACATCAACTTTACACATTTCACATAAACTTTTATCTCAATTTTCTAAAATTATCCTCCAGTTTTACCTATTAACTTTGACCCACTAAGTTTTTAAAAGGGCAAAATACTAATTGTGCAAATATTTACCCATTATTTTTTCAAAACACCTAGTTATTAAAGGACAATCCAAAATGGAATAGTCGATAATAAAAAAAGGGACATAGGAAGTATGAGAAACCAAGGAAATTACGTCGTGTGAAAATTGTCTCTGGATGATCCGGAAACCCCCAGGTTTCTGCCTCCACCTTTTGTGGGCTCCACCGTGCTTTCATTGCGGTAATATGAAACATTTATCTTGTAAAGACCACAAAGTATATATCCACACAAGTTTGGTTGGACATTAATAGATGTGTGAATTTTAATTTACAAAATGAACAGCCTAATTGTGTCAATGTTAAACTGCGCTCGACCGTCCATTTTGTAAACTAAAGTTCAATTTTTTGATATATCTATCAATCTCAATTTCCGATCAATTTGAATTTTTTGTGCGTGAATACATTGCATTACGGGCCCTATTAAAAATGAATGCTTTAGATTACTCTTTAGACCGGTAGGGCACCCATGGTTTCGGCTAATTAACCGATTTACGTTTTTTTTTAAACTTTATTAAATAAAAAAAATGAATGCGTGAAGTTTAACTTAATTCCCGGAAAACGTGTTTGAAACCACGTTTCTCGGGTCGGGTTAACAACCAATTTCTTGAAAACGTGTTTGCAAACCACGCTTTCTCTTGGTTAAGCGTGGTTAACCAAATTAACTTGATCGTAATCCTTTTGAAAGCGTGGTTAAAAAAAATTAACTTGATCGTAATCCGGTTTGAAAGCGTGGTTAGCAAACACGCCTTATAAAAGCGTGGTTAGCTAACACGATTTATGAATGACAAAACTGAAAGCGGGTCGCCTAATAAAACGGGTTTACCAAACCCACCTTCTAAAAGCGGTTTTACTAAACACGCCTTCTAAAAGCGTGGTTAGCAAACACGCCTTTAGACGGTGGGTTTGGTAACAACGCCTTCATATGCTACTTGTCTTTTTTCGAACCTAACCAAAATTGGTTTTTTTTTTTATCATCCATTGTGGACGTACAAAGACATCAAAAATACTAATGGGAGATTCACTTTGATTATCCCTCATATTCCCTAACCCAAAAAAAAAAAAAAATCCTTTTCCATATGCAAAGGACTATATAATGGTTATGACGAGGTATGCTTTTCTAGTTGTAACTTCCGATTTATGTGTGACATCAAATTGTTGAATACTTTGTAAATGTAACGTGTTGATCCTCTCTTTCCCATTTTCTTAAGACTTACGGCTTGCTAGTGTATTATGCATAATCGCTACTAATAAAACATGCTAGGTGAAGTAGTTGTACGAATTTCTATGTCATATATGAAAAAAATTGTAGCCAAATATAGGTTGGCTTTGTAGCTTGTGTGCTCATAATTGGTATAGACTTATTCAGCTTTGGAATCCAAAGCTCTCACAAAGTCTATTATGGATGGGAACCTACCCACATGCCTGTGTCACTGTGTAGTTGTGTCTGCAATATAAATGATACAGACTTTTTCAGCCTTGTTCAGCTCTCACTAGAATCCAACATGCATGTGTCATTACCCTTATTGGTCTTCTTTTATAATAATTGGAATCCAATGCTCTTGAAGAAAAACCGAAACATTTCAAGTGGCCACATAGTGACATTTCAAGTGGCCACATTTCAATTGGAATCCAATGCTCTTGTAATCAATCATTCAATGCAAACCAATGGATGGTCAAGTCAACATCTATTGTGGACGTACAAAGACATCAAAAATACTAATGGGAGATTCACTTTGATTATCCCTCATATTCCCTAACCCAAAAAAAAAAAAATCCTTTTCCATATGCAAAGGACTATATAATGGTTATGACGAGGTATGCTTTTCTAGTTGTAACTTCCGATTTATGTGTGACATCAAATTGTTGAATACTTTGTAAATGTAACGTGTTGATCCTCTCTTTCCCATTTTCTTAAGACTTACGGCTTGCTAGTGTATTATGCATAATCGCTACTAATAAAACATGCTAGGTGAAGTAGTTGTACGAATTTCTATGTCATATATGAAAAAAATTGTAGCCAAATATAGGTTGGCTTTGTAGCTTGTGTGCGCATAATTGGTATAGACTTATTCAGCTTTGGAATCCAAAGCTCTCACAAAGTCTCTTATGGATGGGAACCTACCCACATGCCTGTGTCACTGTGTAGTTGTGTCTGCAATATAAATGATACAAACTTTTTCAGCCTTGTTCAGCTCTCACTGGAATCCAACATGCATGTGTCATTACCCTTATTGGTCTTCTTTTATAATAATTGGAATCCAATGCTCTTGAAGAAAAACCGAAACATTTCAAGTGGCCACATAGTGACATTTCAAGTGGCCACATTTCAATTGGAATCCAATGCTCTTGTAATCAATCATTCAATGCAAACCAATGGATGGTCAAGTCAACATCTACTTTTGTACTACTACAACCTTATTCATCATCTTTATTTATTAATATAAGCTTTTAGACCACTTTATTCATATCTGATGTCTTATCAAGCCTTCATACAACTCATATATGCAAGATGGCTCAAAACTATTTGTCTATAAATTAATTTCAAACTTATTATATTTTTTGTATAGCACTTCTTACTCGTTACTTGTATCACAATGGCAGGTAGAGGCTCCACTTCTAGGGTGTGGATACTTCCCAAGTTCAAGGACCCATACTGGAAAGAAAAAAGAAGCAACCCTAAAGATTACTATGTTGGTCTTCGAGAAGAATGGAAGTTTAGGGTTGAAGAGTAGGAGGGATTAATTGCTGATTTACGGAACATGGGAGTAAGAATTCATCATCGTCGATCGCTAGAAATGCCAATAACAAATAAGCATGAGTATGAAGCTGCTGTGGCCCGAATCAACGAGGAGAATAATAGGATGCTGATGCGTAGGAGCCGATAGTTCATGCTTCAGCTAGCAATTGAGAGAGAGGGGTAACTTTTCAATACCGCGAGAGGACATCAATCGGTTTGAAGAGGACAAACCTGTAGATCTGGACGAAGGCTTCACAGGGAGATCACGGAGACGACCGCCGGAGTTGTGACCGGCGGCGGTGACGCGGAGGAGCGCCAGACTGCTGAGCCGTGCGGGGATGGAGGGCCAGAATCGGTCTCAGAGAGGAAAGGGGGGGAGTTCTGAAGTTGGGGAAAAAAAACACAAGTGGTAAAAAAAGCCCCAACTTTTTTTACCTTATAAGGTAATAAGCGTGCTAAACACGAAGGCGTTATTCTCAAACACGCCTTATAGAAGCGTGTTTTCTAACCACGCTTTTAGAAGGCGGGTTTACTAAACACGCTTTTATAAGGCGTGTTTTCTAACAACGCTTTCAAAGGGATTACGATCAACTTAATTTTTTGGTTAATCAGGCTTAACCAACCGAAAAAGCGTGGTTTGCAAACACGTTTTCAAAAAAACGTGGTTGCTAACCACGACTTCACGTAGTCCGGGAATTAAGTTAAAAAACACACGTTTTTTTTTAATAAAGTTTAAAAAAAAACCATAAATCGGTTAATTAGCCCATGGTTTCAGCCTCATCTGAAAGAACTTTTTCTCAATTCCAACTGTAAAAATATTCAGAACAAATCAGAAACGGTCGCCTACTCCAATTCCTCTCTCTCTCTCTCTCTCCCCACTCCACCGTCGGTACCTTTACCATTGACCCAAACTCGCATCCGATTCTGATCACTTCACCAATGGATTGACACCACCGACCTTCACCAAACCCAAAACCACTCTCTCCACCGCCAATGGAGTCTCGAGGGGACCCTCTCCTCCTAGAAGATTTCGGCCAGAAGGTTGACCTTACGAGGAGGATCCGAGAGGTTTTGTTGAATTACCCCGAGGGCACGACGGTGTTGAAAGAACTCGTGCAGAACGCAGACGACGCCGGCGCCACCAAGGTCTGCTTGTGCTTGGACCGGAGGCGTCACGGCTCCGACTCCCTATTGTCGCCAGAGTTGGCTAAGTGGCAGGGACCGGCTTTGTTGGCTTTTAACAATGCCGAGTTCACTGAGGAGGATTTCGTCAGTATTTCGAGGATCGGTGGGAGTAATAAGCACGGTCAAGCTTGGAAGACTGGTCGATTCGGGTAATTTTTTTCCTGATTCCTTGGTATGTTTTCAGGGCCGGCATTGGCCGAGGATGCGACCGTGTCGGTCCCCAAAGTGTTTAAGTAAGTTGATTCGTTAAGAAACGAACCATAAAGACACTGATCAAGGCAATAACCTTGGGAATTCACCCATGCAAAACAACAAAAGCAACAGGTCTAGAAGAGATGGAAAACAAAACCAACAAGAACCAAGCCATACCGGCACAATACCTAAGAAAAAACGACAAAAAATGGAGAATTTTGATTTAGCATTTGGTGCCAATTCTCTTCAAAACTCATGAAAATAAGAAGAGGAATGAATGATAGAGCTCGTATGGTAAACCATAGCTAAACCAAGGAAATCATTTAGTACTTTTTTTGGGGGCTCCTAATTTTTTGTACTCTCGTGTTATGCTTATACACTAGATTAGTATGAGAGCTAGATTCCTATTATGCCATTTTAGTGCGAGAATAGTGATATCTTTCAACTAATGAAATAATTGTCCTCTCAGTGTCTCACATTATGCTTGTTCACAAAATTAGTGTGAGCATTTTTCTATTTTTGTCCCTAGAAAAGCGATGATGTTTAAATAACATATTTTCATTCTCAACTAATGAAATGATTGTACCCTCATATTATGCTACTACATTACATAAAATAAGTCTGAGAGTTTATTAGTACTTTTACCATTAAAATGACAGTGCGTGAATAGTAATGTCTAAATAATACCTTTTGAATTAATTAAATTATTATCTAAGTGTTTTCTACTTATGGTTTTGAATACTTGTAATGTTTCTCTTTAAAGTTGATTTTATCTTCTCATAAATATTTTATTTGTGAATTGTGCATTATACAGGTGGCTCCATTTGAAAAGTTCGTATCAAAACCTCGAAAACTTAGAGCCGGCTCTGTATATTTTGTGTGTGTGGCTATTTTGTTATATGGCTTAAGTTAACCTTTTGGATTACGAGTTTTTGGATTACGAGTTTAGAAAAATTGAGAATTTGTCTGGTGAGCTTATTGTAAGTTGGTGTCGAAAAAAGAAACAGAAGCTTATTGTAGGTTGTGGAAAAAGTTTTTACATGTTTAGTGAAATAAGCTTTCAAATGGCTACTAATATTGAATGTCTAGAAGACTAGAATGCAATTTTGTCCAACACACTTTTACTAGCC
The DNA here is from genome assembly GCA_016920895.1 of Vaccinium myrtillus. NCBI lineage: Eukaryota > Viridiplantae > Streptophyta > Magnoliopsida > Ericales > Ericaceae > Vaccinium > Vaccinium myrtillus. Next base: position 15,854,964 of record CM029279.1, read on the forward strand.
CGAGTGTAACCAAAAGTGCTCGAGCTCTTGACACACACTTTTACTACCTCTTCAAAAGCTTATTTACTAAGCTATGGACAAAATTGTATTCTAGTCTTCTAGACATTCAATTTTAGTAGCTGTTTGAAAGCTTTTGGTTACACTCGAGCTCAAGCTAGTAAAAGCGTGTATCAAAAGCTTAGTAAATAAGCTTTTAGTACCATTTTGTCTGTATGGTTTTTATCTTGAAAGAGCTCGAGCACTTTTGGTTACACTTGGGTACATACTTTAGTAGCTCTATATGAGTGAAAAAGTTACAAATTCTAGCTTAAGAAAATCTCACTAGCGTGCGTCAAATAAGTAGAAAAAATTGCAAATAGGGGACAATTGAAAATCGATACAGAAACTCATTTGTCAGCCTTTTATGAGCAAATAGGGCTTAATAAGTTTGCTTGTAATTCCTTATCAAAGGCCCTATGTATTTATGCAATTGAGCTAAAAATTTGAGTCGAAGCATTATACCCAAGAACTCTGGCGATAGGTTATATTTTAGCCAGAAACTCGAGCAATTCAATGATGCTAATAGGAGAATATGGAGACATAGGAAAAAAGGTGGAGTGAGCATCTTGGTTGAGATGCACAACACCCAAATAGTGGGATGGGGTTCTACATTGGAAGGTCATCCAGTTTTTGTTAGAAGTTTTAGGCTCTTGTTTTTCGTATCATGAGAAGCCACACTTTGTCCTTATTGTTTAATGGTTGGTGCATTCTACCTCCTTCCGGGTGTGCACTTCCGTGGTGCTCTATATGGCAATGAAAGATGAAGAGCCTCCGCTTTGCCATGTAGGTTTTCATCAAAATTGAAGCTTCCAGGTTAAGTAGCCATGGTTCTTTGAGGGGTTGTACAAAGCATATGGATTTGCCTAGAATGTGCAACTTACCTCAAGGGGCACTGTTCCAATAGGGAAGAAAACAACTTTGAAGGTTATAGATTTTGGAGTTAGGCAAGAAATCTACAGGTGAATGGTTTCTCTTTGTTGGGTCTATGTTCCTGATCCTTTTTTGTTGCATTATTTTTTATACTTTTGTATTCCTTCCTTTATGGGACATAGTGCTGGCCCTATCAAGAAACAAGTGAGCAAGATGAGTGTAGCTGAAATGGGAATGTTAAGATGGATGTGTGGTAAGACTATAAGAGACGGGATTAGAAATGAAATGATTTGAGAGATGGTAGGTGTTGTACCTATAGATGAGAAGTTGAGAGATAATAGACTAAGGTGGTTTGGACTTTGGACATGTCTACCATAGACCTGTAGATGAAGTAGTACAAAGAGTTGATGGGATAGTTTTGGGTGGTAATGTTTCGGGGAGGGGAAGATCCAAATTGACATTGGATACTATAGTGCGCAAAGACACGAGTCTACTGAGCCTAAGCGAACAAGTAGCCCTTGATAGAGCTCAATGGGGAAAAAGGATTTATGTAGCCGACCCCAATTGATGGGGACATAAGGCTGGGTTTGGTTTGGTATCCCTTGCATGTTTCCCATTGGCTGATTTTGGAACATTTTGCTGAATGCAATTTTGGTTACATAATTTAACTTAAATTCTCTTATATTTGGCTTTCTATGCACTTACTGTCTAGCAATGGATGTGTATGTCCATTGCTTTGTATTTTATTTAGTGTTTTTCTTTTTATTTTAGGTGTATCTTCTATCTTTAATGGTGTTTTGTTGCTTTCTTTCTCAGGGTTGGCTTCAATTCGGTGTACCATCTAACTGACTTGCCCTCTTTTGTAAGTGGTAAATATGTGGTGATTTTTGATCCTCAGGGTGTTTACCTTCCGAATGTCTCTATAGCAAATCCTGGAAAGCGGATAGAGTTTGTTACCTCTTCAGCTCTCTCATTGTATAAAGACCAGTTTCTTCCATATCGTGCTTTTGGTTGTGACATGAAAATTCCATTCGCTGGAACCTTATTCCGTTTTCCTTTGAGGAATGCAGATCAGGCATCTAATAGTAAGCTCTCAAAGCAAGTGTTCTTAGAAGAAGACATTTCTTCCATGTTTGTTCAGCTGTACGAGGAAGGAGTTTTCACACTACTTTTTCTTAAGAATGTACTCTCTATTGAAATGTATATATGGGATGTCGGAATTCCAGAGCCAAGAAAGGTCTATTCATGCTCCATTAACTCTCCAAATGATGACACAGTTTGGCATCGCCAGGCACTTCTTAGATTGTCCAGGTCAATAGATTCTGTTGATCCTGTGATTGATGCCTTTTCATTGGACTTCTTGAGTGAGGCAGTTGCTGAGTCTCATTCTCAGAAGAGGACAGATACTTTCTATATAGTTCAAACAATGGCATCAGCTACCAGTAGGATTGGTTCTTTTGCTGCAGCTGCATCCAAAAATTATGATATTCATCTCTTACCTTGGGCTTCAGTTGCGGCGTGCATATCAGACGATTCATCCAATGTAATTTTGAATACTTAAATGCTTGTCTGAGCGCATGTGAGTTGTGCATATATAGCTGTTGCACAATTTAGACTGTGATAAATTGGTCACTGATGCAGGCACTTATTCAATTCTTCACTGATTGTTGTAAAATTTTCACTTTCCATGCGACTAATATTTCAAATATTATTGCTAATGTTCTCAAGTGCAACCCTTAGGCGTATAATTGGTAGATATTTTGTGCTTATGTGTATATATTTTTTATGTTTATGGTTCAGGTTGCTCTTGATACTGGCTGGGGCACTTGTGCCTTTTTTGAGTAGCATTTGAGTGCTGTTGTGCAATGTGATGACCTGTGTGACATTTGTTTTCCAAAATGAGATAACTTCATTGTTGTTGTGGTGCGACGACGCTGAAAGGCATTAATGCAAACATTTTTGCTTTATCATTTTTTTAATGTAAAGGTATTGAGGAAATGATGGAATTTGGATACTATGTGTGGTACCATCTAAGACTGACTTATGAATCTGGTGCATCAGTGACTAATGCTTAGAGGAGCACAATTGAAAATTTTATCACCAAACAAAGCCATTTTATAATGGAACCATAGAGTGCGAGTGGTTTTCCATCCCAAGTTTAGGATAAATACCAAGGTATGATAAGACTGGAAGTTCCTCTGTCTCCTCTCTGTATTCTCATCTTGGCTGAGACTTCTTCAGATCTGTTTTGTGGATCAGGAATGTGCCGTTCCTTTCCTGCTTTATGTTTTGAGTTCAATAATATGGTAAGCAAGGATTCTTGGAACAAAATAATTATAATTAGTGTCAAGATGTTTTATTCTTATTTTGGTGCTAAATAGGTATTAAGACACCCGGGTGATGCAGTTTCATTTTGACATCTAGGACTTTTCTGCAACGGTAAGTGATTGCGCCATCCTTAGTGATCTTGGAGTTAAGTAGCGGATGGTGGAAGTTGTTAGATAGCTTGATATACATTGTTGGGCCTATTTCCTACGAGCTCAAGCTTTTGGGACTACAATATCTTAACATGGTATCAGAGTTCTCGTTGGGAGGGGTCTTGGGTTCAAGTCTCTCTGTTTGAATTTGTTTCCCGATTGTATTTTGCTTCTCTCCTTCGTATTTTGTTTCACTCTATCTATGAAAATTTGCATTTCCACATGTAAGATGGGGTTGCAAATGAGGGAGAGTTTTAGATAGTTTGATATACATTGTTAGGCGCATTTCCTAAGAGCTTAAGCTTTTGGGTCCACCGGTAACTTAACAGGTGTGTCATCTGGAGCTTTAATGCAAGTGGACAATTTGGTGTGACTAGGAAAGTGGTTTCATGATCATAGACCGGTAGTGCACGTTTTAGCATCCAACTAACTTTAAACTAAGATTCTGTATATCCTGCCTATTTCTTTGGAAATTGGCTACCTACTTTTCCAAAAATTTCCTTGGTTGCTTATCATATCAGATTCTTATGTTGTTTTATTGTGCCGCTGAACAGGATGACATTCTTAAGATTGGCCGAGCATTTTGTTTCCTTCCTTTGCCAGTAAGAACTGGAATGGCTGTCCAAGTTAATGGGTACTTTGAGGTTTCGTCAAATCGTCGCGGCATTTGGTATGGTGCCGATATGGACAGAAGTGGGAAAATTCGTTCTCTCTGGAACAGGCTTCTTTTAGAAGACGTGGTGGCCCCTACTTTCACACAATTGTTGCTTGGAGTGCAAAGGTTACTGGGTCCAACAGAATCATATTATGCTCTGTGGCCCAGTGGCTCCTTTGAAGAGCCATGGAGTATTTGTGTTGAGCATATTTACCAGAACATTGGTCATGCTCCTGTCTTGTATTCGGAACTCGAAGGTGGGAAATGGGTTTCACCATTGGAGGCTTTTCTTCATGATGAGGAATTCTCTGGAAGTATGGAACTCGGGGAGGCTCTTGTACAACTTGGAATGCCGGTAGTTCATCTGCGCAAAGATTTGCTTGATATGCTCTTGAAATGCACTTCTAGTTTTCAGCAGAAAGTGGTTACGCCTGATTCAGTACGGCATTATCTCAGGGAATGCAGAAGTTTAACCACAGTAAGCAGATCATACAAGCTTGTGTTGTTGGAATATTGTCTTCAAGACCTGCTTGATGATGATGTTAGTAGACATGCATATAAATTGCCTTTGCTCCCCTTGGCAAGTGGTCACTTTGGGTTGTTGTCTGAGGTCTCCAAAGGGGTTTCTTACTTTATCTGCAATGAGATGGAATACAAGCTTATTCAACAAATCTCAGATCGGATAATTGATCACGACATTCCTCCAGCCCTATTTGGCAGGCTATCATCTATTGCAAAGTCCTCAAAGGCGAACCTTATTGTCTTCAATGTTAATTATTTCCTGCAGTTTTTCTCTAAATTTGTACCTGCTGATTGGAAATACAACAATAAAGTAATTTGGGATCCGAAATCTAATCCTAACCATCCAACTTCATCGTGGTTCGTGCTTTATTGGCAGTATCTTCGAGATGGGTGTGAGAAGTTGTCTTTGTTTGGTGATTGGCCTATCTTTCCATCTCTTTCTGGGCATCTTCACAGACCTTCATTGGAATCAAAACTGTTGAATGTGGAGAAGTTGTCTGAAACAATGCGAGACATTCTTGGTAAAATAGGGTGTAAGATTCTAAGCAACAGTTACGGCGTTGAACATCCTGAATTATCTTATTATGTGAATGATTCTGATGCTTCTGGTGTTTTGGAATCAATCTTTGATGTTGTCTCTTCAGATAATAGCATCATGCTTACATTTCACTCTGTTAAAGCAGAAGAGAGGGATGAGCTTCGTCAATTTCTCTTAGATCCGAAGTGGTATATTGGAAACCATTTGTCCGATTCTAACAAATGGAATTGCAGGAGGCTGCCTATTTACAGGGTCTATGTTGGAGAATCTCCTCTCACCCCAAAGTTTTCAGATTTGGAAAACCCTCGCAAATACTTACCACCAAGGGATGTTCCTGAGTGCTTTCTTGGTGCTGAATTCATCTATAGTTCGTTGGGTATTGAAGAAGAGGTCTTAAATAGATATTATGGAATTGAGCAAATGAGGAAGGCGAGTTTCTATAAGCAGCATGTTTTACACAAAGTTAAGGAGTTGCATCCCGAAGTTCGTGACAGCGTCATGCTTTCGCTTCTAAAGGAGCTCCCCCAATTATGTAGTGAGGATGCATCATTCAGAGACTGTTTGAAAATTTTGGAATTTGTCCCAACGTCTAATGGTTCTTTGAAGTCTCCTTCTGCACTATACGATCCTCGTAATGAAGAATTATATGCTCTATTAGATGATTCAGATAGTTTTCCTTTTGGCGTTTTCCAAGAATCTGGCATTTTGGACATGCTACAAGGTTTGGGACTCGGGACGACCGTGTCTCCTGAAACCGTCATAGAAAGTGCTCGACAGGTGGAGCAGTTAATGCATGAAGATCAACAGAGGGCACACTTGAGAGGAAAAGTACTTCTTTCCTACCTAGAAGTGAACACATTGAAGTGGGTAGCAAATCCCCCAAATGAAGATCTCGGAACACTGAATAGAATGGTGTCGCGAGCTGCAACTGCGTTCAGGCCTCGCAACGTAAAATCTGACATGGTAAAATTCTGGAATGATCTTCGGATGATTTGCTGGTGCCCTGTCCTTGTTTCTTCCCCTTATCAAGCTTTACCCTGGCCCGCTGTTTCGTCGATGGTTGCACCTCCAAAGCTCGTAAGACTCTATACAGATTTGTGGCTCGTTTCAGCAAGCATGCGGATACTTGATGGGGAATGTTCATCCACAGCCTTATCACAGCAGCTTGGGTGGTCTTCTCCACCTGGGGGTAGTGTAATTGCTGGTCAACTTCTTGAGCTTGGAAAAAACAGTGAGATTGTGTCTGATCAGTTGCTTCGGCAGGAATTGGCCTTAGCAATGCCAAGGATATACACCATACTTCTGGGCATGGTGGGGTCGGATGAGATGGATGTTGTTAAAGCTATTCTAGAAGGGTGTCGATGGATTTGGGTGGGGGATGGCTTTGCGACTTCCGATGAGGTTGTCCTTAATGGTCCTCTTCATTTGGCTCCTTACATACGCGTAATACCTGTTGATTTAGCTGTTTTTAAGGATTTATTTTTGGAGCTTGGAATTCGGGAATTCTTGAAACCCAGTGATTATGCCAATATATTATGCAGAATGGCTATGAGGAAAGGGTCAACGCCCCTTCTCGCGCATGAAATCAGGGCTGCCATATTGATTGCACAACATCTGGTTGATGTCCGGTCTAATGAAGCAGAAATTAAGATTTATTTACCTGATGCGTCAGGTAGACTTATTATTGCTACTGATTTAGTTTATAATGATGCTCCCTGGTTGCTTGGCTCAGAAGAGCCTAATAACTCGTTTGGAAATGCATCAACTCTGGCTTTAACTGCAAAGAGAACTGTTCAAAGGTTTGTGCATGGGAACATATCCAATGATGTGGCTGAGAAGCTTGGCGTTCGTTCACTTCGGAGGACATTACTTGCTGAGAGTGCCGATTCCATGAATTTAAGTTTATCTGGTGCGGCAGAAGCATTTGGACAGCACGAAGCCTTGACAACTAGACTGAAACACATACTTGAAATGTACGCGGATGGACCTGGGATTCTTTTTGAGCTTGTTCAGAATGCTGAAGATGCGCGAGCTTCTGAAGTGATATTTCTTTTGGATAAGACACAGTATGGGACTTCATCACTTCTTTCTCCAGAAATGGCAGATTGGCAGGGTCCCGCATTGTACTGTTTTAATGACTCTGTTTTCAGCCCCCAAGATTTATACTCGATTTCACGTATCGGTCAGGAAAGTAAATTAGAGAAACCCTTTGCAATTGGAAGGTTTGGGCTAGGGTTTAATAGTGTCTATCACTTTACAGACATCCCCACATTCGTTTCTGGGGAAAACATCGTCATGTTTGATCCTCATGCTTGTAACTTGCCTGGGATCTCTCCATCTCACCCTGGTCTCCGGATTAAGTTTGTGGGCAGAAGGATTTTGGAACAATTTCCTGATCAATTTTCACCTTTCCTGCATTTTGGCTGCGACTTGCTGCATCCGTTTCCTGGAACGCTCTTCCGATTTCCCCTCAGGAGTGGAACTGTTGCTTCCCGAAGCCAAATTAAGAAAGAAGGTTATTCACCTGATGATGTGTTCTCACTCTTTTCTTCTTTTTCTGAGGTTGTTTCTGAAACACTCCTATTTCTCCGCAATGTGAAAACCATCTCCATTTATGTCAAAGAAGGCGGTAGCAATGAAATGCAACTGGTACATCGGGTCCACAAGCATTGTGTTCGTGATCCTGAAGCTGAAGCCAGTAATAATTTGTTTAGCTTTATGCATGGAAATCAACAAGATGGAGTGGATAAGGACCACTTCCTTAACAAACTGAGCAAATCTGTGGATACAGTTTTGCCATGGCAATCACAGAAGGTTGTGGTGAGAGAGCAAAGTTTAGCTGGTGGTGAAAAGTCACACCTGTGGATAACTAGTGAATGTCTAGGAAGTGGGGTTCTTAAGAACATTCCAGAAAAGTTTGATAGCAAGTCCCATAAATTTATTCCTTGGGCTTGCGTTGCTTCATATATACACTCTGCTAAGGTGGATACAGAATTCAGCGATATAGCAAATACCGAGGAACCTTGCATCCTTATTCCTGATGTACTTCAAGTTCCTATCGCTTCCATTCAAGATAGAAAGAATTTCGATGGTCGTGCCTTTTGCTTTTTACCGCTTCCTATAAACACTGGTCTTCCGGTTCATATTAATGCATATTTTGAATTGTCATCAAACCGGAGGGATATTTGGTTTGGCAATGACATGGCAGGGGGTGGGAAGAAACGCTCCGACTGGAATATATACCTTCTTGAAGATGTTCTTGCCCCAGCTTATGGTCACTTGCTTGAGAAAGTTGCATCAGAAATTGGTCCATGCAATTTGTTCTTTTCACTGTGGCCTACGACAGTAGGATTAGAACCTTGGGTATCAATGGTGCGGAGACTTTACCTGTTTATCGCTGACTTTGGACTTCGTGTGTTGTATACAAAAGCCAGAGGGGGACAGTGGATCTCAACCAAACAAGCTATTTTTCCTGATTTTACTTTTCACAAAACTGATGAGCTTGTTGAGGCATTATCTGATGCTGGTTTACCAGTAGTGACTGTTTCGAAGCCTCTTGTGGATAAATTTATGGAGTTCTGTCCACTGTTGCATTACCTTACACCTCAATTACTGCGAACATTGTTGATTCGGCGGAAGCGTGGATTTAAGGACAGGAATTCAATGATATTGACCCTTGAGTATTGCTTACTCGATGTAAGAGTTCCTTTTCAGTGTGATACTTTGTATGGATTACCTTTGGTACCTCTTTCTAATGGTTTATTCACAACATTTGAGAAACGAGGGGCTGGTGAAAGAATATATGTTGCACGAGGAGATGAGTACGGTCTTCTTAAGGATTCAGTCCCTCATAAACTTGTGGAATTCGGAATCTCTGATGTACTTCACGGCAAGTTATGTGATCTAGCTCGAAGTGAGAATTTCAATGTTTCTTTTTTGACATGCGATTTGCTTGAAAAGCTCCTTCCGAGTTTACTTCCAATCGAGTGGCAGCATGCTAAACAAGTAACTTGGGTCCCTGGTGTTGAAGGCCAGCCTAGTTTGGAATGGATGAGATTGCTATGGGGTTACCTAAAGTTGTCTTGCGATGATCTATCAGTATTTTCTAAGTGGCCTATTTTGCCTGTTGGAAAGGACCATCTTCTGCAGCTTGTTAAGAATTCAAATGTTATTGTTGATGATGGCTGGAGTGAGAATATGTCTTCTCTGTTGCTCAGAGTTGGTTGCCTAATCTTGAGGAGTGACCTTGTGATAGAACATATCCAATTGAAAAGTTATGTGCAGCCTCCAACGGCTGCTGGCGTATTAAATGCCCTATTCTCAGTTGCTGGTAGTTCAGAGGACATTGAGGGGCTCTTCGCGGATGCAACAGAAGGTGAGATGCATGAACTTCGAAGTTTTATTCTCCAGTCCAAGTGGTTCAGTGAAGAGTCAATGGATGCTAGGCATATTGATGTCATTAAACAACTTCCCATTTTTGAGTCCTTCAGGAGTAGAAAATTAGTTTGTTTGAGTAGACCTATGAAATGGCTTAAACCAAGTGGTGTGTGTGAGGATCTTTTGGATGATAACTTTATTCGGACGGAATCGGACAAAGAAAAAATGATTCTGAGAGACATATTGGAGATTAGAGAACTTTCGAGGGCAGAATTTTATAAAGATTATGTGCTCAATCACATGCCTAAATTTATGTCGCATCCGGAAGCTCTCTTAGCCATTCTACTGGATGTTAAGCTTTTGATTGCAGAAGATAACTCACTCAGAACAGCAATTTCAAGTACTGCTTTTGTGTTGGCACGCAATGGATCCTGGAAGGAGCCATCCAGGTATGTGTTCATTTCTTCTGATTTAAGATGACTTATTATCAGATGAGAGATGTTTTTGGGTAAAGATTAGATGAAGGCACGCAATCCTATGGTCTCTATGACTCTATTTCTCTTGCTGGTATCACAATGGTCCTTGAAATTTGTTAACTTGAAAAATGTGGATCCGTGCCTGCATGGTTTTAAATCGCGGTATTGGTCCGCGTAACGGTCGCTAGTGAGTAACGAATATCGGGAGTATTGGTCAATGTGTAACGGGAATCATACACCGCACTCATGAATTTTTTCCGAGCACTAGCAAATTCTAAAATTCATTCATAAAATTTTTAACCAATATTTGACTTTTACAAGTAGTTTTGTACGTAAGATTGGATCAAATGTCGTGTTTTAAGGCAATAAATGTTGATATTTTCAGAAGGGATGGATTCTCACTATCTAATAAACTAGGATTGGTACTAGGATAGACAATTTATACAATATAACAGATTCTACTAATATCAATTGTTACATTGATGCAAATTCCATAATAGAAGTACCATGGTACACAGTTATATAAACTAGGGGCATCGTATTTTTGAATCACTCTGAAAGTTTGCATTAATAAATTCATAATAATTCATCTTGGCAATGAATTGTTAATTCTAACAAATATGTTGATACTAATTAGGCTAAGTATTAGTTTTTTGTTTCATTGAACTTAAGTTCGGATATTTATGTATGTATGTATGTATGTATGTATATATGTATTTACATACCGTTATAGGATCGGTTTGGAACTGGAATCATTAATGTAAATCCACATACCAAACCATTTTTTTAATATTTTAAAATTGGGACCAAACCAAGAGCAGTTTAGTCATGCCCAATGGTTTCCTGAACCGAGTTATGATTGTTACTCCAACAGTTATAATTCGGATTGGGAAAATCATTCTAATTTTTCAGATCTTTTTTTTTCCCCCATAAAGCATAAAAAAAAACTCTTAAACATAGGACTGCTGCTTCCTAAATCAGTTTCTAGGAAAAAACGCACATACCATGTAAAATCCCTTCCATTAAATTTCTTCAGCACATAAGAAATACCATATAAAATCCCTTCCATTACCAAAATCAAATACATCCATACGTATATACCTAGTAGCCCACCACCTCATTCCATCGTTTAACAGAAGGAAAAGAAAGAAAGAAAAGCACCCTACGTCTTCTCTTTGACCATGACACCAATCCTGGGCCAAAAACCTTCAATCAACTCTCCAAAACAACCCTTAATCGATCAATACCCTAAATCGCAAGCCATACATACCAAATTGAAGAGAAACAACATAACGGGGATTTTTGCCAAGATTGAAGCCCGAATAGAAGAAGTTGAAATCGAAGCCATTTCTTCCTAAGATTACAGAAATCGTGAGCAAAAACTCTTCGAATCGACGCCATTATGTAAATCAGAGGTCGGGTAAAATGTAGATGAAGTTTTCTTTTTCTTTTTCTTCTCTGGCCCAGTCAAAATAATGGGGTATATAGCATCCTTAACGGGGTGTAACGGCCATTACGGACTGTTATGCGATATGCAATGGCTGTATCGCCTGATATTCCCGTGAATTTCCAAAACACCCTTATTTTCATCTGTAACCATATCAGGCCTCCGGTAATCGGTTACGTTACGCAACAGCTTTTTTTAAAGCCCGTGTGCCTGGCATTTATACTGTTTCAGTGGACCCCTCGTAGTTAGGAAAAGGCATAGTTTAGGTATAGATTATGCTGCTAAGGTTTGCCGTACATAACATTTTTCTCCTTCCTTTATTGGTTGCCTTCTGCTTAGTGGATAACCAGTTTCTATCAGTGTGCTATGAATTATTTTGAATCTGTTACTTGAACTCCACTTTTCATTTCTGTGCTGCATGATCTCACATCGTGCCCTGTCATTTTCCAGTTGTAATGCAATTGAACTAAATACAGATAGCAGCTATTTATTACCTCTAGTGTACGCCCCCACCCCACGGGGGGTCTTTGTGCAGTCAATTACAGTTCCTCCATAATTTTGTTGTGTTGAGATGCTGTGAAGCCGCATGAGATTGGCGTGTTTAGTGTCACTTCTAAATTATGATGTTTGGGGTTTCAATATTTGATTGACGTTGACATATTAACCTTACATTAACTACTCTCTGCATCCCATTTTGTCAGTTGTTCCAATTCAGGATGCCCAAAATGCGAGTCCTCTTTGAAAAGTTAAAGTATGGCATCTTGCACTTTTCTTAGACGAATCCTTCAAATGGTTTTGAATTGTACTACGATAAAAATGAGGAGGCGCCAGAAGGAGTCAACCAAAGTCTTTGTTGACTCCTTCCTGTTTCCCCAATTTTTTGTCGTGGTTTTCAGCTGCTCTCCCCTTATACACACCTACTAAATTGGTTGCAGGAACAAAGGTTCCTCCCATGGTAGTACCTGGTCTTAAATACAAACAAGTCCATGATCAACGTCATTTTAACAAAAAATCCAAATGGCAAACCGAGTTGACATTAAAAATTCTTAATAGATAAGTAGTCTCTCAAATTTATTTTCATATCATTACTCTTCTTATGATTGGGGACTAGATAGGTTCTATTATTGTTGTTGTATCATTAGTCTTCTTACCATATAAAATGATTCTTTCTCCCAATTTCAATCAATTAGAAAATAAAAATGTTGCACAGATTTCAAACAGACGAATACTGTGTACATGTGGTAGACAATCAGTGATGGTAAAATATTGCAGAGACTTTGGGCTAAAGAATATTGAAAATATTTTGGTAAGAAAGATTGCAGCGTGATTAAGGAGATGATGTCATTGGGACGACTTGAAAAAGTCGGGATGAAGGGGATACTGTTGCCAGTTGGAAATCAATACCTTTTGATTTGTATGCGAACGAATCATATACAATATCCACTTAAAAATTTGGAACTCTGGAAAGGGACTACTAATAGTGTTGGACGGAGGAGGGATAATTTTTTTTAACATGCTGAGCTTCTATGAACACCTAGGACAACTTGCAGCTCGTAGACAAAACTGCAGTGCACGAAATGAATGAGTAAAAAAATACCTGTGAAAGGATCTCAGTAATAGCTACTGAGATGGAAAGTTTAGCACCTTGCCTGCAAAAACCCATGAGCAAAACCTGTATCTTTTTTCTTAGTATCCAATAATTTAATCTTTTTTTTTTCTATTCCGGGAATTATGTACTGAAGAGACAGTAAGTAAGTACATTGCTTTTTGACAGGCTATATGATCCTCGCATTCCCGAGCTACAGATGGTGCTGCAGAGGGATGTTTTCTTTCCTTCAGAGAAATTCTCACATCCTGAAACTCTGGAGACCCTAGTAAACCTTGGACTTCGACAAAGCTTGGGTTTTACCGGTTTGCTTGATTGTGCTAGGTCTGTTTCCATGTTACATGACTTGAAAGACTCGGAAACAGTCAATTATGGGAGGAGGTTACTCGTTTGTTTAGATGCAATAGCCTTCAAGCTCTCAACACATGAAGACCAGCACAACTGTGAACTAAGTGGCATTGAATGTCAGAACAGCAGTTCCGCTGATGGTGAAACAGGAAAGTCCTTTCCACAGAGATCTGAGAATTGCTTTGCAGAGGGTCTAGATGTTGACTCATTTGTAGGAAACTTGATTGGTGACAGTCCAGGAGAAGAATTTTGGTCAGAACTAAAAGCCATATCCTGGTGTCCTGTTTATGCTGATTCTCCACCTTTGCAAGGACTTCCATGGTTAGGGTCAAGTCATTCAGTGGCAGCTCCAGTGAACGTAAGACCTAAATCACAGATGTGGTTGGTTTCATCTAAAATGCACATACTAGATGGCGAATGCCAGTCTTTGTATCTACTGCGTAAACTGGGTTGGATGGATCTACCAGCTGTGGATGTTTTATCCACGCAATTAATTGGCCTTTCCATGTCCTATACCCAACTCAAGTTACATTCCACAGCGGCACCAGATTTTGATGCTACACTTCAGAAGGAACTTCCTCTCCTTTATAAAAGACTACAGGAATTCGTTAGTGCTGGTGATTTTGTAGCCCTAAAATCTGCATTAAATGGTGTTTCTTGGGTTTGGATTGGAGATGATTTTGTATCCCCAAATTCTCTCGCATTTGATTCGCCTGTTAAATTTAGTCCTTATTTGTACGTGGTACCTTCGGAGTTATCAGAGTTCAGAGATTTGCTTTTGGCATTAGGTGTTAGACCCAGTTTTGATGTTCCCGACTATCTTCATGTGCTACAACGATTGCAGATGGATGTGAAAGGGTCCTCACTGTTATCTGATCAATTGAGGTTTGTCAATTGTGTCCTAGAAGCTGTTGCAGACTGTTACTCTGACAAGCCATTTGACGCATCTAATACCCCACTATTAATTCCAGATTCTTCTGGTATTCTAACTCCTGCTGCTGATCTTGTTTATAATGATGCACAATGGTTGGAGAACACCCTTGTTGGGAGACACTATGTGCATCCAAGTATCAGTAATGACCTGGCAAATAGGTTGGGGGTACAATCACTTCGCTGTCTCTCCTTAGTTAGTGAAGAATTGACTAAAGATTTACCATGCATGGACTACGCTAGAATTTGTGAGCTTCTGACATTGTATGGGAATAGTGAGTTTTTGTCCTTTGACCTTCTTGAGTTGGCAGATTGCTGCAAAGCAAAAAAGTTCCATCTAATATTTGACAAGAGGGAACATCCGCGTCAGTCTTTATTGCAGCACAATCTAGGTACTTCTCTAATTTCTGGTCTTAGTTGCCGCATTATGTGTCAATACAACATGTAGGATAATGAATTAGAGTTTTGTACCTTCTAAGCCCTCGTGAGACCTAATTTATCTTCCAATTGGTTATATGACCACATCTCTGTTCCTCATGCACAGAGTTACACTAGCTCATGATAAATGTCCCACTTAGTTGCATGCTCAGTCTATCTGAATGAAAGTATTGGACTTCTTTGGGGGTTGTGCGATTTACCTACTCCATGTTGCTTTGTGATTACGTCTCTAGCCTTTTCTGAGTCTTCTTTTTCTAGCTTGATCTTTATGTCGTACACACTTAATGGAAATTTTTCTGGATCAGGTGAATTTCAAGGGCCTGCCCTTGTAGCCATCTTGGAAGGCGTCAGCTTGAGTAGGGAGGAATTGAGTAACCTCCAGTTTCTTCCTCCTTGGAGATTGCGTGGTGATACCCTAAACTATGGTTTAGGCCTGCTTAGCTGTTTCCACATATGTGATCTCCCATCAGTTGTATCTGGTGGCTGCCTTTACATGTTTGATCCTCGTGGTCTGGCCTTTGCTGCGCCTTCAAGTTCTGCTTCTGTGGCAAAAATGTTCTCTTTGATAGGTAATGTGCGCATGCATGCATTCAGTGTCTTCACCGTGTGGAGTATTAATATACAGCTATCCTTCTGCATTGTAATATGTTGGAGATTTTTGGGTTACTGTTAATAGTGTTATGATTGGTTTGGCGAGACAATGATGGAAGACAAGAACTTTGGTAGTTGAATTTTCAGTGTGATGAGTGTATGTCTGTTATTTAAGCAGTTCGTGTTATAAACTTCTCTTCTACTGCCCTATCCCACAAACTTAAACTCACAATTTTTTACTTCCTTAAGCCATATAGAGAGCAGAGAGTGGCATGGTTTATTGTGGGAGGGTTGAAAGCATGAAGTCTATATGATTGCTCCCTTTAATGGCATAATGGGGTTCAAAAAGCCTGACTACTCTGTAAACATATGTTGTTTGTGTGATGTATTTTTCTGTTCGTTTGTAGTCATTATTTGGCGTGGTCTATTTCTTAAAAGTTCTCTCTCTCTCCAACAAATTCTATTATTTTCTTCTTTATGACAATTGATCAGTTCCCTATATCCATTCAGCCTCCAAGAATATTTAAGAACTGACAGTTTCCCTAATCTGATATCAGGTAGCAATTTGATGGAACAATTTCGTGATCAGTTTACTCCCTTGTTGATTAGCCAAAGTATGCCGTGGTCGTCATCAGATTCTACTGTAATCCGCATGCCTCTGTCTTCCGAGTGCATGAAAAATGGACCTGAGTGTGGATTAAAGAGAATAGAAGATATATTTGAAAAATTCATGGAGCATGGTTCTAGAATACTTTTATTCTTGAAGTCGGTTTTGCAGGTAAGATCTGATATTGAATAACTCTTATAGTTTCCTATGCAGCCACTGCTTTCCTGTAGCCTGAGGGCTGGGGAGAATTCCCCTTGTGTAAAGAGTATCGTAGAAGAATATTTATCTAATCGAAGCATTCATTAGAAACTCATGCAACAAAGTGGTTCCAACCTGCTGTTTGTTTGCTGCAAGCTTGAAATAGGTTAAACTACAGCTATCATGATGTAACTTTGACCTTGAGGACTGCTCAATCCCAACCATTGTGAATTAAGAGCCAGAACAAACAAGTTGCTACCCAAGCATGCGCCTTATAGCAACTAATATCTGCATAATTTGTAATCCTAGTTCAAGGGGATACCCCACACCCACCACCTGTGTTACGCGGACTCTCGTAGTGGTATAAAGTACCCATGTCGGACACTCGACACTCGGATAAGGGTGTGGGGTATGTGTCCAATAATTCACGTTTATCATGGAAGTATGCATAAACGTCTTATTATCCATGTAATGCGCTGTAGAACCTTAAAGCGCCATTTTACGTAAGAAATAACACAAAAAATAGAGACAAATTTGAATATTTTGCCGTGTCCCCATGTCCTTGAAATGAGAGTCCAAGTAACATAGCCCACCTCACACACTTTTGAAAAAAAAAAGGGGGGGGACACTGCACCTTAGTGCAAGGACTTTTGGCCAATGAGGTTCACAAATACCTGTTGGAATCCTATTGCCAAATTCGTCTTTAGCAAAGCAAATTTTGGAGAGATGGTCCTGAGGAAACGTGGCTGCACCAAGGACACATGGTAAATTGATTTAGTGGCATCACCTATCCTGTTTTTGATAGGTCAGTTTTTATTCATGTTGCTCAAATGGTACATTGAGAATGATATCAGTGTTGGCTTTAAAAAGAACCTTTTTTCCAGGTCACATTATCCACATGGGAGGAAGGAAGCCCACAGCTTTCCCAGGATTACTCTATTTGTGTTGATTCTTCACTTGGTATTATGAGAAATCCTTTTTCAGAAAAGAAGTGGAGAAAGTTTCAAATATCTAGGCTATTTAGTAGCTCAAATGCCGCAATCAAATTACATATAATCGATGTGAATTTGTTTCAAGGAGGAAGTAGAGTTGTTGACCGGTGGCTCGTTGTGCTTAGCCTGGGTTCTGGGCAGACAAGAAATATGGCCCTTGATAGGTACATAAGAGAAGTGTATTCGTGTTCTTTTTATTTTAATCATTGCATTCGTTATTCCAGAACATGCATTATAACTTATGTCATTGCTTGATTATGAGATAATCATCTTCTTACCAGGCGGTATCTAGCGTACAACTTGACACCTGTTGCCGGAGTTGCAGCACACATATGCCGCAACGGTCAACCGGCTGAGGCTTATCCATCGAGCTCCGTCATGTGCCCTCTTCCTTTATCTGGTTGTGTAAACATACCTGTCACTATTGTTGGATATTTTCTTGTCCGTCACAATCGAGGCCGTTACCTCTTTAAATACCAAAATGTGGAAGAGTTGGCAGAGGCACAGCCTGATGCTGGAAATGAACTGATAGAAGCTTGGAACAGAGAACTGATGTCTTGTGTCCGTGATTCCTATATCGAGATGGTTTTGGAAATTCAAAAGTTAAGAAGAGAACCATCAATTTCTAATCTGGATTCTAGTTTGGTTGGTGCAATTAGTGTGGCTTTGAATTCGTACAGTGACCATTATTCTTTCTGGCCAAGGGCTAGTGGGCGTTCGCAGATTCATGAATCAAGTGGTGATTGTAAGCTATTTTCAAATAAGGTGCTCAAAGCAGATTGGGAATGTATAATTCAGCAAGTGATCAGGCCTTTCTATGCTCGCCTTGTTGACCTCCCTGTATGGCAACTGCACTCTGGAAATCTTGCCAAGGCTGAAGAGGGTATGTTTCTTTCACAACCTGGGAGTGCAGTGGGTGATAGCGTGTTACCAGCAAGAGTCTGTGCTTTTGTGAAGGAGCATTATCCTGTCTTTTCCGTTCCATGGGAATTGGTGACTGAAATCCAGGCTGTGGGAGTTATGGTTCGTGAAATCAAACCTAGGATGGTTCGGGACCTTCTTAAGGTGTCTTCAACATCTATTGTTCTTCGGTCTGTTGATACTTTTGTAGACGTTCTTGAGTATTGCTTGTCTGATATTCGGGTTGCTGAGCAATATTATTCAAGTTCAGCTAATGCATTGACGAGCACCTCTACCTCTGATCATGCAAATAGGGCAAGTAAAGAAGAAGGCAGCAGTTCGGGTTCTGTACCAATTCCAGAGTTGCACAAACTTTATGGACTGTCTACCCAGAATTCTGCTAATTCAGGAGGAGATGCACTTGAAATGATGACAACTTTAGGAAAGGCTTTATTTGATTTTGGCCGCGTAGTTGTGGAAGATATTGGTAAGGCAGGTGGGCCCTTGATTCAGAGGAATACCATTGCAGCTAGCACCAGTGACAGTATAAGGAGAAATGGGGACCAGAATCTTCAACTTATAGCTGCTGAGCTCAGGGGGTTACCTTGCCCAACTGCAACAAACATTCTAGCAAAGTTGGGGGTTACTGAAATTTGGGTTGGAAACAAGGAGCAACAAACACTGATGACTTCATTAGCATCAAAGTTTATCCATCCGGAAGTGTTGGATAGACCAATTTTGGCTGCCCTTTTTTCGAACTGCGCGCTTCAAACATTATTGAAACTGCAAAAATTTTCTCTTCACTTGCTGGCTAATCATATGAGAGTACTTTTTCATGAAAACTGGGTGAATCATGTGATTGACTCAAATACAGCTCCCTGGTTTTCATGGCAGAGTACTACAAGTTATGGCGGTGAGGGAGGCCCTTCCCCTGAATGGATAAGGCTTTTCTGGAAAAGTTTTACTGGTTCTTTGGAAGATCTCTCCCTTTTTGCTGATTGGCCTCTTATCCCTGCTTTTCTTGGGAGGCAAGTCTTATGCCGCGTAAGGGAACGTCAACTGGTTTTCATTCCACCTCCCATTGCACACGCAAACTCTGCAGGTACTTCGACGGAAACAGGAGCAGCAGAAAGTGATCTAGCTGAATTAGCTTCTGAATTTGAATTATACCAGCCTTACATTTTAGCTTTTGAAGTTGCCAAGAATAGATACCCTTGGCTGTTATCGTTCTTGAACCAGTGCAACATACCCATTTTTGATGTTTCATTCATGGATTGTGCTGCTCCATGTAATTGTTTCCCTACGCCCGGCCAATCACTGGGACAGGTTGTTGCATCCAAACTTGTTGCAGCTAAACATGCTGGCTATTTTCCTGAAATCTCTTCATTTGCAGCTGCCGACCGTGATGAAATCTTTGCGCTTTTGGCTTCTGATTTCTATTTGAATGGCTCAAATTATGCAAGCGAAGAACTGGAAGTGTTGCGTGATCTGCCTATTTTCAAAAGTGTAGTTGGTTCGTATACCAAACTACACACCCCAGAGATATGTTTGATTTCTTCAAATTCATTCCTCAAGCCATATCATGAGCATTGCCTTTCTTATTCTACAGATTCCAATGAAAGCTCACTACTCCAAGCCCTTGGGGTTCCTATTTTGCATGATCAACAAATTTTTATTAGGTTCGGATTACCTGGGTTTGAATTAAAACCTCAGTCTGAGCAGGAGGACATTTTGATTTATCTTTACGCCAATTGGCAAGATCTTCAGCTCGATTCTTCCGTCATTGAGGCCTTGAGGGAGTCTAATTTCGTAAGAAATGCTGAAGAATCTTCTCTGGAACTTTCTAAGCCCAAGGATCTATTTGATCCTGGAGATGTTTTATTATCCTCTGTATTCTCTGGTGAGAGGAAGAAATTTCCTGGAGAAAGGTTTGGTACTGATGGATGGCTTATTATATTAAGGAAAACAGGCCTTCGAACTGCCGCAGAAACAGATGTCATACTTGAGTGTGCCAGGAGAGTGGAGTCCCTGGGGTCTGAATATACGAAAAGCAGAGGGGTTGTG
Source organism: Vaccinium myrtillus (assembly GCA_016920895.1). Taxonomy (NCBI): domain Eukaryota; kingdom Viridiplantae; phylum Streptophyta; class Magnoliopsida; order Ericales; family Ericaceae; genus Vaccinium; species Vaccinium myrtillus. The sequence continues at coordinate 15,875,039 of CM029279.1, forward strand.
GACGAATTTGAGACAGATTCATTCAACTCTCAAAACGAAGTTCCTTTGGAAACGTGGTTGTTAGCTGAATCTGTCATGAGAGCCATATTCTCAAATTTCGCGGTGCTTTATGGCAGCAACTTCTGCAACATCCTTGGAAAAATCGCATGCGTACCGGCAGAAAAGGGATTTCCAAATGTAGGTAGTACAAGAGGAGGGAAGAGAGTGCTATGCTCATACGATGAGGCAATTATATTGAAGGATTGGCCGCTAGCATGGAGTTGTGCTCCCATCCTCTCTAGACAGAGTGTTATACCACCTGAGTACTCTTGGGGAGCGCTTCATCTGAGGAGCCCTCCGGCCATCTCTATTGTTTTGAAACACTTGGAGGTATCAAACTGAGATTTTTTCCATCTTTTTTCGTAGGTAATGTTCCATGCATATAAGCATTTAGTCATATATTCCAGGTAATTGGGAGAAATAGTGGTGAAGATACTCTTGCTCACTGGCCCACTGTCTCGGGCTTAATTACTGTTGAGGAAGCTTCTTTTGAAGTCTTAAAGTACCTTGACAAGGTCTGGGGTTCCCTCTCTTCTTCAGGTAAGTTCTTCTTTTGTTGTTATACAATGCTGTACGGTCTGGTTGAATAATGAGAATGATCAACTGCTCCTGGTTCCGATCATTGGGGCCTCATTGTTTATAGCAGTAGTGTCTTTGTAATATGGTCTATTGTTTGAGAGAGAGAGAAAGAAGTGTGTAGGGTGTTAACGAACCCCAACACAAAAGACTTTATTTATACTATGAGAGAAGTGAATACAATATGTAGCTATCCAATGTGGGACTAATAACAATAAAGCTATTCTAACACTCCCTCTCAAGCTAAAAAATAAATATCACAAAATCCCAGCTTGTTACATAAAAACTCTAAACATGGTTTGAACAACGGTTTGGTGAAAATATTAGCCAATTGAGCTCTTGTAGACACAAAGGGAGTAGATAACACACCACCAATCTATCTTCTCGCGAACAATATGACAATCTACTTCAATGTGTTTTGTTCTCTCATGAAATACCGGATTTGAAGCAATATGTATTGCCGCTTGATTATCACAATGCATAGGAATACGTAACTGCACACCAAAACCTAACTCCTTGAGTAAAGCTCTCAACCACAAAATTTCATAAGATGTGTGAGCCATGGCTTGATTTTCTACTTCTCCGCTGGACCTCGCGACAACCGTTTGTTTCTTGCTTTTCCATGTGACTAAACTTCCTCCAACAAACGTACAATACCCAGTTGTGGACTTTCTATCAGATGGCGATCCTGCCCAATCACCATCAGTAAAGGCTTTAACAGGTAAATGACCATTTGATTGGTAAAATAGACCACGTCTAGGATGAGCCTTAACAGTATGTTAACAATATGAAGACAGGCCTCCCAATGTGGAAGGCGAGGAGCTGACATAAACTGACTTACCATACTAACTGCGAATGAGATATTAGGACGTGTATTAGTAAGATAATTCAACTTCCCAACTAAACAGCGATATCGGTCTGGATGGGGAAATATCTCCTCCTGATCGACACAAAGTTTAACATTCGGATCCATATGAGTCTCTACAGGCTTCGCTCACAATAAACCTGTCTCCTCCAGAATATCCAATGCATACTTCCTTTGTGACAGACTAATCCCATCTTTGGATCTTGCTACCTTATTACCCAAGAAATATCGTAATTTACCCCCGTCTTTGGTGTGAAACTGGCGTTGTAAGGACTGTTTCAACTCATCAAAACCTTTGTGATCATCTCCAATAATAATGATATCATCCACATACACAATCAACACTATTTTCCCAAGCTCTGACTGACGAGAGAAGACAGAGTGATCAGAATGAGATCGACGCATACCAAACTGTATCACTGTACTAATCAAACCAAGCTCGAGGAGACTACTTTAGACCAGATAAAGCTTTGCGAAGATGACAAACCTCAGCACGCTTTCCCTAAGCAGCAAACCCGGGAGGTTGCTCCATGTATACCTCTTCAAGCAGATCACCATGTAAGAAGGCATTCTTAACATCCAATTGAAACTAGGGCCAACCAAGATTAGCAGCAAGAGAAATAAGAATCCGGACCGAGTTGATCTTGGCAACTAGGAAAAAAGTCTGCATAATCAAACCCATGTGTCTGTGTATAGCCTTTGGCCACAAGGCAGACGTTATATCGCTCAACAGTTCCATCAGGATTATACTTGACCGCAAAGACCCATCGACAATCAACAGTAGACTTTCTTCGCGAAAGAGGAACCAACTCCCAAGTGCCATTTTCATGGAGAGCAGTCATCTCAATCTCTACTGCTATCAACCACTCTAACAAGAAAGGGCCTCCTGTACAGTGTTGAACATGTATGGAAGAGACGGACGAAGTAAAGGCACGAAGAGAAGGAGATAGATGATCAGGAGACATCAGTGTTCTAAAAGTCGCTAGTCGCTCCCAGGTCGGATGGCTGCCGACTAGCAACTAGGGGACTAGTCGGAGACTAGTCAGGGACTAGTCCGCTAGATTTTTTTTTTTTTTTTAAATATATATTCTCCTTCATCCTTCATAAGTTTTGATTAAGTAGAATAACATAAGTAGCAAATCATCAAATAAAAATATACAATCTGTTTTTTACCTTTTTAATGCCTTAGTGGCAACTAAAACCACAACAAGAATAATTAATCCTTAGTGGCAAACCACAACAACAATATACAGTGTGTTAATTTATTGATTTATTCTACAATCTACAGTACGTGGAAACTGTTTTTTAATGTATATTCTACAAGACGACAATGATGGTGATATGGAGACTCTGATGACTGAAGAGCAACAAACTGAGGCTGAACATCGTTGACAAAGTAGTATAGGGCACCACGCTTAGCACTGCCACCAATCTTCCTCCCCGTCTTTAGATCTTGAAACACACAACCTTGAGAAGAAAATGTGACACAGCAATTCAAAGACTTGGTAAGCTTACTAACATACATAAGATTAAAAGGAAATCGAGGAACATGTAACACAGAGTCTAAAGTAAGAGAGGAATTGACAGGGACATAACCCAAACCAGTAATCTCAGTGGTGGAACCATTTTCTAAAGTAACGGGAGATAGTTTACCAATAGATTGAGATCAGTAAAGAAAATAAAAATACCAGTCAAGTCATATGATCAGAGGCACCAGAATCAATAACCCAAGAAATAGAAGTAGAAGAAGAGGCAACACAAGCAACTGAAGGGCCTGTCTGAGCAAGCATAGCAGTGGAGGAAGGGCCGACAGATGATTGTTGAAATGTCACAAAGTGTTGGTACTCCTTGGCAGAAAAATCATACAATATTTCACTGCATGATTTGTACCCCCCACAATGGGTACACTGTCGAGTACCATAACCAGAATCACCACGACTAAAGCTACCACAACCAGAACTACCTCCCTCGTGCATGTGACCATAACCAGAACCACGACCACTAGAACTAGAGTCACGACCACCATGACTGCGACCGAAACCACGGCCACCAATCCCAGAATCACGGCCACGATCACCAAACCCTGAATCATGGCCGCGACTGTATGAAGGACCAAAACCACCAGAGAAGCAGAAGCCAAAGCTGAACAGTCAGAAGAAGGCACAAGAGGCGATGTAGAACTGGAGACAGAAGACTCAAAAAGACAACTGAAGACCTCACTGTGAGAAGGCAGGTCACTAGATACCAAAATTTGATTAGTGACTGGGCGAAAATCTGAGGAGGCACCATCTAGGAATCGAGTAACGTGCATACACTCTCACGCTAGCGTCACACAACCTGAATATCAGTAGAAAGTGGCTCACAGACATTAAGTTCATCACAAATATAACGAAACTTAGCATAATAATCCTCCAAAGATAAGCTACCGTGGGATTTAGAAAAGAATGACTGATGAAGATCATACATGCGACGGATATTGTTCACACCAGAATACATCTCCTGAGCCAGCAATATTTTCTAAGAACATCAGTGAACCAACAATATTTTCTTCTATACTATTCCACAACCCACTACGGATCCGAGCATCCCTAGGTTTCCACGAAGCATATGCAGTAGTATCTGAAGGAGGATTATCAGTTGAGTAATGGGACTCTGACTCCCTCTCATAGTAAACCTCAATTGCCTTAGCCCAAAGAGCATAATTATTATCATTCAAACGTGTGGATGTAATCAACAGCCTCTCCCAGGAGCGAAGAGCTGGAAGTACTACCAGTAACAGTAGAACCAGAACTAGAACCAGACTTTTCTTCAGACATTATGCCAAATAATTGAGAGGCAACAACACAAATACCTACCAACCTTCACACCTTGTCTACCGACTAATCAACAACCACCAACAGGAGCAACAACTACCAACAAATCAACCAACCACCAATGACCAATATCAACAACGAAACATAACAGATGCCACCATAAACTTCAGTACTAAACATAAATCGATAATCATGTAATCACCATGAGCAGAAATCAATACTAAACATAACAGATGTTGAAATCAAGTAATCCTTACCAATCACCATGAGCAGAAATCAATTGTACCGAATGAACTTCTAAAAAGAAGGTAGTACCAGATCAGAGGTGTGAAGAGTACAAAACCAGATCAAACTCCACTCCAACAAGAACTTGTGAGGACAACCATGAACTGAGTAATCAATTTCGAGTTCCAATACGAGTGCATACAAACTGGGTAAGAAATTTCGAGCCCTGTCCAGTGCGTACGAGTGTTAATACAAACTGGGTAAGGAACTAAATAGTGTCGATTTTTAGGGATTTGAAAAGATTTCGGGTCGATTGAGTCTCGTTTGAAGAGATTTTGGGTCGATTGAGTGTCAATTTATGGATTTTCGAACATGGATATAGAGTTTTCGAACTTTGGTTTGGGATTTCGAACCTGATTATGAAGTTTCGAACTGGCGTTAGGGGCTGGATGGTCGATTTGAAGATCGATTTCGATGATTAGGGTTTCGGTTTGGTCAATTGTGGTTAGGAATGTCGATTGGGTTGTTGGTTGGTGATGCTGGATTGTCGATTTGGGGATTTAGGGTTTTGATTGGGTTTCAATTTGGGGATTTAGGGTTTTGACTGTTGAGGCTAGTGGCGACTATGATGAGTGAAGGCAGTAGGGAAGAAACGTTCTAGGGTTTGATGAAACTAAGGTGGGTTAGTATCATGCTTTGATACCATGTTGTTTGATAGAGAGAAAGAAGTGTGTAGGGTGTTAACGAACCCTAACACAGAATATTTTACTTATACTATGAGAGAAGTGAATACAATATGTAGCTATCCAATGTGGGACTAACAATGATAAAGCTATTCTAACATGGTCAATAGAAGGAAGGTGCAGTTGGCTGAAAATTTATGCACTTTTGAGTGTGCTGATAAATGGGAATCCCTTTCAGGTTGCAGTAGTTTCCAGGGAACAAGAACTTCTAAACTCAGCACAGGCCTCGTCTCCAAAATCCTGAAATTAGGACAACCAAAAATAAAATCTAACCATAAATATATTTGACTTTATTCACGGCATGCATAACCATATTCTCATCCATCTTGACATTCAGAACCATGAGCTTGGGTGTCATATTCAGCCTTGGAATGCCTTTGTTTAGACCACAAGCTTACTTTTGTTCCTGAAAGTTCATTAAGGCACTGGTTCAAAAAGGAACTTATCTTTCGACTTTATTCACTTTTTGGTATATCATAAAATCTGAAATTTTGAAATTCGATTGTGGTATATTTGACTTTATTCACGGCATGCATAACCATGTTGTCATGCATCTTGACATTCAGAACCATGAGCTTGGGTGTCGTCATTTACTGCCTTGGAATTCCTTTGTTTAGACCAGAAACTCACTTTTTTCCCTGAAAGTTCATTAAGGCAATGGCTGAAATTGGAGCATTATCTTTTTACCGCAACTTTTTTATTTTTCAAGGTTGTTTGTTGGGGTTAACCCAGGTTTTCTGCAATCAATTACGTTCAGGGATTCCGTTTGCAAGATTGAAAATGCATATGTGCAGTTCTCTTTATTTAAGAAAGGTTAGAGGGATTAGTCGCACAGTTATTTGATTATATGTCTAATCTTCTTCATTCCTTGTTCCTATCCAAAAGAATGGAAGAAGCTGGTGGGCGAAACTATGCGATGATCAAATTAACTCCATTCTATATACCATTTGACTATATTGACCAAAAATAGGTACTTCAAATGTGGTTTTTTTTTTTTTGGTCTTTTCTTTGCCAGACATAGCAGAGTTGCAGGGAGTGGCATTCATGCCAGCTGCAAATGGAACGCGCTTGGTGGCAGCGAGCTCTCTTTTCGCGCGTTTGCCAATCAACCTCTCGCCATTTGCATTTGAACTCCCTGATCTGTATCTCCCTTTTGTCAAGATTCTTAAAGACATGGGGCTTAAGGACATGCTATCAGTTACTCATGCAAAGGATCTTCTCTCGATTCTTCAGAAAGCATGTGGGTATCAGCGCCTAAATCCAAATGAGCTCCGTGCTGTGATGGAAATTCTGCATTTTGTGTGTGATAAAACCATGGAGGCAAACACGTCAGATCCATCCAACTGGGAATCGGGAGCCATAGTGCCTGATGATGGATGCAGACTTGTTCATGCAAAATCTTGTGTGTATGTCGATTCTTATGGCTCTCGGTATATCAAACATATTGATACCGCCAGGCTGAGGTTAGTTAACCCAGATGTTCCTGAGAAAATATGTACAGCCCTTGGGATCAAGATGCTATCTGATGTTGTTATAGAGGTACATACATGGTCTGCTGCAATTTCTTTTGCTATTTTATCAGTTCCATTGTCTCAAGGAAATTTTTTTTGTTTCGTCTCCATCAAAACGGGCGAAATGTTTTTTTATTCCTAGTAGACTTAAACTTACAAAACATAAGTGGAATCACGAATCAATGCCAACACCAACCGAAACGCACCCAAACATGTCAAATTCTACGAAACAACCGAAACATTAAGTTATTTGAACGCATAAGAAACATCGTTCAGAATGATTTATTTTCTAACTAATTGAAACAATATACCAAGTGAGTTTGATCCTTGCATTATTACATATATATCTAGGTTTTATTTTGTTTGTGTGTAATACAATCAAAAGCTCTAAATATGCTGCAGGAGTTAGATCATGGGGAGCATCTACAGACCTTGGAACAGATTGGCTCAGTGTCGATGGTTGCCATCAGAAAAAAATTGCTAAGCAAATCATTTCAGTCTGCAGTATGGGGTGTTGTCAGTAGTATAAGCAGTGACATTCCAGACTTTGACAGTCTAACTTTGGAGAAAATACAGACCTCTCTGGTAGTTATTGCAGAGAAGTTGCAGTTTGTTCAATGCCTTCATACTCGGTTTCTGCTTCTGCCACAGTCTTTAGACATTACCTGCATAGGGAATGAATCCATTATTCCGGAGTGGGACAATGGGTCAAAACATAGAACTCTTTATTTTGTTGACCGGTTGAAGACCCGCATGTTAGTTGCCGAGCCACCAACTTATATGTCAGTTCTAGACATTATTGCAATTGTTTTGAGCCAGGTTTCAGGTTGCCCAATCCCACTCCCTATTGGATCGTTATTTCTATGTCCTGAAGACTCAGAGACTGCAATCGTGAATCTCTTGAAACTTCGTTCCAAAAAAAGAGTAAATGAAGGCACAGGTGGAAAGAACAGTTTTCTAGGAAGAGTACTACTACCTCAAGATGCTATTCAAGTACAGCTTCACCCATTGAGACCCTATTATTCAGGAGAAATTGTTGCTTGGCGCTCTCAAAATGGAGAAAAATTGAAGTATGGTAGAGTTCTAGAGGATGTGAGACCATCAGCAGGGCAAGCACTCTACAGATTCAAGGTGGAAATTTCCCATGGTGAGATTGAACCTCTTCTTTCTTCACACGTGTTCTCATTCAAAGGTGTATCGATTGGCAATGATGCTTCTTCATCAACGGTGGTGGAGGATAATGGCAACAGCAAAGTTGCTGAAAACAGGATGCATGTCGATCGGCCAGAAGGTTCTGGAAGAGACAAATCAAAATCTACTCAGGTAATTTTCTCGTAATTTCTTCTTTGTTAAATCATTGTTCTCATGTTGTATCTCTGGAAAAGAATGGCAGTCCCTTTGCTGTTAGATATCCCTAATCCATTTGAATGTTGATGTAATGTCATGAAAATTGATTTTACTTCTATTTACGGGTGCTTTAGAGGATGCTGATTTCATATTTAATGGATCTCTTGTTTTCTCCACTCTGCCACTCACGCCCCTCCCCCATACCGTACAGTTCTCAAGTAGCTAATATTATTGGATTAGCTCCCATGTCACTAGCTTTGAATCTAACTGTTTAATAATCTAAAGAAATCAGAAGCTCTCCGGTCCCTTGAGGGTATATGTTTTCTCTGCACAAATAGCTGAATGAGGTAATAGTTGGTGGGGTCGGTTAAATCGCACACTTCGTGTTCAGATTCCAGAATCATTCTGTCACAACTTCCAAACGAAGATTGCAGTTTTGGTTGATGTTTTAAGATTAACTTTTCCAGAACAATTTTCGCAAATTTCGAAAACAAAAAATTCACCATTTTCACATCTTATTACTTATTAAAAGAATAATAGTTTTCAAGAAAGACTCCTAAACCCATATTTTTTATTTTCTTAGAAATTAGTTCTCCAAAATTACACGGGAACAAGTTTCGAAAATAACTAACCAAACTTCCTGAGAAATAGTGAAGGATTGTTGCCATTTTGTTTGGAAATGCATGTGACAGATTTCATTTTCTATGCTCGTCTCTTGAATATTCTCTGTTGTCATTCAGTTAGCTTCCTCTTCTTTTTGTTGAGAAAGGGTCATTCAGTTAGCTAAGAAGGGCTGTTCTTATGGTTGGCAGGCAAATAAGGATCTTCAGTATGGCCGAGTGTCAGCTACAGAGCTGGTGCAAGCAGTTCATGAGATGCTTTCAACAGCAGGTATTAATATGGATGTGGAGAGACGGTCCCTATTGCAAACAACATTGACCCTGCAGGAACAACTGAAAGAGACTCAGGCAACATTGTTGCTCGAGCAGGTTTGCATTCCTTTGATTTACCATAGTAGTCTCTTGTGTTACGGTGTTATTATTAACCATAGTCTCTTATGTCACATTGTCAACTTTTGGTTTCTTTTCTTTCTCGTACACAACAAGTCATGAATGGTGCATTTTTTTTTTTATCCAAATGAGGTTTGTGTGACACTTTATCAGAATTTTTTTATCTGGCTGTTTTTAAAACTTCTTTTTAGGAATCTGAGTATAAGTATGCTTTTCATATAAAACATTAAAAGGATGTTTTGCATTCCTGGTAATTGTTTTTGCTCAAAAAGAATAGGAGATCAAGATGTCTTGTTTTTTTAACCTAATTTATAAAAGGATTCTTCAAAACTGATCCCGAAGGCCAACAGAATAGGATTGAAATCCTGTGGTGTTATCCCATGCTAATGTAGGTTAAAGATTCAAATTTAACCCATTCGCTATCCCAAATGGATACGTACAACACTGTGCACATAGCTGATATCATTATGACAACTTCCCTCTCCTATTGATTACATTTTGGTATTTCCATAAGAGTTCGAAATAGCAACACACACACACACACACACAAAGGGAGGGAGGGAGGGTCCCCTGCTTAGATGTCTAGGTGTGATCCAAGCGGTTCAAGTGCAATGTATACTAAATGTCCTGTGACCTGTCCAAACTAAGGGACTTGCTCCGAATAGTCCTGACAAATAATGATTGAAACAAACAAATCACTTACTCCGAACAGTTGACAAATAATGATTGAAACGGACAAATCACTCTCGGTGAGAATCTTATCTCCCTCAACCCTTCTTGGAGATTGGACTATTTGAGTCCACGGCAGGTGAAAGTATTTTATGTAAGGAGTTTATATCCCCCACTGCATTTTGAGAGGAGGGGGATATATACCCGTCACATGAAATACCCGCTTCTAAGGCAAGAGAACTATGCAAGAGAGAGAATACACTATTTACATTCCATGTCTTTGTGGCATTTTCTTTTAATATTCAACAAGATGTTCAAGATCCTGCCGTGAGGTGTCATGACTTCTCCAGAACAATAGAGCATGTTTGGGAATGATCCTAAATCAATCAAACAACGATAACTAGTTCATTTTGGGAGACCCAACCTTTTAAAGGAACCTGCGTTTGATGCACTCAAACTCAAGAGAAAGGGCAATGATTTACAGCATTGCCTCTTTATTCCCCACTTTTTAAAGTATTCATAGCAGTTTGTATGGGTTAGTTTTGGAAACTCAGAATATTGAATGCGTTTTCGAAGTGAATTTGGAATGGGTACTTCCTGAATTAGAAACATGGGCAAAGAAATAGAAGAGAGTTGGTAATTCAATTTTTTCTGTGTTGTGGTTTCATTTAATTCCACACTTGCGAATTGTCTTGTCTGAGTTAGATGTTTCTCATACAGGCCAAATGTAGGCCCCAATTCCTGGTATGGTCACATCATTTTTGTTCTCTGTACATGAGCAATCTGTTTGATTTGCAGAGTTACTTTCTTAACATTGAAGTCCCTCCAATGGTTGCTAACTCATGGTTACAATCATTGTTGAATCTTTTACTGATATAGCAAAGTATTTGCAGGAAAAATCTGACTTGGCAGCCAAAGAAGCTGATACAGCTAAAGCAGCATGGTTGTGCCGTATCTGTTTGAGCAATGAAGTCGATAACACCATAATTCCATGTGGTCATGTACTGTGTCGGAGGTGCTCATCTGCTGTTTCCAGGTGTCCGTTTTGTCGTCTACAAGTGGCGAAAACTATGAGAATATTCCGGCCTTAACTATCTTTTGGGCACTTCACAAGTATGTGGTTTGATAAATTCGTGATTAGAGATTTCCCCAATATTCTTTCTGGTGCAGCAAAATATTCGGATGCTGAGAATCAATTACGACAACAATTTCCTCTTGTTCGTGTAAATTTTGTGCAAATACCAAATGAAACCACAAGGTTGTCGTTTTCCCAAATGGTTTTCTACCTAATACAGCGTGTAAAAGAATCGTAAAGTGAACAGAACAAGCAAAAGTGTTATGTATAACCTTTAGTACATTGAATATTGTTTAGATCTAAATCTCTTGTACAGTGTAAACTTTCAAGATTTACACATTGATCATTGCCTCGTAAAATTTCCTTTATTCTATTTCTATTATTTCTGATTTGATTATGAGAGCTTTATTATATTTCCTCTTCTTTTACAGAATCAAATGGAGTGGAATGGATGTAATGCCTTAAAAAAAAATTTATAGAACTAATTGAAATCTATCAAACAAGATTCATATTGAATATAAAATTTATTATAAATTTAAAATTATAGAAAAAGATTGCTAATCACCATAAAGGGGGCTCTCTAGTTTTCGGGGGCTGAGACGGATTTTTCAAATGGGGCTCCACATCTATAAAAACTACTGTAATTACTATCGCTATAAACCATCACAATAATTTATTCCATATGAGTGTGTGTTTTTTCTAGCACTTGGACTGCACCACTTATGTATGTCCTTTTGATCAAATTATAACGTTCAGATCAATTGTTTCGCTAATCTTTTTTTTTTTTTTTTTTGATCGAGGAAAATTTATTAAGAAATTTGACAGGGCACATCAAGCAGAGGAGGAGACTCCAACCAAAGTTGGAGGAATTAAAAAGCACCTAATGGGACATAGCCCAAAAAACACCTCAGGGACAAAGCCCGTAAACATTTAAATTAAAAAGCACCTAATGGGACATAGCCCAAAAAACACCTCAGGGACAGAGCCCGTAAACATTTAAACACCTAGCCTAAGGATACAGATGAATCCCAGAAACCAACCAAGGCATACCAAATCAAAACATTGAAGCCCAAAACACCTATTGGGCACAAGCCCAAAAAAGGCCTGGCCCAAAACTAAAACAAACCCTAAACAACCACCTCCCCCAAACACAGCCGCATCCACTGGAAACCAAATGCCCTACCGCCACCCTCCAAAGCCCAGCACAGAAAGCCATCAAGAGGGACCAACCACACCACGACACCAAAATCGAGAAGCTGCCAGAAAAGAACAAGCGGCCGAAACCGCAACACCAAGAATCCCACAAAATGACGGGATCCCATGATAACGCCACTCTGTATCCCACAAACTGCCAAGGGACGCCAACATGGGCAGCTTTACCTTGACCATGGGTGGTCACTTGAACACCCTAAAAAAAAACTTTTTGTTTAGAATACATGTATTTTTTTGTAGTTTTATTTAAGTTTTGTCCTTTCTTAACACCCAAGCCAAAAATGTTTGAACTCTCTACATGTAAATATTGAACACAACCCAAAAAAGTTTGAACACCCCAAAAAATAAACCCACAAACCAATCCAATGTAAAGAACCCAATTAAAAGTCATAAGAGGTTCCATAACTTCTCATATATAGTCAATTGAACAATCAACTCTCTATCTTCAAAAAAATAAAAGTATAGGTCAAAAATAAAATTTGTGTGAATCAATTCGGCAGATAATTTCCTACAATGAAAACTTGTTTGATTGAGACTTTTGAGAAGAAATTTTTTGAGAAATTTTTTGAGATAGTGTTTGGATGAGTTTTTGGAAAAAATAATAATTAGAGAGATGTGTAATGATTGGAGAGAGATAGAGAGAAAAATGAAAATAATGATTGGATGAAAGGATATGAGTAGAGAGAGAAATATGATTAATGATTGGAGAGATGAGAGATGGGGAAGGAATCTTTTTGGAAATTTTTTTGGAAATGTGAAGTGAACAAATATGTTTATCTGCTAGTTTAATTTTGCTTGGCCTAAAAAATAGAATTCGCCGAGAACATGCAATTTTGAGATATATCTTACGTATTTCCGTACTATTTGGTCTCATTATTCAAACTATTATATAAAAAATTGTATATATATGGATAGTTAATAGAGCTAGTAAAGTCAAGGTAATTTTTTAATACATTTTTAAAAATTTCTGGAGCCGCCACTGGATACCAAGCACCAGAGTCCCATCCGATCCTACAAACATATACAGTTTTACCGAAAACTGTTTGGATCAAGCCCTTCCGGGTATTTTTTTTTGAAGATTTTCCGCGTAGGCCTTGGAAAATGCATTTTAAAAACATTGAGCGGTTCGGATCGTCAAAATTTGGCTCGGAAAGGTGAGGTCCGCACCAAATTTGGTTAAGGGATCCCTTATTAGATCATTATCCTATATATATATATATATATATATAATAACTCAAACTTCTTATCCACACTCCCGGATTTAAGGAAAAAATGGGGTTTTTTTTTGGAAAATGTTGCAAATTTTTTTGGAAAATCCGATCTTCAAAAACAATGTGTTCGAAATTGTCTTCAAGGGTCCACGAGGAAAATCTTCAAAAAAATCTTCAAAAACAAAAGGCTTGATACATTTTTTTAAAAATTTGCTCATGGATCAAGCCCTTCCCTTATTTGTTTTTGAAGATTTTCCTCGTGGACCCTTGAAAACACCTTCAACACATTGGACGGATCGGATCACAAAAAAAATTTGGATCATGAGGTGCGGAAATTAGAGGTCCGGATTAGAAGCTTAACCTATATATATATATATATATATATATATATATATATATATATATATATATATTAAGAAAAAAATGGTTGTTTTTGTGTGTTGCAAATTATTTTTGGAAAATCCGATCCGTCCATTGTGTTGAAAGTGTTTTCAAAAGAGGTTCACGCTGAAATCTTCAAAAACAAATACCGGGAAGGGTTTGATCCAAGCAGTTTTCGCAAAAAATATATATATACAGTTTTTGCTAAAATTTGTTTGGATCAAGCCCTTCCCGGTATTTTTTTTTTTGAAGATTTCCCGCGTGGACCCTTGAAAACACTTTCTGAACACATTGGACGGCTCGGATTTTCCAAAAATAATTTGCAACACAAATAAAAACATTTTTTTCTTTTTAAAAACATTTTTTTCTTATTAACTGAGAAGACTGGGCTATATATATATATATATAGAAGACAAAAAAAAGGGGTGTTGATAACAATTTGGGGGTGTGAAAATCACTCCCCAAAATGAATAATCGAAACACCCCGTACATCTATTCCCGCCGCACCATTGTGTTGGACTTACTATCCAAACAAGGAATAAATGTGAAGCGGATTTACCCAAAAAAAAAAAATGTGAAGCTGTGTAGTTTATACATAGCACATCTGCTCCCTGCTGTCACTTCGGTCTACTTTTTATTTATTTTATGATTTTCTTTAACAAAAAACATAATGCATTTGAAAGGCATGTAAGGAGTAAGAACCGAAAACAACAAAGAAAAACAAAACAATTCTTCTGTTGTCAGCTCACTAGGCTGACCATAAGGTTCTCTTCCATGACAGAGTTAATTTTTGCATGCTACAATTCCCACTTTTTAAAGACTCTTGCAGGAAAGAGTTTCACGGAAGTGTTTTTTATTTTTTAAACCTTAATGTCCACCAATTAGGCCGACAGTAGAATTTTCCAAAACAAAATACAGAAGTCGAAAAAACAAGGAGAAAATAATAAAGTGATGGTTAGGGCAAATTATGCCAGAAAGGGCGTGGTTTCCGAAATTCCCAACTCATGAAAAAAAAAAATTTAATTCCACGTACGTGTCAAATTATATGTGAACAGCCCAAAATTCCTTCTCTTTTTTCCTCCCTTCTCTTCTTTCCGCCCCACCTGACCAACTTTGTCGTCTTTACATTCATACCATTTCTTCGCCGCCCATTTTCTCCCAATCCCACCTGAAATTCAACTAATTCCCTCATCTGGGTCTCTTCCCTTACCCACGAAAACCCTTAATTCAGGGCTATAATTCTCTCCTACCATCTTTTTTACTCCCAAATACATTTACTTGATTCAAGCCGACCCAAAAAGAATTGATCGAAATTCTACCAATTCCATCATCTGGGTCTCTCCAAATCACCTTAAAATCATCAAATCTAAGCTCTTTTTCTGGCCTCTCTCGCTGAGGACCATATGGGTCCGATGGACGATTCAAAAGACGTGTTGGTGAGTCAACTCAGTATGGCCATAAGGGACATCGAGAAGATGTACAACAATTTGGTTCGAAGAGTGAAGCTATTGAGCCAAAATATTGGTTGATTTTTGTTTGCATATCTGTTGAATTTTTCAGATCTGTTGAACCCTACGATTTGGGTTTTCCATACCTGGGCATTCTTTTGCTCTCTTTTCCCTTTTCTTTTTCGGTCATATGAATATGATATTCCTTGGCTTTGTTGTCTCTCATTTGGGCGGAATCATTTAGATAATTATGGTGCTAGTTTGGGAAAACAAAGAACAACTCATGTTATTATAAAGTTGCAACAATTTTTTATATAAGGAGCAAGTGTTATTGATCCACAAATTAACTATTATGGTACTAGTTTGAAAAAATAGAGAGCAACTCATATTAATGCAAGATGTGACAATTTCAAACTCAATCGGAACCGCACAACCATGATTACTTACAAAATAAAAAGTTGAGGAGCAATAGTCATTTTCTCAAAATAAAAAGTGGGATTTAGAATTCATCACACTTCTCCATCTTACTGGTTCGGGTGCAATGTTAATTCAGTCAAGGTGCAGCGTTGTTCATTTAAGGAGCAATGATCATTTTTTGGAAAATAAAAAGTTGAATTTATACATCACACGGGAAACTCAATCTTTCTCAGTCAGGTGCAATGAAAATCATAAAATGTGCAATGTTAATTCAGTCTTGGTGCAACATTGTTCATTCTAGGAGCAATTATTATATTTTTCAAAATAAAAAGTTGGATTTAGGGCAACTCAATCTTCCTCAGTCGAGTGCAATGAAATTCACGAAAAGTGCAATGTCAATTAACTCAAGATGCAACGTTGTTTAAGTTAAGGAGCAAACAACGTTGTTAATTTAGTAGGGAAATTTTTTAAGTAAAAAACGTCCAAATCAAAATCGTCTCAGTTGTCCTCACTTGAGTGCAATATAATTCCATTCATGGTGCCATGTTAATTCAGTCATGGTGCAACCCTTGTCCTCAATTGAGAGAGAGTCTTTCTCCTTAACTTTTCCCTCAAATGGTGTCATGTTAATTCACTCAAGGTGCAACGTTTTTTATTGAACGAGCAATAGTTATTTTTTCAAACCAAATGGTTGAAATTAGACATCACAAATCAAACTCAATTGTCCTCACTTGAGTGCAATATAGTTTCATACCTAGTGCAATTTAGTTTCAGCCAGAGTGCAATACTTTTTGGTTCAAAGTTGCAATTTATAGTTTCATAAAAGGAGCAATTCTCGTTTAGACATTGTTACAAACACATGGTGGGCATATCTCTCAAAGCTTGATTATGAGAGAGTCCCCTTTCCATCTGAGCACAACCCACACCAACTCAGCATCCCACAGCCGCCACAGCCAGGTTGTTTCCAAATCATGGAATTGGCCAGGATTTTGCCCCAAACTTCCTTGGAATATTATCACCGAAAAAAACAAATGTTGAAGAGTTTCTTCATGTTGAGAACACAAAACACAGTTTGCTTCAATATCCATGCCCCACGATCTGAGTCTTTAAAAATCCGTAGTCGATAACGTTCCCTGACAACATAACCAACATATAAAAGCCCAATCAGGCACATTCCCACTGAACCATAGTAGATGAGCCCAGGAAACCTTGACTCCACATGGTCGAAGAGCTTTCCAAGTAGACTTAACAATATATTGCCCAGTAGGTGAAGGAAGCCGTATAATCAGATCCAAGCTTCAGAATTCCGTTCGCTTCTCGAGGCCGAAGCGAGGACAGAGCAAGGCGGTGACGGAATTGACGGTGGTGCGTGTAGGGGAAGGGAAGGGGTGTACGTTAGAGCTTTAAAAATGTGAAGGGTATTTGAGACCTGTAATTTGTTGGTGCCATGCATGTGGAATTATATTTTGGGCAATTCTATTAACAACCGACTTTCGGCTAACTGCAACCCACTAACATTTAACTAATGGTAGACAAAAATACCCTTGCATAAAATGACTTTTTTGTCCTTAAATGAGTGGGATGCATATAACACAAACCAAGTAAAACACTACCACAAAATTATCTCCAACCCTCTCTCCATCTTATCTCCAACCCTCTCTCCATTTTCATCATCTGCCGAAAAAAAGAAAAGAAAAAAGAAAACCCAACGTTCTTCTTCTTCCTCTGTCCCTAACGTTACATGCCCTACAAACCTTCTTCTTCTCTTCTCCCACATCTCCCACCTCAAACCCTAAAGAACTTTCACTCCCCTCTTCATTTCTCACCTCTTCCTGAATGGAGAATCCAATGGAGGCTTCCATGGAAGGTTCTTCACCTACCTTTGACCCACTATGCTCCCTTTTTGAAATGGAAGAAACTGCAATGGGGGTAAATTTTGAGATTACAAGTTGTAAGGAGGTCGACAAGGAAGATGATGGGAAGAAAATGGTGGTTTGGGAGGCAAAAACGAGCAAAGAGGTAAGACCCAGATTTAAGTTTCGTGATTTCGTCATTTGCAATTCGGATTCCCAGTATTGAATTTGCACACGGTTTTCATTCTTTTGAGTTTGAACTACGTACCTTATTTCGAATTGTAAAACATGAATTATAAGTTTGAAACCACCAGGTTTAAATTCCCTCCATATGTTTCAGTTGTTTGAAACCGAATTTTATTTATCTATTCAAAATTTAAAATATGAATTAAGACGTTACTTCAACTTATAAAATCTGAACACAGGCAACTGTAGCAAATATGAGTAGGACGGAGTAATGCTCGAAATGTTGATGATGGCGGTTGTGGCGGTCGGCGCAAGAACGGCGAAGACGGAGGGAGTGAGAGGCGGTGAGAGTACAGAGGGGAGAGGAAGAGAGGAGATGAAGGAGAGAAGAGGAGGAGCTTTTGAAGCCCTAAACCCAGTAGGACAGAAGAAGAGTAGATGGGGGAGATGGAGCCCTAAACCCAGTTGTCTGCCATTTTTTGGGTGTTCTTGCCAGAACACTATGGGGAGATGGAAATGATGGGGTATTTTGAATTTTTTGATTTTTAGGGTTTAGATTTAATAGGAGGGGTAGTTTGGGTAGTAAATAAATATTAGGAAGGAGGGGGTATAGAGGGGTAGATTGGGAAAGTTTTGGAAATTTGTTGTTTGTATTTAGTAAAAAAATGGGTTAAAAGGTAGCAATTTCTGTTTTGAGTTTTTAGTGGGTTGCAATTAGCCGAAAGTCGGTTGTTAATAGAATCTCCCTTATATTTTTCCTTGTCATGTTATTGGTAATTTCCGAAAACCTTCCCATGAGATTGGGATTTTAAGTTTTAATAACCACTTAATGGTCATTTACCCAAAAAAACAAACAGTAACAATAGTGGAAAACCCTAGTGTCCACTCAAGACTGGGTTTTGAAAGAACCAGATTTGCTTCAAGCAAAAGCAACAAAACTTCTGTTGCCATTGCTCTCGTTGATTGCTACTGGCGTAACACCACCATCGTCGCATCCAAGAAATGAAATTGTTTCAATTAAACAAATTATTCAGTCCACTTTAGGCCTAATTTTCCAAAAAAAATTAGCAACCCAGTTGATTTTAACTAACCAAATTATTCAGTCCACTTTAGTCAATTTTATCAATCCTCAGTGATCACTATCAATCAACATCATTGTTAACTACTCATCTGCTAATTATGTCATATTAATCAATTCAAATGGTTCGGTCATTTGATTAAACTTGGTTAATAGTATCGATGGTCAATGATCATTGTCAATATTTTAAAAAAAAAAAAAAAAACTACTCTCTCCATTCCTATTTAAGAGTCCATTCTAGGGAATCCAAGTACGGTTAGTTAAGAAACACTCATTATTGCATTGCAAGATTTTTAATTTCCAATTTTGCCCCTTTGTACTTTTCAATACTCTTGTTGGACTTTTTCAAATTGGTTATGCAATTCCCTCTGAAACCCACCACTATTAAGGAAAAGTTGATTTGGGCGCCAAACTTGGAACTCCAAGGTTATATTATTCCAGGGACTGTTGAAATCATTAATTTAAAGATTGAATGTAAAGAAGAAAGGGCAAAATGGAAAAGCTGGAGCTCTTTTGTGATGACTTTTCCAAAATAGACTTATTTTGGAACGCCAAAAAAAAAGAAAGATGAACCATTAATTATGAACGGATGGAGTATTATTACTATATTGTATCAATCCTCACTGATTGATCACTATCAACCAACATCACTCTTTAATCTTAACTACAACATAGGGATGGCAAAATGCCCTGCCCAACCCTATCGGGGAGTTTTTTTTTTTCAAATTTTTGGGTACCTGGGCAGGTACAGGGGGAAATTAGAAAAACCCAACCGGGATCGGATTGATATTACCCCACCCCAAAATATATGTATATGTAAAATTATACTTTTCTCCTAATCTAATACTATCATTATACTAAAGATATTATATTTTTGTCTTAATTTTATTATCATTCTACTAAAAAAGCTTTCATTCTTATATTAATATTTTAACCATTACACTAAAATATCACTTTATTTATAAGTATTTACTTTAATTTTGTATTTAGATTAATTTTTTTAAAAAAAAATCTTAATAAGCGGGGCGGGGCGGGAACGGGCGTACCCAAAAAATACCCGGTTGGAGTCGGGTCCATGTAATAATTTTCGGGTCGCGTCGGATATGCCTAAAACCCGTCCCATCCCGCCCCATTGCCATTCCAGTAACCACATTTGTTAATGACATTAATCAATTCAAATGGTTGGATCAGTTGGTTAAACTTTCATCCATATCAAATTATCAATCAACCCACT
Organism: Vaccinium myrtillus; assembly: GCA_016920895.1. Lineage (NCBI taxonomy): Eukaryota > Viridiplantae > Streptophyta > Magnoliopsida > Ericales > Ericaceae > Vaccinium > Vaccinium myrtillus. The sequence continues at coordinate 15,894,932 of CM029279.1, forward strand.
TTAGCTAATTTGTATCGATTCTCACTGTCAATCAAGAATATCATTTCTTATTAAATTTTAAAAAAATTAAATTAAAAATCCTACTAAATCATTCAATATTTATTAATTATTTATTCAGCCTTTTTCATTAAATTTTTTATGTAACAATCAACTTGTGGCATCTTTTCAATTATATATTTTAGCAACATTATTTAAAAAAAATTCCAAAAAGATTCTTTCCCCCATCTCTCATTACTTACATTTCTCTTTCTACTTGTTATCCCTCCGCAATCATTATTCTCATTTTTCTCTATATCTCTCTCCAATTATTACACATCTATCTAATTATTACTCTTTCAAAAAATTCATCCAAACACTCTCTCAAAATATTTCTCAAAATATTCTTCTCATAATTCTCAACCAAACACAGCAGGAAAAAAATGTTACAATAATTTTTTTCACAATTTAAAATTTTAAATTACATTTAGTATATGCTCACCCCACTTTTTAGGTTGTCCACTAGACAAAGGCTTAGCAAAAAGACAAAAAAAAAAAAAGTAGGGTGATAATGGTTGTGTTCGTTTGGTAGTTTTAGTTTAGTTTTTGATGATGTCATCAGGCGTAATGAGTGGAGAGAGAAATGAGGAAAATGATGATGTCATCAAAACTAAAACTAAAACTAAACTGGGAAATGAACAAGGCCAATAAAGTTAAAAAGAAATGCCCGCCAACAAGAAGAAATTCTGACAAAAAGTGGTAACCTGGAATAACTGTGGTCATATTAAGTGGGGTCATAATATGTAGGCTTTGTTCTCCAATACATTTTATGCCATAAAATGGGAATTCTCATTTTAGTTGGGGTTTTATGCAGTGGTGATAAAATGACATTGTTTTCCCAATAAATTTTATGTAGTTGTCATAAAATCTCCACAAATGCCATATTTACCAAAATACCTTCATTTTTGGTAAAGGCAGGAACTAATAAAGGGTAAAATTGTAATTTTACATGTCATAGTGGGTGGGGCCAAACTTTGATAGCTCTGCGTTTGAAATTTTTTGAAAAAAAGGCAGACGTGTGATTCCTTCATTTTATGCATTCAGAAAGCAATGAGATAAAATCTCCCATTTTATGCCATAAAATGGGTTGGAGAACCAAGCCGTAGTAGGTGTAATCATATACTCCCTCTGTCCCTTAAAGTTTGACACTTTTTGGACAGTATGCCATTTTCAAATACCTATATCTTTCAATGTAAATGTCAAAAAATATACAATATGGATCTTGTTTGATAGATTTTAATTAGTTCTATTCAACAAAGTTTTCAAAATCACATAAAACGTTATAAATAAAAAGATATAAGCAATCTAAAATGGCACGCAATCCCAAAAAAGTCAAAAGTTTAGGGACGGACCATTTTAAATGTTCCCTACGTATATCCGTGCCATTTTCAAACGTCTATATCTTTTTATTGGTAAGGTTTTCAAAGTTTTTAAAAAATTTGTCTAATAGAACTAATTGAGATCTATCAAATAATATCAATATTGCATATAAAATACATTATAGAATGAAAACTATAAGAGTTTTAAAAAAACACGCATAACCGTAGGGAGCATTTAAATTAGGACGGAGGGAGTAGTATCATAGCAAATGTCAACACCGGCGTGGATGACCTGCCTTTAAATAGACCAGGAAGTGGAATAGTCGAGGTGCGTGTAAGCTAGTTCCGGTCCAAACAATGACCGTTGAACAAAAAAAATGGTAAATGTCAACATAGTAACTGTAAGTAAAATTAATTTTTATGGTAGGTAAATTTGTCTTTTTTGGCAAAAAAAAATCAAATAGTAAATGTCAACATAGTAACTGTAAGTAAAATTGACCAGGGCAGTTAGCTCAGTTGATCGTGTTGCCCCTTCTATAGAGGTGAGGTTCTGGGTTCGACTTCTATGGAGAGGAGGTCAACTCTTTGTGATTTACTAACATCTAACTGTACTGATGTATATTGAATGACAAAAAAAAAAAAAAAAAAGACTAAGTAAAATTAGTTTTTTATGGTAGGTAAATTTGTCTTTTTTGGCAAAAAAAAATTGCAAAACCATCTCGTTTTTAGCAAATATACCTTATTTTTTTATGGGTGATTTTGATCTTACGGATGATCCATAAAAATGAGGTTTCCACCGAGCAAATCCCCTGTCGTCCATCTCGAGATCCAACAGCTTGGCTACTGTGTAGATTTTGTTTTTGTTTTTTTAAACCCAAGATGCTTTTAATGAGAGAGAGAGAGAGAGAGAGAGAGAGAGAGAGAGAGAGAGAGTGCACGGCATCCGAGCCATTGGATCTCGGGATGGACGGCGGGGATTTGCTTGATGCAAGCCCCCTTTTTACGGATCATTTGTAAAAAATTATCTCCTTAAACTTATGATTATCTCCTTAAACTTATGTCTTAGATTTACCTAACTTGCAATCTAAGAGTAACCACAATTGCCTAATCAAAATTAGATAGCAAAAAATTGTCATATCAATTTTTGGTTATCCATTTTAGGGATTGCTAGAGTAATGTAGAGGTTCACAACGGCATGGTCAAAATTGAACACTCAAAACTTGTCACATCACCTTTTTAAACTAAAAAAAACGAAAATTTGAAAGTGGGAAAAAGTTCTTGAAAAACAATTTTTGAACATGAATTTTAATTTTTTTTTTTTGAGAGAGTAATGATAGGTGTACTTGATCGAGGAGATGTGTGATCTATTAAATTTAGTAAGGAAAATTCCAAAATCAATCCAATGGACAGTCGTTAAGGTTTAAAAAGTGTATTGAAATGTGTGAAAAAATGTGTAAAAGTGTGGAGATATATTAAAGAGTAAAAAAGTAACTGTAATGTTGTGTTTTTTTTTTTTTTTTTTTTTGGGACGTGCTTATTGTCAGCATAGAAAAACCAAATAATAATAATTTAATTAAAGAGAAGTATAATAGGGAACAGAGAAGTATACTAGGGGGGGGTCTGATGGAATGAATATTTACAAAAAGTAACTTGCAAAAGTTTTTAAAAAAAAAAAAAAAAGGCTTTTTCTCTCTAATTTGGTTTAAAATCAAGGTAGGCTAATGTGAATGCTTTGAGCACTATTTTGAGCAAATATTGTTAACTTTAACAACTTTTTTAATTTTGGTTAGGCCATTGTGGATACACCATAAAAATCTGATATGAAACAGTAACATAGCACATGGTATTTTTCTAAATATGTTTTATAGCGCTACAACTTCTTTTATGCGGTTCGAAGACATTAAAAAGAACCAAGAAGAAACAAAGGATAAAAAAACACTATTTTATAACCACTTTTTTCTTTAATTTTTCTGGCCATGTCAAAACAAAGATCCAAATTACCAGAAAGCCAGAAATCTAACTCTAATCAATTTGATTCAAACTGAAACAACCTAAAATAAAACCGGCACATACAATGCATCCAGCAGAGTTCTAGTGGCAGACTGTTGGGGCCAACAAATATTCGTGAAAATGCTAGTAACAAAAAACTAAACATCAATTGCCAAAAGCATGAACACTAAATTTCATCTACAATATGGGTGATTTGAATGCAGTGGCAGTCCCACAAAGCACCCCAATTGGAGCGTATGCAAAATACACAAAATCGCCTCGTTGGGAGGCTTATTATCAAATGAGCACATTGCATTATTTCAATTCCATCTTTGTTGTCTAACGACGAGGGACAACTAGCAAGCACCGACAAAGAATCAAAAGGACAACATTGATATAAAACAAAACAATAGAGGATTAATACTTACATAACAGTATCGTTGAGATTGTTTCCAAAGCAACGTCTAAATTCTACTATACACTCTCTTGTAATGTTTCATATTCATACACCTTCTGTAGCATGAATTTATCACATGTATGCTGGTATGAATCGAAAGCTCCCCCTAGCAATCTTACATTTCTTGGTTGCATCGAAACTCCCCCCAAAAAAATTGAAGTTTGGTACTGAACAGAACATGATAAATCTTTTCATAATTCCAATAAAAAAAAAGGGTTTATTTCCTTGTCCTCCCACTTTAAAACAGTTATTTCTATCTTTTCCTGATAATGGATGCCCCAAGTATAATAGAACAAAATCAACTACAGAAAATATGGATCTACAGAGGGAGATCGTACTAATCAAGCGCAGCCTTGTTTCGTCGACCTGTCATTGGCTTTGGCAAACCATCAAATATCGGTCTTGTAATTGCTGCAGTGGAAAGGGCCTGAAGATCCGACTTCAAATTCCATTTTGGTGTAGCCCAGATGGAGGAAGAAGAAGACGGACCATTTTCTTGGTCCTGCAAACTTGACGTACTTGACGACTTCCTTACTCCATTGAGACTATCTGCAATAAGAGAATCCCCCAAATTTAACGGAATAAAATTACTCGTCAAACCTGGTTCTGTGTCAACTCCTGAAGCAGTTCTACTTGCTGCCTTGGGTCTGAGGGCCAAACCCTTTCCTGTAATTGATGAAAATCCACCACTACTACTGTTGTCCTCCTTAAGTAGTGTTTCAGGTGTCCGATATGTAAAGTCGGCCTCTGATTTCTGACGCCTTCTTATCAACTTCTCGTACCACTTATCAGAGTCGACTTCTCTGGATTCCGTAACTGCCACCTCATCACCCAGTTCAATATTATTCGAAAAGAAACCATTAGCTACACTTTTCGATTTTCTGTGATGACTCAAAGGGGGGTTTGAAAGAGGGGAGGGCTCAGCGAACGGTCCATCCTCTAAATAGTGAGAACCCCCATTCCGATAAATAGCCATTTCGAAGCCTTCAGATTTAGGTTTTTTTTCGGTTGTCTTTAGACCATAGTAACCTTGTAAGTTGCTCATGGCTGGGGACACCCTTTGTGGAGAAGTTTTTAGTTGCAGTGACTGGAGTGATTCAAACAAATCAGAGTGCCGGCGGCGGGGTGGGGTCTGCTCAGAGCTCCTTGGTCTGCAAAAACATGAATTGATAAGGGATCCTGCTTTTCCCGTGCAAGTAACCGAAAGAATAGAACTTACTCCCAGTCAGATATGCCATGAAAAGTAAAACATTTGTTCAAAGAAATAAACCTCAAGATCATATCCAAGTAGAGAATATTTTCCTACCATGCAAACACATGGGTGTTGGGGTATGAGTGTAAATTTAATACAGAGTTAATGCCAAGCAAAACCTTCCCTCTCTGAAAAAGAATTTATCTTGTCCCGAAATGAAACAATTGAGAACAATCTGTTATCTGTCAACTGTTCCAACTTCTGAAAGCAAGAACCAATTACATTTCTTAACTCTCAATACAAAACTATAGACCATCTAAACATATAAAGAACTCAACTCTAGAGGAAAGTCTCTTGCACTGAAGGTCCAGATTTGATAAATGCGCCCTTTAAAATGACAACCCATCACTAACAAATTTCCAGCAGAGGACTGCAATGAGACGGCATCAAATACTGTTTTTCTAATACAGAGATGATGACAATCATAGCTTAACCCAGGAAAATGTGAGCTATGAGATGCAAATCGCATTCTAGAAACACAGTTTAACTTACCAATTGCTCGGCGAAGGAATGCTCCTCATAAAAAAAGGTAAAAGCCAGGAAAGAAAACCTAACTACTAACTAGAATCACTTGAATGATCTCCGACATGGATAACACAAGCACACGCCGCCAGAAGCTCTATCTGTCATCCAACCTCGACTATTTTTGTTTTTGGTACATTGTGATTTGTGACAACCTGAGGACTGTGGTGTGGTGGTTGTGGTTGACTGGTGGTCTTGCCTGACGTAAGCTCAAACTTTAAACTCTCTAATAAGGTGCAAAACTCAGGTGAACGGCCCTCCCATGACTACATACTAAAATCATATATACTCTTCCTTGGAATACAAAACTTCAAATTTCATGTAATAAAGAAACAGAATATTGGCAGAAATCAGCTAAAGGTTGAGCATAATATCCGTATATAAAATTGCTTAACCAAAAAAAAAAATCAAATATAAAATTAAGACATCCTTGAATCTGTGGCTGACAAAAATCATTAACAGTTCAACTTTTTTCAAATATCTATTACTGACGTCTTGCTCTCCAGCCCCACTCCCACCCTTGACATTCTGCATCACAAGGCTAGAATGAAGCATGTCCCAACTCCCAAGGACCAACTTTTAGTTTTCATACTTTTTCTAGACAATTGTGTAGCAAACCAAATTGGAACCTATGCCCATCAAGGGGCTAATTCTACCCTAATATTAAAAATTACTGTAACCTATTATGTTACCTCAAATCATTAATTTCTCTTACAGGAGAAATGGTTATGCTACCCCAAATTCCAGAAGTCTTTCCTGCTTTTCCATAGATTTCTTGTTTGTAATCATGCTCTGCTTAGACACCCTATGAAGTAAATCACATTAGACCTAAATGTTGGTTACTTGATTAATGGTAAGCTGGTAACTATCAACCTGTCATGTAGAACTGTCCCTGCTAGTTAAGTTGCAGGGATTTCTTCTGGGCTTTGTTGCCAAGCCTCCAGGTGTGGTAGGGTATGCTTCTATTCATACTTTATAATTGCATGACTTTACCAACCAGAAAATAAAAGCAGACAACAATTTACTAAAGAAAAATGGTCAAAATTCAACTCAAGAAGGATTATTCAGTGCCCCTAGTTGTTGCCTTGGCTGGTGGGAGGTGAGGCGACTTGAATGAACACCTCTCGTGAGAATGGCTACCAGGCAACATATAGCGCACGTCTCTCAATTTCGATCACAGGCGTAGGTTATGATCCAGGTTAATCTTATTACCTTAGTTCATTCAATCGATATTCTGCTCTCTTGAAACAAAATAGGTACATCTCTCTCTTGCGACTCCAGCAAACAAACACAGGTAATCCTTTGAAGTCCTCCTCCTTTCTTCAATTTTCTGGCCCATTAATTTTTCATCTTCTTCTAACAATGAACTACACGCACACACACACACACTACCAATGAACCAGTACAGTCAGCTCGCCAAAAAACATTGACGGTATATTTCATAACAATTTAACTTTATATATTTCACAACAATGAAAAAGATGTGGATGGATTTACTTGGTGTTGATGTTGATTAGTAAATCCTCTTTAGCGTGAATGGGAGTCCAAGTAGGATAATTACTTGCTTTAATTTTATTTCGGCTTTGTTCTCCAATACATTTTATGCCATAAAATGGGAATTCTCATTTTAGTTGGAGTTTTATGGAGTGGTGATAAAATGACATTCACTATGGTCACTTCACATTTCCAAAAAAATTTCCAAAAAGATTATGTCCCCATCTCTCATCTCTCCAATCATTAATCACATTTCTCTCTCTACTCATACCCCTCTTTCCAATCATTAATCACATTTCTCTCTATACCATTTCCAATCATTATTCACATTTCTCTCTCTATCTCTCTCCAATTATTACAGCTCTCTCTAATTATTACTTATTCAAAAAACCCATCCAAACACTATCTCAAAAATATTTCTCAAAATATTCTTCTCAAAATTCTCAACCAAACAAAGTGATTGTTTTCCCAATAGATTTTATGTAGTTGTCATAAAATCTTCACAATTGCCATATTTACCAAAATACCCTCATTTTTGTGGAAGTTCTGTTGTTGTAGGGTTTCAAAGGCAGGAACTAATAAAGGGTAAAATTGTAATTTTACATGCCATAGTGGGTGGGGCCAAACTTTGACAGTTCTGCATTTGAAATTTTTTTGAAAAAAAAGGCAGACGTGATTCCTTCATTTTATGTATTCAGAAAGCAATGAGATAAAATCTCCCATTTTATGCCATAAAATGGGTTGGAGAACCAAGCCTTCAAATGTTGGATGCCTGTGTTTTGTTGATTTTGACATTTAGTTCTTCTCTATGCAAGAATTGTTTACTATTTGACATTTGGTGGATGTTTTTACGGATCTTTCGGATTGTAAGCTTTCTAAAATTCATTGATTTAGCACTTATTTTTTGAAGTGCTGGTGTATGCTATTTTTTTCATGCTTAGATGCGCCTTGCTTCAAAAAGGCCCCCGCCTTGCCTTGCGCCTGTCTACCTAGATCCCAACAGAACTTTGTACTTCAGTGCACCTTTCGACCTTATCAACTATGTCCTGGGCGCAGCCACTGAGCCCCAGGTCCCCGTTTAACAAACATTGGGGTGGGGCATAAAGAACACTTGTCTTGGACCCCACACTAAATGTGTGGTGGAAAAGGGCCTGGGACACCGCACCGCACCGCACGAGGTGCCCAAGGAGCATTGAATGATTTTTCCTACAATCCACTAGAAAATATTTCGGCTCCGAGAAGATAGAAAGGGGTAAAACAATATCGCACGCCAACAGAAGTGAACTATAAGACACGTGATAAGCATCATCTTCTGATAAAAAAAAAAATACTAATAATAATATGCACACATGATAAAAAGTTAAAACCCCAAGATGAAGCAAGTTCCTAAATTAGTACGATCGAATAGCCTCAAAGATCCAAAACACAAATGAAAGTGCAAAATTCATGAATTTCCAAAAAAAATTAAAAATTGAAGCAGCTAGTACAGATGCATAAGAAAATGAACATTGTGTTAAAAGGAATGACGATTTTAGAAGGAGAAACAAATACCCATGATTATCTAAACCATTTGACAAACATGAAGATGGAGGGTGTCTTCCTGGTAGCGGTATGTGGAGTGACTTGAGAGCAAACATTTGCAGATCTGTCACAAGGCCATTCATCCTTTTAATGTCGGCCACCTAATACATATACAACATAGCATGATAAAGAAAGCCGGTCAGCCGTATTGACTCTAAAATAGTGAAAAAGCAATTCAACAAGGGGAAATAATCAACAACAACAACAACAATAATACTCACTTATCAAAAAGATCACTGGACATAATTTTGGGAGGAGCCGAGGTGGGGAGCTAAAGCCTAAGTATCATCTGAAACAACTTTCAGCTTAAGGAAGAGAGAAAACAAAAGAGCTTCGTCCAATCTAAGTTTGCACTCAAGACAAACTCCACAGCTACAGCCAGTCCTCACCAGAACGATTGTCATTTTCATGCATCAGACAGATTTTAGTCATCTCTGGACAAGGGAATTTTTCGCGAACCAAAGACCAGGATATACCTCTCTCCGTCATTGTAACAGCTGTCATAGGCTGATTTTGTTCTTTTTTTCCCTACTCTTTTCTCTTTTTGGTTTGCTTGTGTGGGGAAGATAAAACAGATCAAGTTTAAATTTATTCAAGAAAACGTCTCAGCAGAAAAAGAAGTTAGGCAAAACCCAAGTAAAACCACATTCGACAAACTAGGATTAGAATATTTCTAGATCGCATTTGGTGTCTATGAAAACATCCACCAACAAATAATCATCAATTGAATATCTTCAAAACGATAACTAGATGCTAGCAAAAATCATTCACATGCAGAAATCATCAATACAAGAACATCTGGAAATAGAAAACAGGAAATGATGGGATTGATTGTTTTGTCTCCAAAAACTGATAAGTAAAATCTTCCGAATTTTCTACTTTCTTTTTACCTCAACGCCGTACTTGATTGCGACGCCAGCAAGTGTATCCATCTTGGAAACTCGGTGTTCAATGTAACTAACTCCTCCGACACTACCACCACCAGAAGGCGAACACGACCGAGGCAGCGGCGGAGTGCCTGGAGATTTCGACGGTATTCGTTCGGGGCTCAATCGATCGAAGACCTTATCATGATGAAAATAGTAGTGATCTCCATTATCGTTCCGCTCTCTCTCCATCTGCAACTCGATAGCTCAAACCCTATTCCCCAAAACAACGCCGCCTGTGTCTAAGCATCGTCGCATCTACGCATACACATTTTACATGCCCTAGATCTGAAAATAAAATCGATAGGATAGGACAATCGGGTAACGATCAACTTTTCGTCGATCGGTTGGGAAAAAGGCAGGAATTGATGGAGATATGGAGGGTAAACCCTAGATCTGGTGGCGTTGATCTCGTGTGGGGCTCTCTTTGGCGTTGGGGGCGTACGAGGATCGACGTTTCGTCCTGTTCTTCCGGAAGGTCTCCAATGGCATTGGTAATCCGAAATTACACAGAATGTGCTTTATGCTCTGCAAAAATGGCCGAAAGTCTATTAACAAACCCTCGTCTTCTCATTTTCTCCGTGTATTGTAACCCACAAAAAAATCCTTCATTTCCATTATTGTGTAAAGACCAAAATGCCCCTCGAATTCTACGCATTACATCAACATTTGCATTCCGAAAACAATACCTGAGAAATTCACATGTTTGATTTCACAAATTTCAACATTAATAAGCTGAAAATATGGTTATATTTCGACATGTTATTGTCGAAAACAACAATATTTTATTCACATATATTTTGTTCGACATTCGAAAGTTAAATATAGACATAAATTTCGACATGATGATGTCGAAAATTGACAGGGTTCTTTCCCACAAATTTCACAAGTATTTGGTTAGACATTAAGAAGTTGAATAGAGACATAAATTTCGACATGAGGATGTCGAAAAAAGACGAAATTCGACCTTCAATATAAATCGACATGTGGTTGTCGAAAATGAGCGTGTATTTCGACATTCAAAGTATGAAAACTGGTCGCGATGGTGAATTTTATGTTAAGGGTAGTTTAGGTGTATTTTGTAGGTTATATGGAGTAAATTAGTTTGAGGGAATTTTAGGTGTGGATTAGATGAAGAAAATGGGTTACATTGAGAAAATGTGGGGTTGTTAATAGAATTACCCAAGTTTTATAGTAGGCTCAATTACATCACAGCGTCCTAAATTATTATACTTTTTGAAATTACACCTTCAACAATAAAATCAAGGGTATTTCACTTACCACTTACCTCTTCGGGTTTCTGACATCAACAAACTCCTCACCTCAGATTTTCTGAAATTGCACTGACCTCCCATGTCAATGTTGTCGGGTAACTTCTGTTAATGGAATATGGGAAAGTATGTTTTTACCCTTTCATTGACCTCCTCTAAAGTTTTTAACAAGGGTGAGTCTATTCGCAGCCCATTTTAGACTTCATACAGCCCTTTTGCTAAATAAAACCTTGCTGATGTGGCAAATCTTTATTTTTGCTTCACATAACCCAGAAAATTTCCCAAATTACCCTTGTTATTTTCTTCTCCCAATTCACTCAAAACCCACCCACTCTCAAAACCCACGCTAAAACCCAATTAGTTTGACCGAATTCCATCACCACCGGGTTAGATGAACCGACCTCCGATCTACTCCTGGAGAAAATCACCGATCGATCGACCTCCATCACCACCGCTATCCCCACTTTTTCCTCCGTACCGCCTCCATCACCTCTCTCTCTCTCTCGTAGCTCTCGCTATTTTACTTTTTTTTGGCACATTTCGGATAATTACTCCTTCAAAACTAAACACATAATTCGGATACAAACTTAATTATGGCCAATATTACTGGATATTAACTACCATCACCAATTTCGGATATAAACTCCTGGTTTTATAGGTAAATTTTGGGTATTAACTACCGAAATGTATTGCGATTTTCGGAATATGGGAAAGTGTTTTACCCTTTCGTTTGAACGAACAATGGTGAAAATCGAAAAAGCAATGGGTTACTCTTGGGTCATTTTTTGCTCGAAAAGCTTCATGTCCGGGTTACTCTTGGTATGTATTTGTGCATCCATTGGTGGATTTGGAGTTGTAAATTGCTCCAATACTCTTTGGAACTCTTCTCCCAAATCTAGTGAGGGAGAAGATCCCTCCATTGATTCAACATGGTTCTCCATTGAGAGAGAGGAGAGATGAGGGGCAGGGGAGGACAATGGGGTTAATGGCTGGAGGAGGAGGAGGGATTTTTTCATTGTGGGAATGAGAAAACGATGGAAGAAGTGAAGGAAGAAGAAGATAGGTTTTGGTATTTGAGGGGCTAAATGGTCTTTTCACAAGGAAGGTTTTGGTATTTATTTTGGATGGGCTGTATTGAGGGAAAATGGGCTGCGAATAGACTCACCCTTTTAACAATTATTGATACCTCCACTAGGTCTCTCTTTCACTCTTTCTTGTCTGTCATATATTTAATGTAATTTCATCTATAATTTAATTTGGTTATAGAGTTAATGCAATAGTTATTTATTCTATAATTTTATTTAGCTGTCCAAAAAAATGAAGTTTATTTCATTTTATTTCTACATTTTATTTATTTATTTATTTGTAAAAACTAACTTAAAAATTTTCGTTGTTTTGCCTCTCTCTTTTTTAATTCCTAGTTTTAAATTATTAGTAATATTGAAGTCATGCAAATTTAACTCCGGTAAAATTCTAGACTACTTGTTACTGATGAGGAATTCATTATTTTTTGTGTCAAATAGGGTAAATTTCACTTACTCAAAATAACTTAAAATAGGGTAATTTAGTTCTTGTGTAAAGGATTTTAATGCGCTGAGCAAAATTTTTTAATGAATTCCTCATCACATAAGGGAGGTCTCAGTGCAATTTTTTTTTTTAATCTTTGATGAAGAATTCATTAAAAAATATTCATGCATTGAGCAAAATTAGTCAAAGATGCACGGTATAGGTTTGAGCAAAATTAGGGTCGGAAAAATTAGTCAAAGTAGTGGAGCAAATCAACTTGTTTAAAAATGTGTGGTATAGGGTTGGAAAAAAATCTTTACATGAATTTAAACCCATATATTTTTTAAATTTTTGTTATTCTTTGTAAAAAAAAATTAAAAATTAAAGCTTCATGAAAAAGAAAAAAAAAACCCTAATTCCTTTATATTTATGCCTACGCATACATTTGCCTTCAAAATAATTTAAAAGCTTTTTCAAGCCTTCTAAAAAAAAAACCCTCATACATACATATTTAAAACCAAATATGTATATATTTGTTTTTTTTTTTTGAGTTAAAGGGGTAAAACGGGTAATGAAATGAGTTTAGAAGCTGATGTAAGCAATTTCCGTTACCTACTAACGCCATTCTAACGGAGAGGGGGGAATCTGTAACCAACAACCAAACCAGAGGAGAGGTTAGTGCAATTTTTAAAACGTGAGAGGAGGTAATTGTTGTTGATAGAAACCTCAGAGGAGGTAAGTGAAATTTACCCTAAAATCAAACATTCGATTGCATTAAACTATATTAATACTGTTATAAATGTTATCAGAAGAAGATGGATGACCTTGGTATGTGTGCTAGTATTGAATGTATTGGTTGAGCCTTTTGGCTATATAACATTGTATCATCCAGCCAAGAGAACACACAAGCAAAGAGAGAAGAAAATGCAGAAAGCAAAATACCACTCTGAATAATATTTGAGTAGTCCAGAAGACTAACTTTTCTACATATTTGTGTCTAGCACTTTATTTACTTTTCAGCTCTTATCTGCTTGGTTTTATAACACGTTATCAGCACGAAACCCTAGCCAACTGAGAGAGGTAAATAATTTATATCTCATTCATACAGCTTGTTGATTTTGTATACACTGCCTTATATTTAGTTCTTTTAAATACTTTATATATGAGTGATTATTAAAAATGTATACCTGAAGTACATACCAATTATGAATCCTGAAGTATTCTACATAAATAAAATAAAAAGGGGAAATACCAGAAGAACTTTACCCAACAAATTCTCATAAAAAAATAGGCAAAATACCTGAAGTATTTTTAGCAACAAGGTGGGCGGGTCTTCAAAATATTGAATCCACCACACCGCCTCGAACCCGTGACCTCCTTAAGGGAAATCACGAGTTTGGCCACTGAGCTAACCCCAGTGGTTGTGTAGATACTAACAAGTTTATTTATATATAGCATCTTGTTAGTATATTTAGTATATCTAATTACAATTACTAAAATAGTGTATAATTCTAGTAACAGTAGTTTTTTACTCGTTTGGAAATTGATTCAAGGAGCAGATCCATACTCTTTATGTCTTTCTGCATACCCTTTTATTTCTCTTTGCTAAGGCATTTCGATATTTGTTAACTGCCTTTTTTATTCTTATCCTTCTGACATTCAATTTTGTCCATTGGGACTTGGAAAGGAGCACACTCCCATTCTCATTTACTTCTCTGGGATAGTCTGCCACTTCATAGGGCGGTAACTAATTTTTCTTCAATGCATGAAATCAATTTCCTTCACTGCGTGGACTATTACTAGGTTAGCAAAACCAAAAAGGAAGATATTTTTCTTCTTCAATAGAAAGCTCTCACATTTTTTATGCACCCTGTCACTGACTATTTCAGGGTAGATATTCTCGAAAAAAAAAGGAGGGAAATTTCATACTCTGACTTTTTAATTATGTTATTTCATAATTATTTGTCTAATCAAAGTATCTTGTTTTTATAGACAATGTCGAACTACACAAAATTCGAATTTGCTGCCCTTGACATTTCGGGAAGAAATTATTTGTCATGGATCCTTGACATAGAGATTCATCTCGATGCAATGGAAATCGGGAAAACGATCACAAATGGTAATAGTGCATCCCTGAAGGATCGCGCAAGAGCTATGATCTTCATCCAACATCACCTCCACGAGGACCTGAAGTCCGAGTATCTAACTGTCAAAGACCCACTAGTTTTGTGGAACAACCTGAAGGAAAGATATGCGCACCAAAAGACAGTCATGTTGCCTAGAGCTCGTTATCATTGGATGCACCTACGATTTGAAGATTACAAATCGGTTAGCGAGTATAATTCTGCCCTATTCAGAATTGTTTCACTTTTGAGACTGTGGGGAGAAAATTACTGAAATGGATATGCTGGAAAAGACATATTCCACTATTCACCCCAAAGACATGAATCTATCACAAACATATAGACAGAGGGCCTATGAGAAGGACTCAGATTTGATATCCTGTCTCCTGGTAGCTGAACAAAACAATGAATTATTAATGAAGAATCACGAGTCTCGCCCAACCAGATCTATGCCGTTTCCAGAAGCAAACGGAGTATCATTTCACAGTCAGGGAGGTGGCCGAGGTCATGGGCGCGGACGCGAACGGGGGCGTGGTGACCATAACTACCAAGTCCGTGGAGGACACATCAAGAAGCCCAGCAAGAAAACTGATTTTCCCCGGAAGTGGAATAAGTGGGATAGGTCGGATGTATCCCAAGGAAAGGGAAAGGATTTACAAGCTAAACCTTTTAAGAATACTGAAGATTCCTGTTACAGAGTGAAAGGTCATTGGTCGCGTACCTGTCGTACGCCAAAACACTTGATTGATCTTTACCAGGCTTCCATCAAGGGAAAAGGAAAAGAAGTTGCAACCAATTTCCTTGATCAAGTTAATCAAACTGACCCTTTTGAACCTTTGACTTCTCATCTTTTGATATGTCTGATTTACCTGCTGGACCTAGTGGGACAAAAGATGATTTCTTTGATGATGGAAATGACTACCCTGATTGGTCCATGCATTTGGACTAAATAAGTATCTTTGCTTATGTTTGAAATAATAGTCTAAGGACTAATCTATCTTTCAATAATGTTGTTGTATTTTGCTTTTGGAATAAAAGTTTCAAGATGTGTTTCAGTTACTTATTTGTGAAATCTTTAAATTTGTATTTTTGCATTTAGGAGCATGGATACTAATGGGACATTATCAAATGCAAAGATAAATGGTGAAGATATCTGTCTGGTAGACAGTGGTACGACACATACTATTCTTCGAGATAACAGATATTTCAAACATTTGACAAAGATAAAAGCTTATGTCAATACAATATCAGGTTCTGCAGACCTAATTGAAGGCTCTGGAAGAGCAAATATTGTTCTAGCAAACGAAACAAATTTAAATATTGACAATACTTTGTATTCTACCAGATCCAAAAGAAATCTGGTAAGTTTTATGGATATACATCGTAATGGTTATCATATTGAAACCACAAACGAAGGCAGAAAAGAATATTTGTATATCACTTCTAATGTATCTGGCCGGAAACTAGTATTAGAAAAAAATTATGCATTATCTTCTGGGTTATATTATACGACGATTAGAACAATTGAATCATATACTGTTATGCACCAGAAGTGCTCCAACCAAAAACTGTTTTTGCTATGGCATGATCGTCTTGGGCATCCAGGTTCAATAATGATGCGTCGTATTGTTGAAAATTCACAAGGGCATCCGTTAAAGAACCAGAAGATTCTATTACCTAAGAATTATCCATGTAATGCCTGTTCACGAGGGAAATTGATAATTAGGCCATCACTCTCCAAAGTGATTGTTGAATCACCATCCTTTTTACAAAGAATACAAGGAGATATTTGTGGACCGATACACCCACCATGTGAACCATTTCGATATTTCATGATTCTAGTTGATGCCTCAACTAGATGGTCACATACTTGTTTATTGTCTACAAGAAATGTTGCATTTGCTAGATTCCTTTCTTAGATCATTAGATTAAGAGCAAAGTTCCCAGACCATCAAATCAAAACAATTTGTCTTGACAATGCTGGAGAGTTCACATCTCAGACATTTAATGATTTTTGCATGTCAATTGGTGTTGATGTTGAGCATCCTGTTACACACTCATACCCAGAATGGTTTGGCTGAATCTTTTATAAAAAAGACTTCAGTTAATTGCTCGACCATTGCTTATGAAAACAAAATTGCCAGTTTCTGCTTTGGGACATGCTATTTTACATGCTGCATCTCTGATTCATGTTAGGCCAACTGCATACCATAAATATTCACCCACACAGCTTGCTCTTGGTCAACAACCGAATATCTCTCACTTAAGAGTTTTTGGTTGTGCTGTGTATGTGCCTATTGCACCACCCCAACGTACTAAAATGGGTCCACAACGTAGGCTTGGGATTTATGTTGGTTTTGATTCTCCATCTATCATTAGATACCTCGAACCCCTAACAGGCGATGTGTTTAAGGCACGTTTTGAGGATTGTCATTTTGATGAATCAGTTTTCTCACCATTAGGGGGAGATAAGTCGAAGCCAGAAGCTCGACGTGAAATTACTTGGAATGTTTTGGCATTATCTCATCTTGATCCTCATACTAATCAATGTGAACTAAAAGTTCAAAGGATCATTCATTTGCAAAGTATTGCAAATCAATTACCGGATGCATTTACTGATGCAAAGAAAGTAACTAAGTCTCATATACCAGCTGCTAATATCCCAGCACGGATCAAAATTCCCACAGGACAAATTACTAATATAACAGCTGATGAATCTAAAGCACGCCAGAAGCGTGGGAGACCTGTTGGTGCCAAAGATAAACTTCCCCGGAAGAGGAAAATCCAAGGCAAACAAACTGAAGTCCCAGAAATAGCTGATACTCCTGAGGGGATCAAGCTAATAAATGTAAAAGCTCATGAAGAGGCTAAACCCGCAAATGAAAGAATGAATTTATCAATATTTCCTCCCACTTCTGAATCTCCTGAAGAGAAATCTCCCGAAGAGTTATTTCCTGAAATAGAACAGGTACATGAGAATAATGAGATCTCAATACATTATATGAGTACGGGAGAAATGTTGGACAGAAATAAAATCGTTGTCAACAACGCGTTTTCATTTAAGGTTGCTCTTGACATTACTAGAAGTAATGATGAAAGTGAACCACAAACTGTCGAAGAATGCCGACGCAGAAATGATTGGCCAATGTGGAAAGGAGCAATTCAAGCAGAATTGAACTCTCTTGCAAAAAGAGAAGTATTTGGACCTGTAGTTCAAACCCCTGGAGGGATACAACCTGTGGGATACAAATGAGTGTTTGTGCGAAAGCGCAATGAGAAAAATGAAGTTGTGCGATATAAAGCACGACTTGTTGCACAAGGTCTCTCACAGAGACCTGGAATTGATTATGAGGAGACATACTCTCCCGTAATGGATGCTATCACATTCAGATTTTTTATTAGTTTGGTAGTTACAGAATGTCTAGACATGCGTCTGATGGACATTGTGACAGCATACTTGTATGGATCACTAGATGCTGACATATACATGAAGGTCCCCGAAGGATATACTATGCCTGAAGCATGCAGTTCAAAACCCCGAAATATTTATTCTCTTAAGCTACAAAAATCTTTATGTGGGTTGAAACAATCTGGTCGTATGTGGTACAAACGCCTTAGCGACTACTTGTTAAAGGAATGATATGAAAATGATCCTATTTGTCCATGTATTTTTACTAAGAAATCAAATTCTGGTTTTGCAATTATTGCGGTTTATGTCGATGATTTAAATCTCGTGGGAACTCCAGAAGAGCTCATAAAAATCACCGAATATTGAAAGAAAGAATTTGAGATGAAAGATCTTGGCAAAACAAAGTTTTGTCTCGGCCTGCAAATCGAGCATTTGCCAACTGGTATTCTAGTACACCAGTTGACATATACGGAAAAGGTCCTTAAGCAATTCTACATGGATAAAGCACATCCATTGAGTACGCCTATGGTTGTTCGATCACTTGATGTGAACAAAGATCCATTTCGTCCCCAAGAAGAGGGAGAGGAAATTCTTGGTCCGGAAGTACCATATATGAGTGCCATTGGTGCACTTATGTACCTGGCAAATTGTACACGACCAAATATTACTTTTTCAGTCAACTTATTGTCTCGACATAGTTCAGCTCCAACTCTACGACATTGGAAAGGAATTAAACACATATTTCGTTATCTCCGAGGAACGGTTGATTTGGGTTTATTCTATTCAAATGGATCGAAGTCACAATTAATCAGATACGCAGATGCTGGTTATTTATCTGATCCACACAAAGCTCGGTCACAAACAGGATATGTGTTCACTTGTGGTGGTACGACTATTTCATGCCGTTCTGTGAAGCAAACATTGACTGCTACTTCTTCTAATCATTCTGAAATTATCGCAATTCATGAAACAAGCCATGAATGTGTTTGGTTGAGATCTATGATACAATACATTCGGGAAAAATGTGGATTATCTTCAATCAAAGATAACCCAACCGTATTACATGAAGACAATGCCGCATGTATCACACAGATTAAAGCTGGTTATATCAAAGGAGACAGAACTAAGCATATTTCACCAAAATTCTTCTACACCCATGACCTCCAGAAAAGTGGTGATATTGATGTTCAACAGATACGTTCTAGCGACAATCTAAAAAATTTATTCACCAAGGCATTACCAACCGGAACATTCAAGAAGCTGATAAACGGTATTGGGATGCTCCGACTCAAAGACATATCATGCAAAGTTGAGGGGGAGTAATTAATGCTAAAAATAAACGATTGTACTCTTTTTCCTTTGTCTACGGTTTTGTCCCACTGGGTTTTCCTTAGCAAGGTTTTAATGACACAATCTATAGACTGTTTTTCACTGTCTACTCTTTTTCTTTCACCTAAGGTTTTTCCCATTGGGTTTTTCCTTGGTAAGGTTTTAACGAGGTATATTTTTAGTTTTTGGTCATCCAAGGGGGAGTGTTATAAATGTTATCAGAAGAAGATGGACGACCTTGGTATGTGTGCTAGTATTGAATGTATTGGTTGAGCCTTTTGACTATATAACATTGTATCGTCCAGCCAAGAGAACACACAAGCAAAGAGAGAAGAAAAGGCAGAAAGCAAAATACCACTCTGAATAATATTTGACTAGTCCAGAAGACTAACTTTTCTACATATTTGTGTCTAGCACTTTATTTACTTTTCAACTCTTATCTGCTTGGTTTTATAACAAATACTTTTATTGGGCCTTCCTTTTTTGATAATCAGGTGTCTGGTCCAACTTCCATGCATCTAGACTAATTCTAGGATCTTGTATTAACGCCGAGCAAACCTCTAGTGGCTTTAAAAGTGTCACGCCCCAAATTCGGGAAACATGACCGGTCGTGAAGCAAGAGACAATTCCTGGAACACGAAGCCTAAACAAAAATAATTTATACAACCCAAAATAATTAGACTGAAACCTGAATAATAAGATTAAAATGTGAACCAAACCAACATTTTTTTTTATAGCAAACTGGGTACAAACATCCCAAATATTCCAACTTCAAATTTATTAATAAAAGCTAAATAAATAAAGGTGCGGAAGCTGATAAATAAAGGTGCGGAAGCTGATTGACATGACTAAAAGAAAATAAAAATGCAAATGCCCTAGAGGTCCAAATAGTAAGTCCCGACACTGTCTCAGAGTCCACTATGATGCTCCATGAACTACCCTGGAAAAAAAATGTGGAATAAATCCGTCATATGACAGCTCAGTGAGCAGTTATGGGTAAAGAGTACTAAGTGGCATACGTTAAACAAATGATAAGCGAGAGATCCAAAAAAGTGGTTTCAAATAACAAAGGTTGGTGGCTCAACAAGTAGTATCAAGGAGATTAATATCTGATTAACAAATAACAAGAACAATAATCAATTCACAGAAATATGCATTTATACTAATTGGCACCCTCTTGGACCACTTGTTGAGAAATTTGGTTCCAGAATGCTTTATGACTCTGGCCTTCCCGGGGAGTCTAAAGTTTCTGCTATCATTAGGAACTCTCAATGGAATTTCCCAGTTACTCAAACACTTGAACTCAATGAGATAAGATCCACCTTGTATTCTCTCCCTGACCCTAATGGGACTGCTGACAACAATAGATGGCTTCTCACTCATAATGGAATTTGGGAACACCTGAGATCCCATTTCCCTAAAGTTCAATGGCATCATTGCTTGTGGTTTCCTGGGCACATACCCAAATGTAGTCTCATTGTGTGGGTGGCTGTCCAAAATAGATTGTCTACGGAGGACAGATTGGTCACTTTTGGGACCAAAGCACGCTCTTGCTGCAGTTTCTGTCCCGACCAAGAGAGTCATGACCATTTATTTTTCAACTGCCCTTACACCTCTCAGGTGTGGAATCAAATCACTGCCCTTCTTAATGAGGCTTGGCCTTCCAAGTCTTGGATTGATTGGATTTCCTTTATATCTTCCATGAAGGGCAAATCATTAAAGGTTCTCATGACCAAATTGGCTTTCACCGTATCAATTTATCAGATTTGGATTGAAAGGAACTATAGGAAATTTCAAAATGTAACATGCTCTGAGCAGGTTGTAATCCATAAGATCCGTACTCTGATTAGACATAGGTTGATATCCCTAAGGAAACTTCCCCAAGGGCACCAAGCTCAATGGCTTCTCAGAGAATGGGATCTTCAATCTTAAAATCCAAATTGAATACTAATGCTAATTTCAGTTCCAGCTGCTATAGGTCACTATGCTTGCAGGTCATTTTACAATCAGTGCAGTGGATACTATGCAGTCAGGCCAAGTGTTTAGGCTCATGTCCATACTCTGGAAGGTAGTCAAAGTAGAAAGTGTCAGCAACAAGGCTTCAAGATGAGAGTGGCAAGACCTGCAATTTGGGGGAAGGCTTTCTACTTTCCAGTACTTTTAGTAACATGTAGTATAACTTAACCTCATTGCCTCATGGTTCTTTCTTGCTAGTTCTTCAAGTCTTCAAGCCTTGGCTTGCATATTGGATGATTGTGAGTTGTGTGAACCACCAATATTGAGTGCCTGCGAGAGTGCGTTTGAGCCCCTGAGTCTTTTGTGAGTGGAGGTAATAACTAGAGGGGGCATTTGGTGAGGTTTAGTTGAGGGAGATTTGGACCCTTATGAGTGGCTAGAAGTGTGAGGTCTTGAGGGAGATGAAGGGTGAGCCTCTATACTATAGAACACACTGTGAAATTGTGACAATTATTTGGAATCTTGAACTTGTGGACTGCCATGAATTGGGCAGAGCTGCTGTAGTTATATTGAATTCTGAACTTGTGGACTGCCATGAATCTTGAACTTTTACATTGGCTAACCTCTAGTCCTCTGTACCTACTGTGTGTTATGTTCTCTGTGATTTAATTCTGGGCAGTACCACGTTGCAACCTGTGTTTTTACACTGCTACTGCTGAATGCTAATTTCTGGGCTACTATGATCAATTATTTATTGTTGATAATTGTGGTGTTTACCAATGTACCTGCTGCATTTGTACCATGCATTGATGTTTGTAATTGGATGTTGTTTAGGAGATGTAGCCTAGCTTAGGGGGGCTGTCCCTTAGCAAAGTTTGATCCCTTTTGGGAGGGGGCGTCCTCCCGTTCTGCTAGCTATGTTCTGCTACTCAAAGTGCTGCTATTCCCCAGGAACCGTGTCTCTGTTCCAAGTTCCAAGTTTCTGTTGGAAGTTCTACCTCTATCTCTTCCTCTTTCTTTTTTATTTTTCAGCTACTGCTGTTGTATACGCAGTGGCTAGCACCTTGAGGGTGCTCCAATTACGAACGGGTCATGGCGAAATTTCAAAAAATTTCCAGAATCTGTTGTTACATGTTGTTACTGCTGCTCGGTCACACTTCCTCGGCTGCTGCAGATGCAAGACAAATCTCCAGTTTGGTTCTCTAAGTGCTCTCATTGTATAGAATGCTGATATGTTGATCATCATCTCTTTTCCATATTTTGTATCAGTTCGGATGTAATTTAATTCACTCTTTTGGGAGTTTCTGATCCATCTCCGTAGATGGGTTAGAAACTCACTGGAATCTATTAGTTTTACTCTAATTATCCTTGTTTAGATAGTTCACCCCATCTCTTTCCTTATGTAGCCTTCGGGCCTTCCCTTAATTCTCGGTATTTGGGCCATTTGGCCTCCTTTTCATTCTTTTCTTTTTCTTTTCTTGTTTTATTTTGTCCTCCTGGGGTATGCCCCTTGTAGGCTGTATATTCGTTTAGCCCCTTTTATTTTCAAGCTTATTTACCCAAAAAAAAAATCAGCATGTCCAAGAGTACTAGAACGACGATCAACAATAAGTAGGAATCTCAACCAAATTATGTGGGAACCAATTAATAATAACCATTGTCAAATGCCAGATATTTTCTCAGGGCTTCGCCTGTTGGATCCAACATGATAAGCCCCAAATGTTGTATATATCAGGGCTTATCTCGCTCGTTGTGATCACACACACGTGCATTTTGTTCCTTTATACGATTGATTTTGCGCGAGTTGTGTTTTTTATGAGTTTCAGAAAATCGG
Organism: Vaccinium myrtillus; assembly: GCA_016920895.1. Lineage (NCBI taxonomy): Eukaryota > Viridiplantae > Streptophyta > Magnoliopsida > Ericales > Ericaceae > Vaccinium > Vaccinium myrtillus. Next base: position 15,917,936 of record CM029279.1, read on the forward strand.
AGCTAAAAGGTGTGTCCAAAGCTCCAAATAATCCCCGGTCGTATCCGGAAGTACCTAAGGTCCCGCAATGCCGTGGAGGACAATCGCCGAAGCTTAGAAGTCGATTCAAGAAGCTTTGGAAGGTTCAAGGAAGGCCCGGAACAAAAGAATAAGAAATTTGGAGTTATGAGCTTCGAGAAAATCTAACCAACTGATAGAAAAAGGCTCATTACTTTCAAGATACAAAAGCTATGAATATGAGGTCAATTGGGTTGGAAAGTAGACTCATAGAGCTTTCCAACGGTTCAAGAATCGCCTCATTCCGAGTTCGGATGAAGCCGGGGCGTGCCCGCGAAGTTGGATCAAAAATCTACCTAGACAGACCAATCTGGATCGATCCACTCTTAAAAGTAGATCGATCCACCTCATCCCAAAAGCTCAGCAGAAACTTCTAGATCGATCCACCTCAAGTTTGGATCGATCCAGACTCATTCTTGGCGATTTTTGACAGATTTTTGGTTGCTTTAATAGCTTCCATTTATGGAAACTTTCCACTTATAGTATGTTTTTGGGATAATTAGCCAATGTAAAGGGCTTTTAGTATAAATACCCTCCTCCCTCCTCTCTCCTACCTCTCCCTCCTTAGTTAGTTTTCTAGTAAAAACTCCATAGCTTGTTAAGCTTTATCTCTCTAGATTACTCAAGTAAGTCTTCATTTTCCTTTAATTTCTTTTTGTTTAATGTTGTAGTTACTCATTGGATCTCTATATAAATCAAGTTTGTTTACGTTTTTATCGGTTAAATTGTGTTCTCTCTTTTCTAGTCATTTCCTTCTTAAACTCAAGTTAGTAATTGTTGTTTGTGATTTTCTCAAGAGTTAATGTGGTAGGCAAACCTAGGATTAACCATAAAAAAATCGATTATTAAGTTTATTAAGCATGTTTTTAGTTTTCTTCTATATTCTAGACTTGTTAACTAGTGTAATGGGTGAGTAGTTTAAGTAGGCTCGGTCATGGGGTGATTAGCACTCCATGACTTAGGTTTAATTCGTTCTTCTCGCCAAATTGCAAACACTTCTTGTTTAATAAAGTCACAGGTTCATCTTTATGTATCAAAATTTGGGTTTGTTAATCTCATTGATCTCTCATGGCCGAGGGTTAATTCACCTAGGTACGGGTGACGCTTTGGGCGATGTCAATCTAAAAGTTTGTCTAATCGGCTCAAGAACCCTAAACTTTATCGAACACCATTTCTAGTTCAAAGAGTTAGGATCAATTTTATGTACCAAAGTCTAGGTTTGTTAATCTTTTTGATCTCTCGTAGTTAAGGGTTGATTCTCCTTTTCACGTGTGATGCTTGGAGCGATGTCAACCTAGATGTTTGCCAAATGGTTACAAGAATCCTAATCTCAACAAGAGAGGAACGAATTAGCCTAAGTTATGGTTGTTAAAATCCCCTAGACTTTGCTTTAGTTTAATTTGCCGTTTTTAATCTTCCGAGTCGTTCTTGAAGTTAAGAGAATTCCACCAATCAAATCACAAAACAAGTTTGCCGCTTCAAGGCTACACATTTACTTGCAAGACAACTCTCACGCCGAGTGCGTTTGGTCCCTGTGGATTCGACCCGGTCTTACCGGTTATTATGCTACGCGATACCTAGCCCTACGCTTGGGGAAACAAACATTTGATATTCAATCCAAGGTCGCAAGCACAACACCGTACTTAGAGTCACCTCAGGATGGCGCCTGGGTCTTTTCCCTAAGCCGATCCGGAATAGGGTCACAGGGTATCTCACAAGTCTTTTCCTTATCCGTTGAGCACTAGAGTCACAGGGTATTTCACAAGTCTTTTTTCTTGTGGCCAAGGTCACCGCAGGATGGCGCTCGGGTCTTTTCCTTGGACTTTCACAAATATAATAGATGGTCCCAATCACAAAGAACGGCATTCCGAAGATAACATAGAATCAACAAATAGACAAGAAGAAAATTAATATCAACCAATCAATCGCAAGTATTTCAATTAACCTTGTATGCCAAAGGGTACGTCAATCATCAATAAATGTTCCACGAATAAGATAACATTTATCCATCACAATGAATAGAAGAATCTGTCAAGAATTGATAGGCTCAAGAGGAATCCAAATAAGTATATAGTAACTCACATGCCTATATGACTCAAGATAACAAGCCTATAGACTCAAGATAACAAGCCTATAGACTCAAGGGAACCCGGACCTCATCTAAGACAAGATGCAATGCAAAATGCAAGTTTAAAAATTTGAACCTTAAGCTCTGATACCACCTTTGTCACGCCCCAAATCCGGGAAACATGACCGGTCGTGAACCAAGAGACAATTCCTGGAACACGAAACCTAAACAAAAATAATTTATACATCCCGAAATAATTAGACTGAAACCTAAATAATAAGATTAAAATGTGAACCAAACCAACATTTTTTTTTATAGCAAACTGGGTACAAACATCCCAAATATTCCAACTTCAAATTTATTAATAAAAAGCTAAATAAATAAAGGTGTGGAAGCTGATTGACATGACTAAAAGAAAATAAAAATGCAAATGCCCTAGAGGTCCAAACGGTGGGTCCCGACACTGTCTCAGAGTGGGATACATTAAACAAATGATAAGCGAGAGATCAAAAAAAGTGGTTTCAAATAACAAAGGTTGGTGGCTCAACAAGTAGTATCAAGGAGATTAATATCTGATTAACAAATAACAAGAACAATAATCGATTCACAGAAATATGCATTTATACCAATCAGCATGTCCAAGAGTACTAGAACGACGATCAACAATAAGTAGGAATCTCAACCAAATTATGTGGGAACCAATTAATAATAACCATTGCCAAATGCCAAATATTTTCTCAAGGCTTTGCCCGTTGGATCCAACACCGTACTTAGAGTCACCTCAGGATGGCGTCTAGGTCTTTTCCCTAAGCCGATCCGGAATAGGGTCACAGGGTATGTCACGCCCTCGATTTTCAACATAATTACAATATATTTCTCAATAAAAGTAACCCAATAGTTCTATTCATAACTTTCCAAAATACACCTCACAATGTTTTAAAGTCTCAAAATCTACACTGAGTACCTGTGTCCCATATAAATTTACAATTGAAAGAGTTAAGAGTTATTACATTTTTCCAAATGTCAAAATGTTGAATGAGTAGAGTTACAATTTCATCTCTCAAAAAAAAAAAGTTCATAAGACAAGTAAATAACTTCTTCGTGTATGCTTTTCAACCAATACAATTCACTCCAAGCACTTCAACTTATGCTCCATGGGTAGTACCTGAAAATGATAGGGTGAGCTACACTAGCCCAGTAGGAATTTATCTACTAATGCTAAATGTTAAAGGATGATATGAGCACAAAGGAAAAAGTGGCATACGAGTCTATCAACCATGGGAGTACCTCAAGATTAGACCTACCTAATAATTTAGGGTCCTCGTATATAAAATGAAACCCTTTTTGAAAAGTCCCAAGTGTCACAAAAAAAAACATTTCAGCCATCATCACTCTTTCAATTTAAACCATTTCAAGTGTCTACGAAGTACCCAAGTGTCCAACAACTCATTCGTAAACCCTTATACCCTCACAAGCGTGTTATGTGTCCAAGTCTACCATTTTATCGTGTCTTTTCATTCATTTTGGCGTATTCAACTTATTCACAATGTCAATCAATTATAAATATAGGGAACTTGTCCCTCTGCCGGATTTCATGGGCTCCGTGCACCCCTGCCGGATTTCGTGGGCTCCGTGCACCCATGGCTAGGGACGCACCGAATGGTGGCCCTAGTATTTACACTAGCATTATTCACTTTTTTATTCAAAATTATCAAGTGTTTCCCCAAGTGTCCTTTTTTTAAAACGACCCATTTCGTTCAAAAACATGTTCATTAGACCGTTTCACTATGTTGTCACGTGTCATGCATACACGAATAAGTATAAGTGTCATCGTACCCAGAAAATTATCCAAAATACAAGTTCAATGCAAGCTTTAAAGTTAATACAAAGGTGCGACAAGTTTTAATACCATAACAAATGCTAGCACGATGATGTCAATGAATTACATAGTCAGAGACCAAAAGAGAGTCAGAAAAGCTGCTAGAACAATAAACAAACAAGCTAACTTTACTAAAAAAAAATATCCACCATCCGGACAGACGGGACAGAGCAAGAACACATAGAAAGCAGATTTTCAGATTTTACTCTGGGGAGTTTCAACCCAAGCCATAATAGGTATAATGTTCCGATTCCTATGCATCAAAATCAAACCAAAAACACATAACAAGAGTAGAGAAACCCCTACCGAATGAGTTTTGAGCAAAACCCCAAATTTCCAAACAAGCCCTAGACTTCAAGTCTAGAGTTATATTTGTGCACGAGCTACTTGGTTAAAGCAATGATCGAGTCCTCTTTAATGTAGGTTTTGAAACCAGTGTACATGCCCATGTTTTGTGAAGTTTTTGGAATTGGTTTTGATTACGTTTGAGAGTTGAATCGAGCAAGAGTTCGAGACTAGATTCTCCAATATTTTCTAAGCCCAATTTGTGTTTCTCATGATCAGATTGCATATGATTTACGAAAATCGCTAAGCCTGATCATTTTTTTTTTTTGGTACAAGAATCACACCCCAATCATTTCCTCACGTGATTTACATTGTAAATTAAGTTGTGTCGTGGACATGCTGCGCAAATTTTTTTTGAGTTGTGATGTGCTAGAGCTGTAGTTCCTGTTATCTTAGATTGAAATTCTATGTTTGCTTTGGCTTAAATATGACTTGCGGTGACTGGACAAAATTGCTTATTTGCAGATCTATCAAATTAGGTATTTTTAGCAATGTTAGAATGTTCTTACCCTTCGGTGACATCGACTCGTGGCTGGAATATACACTTTCTATTAGGTATTGTCAAAAAAAAAAAAATAGTTACGATTGTTTGTCAATCATTTTGTAGGGGGCGTTGAGCCTAGGAGTTTATTTGATAAATTTTACCTTATACTCGAAGATTCTATTTGAAAGGTAAGGCTTAGAGATCTTTTAAGTATTAGATATATGGGGAAGTGAAGTTTCTCGTTCAGCTTCGCTCTGGGTGGGTTGTTTGTTTGACATGAGGATTGATACGTTAATCCTGTTATTGTCGATGTGAAATTTGGATGCATGAGTAAGGGTTTAGGTAGAAAAACTTGAGGAAATGTCCAATATTGTATTTAAGCCATTGTTAGATGTTGCAAGTAAGTTTGAGAACTATGAGCTTTGATTTTTTTTAGAAGGGTGAAATATGTGTTTATGAATTTCGCAAAAAAAAAAAAAAAAAAGAATGGATGTGACCATAGGGTAGCTGACTCTTAGAACTACTGACAGCTTATGTGTAAAAGTGAGTCGTTGGAACACTGGTGTAAGTATACCGTATGTATTTTTTTTTTTTAAATTAGAGTAGATTTATTTCGCCCCAAGGACTTATTCGTGAGATAAGAACTTGTGTATATACATGTGTGTATAAGGAAGCAAGTGGGTATGAGGACCGTTTAATTGGATTAGGATCGATGCATTTGGGTGAATTGTTAAAATCTTTTCTTGACTTGTGTACATCTGGATTGATTGAAAGACGTAATAATATGGTCATGAACCGACAAGAAGCCATTAGTGTATACTTATGCTCGTGATAGAATTGTATTTCTGTGAGGATAACTTGGCTCCATTTTGAGAAGCTTTACCTAAATGATAGACTTTAGGGCATGTGGAGAAGTATAAGAACATGGAGGAATGAACATTTTAGTTATGCCTATCATGAGTTTGGGAAAAATTTCATAGTATTTGGGCGTTCCTCTTAAAGGAAAATGTATCGTTTAAATTGGTCAAGGATATTCCCTTGAAAATTGAATAGTGAGTTCTTGAACCATGGATTTAGTTTCGTTTGCGAATGAGGTTTCGATAGTACAATATATTGTTGATAAGGACGACAGTTGAAACGTGATGATGGGAATAATCGTAATGGGATACGAGATGAAAATGGATTTTTTTTAATATGAATATATATTGGATTTGGATTTGGGGAGATTTCAGAATGATCTTCTTTTTCTAGAAATGAATACACATTGACAAAAATAAAATAAAAAATGCCGAGATTAGGAAAAAGGTATTCAAACTTGCCTTCGTTATAAATCAGTGTAGGCTTTTGACCTAAACCTTCTGATTGTTGACTTGTTATGTATTGTGATTGTTGCTTGGCTTTATTACCTTTGGATTGTAAAATTTCGAGGACGAAATTTCTTTAAGGAGGGTAGAATGTAGAGACCCGTAATTTAAATTCCTAAATTTCTTTATTTCAATATATGAGTAAGAAATTTTTTTAGAAACCAAGCCATATATATATTTTTTTAATTTTATTTTTTTGTGTGTTCATATAGGTATGCGTGCATTTTTAAATTTACTGTGTTCGGGTACGCGACCCATGGAGCGAGAGTGTTGGAGACCCACTTTGGGTAGCTTTTAACATTAATTACTATTTTTTTTTCCCAGTAAATAGGTCGTAGTGTAATACTTATTAGATTTGGGGCTTGAGGGGAGTACCTAAGGAAGTCCTTGGGGCGAAATAAATCTACTCTAATTTTAAAAAAAAATACATACGGTATACTTACACCAGTGTTCCAACGACTCACTTTTACACATAAGCTGTCAGTAGTTCTAAGAGTCAGCTACCCTATGGTCACATCCATTCTTTTTTTTTTTTTTTGCGAAATTCATAAACACATATTTCACCCTTCTAAAAAAATCAAAGCTCATAGTTCTCAAACTTACTTGCAACATCTAACAATGGCTTAAATACAATATTGGACATTTCCTCAAGTTTTTCTACCTAAACCCTTACTCATGCATCCAAATTTCACATCGACAATAAAAGGATTAACGTATCAATCCTCATGTCAAACAAACAACCCACCCAGAGTGAAGCTGAACGAGAAACTTCACTTCCCCATATATCTAATACTTAAAAGATCTCTAAGCCTTACCTTTCAAGTAGAATCTTCGAGTATAAGGTAAAATTTATCAAATAAACTCCTAGGCTCAACGCCCCCTACAAAATGATTGACAAACAATCGTAACTATTTTTTTTTTTTTTGACAATACCTAATAGAAAGTGTATATTCCAGCCACGAGTCGATGTCACCGAAGGGTAAGAACATTCTAACATTGCCAAAAATACCTAATTTGATAGATCTGCAAATAAGCAATTTTGTCCACTCACCGCAAGTCATATTTAAGCCAAAGTAAACATAGAATTTCAATCTAAGATAACAGGAACTACAGCTCTAGCACATCACAACTCAAAAAAAAATTGCGCAGCATGTCCACGACACAACTTAATTTACAATGTAAATCACGTGAGGAAATGATTGGGGTGTGATTCTTGTACCAAAAAAAAAAAATGATCAGGCTTAGCGATTTTCGTAAATCATATGCAATCTGATCATGAGAAACACAAATTGGGCTTAGAAAATATTGGAGAATCTAGTCTCGAACTCTTGCTCGATTCAACTCTCAAACGTAATCAAAACCAATTCCAAAAACTTCACAAAACATGGGCATGTACACTGGTTTCAAAACCTACATTAAAGAGGACTCGATCATTGCTTTAACCAAGTAGCTCGTGCACAAATATAACTCTAGACTTGAAATCTAGAATGAGAAACATGGAATTCGACCTATTTACTGGAGAAAAAAAAATAGTAATTAATGTTAAAAGCTATCCAAAGTGGGTCTCCAACACTCTCGCTCCATGGGTCGCGTACCCGAACACAGTAAATTTAAAGATGCACACATACCTATATGAACACACAAAAAAATAAAATTAAAAATATATATATATATGGCTTGGTTTCTAAAAAAAATTCTTACTCATATATTGAAATAAAGAAATTTAGGAATTTAAATTACGGGTCTCTACAGGGTATCTCACAAGTCTTTTCCCTATCAGTTGAGCACTAGAGTCACAATCACTGTGTTTGGTTTAGAGTTTTGAGAAGAAATTTTTTGAGAAATTTTTTGAGATAGTGTTTGGATGAGTTTTTGGAAAAAGTAATAATTAGAGAGATGTGTAATGATTGGAGAGAGATAGAGAGAAAAATGAAAATAATGATTGGATGGAAGGATATGAGTAGAGAGAGAAAAGTGATTAATGATTGGAGAGATGAGAGATGGGGAAGGAATCTTTTTGGAAAATTTTTTGGAAAGGTGAACCAAACACAGTGATTGTAATTCACAAGTCTTTTCTCTAGTGGCCAAGGTCACCACAGGATGGCGCCCGGGTCTTTTCCTTGGACTTTCACAAATATAATAGATGGTCCCAATCACAACAGAACGACATTATGAAGATAACATAGAATCAACAAATAGACAAGAAGAAAATTAATATCAACCAATCAATCGCAAGTATTTCAATTAACCTTGTATGCCAAAGGGTACGTCAATCATCAATAAATGTTCCACGAATAAGATAATATTTATCCATCACAATGAATAGAAGAATTTGTCAAGAATTGATAGGCTCAAGAGGAATCCAAATGAAGGGATCACATGCTTAACCACTCACCTTGACCGGAACGATTGATCACAAAATGCAATGCTCGGAGTACTTGCTAATCTGAATTAAAGTGTACAAAAACCATAATAAATCACATGATACCAAGCAATTAGACTACTGGTAAATCTAATAAATATAATACTTAACATAAGACTAATTTCCTCCAACAGAACTCCACTCCGAAACCCATACCACCAGCACCATTAACCCTTGAAATCCCATACTAGTGAAGTAGATTTTCATCTCACAAAATCCATTGCTAAATATTGACCCAACCACAACAAATTCTCTTTCTCGATCTACAAGAACCCATATGCCATTGGGTGAACCGAAAAGTCCTAAAGGTAAGTAATATAAAATATATCAAATTCAAGTGATTAGAGACTTACCAAGGAACGAAAATCTAATGGGTCTCCGTCTCCCAACGCCGCTGTTATGTCAACTTGTTCTACTCTCTCTCTCTCATAAGAATAAAATAACCTAGTTCCCTCTAACTTATATGCAAACTAACGGCCCACTCTCGATCCCAGCCCCCTAAAATTCTCTCACGCACAATACATGTATCTTTCTGTATATATTACAATAAAAGTATTTATTTTATTTTATTAGAGAATCATTTTGAAAAAGAAAAATGACATAATTGATTATGCAAATAAATTTTTTTTTTTATTTTTCTGGTTGTTATTTATTTTATTTTTAAAAAAGTAGAAAATGACGAGTTGTCACAAAAAGAGTTTATTAACACTTAGAAAATTTCGAACCTGATAAATCAAAAGGAGCAAAACCCAAAGTCTCATGTATTGACTATCAGGCATGCAATTAGTCTTCAATCGCATAATGACCATTGAAGAGTCCAAAATAATGCCTAACCATTTTTTTCTTCAAATATGGTGATTATGTCTTGAATAATACACGTATAAATTAGCATCTTGATGGTTTTGATGGTATAAAGGCATATGGAGGGGTTAGTGGAGCGGTCCAAACAAAAATCTAGTCTCATTTTTGCTAGATACATAGGTTTTCCACGATGGAAATGACTACAATGCACACCCCTTATTTTGGGTGTGTAACCTCTAAAAGTTTCGATTTTTTTACAAAAAGTTATGATTTTTTTTTTATAAAAGTTACGGAACACACTAAAATGTTACGAATCATATTGCTGAAAAGTTACGAAACACTAAAAAATGTTACGATCGCCAATGAGGTGGTACAATCTGGACCATACAATCGGTGCATATGGTATAACACATTTAATGGGTGTTTATTGTAGCCTTTTTCCATATGTATTATAAGGCATGGCCAGTGTTTTCTCCAAAGTAATAATGCGACTAGAGGGTTCAGATTATTCAAGGTAGTCGAGTGCAGAATTTTGTAAGTAATAATGCGACTAGAAGGGGTCAGATTATTCAAGGTAGTCAAGTGCAGAATTTTGTAATTAATAGATCATTTTTAAAAAAATTTGGGGGATGTTGTAATTAAGTCATAGATGAGTTAACCCTGTTTTCAGGAACAGTCCAGCTAAGTCTAGCTTCGATCAGCAAGTCATGTGATTTAACAAATTTCATAACCAGGTCCTAACTTTATTGTTAAGATTTTCAAACATGAGTTTAATCCGAAAGTCATGTGATTTAACAAATTTCAAAACCAGGTCCTAACTTTATTCTTAAGATTTTCAATCATGAGTTTAATTCGAAAATAATGTGATTTAACAAATTTCAAAACCAGGTCACAACTTTATTGCTGAGATTTTTAAATCATGAGTTTAATGACTCTCAATCCGCAAGTCTAGGCCAAGAGTGCGAACCTTGTAGGACCAGTTTGAACCTTTTCATAAAACAAATAAATTTACAAACTACATCTAACACTCTTGCCCTCACACAAAACCACGACTTCTTTTGCACCACCACAAAAAGAACCCGTATAATCTCATTTGACAATTCGAGTCGTACAATTTCTAGGGGTCATGTAAAATTTCTGGAATATTTGCAAAAAGTTGGTCAAATAAATAGTCATTAGAGAAATGTACAATAAAAACTTTTTGTTTCTCTTAGGACAGAAACTAACAAGTTTAGACAGATGTCAATGAGTGCAAAAATGCTATGCGAAAGGAAGTTTACACCGAACCACATTGTGTATGCTTTTCTAAAAACGTGAAACGACTTCATGTTCTCACATTACTCACATTCTGTGTATGGTTCGGTGAGCTTCGTTGCACTTGCATTTCTAATGTGCGATTATCTATAAAAAAAAAAATCAGATATAATTTACCTATAAAAATTTGCATAATGGAAAACTAAAATTATTAGTGGGGAATCTTATTTTGCATCACTTGAGAATGGTCAAATGAGAACATCTAATTGACTATATAAATGAATATGAGCCACTTAAATAATCATCCTCCAACTACCTTCAAATTAGAGTTTCATCCTGTGCTCTTTTTGGAGTTATGTTTTCATCCCGAAATTCAAATAAACCCATTTTTGCCCTTTATTATACTATATATTAGGAGATTACACCTGTCGTCCGCGTCTTCCACCACCCTTCTAACAACTACCACCTCTTTTCGCGTCTCTCCTCCGCCGCCCCAACTTCCCTTGCCCCAACGACCACCATCAATACCCCGAATCCCTCTTGCCATGTAACTTCCTCACCTCCACACTCGTGATGCACCATAATTTTGCACCTTATTCGTCCTATGTACCTTTTTTTTCATTCCACAACAATCGAGTAAACCCAGTAACTTTCTCCTGCAGTTGACGATTTTAACTATTGTAACTTGTTTGGATCTCAACGTGCAAACCATTTCAGACTGTCCAGGGAGAGTCCAATCATTCCCTTTGTAACGAAAACCACGGTCAATTCCAAGTGTTGAGATAAACTGTGTTTTGGAAACGATGAGAAAACTGATGTGTTGGTTGTGATGGTGTATTCATACCCAAAAGCCAACTGTACAAAACTGCCAAAAAAGGATTCTTCAACTTTGAAAACCCACTGCTCTAGCCTTTGAAAGGCTTCTTCTAGTCCACAAAGCAAAAAAACTCCCAGCAATATTGTTAGCATTCATCTACCGACTCAAATAAACTCGTGTGTGTGCGCATGCGCGCTCATGCACTAGTATGTATGTCCCTTTCCTGTTGTTTTCCAAACTGGTCTGGGAACTCCACCTGGAAAATCCATCAAGTGGTAGGAAAAAGTTGATTGATATTCCGAGTTGTAGATATGCAAGGAGCTCAAAATTGTAGTATTATTTGAACAACGGATACATCAAATTCTTCCCCAGAGGCTCCAAGAAAATAATCACCTTAGAACAAGATAATAGCCCAAAAGTGATAATGTTATTAGTTACTAACACTCACAGATTTTTAGGTACTTCTTTGCATACAACTGCATCGTCCCTAGAGTTATAGATTACAAGGCCATATAACGGGAGAGTTAAACTAAGAAACTAAGAGAACTTGAATGTCAATTGCGTACACTACGGGTAAAAGTTGAGTTTATCTTGACTTGCCATTTTATCTTCAACAACAGTATCAGTAGCAACAGAACCACCACCAATGCGGCAACACCCACTGGGATATGTCACATCCAGAACATATAGTTAATCAGCCAAATCCATATGGAAGATCCACTCTCACGCAAGATACCACTCTTCATTTGACCTTGTCTAAGAACCCGGTCAGGAGTCAAAGGCACTTAAAATCAAATCGTAACAGAAACATGATTAATACTCAAACAGTAGAAAATATTTCAAGAGGCACGACAAGAATATCAACCAGCATACGTTTATTCAGCCCTCTCTCTCTCTCTCTCTCTCTCTCTCTCTCTCTCTCTCTCTCTCTCTCTCTCTCTCTCACACGAACATTCCGTAACTGCGTGCATCTTAGGTAGCTTGATATACAATATTAGCCTATTCCCTAATCGCTTAAACATTTTGGGATAATTGGTAAATCAACATGGTACCATAGATATAATCATTGGGAGGTCTCTGGGTTTAGTCTCTCCATTGACTTTTGTTCCTCATTTGGATAATGTTTCTCACGTTTGTTTCATATATGGGTACTTGCATCTCCGCGTGCAAGACGGGGTTACATGTGACGAAGCATGTTGGATAACTTGATATACGTTTTTGGGCACATTTCTTACTCGCTTAAGCTTTTTAGGCAATGGATAAATTAACAGTCCAATTCTAGAATACATAACAATTAGATGCGGACAAAGCAGCGTGCGTAAGAAAACTGACTCAGACAGAAATAGCACTTCATCAAATGCTTATCATAGACCAAGTCCTAATATGAAATTACTGAACTAGTACAATTAACCACCCAAATTCTTAACTTCTATTCATGCACAAAATATATCGCAGCATTAAAAATAGTAGGTCTATGAAAATCAAATTATTAGGACAAGATATTTCAATGCCTTAAGAAGTAAAAGTAGAATAAAGTTCATGAAGTATGTGAGAAAAATAACAATTTCTAACGAAAATTATCAAAATGTAGTCCAAGTGTTTGCGCATGAGGCTGCACATGTAAAATAACTTGAGAGAAGCTATAACAGCTATGTAGACTATAACCGTTACGTGTAGTTAAAAATAATTTCAAAATGGAAAATTTGGTAAAAGCAAGAGGAGGATGTATCTAATTTCAGTTTTTGAAAAAAATTCAACAAAGTTGACTGGTCAAACCAAGAGCAAATATCCTTATCCATTGCTTGGTGGCCTGGGAACTCATTGGATTACATTTCCTTTTTTTTTTTAATAAGTAAATAATTATATTAAAGAGAGCATAAAGGGATGCTACCCATATACAAAAGAAAGGCCTCATTGGATTACATTTCCCTCTTGGTTCAGGATAGGTCAGGTGTTTCTTGGGAGTATAATGTCTTTTTTGCAATGATGCGCAGGGCTAGGGTGGGAAAGAGGAGGAAGAAATAGATGGTGACTGTTGCTAGAGGTGCCACATTTCGCAGAAGACGAACCATCAACATTATGATGAAATATAATCTCTTTGATAAAGCTCAAGTCATCTGCTAAGAAGCCCGGATACAGACACAAGACAGAGACACGTCAATTTTTCAAAAATTAGAACATGGACACATTATGACGACTTGGGTATAGTTATAAATTCCACAGGTGACACGCGCATCCTATAAACACACATGAAAACCAAAAATAGTAGTTCTGCCAAATTAGGACAGAAAAACACAGAAAATCCATACTAGAACGATTTTTCAAATTCCAGTCACTGCATACATACTCATGACCTAAAAATCCATGGCAAGGTTGACAATGAACCAACCAGAAAATTAAAAAAGACCTCCTATTGTGTCCCCAATGTATCCTAGCATGTCTGACGAGTATAAATATAATAAAAATTTAACACGTGTTTTTTCATGTCCGACACCGATACACGTAGGTCCCTGGTATGGCTGGGAGCCAAGGGAGGGTAAACCTTCCCTTGAGCAAGTCACACTTTCAACGGAGCTTTTCGATATCCATGCAAGTATAATGGGCCTTTTCCTGATGTTTGTTCAGGATGCAGACGACATTCCCTTGGTGCCTTCTTCTATATCATTTGTTTACTTATAAAAAATATAGAGGTTTTTACGGGCCGCTCCAATTTTGGAGACCCTTTTACGTCTAGCTCCAGGAAATTCTAAAAAAACACCGCAAAAGTCCGGATCCTCTCCAGACTCGTCCCCTCCGGACTACATCCAAAAATAAATTAAGAGGTTTTTGTAATTTTTATTTTAAATTTTAAAACCCCCAAACTGTATGAAAGTACCTAAACCCCCAAACCGTATAACAGTGCCTAAACCCCCAAACCGTATAAAAGTGTCTAAACCCGCAAACCGTATGAAAGTGCATAAACTTCTAAAACCATAGGAAACCGTATGATACTCTAAGTGCCTAAATCCTAAAACCCTAATGAAAGTTTCTAAACACCCCAAAATCCTATGAAAGTGTCTAACCTTCTAAAACCCTAGGAAACCGTATGATACCCTAAGTGCCTAAACCCAAAAACCCTAATGAAAGTACCAAAATCCCCAAAAAAAGAGTGATTGGCCTTAATGGTAATTAAAAAAGAGAGACCGACTTTAATGGTAATAAATATTTGTTTTCTCACCTTAATGGTAATTTTTCCAAAAATATATTGATTCTTTACTTCATAAAAAACAAAGATGCGCTCGAGAGAGAGAGAGAGAGAGAGCCTTTATGATAATAATGACCAAGGATAGAAGAGATGCATGTGCTACCCTTGTCGAAAAAATCAATCTTGTAAAGACCTATGATACACGGATCCAGGATTTTAGCCGGAGTGCCTGTGGCGACCCGACACGTGGGTGCAGGATATGTGCCCGGTGCGGCTACTTTAAATTGAACACTTCTTCACAGATCTGGAATCACAACTAGAGGAGAAGAGGAAGAGGGGAGGGTCAATCGAAGAAACATATCAGAGATTGCAGATCCGCAACTTACAATAGCTGAGTTAAAAGACAATAGAAAATGCTGGATTTGGTTTTCCTTTTTACTAAGGTAGGGTAACCTGATAGTTCAGTTGGGCTTATTTTTATATGTTGGGCCAACATGTGGTATTGGGCCTATTTACACGTTTTAATCTATAAAATTGGGCAATATATTGCAATGGACTGGGCTAAGTTTATATGGGGATAAAAAAAATGGGCTAAGTTATCCTTTGATGACAAAACAAAAGAATAGATGTATTTTGAATACATTAATAACGACTAATTTTATATATATATATAAATTTCTAATGAGGGATCCCTCATTTTATATAAAGTGAGGACCTCATGCTTCCCGACCAAATTTCGACGATCCGAACCGTTAGATGTGTTTAGAATGTGTTTTCAAGGTCCACCGCGAGGATTCGTCCAAAAAAAATACTCGGAAGTGCTTCATCCGATCAGTTTTTGCTAAAAACGCTATATATAGCGTTTTTAACAAAAACTGATCGGATGAAGCCCTTGCGGGTAATTTTTTTGGACGAATCCTAGCGGTGGACCTTAAAAACACTTTTTAAACACACCTAACGGTTTGGATCATCAAAATTCAGTACGGAAAGGGGAAAAATTGCTTGGTCCTCACTTTATTTAAAATGAGGGATCCCTCATTAGAAGTTGATCCATCCTATATATATATATACAGCCAGGATCCTATCAGGACTCCCTAACATAGTCTTACGTCCACACCTCCCATCTCCCGGCCATTTGGTCGGGATCCGATCCGTTGGATGTGTCTAAAATGTGTTTTTAAGGGTCTATGCAAGGATTTGTCCAAAAAAAAAATACTCGATCTGAGCAATTTTCGATAAAACTGCACATAAATACATATATTGCAGTTTTATCAAAAACTGTTCGGATCAAGCCCTTCCGGGTAATTTTTTTTTTGTTTGACGAATCCTCGCGTAGACCCTTAAAAACACGTTTTAAACACTTTGGACGGTTCAGATCATCACAACATGGCCGGGAAAGGGGAGGTGTGGACGTAAGCTATGTCAGGGAGTCTTGACTGATCCTTACTGATATATCTATATATATATTTTAAAATTACAAATAATTATATTTGAGGTATCCCCGCACCCGTGTCTAAATCTAGGACCATATCCACGTATCCGTAATTTTTAAACTTTAGGCATCCGAACCCTAGATATACACCCGCACCCGATACTTACACCCGTATCCATGTAGCATAGGTAAGGAGGACAATTATTAGGCTTAAGACACCCACATTTTAATCTCTGACCCGGTCTATACGCAAGCAAATTTTGATCCCTCTTAAGTAAACAGCCCTGATTTTGATATTAAGAGACAGAAAAAACACGGTAACACCTCACAAGCCTTCATCCTAAGCACTCGCCAAGCCTAACACCTTCAGAAGCACAATAGGTGCGGGGAACCAATTTTGAATCCATTGATTCTAGATCGAAATTGGAAGCGAAATCCTTCTTAAACTATGTAGAAGGAATACGGGCATTTAAGTGCATCAACAGGTAGTTGCTTCATACACAATGCCCAAAAAATCAAAGAGAAGAAGATAGCCAATTCTCTGCAATTTTGTCAACCACCAAAACTCGAACACGAATTCCAACATACTAAGCAAAGAAAAGCACAAAAGCATAGAAAACTACCCAAAATTGATCAAATTTCTATAAAGCCTAAGTCTAATAAAAGAAAGTTGAAATCCCTCAAATCTTGGCATGCATCAGTCGCATGAGGCATTATAGCAATAAATATATATTCATGTAATTTTGAATTAAGAAAAAACTAGAAAACAAGAAGCATTCTCCCTAAATCATAAATCAGTAAGTACAGAAGCTACTTCTCAAAATCATGTTACCATCTCTGAACCATCATGGTCCCAAGGCGACAAAGATACAAGAACCTCGCTCAAAGGCATACCCACCTTTTCCAATACTTGGTGGTGTGATCAATATCTGAGCCTACTGATGGCAAAAAAAGGTGATTTATTTATTGTGCTAGCTAGAAGGGTAAAAGACAACGCAGGCAGGAATTCTATCAAAGCAAGCATAACCTCAGAGTCTCTCAATCCCACATGGGGATAGGCATTGGGATATATCGGGAATAGAAGGCGCAGGCAAACTCCAACCTATAGGCTAGTCCCCAGGGTCAGAGCCCAGCCTGCATGGGCTGTGACAACTCTTATCAGACCTAACTATCCCGGTCCCTTGCCCAATGACACCAAGGCCCAACTCCAGAGGGACCTTGTTCTACTCACTAGCGGGGCCCCAGACGCAAGGAAAGGCGTCACTTAATTGGGTGCAGGATAATATCATCATAGGAATATGAGAGGTTTTGAGGAGCAAAATAAATTCACCCAACAAATCAGTCTTTGGGTCGGAGCCGGGCTAGTGACAAGTCTGCTCAAGCTAGCTTTACATAAGTAATTAGATAAACCTATATCTAAAAGGCTTATTCATGGTGGAAGAGTTGAGTTTCTACCCTATAAACTTAATCTATTTTGAGGCAGCTTCTAATTAGCAACTTATCAGTTATCACCAATTACTAAGGTAGATTCATGAAAGCTCTTTTCAGGATCAGGACTTGTAAAAGCTGCTTCATAGCACAAATAGCTCTCCGGCATCACCAAATGACACTATTTTTTCAACGAGATTTTCAGATTAAAATTTCAGATCCAAGTGACTCTTTACATTTAGGGCTTGGTTGAGAACCCCATGGCTGGTGGAACTCGTGGCTAGCTGGCAATCGTGAAAATGAAAGAAAAAGTCTTTAATCTGAGTCCATTGGGTCCACATATTACGGGTGTTGAAGCCTCAGACTAACCAAACCAGAAAGACGGAATACATACGAAGACTAAAAAGCAACTAAATAATAAACAAAACAACACTGACTTTGATAAAATGAGGACAAATGTGCTACTTAAAACATAAAGGTCAAATTCTGTTTGCCGATTAAAACGTCAACAATATAAAAAAGATCGACGACTATAAAAACAATTCAAGGTACCAACAATTCCAAGCATCAAAAACGGCTCAAACCCAATAACGAAAAGTTCGAAGAACAGATAGGCATGAATTGCCACACAGCCCTAGCATCAAGAATGGCTTAAACCGAATAACGAAAAGTTAGAAGAACAGATAGGCATGAATTGCCACATAGCCCTTATGTAAAATGCCTAACAAGTAAAACTGAAGCAATGCTACACCAGGAACCACAGTTAGACAAGAAAGGTGAAGACTAGTGCCGCACTTGGTGCATGTAATCACCAACAGAGATAATTATTGTAGTTGTCACTAATTTTGGAGCGTGTAGTGTGTAGATTTTTGCATTGAAAGAGTAACATAAGCTAAGGCAGAAACACGAGTGGGGGCACAATAAAAGAAAAAACAAGGCTCTTCAGGATCACATAAAAACTAAAATTTTGGTGGATAATGAAAAAATCTATTGTATAGTATGTCACGTATAATTACAAGTGCTAACAACCATGTGCTAAATCGGTAAAGGGCTTACACTTCGGAAGCGAATGTTTGAGGGATGGCATTTGTCAGGGAAAATTATATGTACAACCCTGTCAAGATCCTCCACAGGTTCTCAACACCTCCATTAAGTGTTGGTCAAATCTTCGCCCAAAAGCTGAACCATCTTATGGAACTTTATCAATGCATACTTCCTACGTACGCCACACCCCACTGCAGGAACAAAACAAGAAATGCAAGTCATTACCTTGGAGAAAGAAAAATATGTGAGCAATAGATCACTCCTAACATTTTGTTCAACTAATGTTTGAAAAAATAGGTGAAGCCATTTTGGTTTCCAAAATTGCTTAATTTCATGATTGGCTCCATTTTTCAATTAACTAAATCAGCACTGCAAATTTGTCCTTCAATGCACTGATCTGTGTTGTCACAACTATAACTGGTACGAAAAAGCCTTTCAAATTCTTTAACTTTGGGATGAAGCAGCCTAGTTTTAAAGAGTAACTGGCTACGTCTTGGGCTGCTCCAGTAGAAGGCAGATCTTTATTACTTAAGTTTAGTTTTAAGTTGAAACGGCTGAAGTTGGTTTTGAAGGATTTGAATTTGAATCTCAAGCACTATTCTAATTTTGGTGCTGGGTTGGAACAAGCTACAGCTGATTTAAGTCAAGTTCAGACTTTATGTTTTGCTAACCCTTTTGATGCTGAGTTATGTGAGAAGGAGAAGACTTTGCTCAGTAATTTCCTGCATTTGAGTATGGCTGAAGAAGAATTTAAAAAACATAGTGGCTAACTTTGGGGGAACACAATACTAGAACACAATACTAAGTTTTTCCACCAGAAAATGGCTATCAGAGGACTAGGAATAAGATTCTTAGTCTTGTGGACTCTTCTGGTGTTAAGTTGGAGGATCCTCAAGCTATTCAAAATGAAATTTTGGGATATTATAAGGAGCTTTTGGGCACTCCTATTGTTGGAGCTGGTGACATTTCCGGTGAGCTTAGGAGGGCTATCTGTACCAGAGTCCCTGAGGATAAAATTCCTGGTCTTCTTCAGTCTGTGTCTACTGCAGAGGTTAAGGCTGCTTTGTTTTCTATAAAGAGTGACGGAGCTCCTGGGCCAGATGGTTATATTGCCTATTTTTCCAACAAAACTGGGATATTATTGGTGTCGAATTGGTCTTGGCTATTCAGCAGTTCTTTAAACTTTTCTACAGGCTATATGCTTAAGGAATGGAGTTCTACTGCCATTTCGTTGGTACCAAAGGTAAATGCTCCTGCCACTATCAAAGATTGTAGGCCTATTTCCTGTTGTAATGTGGTTTATAAATGTGTTACAAAGATTCTTGTGGCTCGGCTCCAACCTCTTCTGCCTTTTCTTATTAGCTCTTGCCAATTAGATTTTACAAAAGGAAGATCCATAGTTGATAACATACTTCTTATGCAAGAGTCAGACAGAAATTATCATAAAGATGATGGTGTTCCTAGGTGTGCCTTAAAGGTTGACCTTATGAAGGCTAATGACTCCGTGTCCTGGAATTTCCTTTTTGATGTCATGGCTGCTATGGGATTTCCAGAAGTGTTCATTCATTGGACTAGGCAGTGTGTCTCTAGACTCTCTACAACTATGTTTTCAGTGGCTATAAATGGTGGCCTTGAGGGGCATTTTCCTGGGAAAAGGGGCTTGAGACAGGGTGATGCTGTATCCCCTTATTTGTTTTTGCTTGTCATGGAGGCTCTCTTCTTTGATGAGATACAGAATTTCTCTGGGGGGTGGTTTTCCTACCATCCTAAGTGTCAGAGTTTGGATATCTCCCATCTTATTTTTGCAGATGATTTGTTTGTGCTTTGTGGTGCTGACATTCCTTCTTTCAGCCTTACCAATGATTTTTTATTGATTTCTATATTGGATCTGGCCTTCAACCTAATTTGGGGAAAAGTGCGGCATACTTTGCTGGTGTTAGTGATGAATCTCAACTGGTTTTGCTATCCATTCTTCACATTCCTGAAGGGAAGCTACCTGTGAAATACTTGGGGGTTCCATTGATCACTACAACGTTACATTCTCAGGATTGTCAACTGCTGGTAGATAAAATTCTGGCTCGGGTACAGTCATGGTCTACTAAATTTCTTTCTTATGGAGGCAGGATTCAATCGATTAATTCTGTGCTCTTTAGTGTCCAAATTTTTTGGAGTTCCGTCTTCATCTTGCCTAAGAAGGAGTTGAGAAGGTGCTTAGATCATTTTTTTGGTATGGTCCTGATCTGAAAACTACTGGAGCTAAGGTTACATGGGATGATGTTTGCCTGCCTAAGGACAAAGGTGGGCTGGGGTTTCGAAGGCTTTATGACTGGAATAAAGCTACTATGACCAAATATTTGTGGGCTATGCAAAGAAGGCTGATACCTTGTGGGTTCGGCAGTTCGCTGTGTTCACACCTATGTTATCAAGACTCATAGTTTCTGGTTTATGAAGGTTCCTACAAATTTGCCTTGGTCCTCCAAATGTGTCTTGGTCCATAAGGAAGCTTCTGAATCATAGACCTCTGGTGCAAACCTGGATTAAAGATGCGATTGGTAATGGAGCTTCTATGTTTCTGTGGGTTGAAAATTGGCACCCTCTTGGTTCCCACGTCTATAGGTATGGTGATAGAGTTGTTTAATCTGCGCAGATCCCTTAATAAAGTGGCTTCTATTCTAGGGCCTAATGGTTGGAGGTGGCCTAGGAGTCAAAATTCTGTTGTTAGGTATATTATTGCACATACACCTAGTACTTCCCCTCCTAGTGCAGCAATAGGATTCAGTTTTTTGGACTCTCACTGCTACCAAGACTTACTCTCAATCCGCATGGAATAATTTCCGAGCCTCTGGTCCATTAAGTGGTTTGGTTTAAAGTTGTCTGGTTGACATCATGTCCCCCGAGGGTCTGTTATACAACGGATGAGCATTTTGGGCAGACTTCCAACAAGGGACAGATTGCAGCGGTGGAGGATTACTGATGATGTCAGTTGTACTCTTTGTACTGTTGGCCTTGATTCACATGAGCGTATGTTCTTTGGCTGCCCCTTTTCTTCCCGGATTTGGTCCTCCTTTTTGGCAACGAATGGGGTTCGAAGGCTGGGTTTTGGGCTCGCATATGAGGTGACTTGGGCTGGATTATATAGGGGTGGGAACACTCATCGGTACCTGGTTTTTTAAGTTGTCTTTTGCAGCTTGTATCTACCACATTTGGAGGGAGCGGAATACTAGGATTTTCCAAGGTATTTGCTCAATGAAGTGAGAGCCTTGATTAGTTCCTGGAGGTCCATTCGGAGTTCTGATGCAAATAGGTTAATTTGCAGTAATTGGGCCATCAGTCGTAAGGTGTTTGCTCCTAGGAGTTTATTCTGTTTTATTGTTTTCTGGGGTACGCCCCTTAGCACCTGTAAAATTCAGGTTTGTTCAATAAAACTTTAACTTACCCAAAAAAAAGAAACAAAACATGATATATCTATATACACAATGACACACACCCACGCCCCATTCAAATCAGGCAACTCCATATTTCTAGAGAATTGACCAGATCTAAATTTTAGTTTAGAAAGTCAAGTTTGTATTACAGTTTTCTAGGAAAAACACTTCTACTTAGTCAAACTGTAGAAGGACTAACTCCAAAGTGTCCTGAATCATTTTACAACAACCAATGGCTCCTTCGGGTTTTCCAAGGGCATGTCCCTAAGAAGACGTCTGCAAACACAATTCCACACGGCAAAATGACAAAAGACGTCATTTAGTGGTGACTGTGTAATACAACAAACAGTAGCCAAGGCATGGTATCTACGAAATGGCTACACACATCCACTTAACGAGTTGTGGCTTAGCCCAGACAACGAAGAATAAAACCATGTTCACACAAGTGAAGAACCAATGAGATGGGGAAGGGGAGACTGAAAACTCACCAAAGATCTGTAATGGAGTTGCAGGCTTTCTTAAGAAGGCCTCCAACCATTAAGGGCTGCCATATCTGGTCTACTAGGCAACAATGGAGAGACAGTATGACCTGAAGTAAATACAACCAGGAAATTATTCCTTCTCGACAACTGGGTTTGAAGTGATAAGGAAGTCACTTCTGACAAAAATGAAGCATCTTTTCTACATGGCAAGGTCACCTGGAATCAGAACTCCAGCTGGCAGTGAACTTGGGGCAGCTGGTTGAAAACCAACATTCTTTGCAGGTAGCCTTTCAAGAGGAGGCCGAAAATAACCTTACAAGGAAAACTGAAACTGTCAACACGAGCACTTCAACTCAACAAAGAATTAATACTTCAACTCAACAAAGAATTAATATATCACAAGATAGTAAATTAACACGAGTCCAATCTTAAATCACATTGTAAAATTTAAAGTCACCAAGAGCAGCAGCAAGATCATTCTAAAGATGCAATTCTAAAGTTGATTAGGAACGAGAATCAACAAGAAACATCAAAGTTAAGGGAAATGTACAACAATGTTTATACAAATACAAGGTCATTGTAATGCGGTTTATTACAGGGACAAAAAGTACCTTCATGGGCAAATGGCAGCCCCAGCCCTGAACTTGATGGTCTGCCTCCACTCATCCACACACCTCGCTGTTTATCTGTGTTGAACTCGCCTGTGGAAATCCTCCAGGGTTCATCAGCCACATATCGCCTTGGACCATCAGGAAGGTTCGGCAATGAGTACGGTCGGGGATAAGGATGTTGCTGAACTGTTGAAGTTGGATACAAATAATGACTGGATGGGGTTTGAGGAGGTGGCGCATGATGAAAAGGTCTTTGTCCGAGAGGGGCATTACCAGTTTGAAACGGTTGAATGGGTTGAGAAGCTTGGGAATTAAGATACGAGTCATGACGTCCAAAATCCAATGGCCTCGAGGAAGTAAATACAGAAGGTTCATGAGGGTTTCCCACTACTGCCGGCACAAAGCAAGATGACTGATTAGCATACATTTCACTTCTAACAGTGCCATCAATATGACCCCCATGAGGAGTATTCACTGTCATTTGGACAAGCTTGTTGCCCTGCAACCAGAAGGAAAATATAAGTGGTGTGTATTCTGTCCTAGCCATCAAAAAGTAAAAAAGTAAAAAACCCACAATACAAGAAGGTTAACAAGAGAAAGAAATCATACACTTGGTGTGCTGCTGTATTCATGCGGTTGAGGTGGTTGGTAAGCCAATTTCGGCGAAGATGGGGTTGATGACTGAGACACATGAATGTGCTGTGAAACAACTAAAGGTTGAGGTGATAATGATGGTTGAGGAAGCAATGATGGCTGAGGAACAGACGGTGGCAGAGGAATTGGATTTAAGTCATTTGACAATGGAGGAAGAGGAGGTGGTGGGGGTGGAGGTGGTGATGATGATGGAGGCGGAGGGGGGGATGGGGATGGTGGAGGAGGTGGTGAAGAAGGCAGAGGTGGTGTAGGAGGAGGGGAATCAAAAGGTAATGGCGGAGAACCCTCATGTACAGGGTCCAACTCGTTAGAATAAATCTGATGTGTTTCCAAAATCCCATCTGAACCTTGCCACTGCGAGGCAGACTCAAATGAACCATTTGCAAACAAAGATCTTTCATCCTTGGGGTGCCCAGATACATCTTCCATTTCAAGTTCACCATCCACATCCTCTAACACAAAATGTCGTCTGTCATTTGGAGTGACTGCATATGTTTCACTCTCTACTGTAGCTGGTACTGATTCCACCGGTGATCCACCCGTAGCTTCCTTATACGAACTACTTGGAAGATCATCTTCGTCGTCGTCTTCAAACGCATGAGAAGTTAAGAAGCCAGGCAACTGAAATGTAGCATTGCTGAAACAATTTCCCACAAAACAAGCCTTATGTGTCAGCAAGTCAACAATCCAAAACCTTGATATTACTACACAGAACACACATAATAAATCACATCAATGACTCCAAATAAAACATTGAAAAGAAGATATAAGTTGATCCCCTTCTTGCAGGGAACATGTTTATCACAGAACAGAAACTTAAGGTACTACATTCTTTCAAGAACCAAGAAGAAAACAAGAGGGGCTAGGCAGAGTAAGACACGTTAACTGAATGGGGAGGGGTAACCGCAAAACCTCTGCAGGCTGCAAGAAAGGGGAATTGGGAGAAGAACATTACAGACAGACAATAATTTCCCACCCAACCACCCCAAAAATTTATGAAATTATGGAATACAACCACCAAATTAAAGAGGAAAGAAAAAATAGAAATAGTCACATAATTAAAGGTCTTAAAGTCAATGTAGGCACTACTTCCTGACTATGCTAGCCAATCTTTTACCGTCCCAATTCTTCTCTCCTTCACAAGAAAATAATAACCTCCAGTATATATTCTCTAACCTCTCACTGTGCCAATCCCATGATTGAGCTGTAATCTATTCGAGAAGGTAGTTTACGCATGAGAAACTTGCAGCAACTGCCCTGAATTTGGGGAAGATCGGAGGAGAGAGATAGATCTGTTGTGTTAAAGGTGGTACTAAAACTGATGGATTAGCAGGCATATGATATGAGAGGATATCTTCAATATTAATGCTAGTAAAAAGTGCAGAAATGTCATTTCCTTAATTAATTATTACTCATCTGTAGGGTCTAATTGCAGTATTGATACCCACAACCAAACCAATTGCTTTTGTGATACCCAGCAGAAGCAAAAGATAGAGACAGCAAGACTTTGTTCAACAGTTCTCATGGTAATAAAACATCATATTAATGGAATACCAAAAAATTGTACAGGTTGATTCCTCAAACATGGAGAGTAAATGAGAAGTTTCATACCTCCCATACTCATCAACAAGCATGCCTTCCATTTCTCTAATTGGATCATCTACAGCACGTTCCGCTCGAGATGGACGCCTAAGGAAAAAACCAGCAGATGCATCGTCGTTTGGAACTCCAATGTCATCCATATATCGGCGAAGAAGAGACTCAGGTAAGATTTTCCTCTCAAGCCATAACCGTAAAACCTAAAGGGTGATGCAAATTATGTTCATTATCTTCAGCACAAAACAATGGTCGGTCAAATTGTGAGCAAGGGGCAATTACCTTGATGCATTGACGGCGATTTTCAGAAGCAGCAGCACCAGGAGGAGCAGCAGCTCCTAAAAGACGAGGCAATGCTGCTTGAACTATAGGAATATATGACGCTCCTGCAATGCCTAAAGAAACATCACACAAGACAAAGCATCAATGAGGCACATAAAATTGCCTTTCCATTCTTTGAATAGAACTTCCTTCAAAAGAAAACAGCACTAAATATTTATTTTGTTTTAGTACCTTTATGACTGTGTGAGCACTGCGTAATAGAGTCCACCAGGAAAAACAGGTCCACTTTGCGATGAAAGCTAGCCTCACTTTCCAACTTTCGAATGAGAAGTTCCACAACCTAGAGAAAAATAGAAGCTCAGTAACTGAGAGCTGTTCAGATACATAATTCCACTCCCGATGAATTGGAGCTATACAGAGATTCACAGAATCATTAGAAACAAAAATAACTTGCTTTGTCACATGTCACGCTTCTCTGAGAAAGCATTATAGACTTGCATACACAGCATGGGGACATAATTTTCCAGCTATAAACTTATCATCACATCCGGCACTTTCTTGCCAATAATTACAATAATATAATAACACTGAAACTTGAACGATGCATATACTATCGAACTGGATCAGTTAATAACACTGGAATGATTAGTGATTCATGGATGCAAATGAAACCATTCAGGAATGATTAGTGATTCATGGATGCAAATGAAAACATTCAGCATGATTGTCCAATAATGCACTACCATTTAACTACCACCAAAGATCATGAATTGCTGTAAATTTAAATCTCACATTTCGGAGACTGGAATTGGTTCTTCAATCTACCATTAGCCTATAGTCGAGCAAATAATTTGTCATTGGACTCCAAATGGTGGTTACATGGTGTGTATGGTGGTTACATCATACATCAGAAATTAGTTTTGCAAGAGGAATGTCACAGACTAAAACACGCAGAAGTGATCTACAAAACAAATAAGACTTTTGCCAATGCACACCAACAACTCCCCCCGTATGCCGGAGTAGGCCCCGGACTCCTCTTTGAGCCTTTTCATGAGCAACTTGTGCATTTTGGAACAAAAGTTGGGAGACGAATATTTTTAAAATATTTTGCACATTAATTTTCAAGTTCTAAGCAAATGATAACATACCTATCCCCCTAATCACAGATCACAAAATCCTAAAATCCATTAACAAGCACGCATAAATAAAGCACAGAACCAATATACAGGAAGCCAGCACTTCGAGTACTAGTTCATATTGCGCGATTGGTGGCATCAACGCCGTAATCCTAGGTCACCGACTATGGTTTCCACCAATCTCCAGCGATCTTTCTTCATTCATACTGTAATGATTCCGTATTAAGAGATGAAAGAGAAGAGAGGAAAGTCCTTTAATGGAGGCGATGTTTCCGTTTGCGCTCTCACTCCGTGTAGAAGATGTCTTTGTTCTGTGTTACTGGGCCAGAGAGACTCCAAGTTGTGTGTGTTCTCCTTTGAGGGTGACTGAGTGAGAGTTAGTATGTGGTTGTGTACACAAGAACACCACATCCTCGCCCCCACCCGCTCCCCCTTTCCGAAACACACTAACAACCTCCTCCAGCCAGCAATTCCCTCCTTCCTCCCATACCTCCAGCCATGGTTTTAAATCACAGTATCGGTCGGCCTAACGGTCACGGTCTCGTGCAACGGATATCGGGAATATCGGTCAATGTGTAACGGGAATTGGACACCGCACTCGTGATTTTCTCCCAAGCTCTAGCAAGTGCTAAAAATACCATCAATACATATGTGCTAACCTTAAATATGACAAAATTGAATGTTTTCAGAGATTTCTAATCAATGTTTGACTTTAAGAAGTAGTTCCGTAAGTAAGATTTGGATCAAAAGTCACATTTTAAGGCAGTAAAGGTTGATATTTTCGTTGGAATGGATTCTCACTATCTATTTATACAATAAGAAATAGAATGGGCCAATATGAGGAAAAAATTAAACCAAGAAATGCAGTTTCAGTTGAAAAAAAAACAAAACAAAACAAAAACAAAAGGAAGCAACACAAAAAAAAAAAAAAAAAAAAGAAGAAGAAGAAGACAGTATCAAATTTCATCTAATACTCCCACACCCACACAATAATAGTTCCATAACACAAAATCACGACACCCGTGATTGAGAAACCCATTCCTCAGTCTCACCCCCATTGTTCCTCTGAAACCCATTCTTCCTCACCCCCATCGTTCTCAACAGACGACTTCGACAAACCCTAAATCGCAACGTAATCTGCAATCAGACCTCCAATCAACCGAAGGAGATCGAAAATATATTGTGGAGCTGAAGTCGAAGCTGAAATCGAGGCATAAGGGAAAATCACAGCTGCATTCTTTGAAGGTTGCGCCTAAATCAAAGCTATTTGTTACAGGTTTCAAGATCTGAAGCTTTGTTCTCTCTTTCTTCTCTCTCTTGTGACCAAGATTCTGAATCTCGTACCGGCGAGGGTACCGGTTTTCCTACTGGTACGGTACCTGGTACCGTTTCGGATTTAGCGGTACTTTTATTATATATAGTTATAAATTGATAATTTTCACCATTCCAATCAATTCAAATTACATAAAAAATTTATCAGACAAAAAAAAAAAAAAACTACGCTCTCATTATATATAATCCATGTTCTATTTGATAATTTTCCCATACCATTCAATTCATCGTTACATAATATTTATAAAGCTATTATCCCTTTTCCCATTAGCAAAATCTGCAACAAAATACTATTCCCTCCGTCCCAAATTTCTTGTCCACTTGCACTATTTGCAGCATCTCAAAAAATTGTTTATATTTTCTAATGTATAATGTTATATATATTCAATATGGATCTTGTTTGATGGCTCTCGATGAGTTCTATGAAACAAAGTTTTCAAAATTGTAAAAAACATTATAAATTGAAAGATATAAGTAACTGAAAAATGACACGCATGCCCGTAAATGGACAACAAATTCGGGACGGAGGGAGTACTTTTTTATGTCGTTTTTTTGTAAGTACTCCAGTAACTAGAGCCCAAAAGATGGCCCAACACAAAAGTAGATGGCCCAACTCCAGTAACCTAGAAGCAGCTATAAATATAACCCTAATGTATACAACAGCCGCAGCAGAGAGAGAATAAAAAAAAGCAGAGCAGCATGTCTGCATGTCGACCTCCATCTCCAGATTCTCCACCGATGAAGAGAAGGCATCAGGTCTCTCTCTCTCACCTCTGAATATGCAGTGCAAAATACAGGCCGAAATCGACCTTACTGTCTTTCCATCCGAGATCAGCCGGAATCGCCGGTACACTCCGGTATTGGAACTGGGACGGTATTGGAGGGTGAAGTTACCGTTTTTCACAAATCCGGTACGTACCAGCCGGTACGGAACGGGATTCATAACCTTGCTAGTGACCCAGTCAAAATAATTGCTTAGGTTCTCTTTTTGGCCACAAAATTCCCACCTACTACTGTTGTATCACATGTATCTCTAAATAAAGGAACAAAAATAGGACATAAAGTGATTGGAGATGTTGTGTCGAGTGCAACGGTCTGTAATGGAGTTCTCTAACGGCCGTTACGGTAGATTCCCATTACGTAACGGCCGTTGCCCTCCTGAATACCCGTAACACCGTTATTCGTCGTCGTAACTGCACCGGGAGGGCCCAAATCCATTAAATAACGGCCGTTTTTTTAAAACCCTGCAGCCAGCCAACCCTTCAACCACTCCCCCTCCCCAAAAAAAATCTGGCAACTCAATAAAGATGCTGTCATTTTACTTTTGAGTGCGCCAAAAATGCTAAATATTTGTATTCTTTTTCATGGAATAAAACTAACAAACGAAGTACAAAAACATGCTTTATACTTTCTTTTCAGTAAGCATCTACGTAAAGGAGCATCAAAAGAATGGTACCCGTATACGGAGGCATAAGAAGCTAACAAAAAGGCAAAAGTCAATAAGAGTAGCCAAAAACAGAGAGTTCTCAAGTCCACAAGTGAAACAAATCTAAAGAACCCACCAAGAATCCAGGCTTGGGGAAACAAACCCGCACCCGAACTAAACAAGGTAACCAAAAAATGGTTCTACATCCACTGGGTGGACTTCTCCAGGATCACAACTACAAAGATCTCCTGTTTCGCTCCATACATACCAGCCAGGTAAGGCCAATGGAGCGAGTGACCAAGCCTTACTTCTCTACCTGCTTACCCTCCCACTTCAGCATTTTTTACCAAGCGGTGTCCAAGCTATCCCAAGCAAACCGAAGAACAAAAACCACAGCTCTCTACCCACAGCACAATGGAGGAGGAGACGGGAAACTGATACTCCCATCTCTCCCGCTCACAAAACCCCAATTGAGTAGAACTTCTATTCACCCAAACAAGTTACAGCATCAAAATCTACACCAACCCCCAAAAAAAAAAAGAGAGAGAGAGAGAGATCTTTGAGGAAGCTCTAAAAGACCAAATACTCCAAGGACCTCATGAGGCCAATGTCTCAGAACACTCCACCACCCTGGTGATGAAATAATCCCCCACAGAAGCCTCCTATCAACTGCAAGCCTAAATATCGTCGCGAAGCTCTAGCTAATGACTCATCTCCGCAAAAAACCTATTTTAGCAACTGCCACCTAAAATTTTAATGATAGTAGACCTTAATAATCAAGAAGCAAAAGGATTGTCGCAAGTTAGGTTGATGGCTTAAAACCTCCGTAATTCTTCTAGTTTACGGCTTAAACACTCCAATTCTATAATTACTCCATTATTCCTCAACTGATAGAGAGCTCAATGTAGTGTTGAGCGGACAACCCAGAAGATTCAGTCACATTCCCCCGTTAAGTGACTCGGGTTTGATTGCAAGCTTATTGAGTTTTGTACATCTAGCAAGTATGATTGCAGGGATTCTACTTCTCACATACTTGACAGGAAAAGGAACACCAAAAGTTATCAGTTGGTTGAAAAATCTTCAGTCATCGCCCAATGGTCTTACCCGCTGCACTAGTCTTCCGCTAAACGTCATCTGGGTTGGTCGGTTGGTTTGCTCGGGGGAGTGCTGGAAGCACCAGAGCGGATAACACTTGCCATTGCCCCTCGTCAAGAATTGTTGACTCGAGTAAATACAGACATAGCATCGGGCTGAACTCACCAAGGTAATACAGAAGAAAGAACAATAACCTATATTAAATACTTTCATGAAACCTATTTTATGCCAGAATCACTGACTATATTCCACCATATTACCAAACACATTTGCTACTAAGTGCTGAGAAAGCTGTATATCCCATGAACACAGAGCAAACGAAGTGTGGTTGGTTCCACACTAGGCACCACGTAGGCACTGCCTGAGATTGTGGAACTTATCTACGATATGAACAAACGAAACTAGTACATGCGAGTAAATCATAAAAAGCCTGGTGAGAAGAAACGTTAATCGCACAATATTACCTACCTCATTGGCAATGCCATATTTTGCACAATCAATTGCAAGACGAGTTGCACGTCCAATGCTTTCTTTTGTCCTTGATAGTGTCTCTATCATCCCTTCAAAAGCATCACGAGCAACAGCTGCCTCGGTACCACCACTAAGAGACCCTCCCGCAGGCCGGTGTCCAGAACTAACTCTTCTCTCCTCAAATTCTTCAGCATCAGGTTGATTATTTGACGAAACCAAGTGACCATGTGAAGGAGAAGCAATAGATGTGCGAGGATAACATCCCTGCACATCTGGCTGCAAAAGGTTACTGGAGCCTGATACAAAGGGCTGGTCAGAAGCTACAGGACTGGGGCTCCCCCCAGACATCTCAGTAGAGGGTGCCGAAAGAGAACCAGCATTGCCATGCGAAATATGTTGTGAGTGAGCTTGTCTCCTTTTTGCCTGAGCTGCAGCAATAAGATGCTTAATAGACGTAGCAGGATCTGAGATCCTTAAATCAATCAATGAACTCGTTTTATCGTCTCCAACAGCTTCCATTCTGTGGTTTGGCAGATAATGTAACATGAAAATCAGCACAAGTGGCTTAAGAAAGAGAGAGATATACTCAAATAAATTCAAGCCATATATGAATCATACCTTTCATCAAGAAAGGAAATATTCTCCGTTGTACTTTTTGATCTTTCTCCAGAAGATAAGGTCATACTTCTTTGAGTCGTCACTTGATTTTGAGAATGAATCAAGCTATCAGAGACCATACTAGGGGCCTTACCAGAACCTGATTGAGCTTTCTTCTGATTACCAGCACCAGATACTTTAGATTGTCTACTGATGTTTGATGTTTCTGACACGGTTTTGTTAGTAGCACCAGACCAAGGAGACTTTTTTGGGGAAATCAAAAGTTTTTTGGACTCCTTGGAAGATACTCTCTCCAATTCAGGTTTCCCAAGACAATGGGAGAAATTAGCAGCAAGTACCTTTTTTGGCCTCTTCTCTCCGTGCTGCTCAGCATGAGGTGACGAAGATTCATTTAGCAGCTTGGAAGAAGGGAAGCATTCCTTCGAATGGCCAACTTCAACTTCACCAGAATCCCTTCCACTAGATCTATCAAGAGCAGAAACTTCATTTTTTACATCAGCATTCTTCATACAATCAGAAACCCCTGAAGAAGCATGAATCTTGCTTAAAGATCCCCCATGAATGGGAGTCCTGGCCTCCTCTTCATCATCTTCATCAAATAGGCGAACAGCTCTCCGTTTAGTGTGCAATTGAGTAACTGGAGATTTAACTTTATCAGAATATAACACATCATCTTTTACGGCAACAGAAACTTTATTTGTTCTATTGCCGGAAGATATAATAGCAGAATCAGACGTTGCCTCATACGCCCTGCGTCGACGCTTTGTTGGTGGAAGAGATTCTTCATCAGAAAGAATGTTGGAAGACACGCTACCTGTCTGCACTCTTGATGCTGTACGATTTTCAGTTTTCAAATGCGATGTAGAGGGTTTAAGCTCTATATTCTCTGTTTTTCTCGTGGGAACATTAGAACTTCGAGAATCAATTTTTCTGGTAGTAAGAAGTGATCCCTTGGAGCCATTATTCTCCATATCTGCGTGTTTAGACCTTTTGGCAGGATGTGAAACTTCATTACTTACTGAATCACGCTTTGTAGGTCCAATTTGATCCCCCTTTTTCAATCCAGAAAGTTTGCTCTTGGCCTGCTCCTCAGGACTTCCTTCAGCATCCTTCTTCCCATCATTAGCTAGCCCAAAATATTTCCCATCTTTCACCATCGTTTTTGCTTTATTTCGACTAACCGCAATTCCATCTGATTTAAGATCTGGGGATGATTCCTTCCCACTGCTACCTGCAGCACTTTTTCTTTGAATTACGTTTTTGGCACCCTCATCTTTCGGATTCCTCTTTGAACCACTCGTCATTTTCTCCGACTTGTGACCATTTGTCAGCAAGTTATTGCCACCAACAGAGTGCTTAGCGCGAACTGATCCAACCAAAGGTGAAGATTTATTCTTTTGGCCATCTCCTTTTGCATCGCATACACCATCATTCTCATTACTTTCCGAGCCTTCAGCAGATGTCCCTACCTTAGAGTCATCAGGGCCAATAACGTTATTTTCTTGTTTGACATCGCAGGTTTCTTCCTTAGGACGGTTTGTATTCTTTGGACTGGATGCTAACACTAACCCTTTAGATCTGCGAGGACTATCGTTTGGCAGCTTATGCTTTTTCCGTGAGCAACGCTCCAACCCAGAACCGCAACCACCCAGGCCTCTACTCTCTGTTTCTCCATTTGTTCCATCTTTCCGAATTCCATCTTTTAAGTCAACATCTCTTACACTGTCTTCTACCCCATCAACAGATAGAGCCTCAGACCCAAGAGCTGATCTGTCAGTATCATCTCCTAAA
Source organism: Vaccinium myrtillus (assembly GCA_016920895.1). Taxonomy (NCBI): domain Eukaryota; kingdom Viridiplantae; phylum Streptophyta; class Magnoliopsida; order Ericales; family Ericaceae; genus Vaccinium; species Vaccinium myrtillus. The sequence goes on from CM029279.1 coordinate 15,951,434, forward strand.
CCGCTCTGCAACACTTCAAATGCTCCACATATTTCCTTCACAGCTTCAGCAAAGTACTTAACTGTTTTCCCTTGGCAGCGAGCTAACAATTTATTCTTCGTCTCACTGGTAAACGCTTGAATATCCACAGGTGCAACAAAAGCTCTTGTGAAAGGCAAAACAAATTCAGAAGCTCGAAATCAGCGAAAATGATAAACAGACAAACAACAAACATGAAGAAGCAATCAGTAAATTATGATCAAGTTACAACAAAACACATCTCCAACAGTTATAAAAGAATATTAGTGATGTGTTAACCAACCAACATGGAAATAAACTTGTCATCTTGTAACTGAAATACAGAAAACTACATATTTTGTGACCATTAATAGGCCCACAATAACCATCATATCACAGTATGAAGTGCACACAGGACAGAGTTCGTACCCTGACAGGTCAACTTCAAAATCATCAGCTGAGTTTAAGACATAATGATCTTACATAAGTAAAAAAAGATCAACGAAATCTCATAGAGGCCTGTTGACAATGAATAATATCCACGTAGATATCCAGTCTTAACTAAAAATTTGGTTAGAATACAACACACTTGTATCTAACAAAGAAAGAAATGGAACCTCTTGAAGAATATCAAAAGTTGACAAAGAACTTCAACATGGTAGGTCGCTCAGAAATTAAGCAAGACAAAAAACCTTCGGAAACAAATGGAAAAATTCCAAACAAAACTGCAACAAAAAGAGGTATAAATCATCCAATCAGCAGTAGAAGATTGGGCAGCTTCGTTAAGATAACCAATATCTTCCACTGGTATTCTAAGAAAACGAAAGGCAAAGAACGAACAGGCACCAATGTTGGACTGAACTATAATAAAGGCAAGAAAGGCAGCAATGTTGGACTGAACTATAATAAAGGCAGGAAGCTAAAAGAGGCACCTTCCATTCCTTGGATGACATGGACATTTGGAAAAGCATTCACCAATCTATAGTTCCAAATTTAGTTGTAAATAAATTGTATATATATCATTATAATCAATTCGGTGAACTTGCAAGTACCCCAGTTGATGCAACTGTAAATGAAAAACTTCGCATGCGTACATAAATTGCAACTTTTTATGATATTGCATGCAACGGAAATGACTGAAACAACTGTGTATCAGACATTAGTGACAAAAACAAGCTCAGCTGGAGGCCAAACAGCACTTGAAGTGCACCTTTCTTCTTATTCAAAGAGTTCTGCTTATTACTCTCTCAACAGATATTAGATTCCAAGCCTCTTTTCTATTGTGCTTCTGTACAAGAAAAGATCTATCATCTATGGAATGAAATCTTTCAAAGAGATTCAAGCCGCCACCAAAGGTGACTGAAAGAAAAGAAACAAAAGAGATTATGCTACTTGGATAGTTGGATGTATTTCCAACGTGAATTGACCCAGTACGAATATTGGTCAACCAGCATAATCTGAACAACAGAAAACTTGTTCAAACCTTTCTTTCATCGAAAAGTATCTGGAGCATTAACTTTTTTTTTTTTTGATAAGTAAGTAAAAGGTTTAAGTTGATAATGCTGGAGCATTAACAACCTTGAGAAGTTTAATAAGCGGCTTGCCTTAAAGAAGGTTGGCAAAAAGGTAGTTTTAAAGAATTGGCGGGAAAAAGAGAAAGTGAGAGAAGGGATTGCTTCAAGTAGGAGAACTTGACAGATGACAGAAAAAAGAAGAGAGAAAAGCACATAAAATCTGAGGCACTTGGATAGGTTTTAGATACGCACTCCCAAAAGCAAAACTACGCCCATAAATCACAACAAAATGCAACTATACATCCTCTACCAATTCAAGCCAAATACACGGGCGTAATATACAGATACAGAGAAATCCAGCGTTCTAGAGAAATATTTAAATCAATCTTACAAACCAAGCACGCCAACTTGGTCGATTTTTGCATATACCCATCACAAAAAGTTAACCCAAGTGGACCAGAACGGATGGGACAAACAACTATGAGCCTTCAAAAAAAAGCAAAATATAAGAATCCCTTGACAGTAGGAAAACTATTTAAAAAAAACCTCCAAGCGCTTAACATCGAAACACATAGATATAACAGTACAAAGAGAAAGACCAAACACATAACAGGAGAACTCTAGTAGTGATGTGATAGATTGTTATCAAAATACTATGTCCCAATCCCAACTCCGAGGCACATTATTACTTAACAAGATTGCATAAGCAATACTGAAGCAAAAGTCACTTACATTTCTTGTGTTCCAAAAAATTGAACAAAATATTTCTTGGGGTCAGGAGCTCGCTTCCAATCTTCCGGTCTGCTAATCTGGACGGGAAAACATTAACAAACAAGAAAAAAGCCTCGTAAACAAATCACTTAACCCAAGTACCCAACTAATAACTCTATTCCACAAAATCAAACAGTAAACACATCGAATAATAATAATAAATTGAACTAGTGAGCAGGATTCCCGTTTACGAACATGCGAAAACTCCAACATCACCTCATCCAACAAGCTCATATGATCAAATTTGAGAACCAACCTAGCATAAGAACTAGTACCAAAATATTGATGCTACAACTAGTACCAAGAGCCAACCACCTCACATAAGAGCGAAATTTTTTTTCCATTGGTTCACTTAATAAGCCCACAAACTAACAAAAAGTAAATGCTTGGAACTTCAGCATTAGTTTATACAAATTAAGTATGTGCGAAAATGCACTTCCATCAGATGTAACTGAACAAAGCTAATATCCTCTGTAGACTAGCTATTTCTTTTAAATATGGTATTATCAAACATCAGAGCCCTACTCACCTCGTGCCCCCCTGCTTCAACCCTTCACCAACAAAGACAAATATCATAAGCCACCCAGAAAACTTTCATCACACTTTATGCCCATATCTCAGAAACCAAGGTTTTCTTGGAAGCTAAGACCATGACACCATGTTACCACTTAACAAATCTTCAGTAAATCCCATCCATTTTTCTAAAGACTAAACATTCCTGAGACCAGTTTTGCTTCAGCATTTAAACAAACTTAGCAAGCTAAGTTCCAAGTTCCTAAAAACCAGCACAAATATCATAGCAGGAGTAACAAATGTTCTAAGGATTAATCAATGTGACAACAAAACCACCAAACGCCAATCGAAATCATTCTAACCCCTTTCTTACCCATCCATCAATTTCACCGAAAATTAGACTAGTTACAATAGTAAGAGCCTTCCCATACCGAATCCGGATATCAGGTACAAACAAAATTGAGTGCAAGTGCATGACACCTCGGAAACTAAACTGTGTTCACATAGAAAGGTAGCAAAAGTTTTGAATGCGTAATCTAAACAAAGCAGCACAACAACAACAACAACGACCAATGGAAATATCAAGCACCCACAAAATACACCACAAGAACTAACGGAGTAAACTAATAATGTGGCCACAGCACTGTGAGTGTGCGGCGAAGGCAAGGTATTTTATGCGGGGTACGTGGCAGACCTCAAATTTAATGTAAAACCGCTAAAACCCCAACAGGGAGCAATGAAGCCTTAGGTACCCTATTGCAGTAGGATTGAAAAAGTGGTTCAATGGCAATTGGCAAGAGATTTGTTACTGGCTCCAGGGATCACTTCTTTACGTCTTTTAGGCTCAAAGCCGCCCGTAATAGACCTACTTACCTTACTTGTAGAACAGCTGCAGAGCTAACCCGAGTTCTATTTGTTTGGCCTTTCATTCTCCGAGCAATGGCTATTGTTTCACCCATCAAGCCAATAACGAGATTTAAACCTAGAATATCCCCAGAATATAAATCCCAAAAATGCAAACTTTACTAGCTCTAATAATCTAGATGAGACCAAGAAAGTGCAACAACAAGAAACGACAGCGCATATTAGTTAAACTGTAAAGCCACCCGGATAAAACTGCAAAACGAAACCCTAAATCAATTACTACAAGAGCTAGAGACTGATATGCAAAAGCATAATTGAATCCAAGAAACGAAACTGAGGGAAAATCTCTGTGCCCACACCTTGGCAGGCCACGCGGGGAAGCCCTTGACCTTGGCTAGGACCAGATCGCCCAGGCTCAACGCACTCTTCGTCTTGGCTCCTTTCGCTCCTCGTTTATTACGCGCCGGAGCCATGGCGCCGCAAAAGACCCAGCCAACGGCGTCGAATTCGTCGCCTGATCGAAAACTACAAATCGCACTGGCCAAAAAGCCCTAAAGAAAAGGCGTAGCGCAACGACGACGGGGATTAGGCGGCGGTCGGTTGTTACGGCCACCGGAATCGGGGAAACAGTGGGGAGTATGAGGTCTGGTGGGTTTTACGGCATTCGAATTGTAGAGAGAGATTTGCAGTTGTGGAGAAAGAAAAGGGATTGAGGCGGTGGGGGAGAGAGAGAGAAGGAGAGAGAGAGAGCAGGAGGGGAATTATGAATTGTGTGGGAAAATAAATTTGTTGGGAGCAGGCAGGCAGTATGGGGTAAGGACTAAGGGTGGGTAATTGCTGTAATTTTGGTTTCTGAGAGTAGGAGCTTGCTTTTTTTTTAACCAAGAGTAGGAGCTTGCTATTTGCACACACTTTCTACTTTCTATCTACGCAAAAAAATTAAACATAATTACCGAAAAATACTCTATACATACTCAAACGAGAGATAGTAGTCTTCGGCGTGCCAGCGGATCACCCAATCTGCCAAATCGCCCAAATAGCCCGATTCAACCCGAATCACTCTTAGACGGTTGCGGATGTTGAAAACAAAACTTTGTCATCCGTGGACTCCCCTAGATAATACAATAAAAATGCTACATATGCAACAATGTGGTACAACGGTCCGAATTCAGTCGACCACCACCATTGCCACGAGGCCCACCACCTCCTCCTGCAACCACCACAAACCCATGTGGCTCCCCACCGCCTACAACCACAATTCGGGCCGTCGTCCCACTTTGTTGCAACTGTAGCATTTTCGATAATACAAACATTTAAACAGAACATCCAACATAACCCCTCACGCACACGTAGGTCTCGCGTAATAAATGTGTGTGGGGCCTACGTATACGTGCGGGATTGTGTTCGTGTTGTGTTTGAATGATTGTGTTCCTATCATTTTTGTATTCAAAATAAGTAGTATTTCTTTGTTGTCCCATTTTTCTCTAACACATTCTTGGAAATTATCTCACATCAATTAATTATCACTTCAAAAACTAGTTTATGAATTTGGGCGATCTCTCTACTCATTGTCAATTGATATTGAATTGGATTTACAAAATGCCCTAACAAATGCTAAACCTAATTTTCTTTGAACTTGCACATAGACCACCACCATTCACCACCCCTGTAAGTAAACCTAGCCCTCTCCACCCTACACACTAAGCCACTACGGCAGCCTTCTCAAACCAATGTAATCAAGAAAACCCAAAATATTATTCATGGAATTTAGTTTATGATTAATCAAGTCATTGCAACAAGTTTCTCATTCTTCTGACTTTTATAAAACCCTCATCACCATTATCAACAATCCTTTTTCTCTTGCTTCCCCGTGAAACTGATTTCATGTTTCTCTAATTAAATATGACTCACTTTGTTCACTTCACATTTTCAAAAAAAATTTCAAAAAAATTCCTTCCTTGTCTTTCATCTCTCCAATCATTAATCATATTTCTCTCTCTACTCATACCCTTCAATCCAATCATTATTTTCATTTCTCTCTCTATCTCCCTCCAATTATTACACATCTATTTAATTATTACTTTTTCCAAAAATACATCCAAACACTATCTCAAAAATATTTCTCAAAATATTATTTTCAAAACTCTCAACCAAACACATGCAGCAGTGTTGTTTTGCTCCAACAAAATATATGTAATTCTCTTGTATTAATATCAAGTTCTTGAATCAATTTTCTTTCGTGCAAAAAGAAAAAAAAAAAAACTTTTGTGCTTAACTGTGAAAACAAGCGAGTTATTTACAGATTCATTTGATTCGGCGATATTTGGTATGGGTTCTTCCAAATTTAGCCTAAAGGATTTATCTTGTATTCAATTATGGTGATAATATTTGTCTCATAAGGGCAATGCCATACACCTAATGAACTACCATTATTGTTTTGCTAATTTAGATAATGTGAAGCTTAATGATTTGCTAATAATGAATGAAAAGAGCCCAAGGTAACTCAATTAAACAAGAAGTGCTAATCCTACCTAGATAGAACTGGTTCTAAGATTTGTGGTGGCTGGTGCCATGGTGAGAAGCATAAAAAAATTAGGTCTTGAGTTTGTAGGAGATGAGGACATTTTGAGTTTGTGGGAGATGAGGACATTTTGGACCATATGTGGGAAATAGTACTTCAAGGTGCAAAGAGTAATGGGGGCCAAAGAACAACGTCTTTTTGGCTTCTGATAGAATCACCGAAAAACATATACTGTATTATTGTTTTCCTTTGTCCAATCACTGCAAATGACGAACAAATGGACTAAAAAGGACCAAAAAAAAAAAAATCCCTCCCCCCACTTTCTACAGCTACTATCTCATGTCTCATCAACCTTCCCCGGCCCATCTCTAACCCTCAACCCATACATTTCCATTGACCTCATCCCTAGTCTTCCTCAACCGCTCTATTCCTAGTTTGCAGCACTTTTAGAGTCCTTCAACGACATCCAATTATATTGTTCACTTTCATCACCCCTAACCCCATTGCACACCCCACGCGTTCACAAGGACGTACTGCGAGCAACGTCATCGAATCCCAAACAAGTTCCCCTCATCCCAAACTGTTCCAATCCCTCCATCGATGTGAACCCTCTTCAACCTAGATATATCGTCCTTTCTGCAAACACTAGAGAAGTGTTTGTGTTAACAATCAAAAAAATAGGTAAGTGTTTGGCTCTTTACCTTTTGAATAGTTTGAGCAACGACATTTCAAGCTCAAGTCTGAGCAACGACATTTCCTTCTGTGATCGATGTTTAAACAATTTGAGACAATCATCAATGAAGTCCAAATTTAGTGGTGGAGGTTTCAGTTTTTTTCTTAAATATGGTATTGCCATTAGATTGATAAAAAACAAAACGTAAGAAGAAAATGTGCAATGTGCGTACGATTATGGGATCAACTTGTTTGTGTCTAAAATCGTCTATCACTGTCTTCGCTCTTTGGCCAATTATATACGTAGAAATGAAAACCTTGTACTGATACTCTTTTTTTTTTTTGCCTTAATCTGTCATTAGAAAGCAAGAATAGTGTGCACACATCCATATTAGTTGCAGCAGCGACTTAAGTTAGTCGGTTTCACATGCTTGATGGCACAATCGAGATTTCTAAGCAGGTAAGAATCTATGATCCTCGGATGCTCTTTTCTAAGCGTATTGGCATCTATATCTACATTTTTTAGATACCTCGAAGTGGTTTTGGATATTTTGGTGGTCGATGCCAGGAGTGATAATGTCGGGTTGTTAGTACACGTTGGAGAGGAGAATAGTAGGGCTGATTGTGGGCTTTGTGTGAAGCCTCGAGCAGCGATCTCCATGCCTACAGGCTCCTATCTTGAAGTAGAAAGGGCAGTTAACCCTGTCCTTCTCCGTCCCGAATATCAACGCCAAATGCTCCGCCATTTTTCCACCACTACCACCGAGATCTCTCAATTTAACCCACTGCTACAGATAATTTTCTCCCTCTCTCTCTATCTCCGTGTCTGTGTCGGCAGTGGGGTAATGGCTGATGGTGGTGATGGCGGTGTGCGCGGGTGGGAGGAGGAGAGAGGACAACGGTAGATGGAGGATGAGGAAGAGCAGACGACGAAGAGGGGGGAGAGAGATTTGGGTTACGTATTGCAGGAGGAAGGGGATGGGTTTTGATTTTGATTTTTTTATTTTTAGGGTTTAGAAATGAAAACCTTGTATGATACTTTTTTTTTTGTTTGCCTTAATCTGTCATTAGAAAGCAAGAATAGTGTGCACACATCCATATTAGTTGCAGCAGCGACTTAAGTTAGTCGGTTTCACATGCTTGATGGCACAATCGAGATTTCTAAGCAGGTAAGAATCTATGATCCTCGGATGCTCTTTTAGCTTCATGTCATCTACTGGAGTATTAAGCTGTTGTTGCTCTTTTCACATTCAAGATGTATCACAAATCAACTAGGGAAGAGATTTGTGTAAAAGTACTCCTCAATCCTTGGGATAGGTCCGACTTCTCTATAATACGGTGCTCCAATCCTATTTGCTTGTAGCCTCTTGACCTAGATGAAAATTTCGCCCAAGCCAATTTACCCAGGTCAAATTTGTTGATTAGAAAAGACTTGAACTTTGAGGTTTGGCCTAAAAAGACAACTTAACTTATTTTTTTGTCTTTATTTGATTTTTTTTTTTCCGTTTGTTAGTTTTGCATCGATTTTTTGAGTATTATTGGTTCGTCTCAGCGAGTGAAATCCAAAAAGGTAAAAGATTATGACTAGAACTCTCAATTTTTTGAATAAGATCGAAAAAAGTGTAAAAATGTGACTTTTTGGCTTATTTTTGTCTTTATTCAAAAAATTATAATTTTTTACTTTTTTGATTCCTCTCGCCGAGATGAACTAATAATACACAAAAAGTTGATGCAAAACTAAAAAACATGAAAAAAAAATCAAATAAAGACGAAAAAATAAGCCAGCTAACTTTTTAGGCCAAAACATTAGGCCAATTCTATTCGCAACCGAGGAATGGCTAAATTCAACCCACTAACATTTAATCAATGGTAGACAAAAATGCCCTTGCATAAAAAGACTTTTTTGTCCTTAATGAGTGGGATGCAAATAGCGCAAAGCAATTAAAAGACAACCACAAAAAATCTACAACCCATCTTATCCCCAACCCATCATTTGCCGGAAAAAAAAAAAAAAAACCCCAAGAACACGGATCATTTTCTTCTTCTTCCTATTACATGCCCTAAAAAACCTCCTATACTCTTCTCCCACATCTCCATCTCCCACCTCAAACCCTAGAGAACTTTCACTCCCCTCCTCATTCCTCACCTCTCCCTCAATGGAGAATCCAATGGAGCTTTCTATGGAAGGTTCTTCACCTACATTTGACCCACAATGCTCCTTTTTTGAAATGGAAGAAACGGAAATGGGGGTAAAATTTTCGATTACAAGCTGCAAGGAGGTCGACAAGGAAGATTATGGGAAGAAAATGGTGGTTTGGGAGCAAAAAACGAGCAAATAGGTAAGACCCAGATTTAAGTTTCGCGTTTTTGTCATTTGAAATTCGGATTCCCAGTGTTGACATGGTTTTCATTTTTTAAACTTTGAACTACGTACCTTATTTCGAATTTTAAAACATGAAGAAAAAAATTTGAAACAACTAGGTTTAAATTCCCGCCATATGATTCATTTGTTTGAAACCGAATTTTATTTACCTATTCAAATTTTAGAATATGAATTAAGACGTTACTTCAACTTATAAAATCTGAACACGGAACTGTAGGATGTGAAGATTTAAATTAATTGTTTATGTCCAAATAGTAGTAAATATTTCATCTTTTAATAGTTGAAATTATGACATGTTTTCAATTGTTAAATCTTAATGTTTTGATCATTGAACTAATAAAACTTCATCTTTTGATCATTCAATTTGTAATATCCGAATTGTAGGTCACAGTTCATTTTTTAATAATGGAATTTTTGTCATTTTTTCAATTGTTAAAACTTGATATTTGCTGATCAATTTTTATTTTTGTGGGACTATGTTTTTTTTTTGCCTTTTTTCAGTGTGACGCTTCAACGCGTGATAGCCACATAGGTCCATCTCCTACTCTATATGATTATGCGGAGAATTTTACAACGGAGGAGGTGAATGTTAATATTAATATCCTTTCGAATGTGGAAGTCTTAGATATGGACTTGATATTTTTTTACAATGTTGGTAGGCGTTTGCCACAGATGTTGCCTTAAAAGAGTGGACGAAAAGTACCGGTGAAGCACATGGTTATGTCATTGCAATCAAGGCCTCTGAGACAATTGGGAAAAGCTCGTAGGCCAAAGATGAGATTTGTAAGCGAACAGAGTGAGAAGAAGAGAGTGTGCACGACAGGGTCAAAAAAAGGTCAGTGGAGCCCACTTTAAAGACCCACACAAATGATTCGTGTCGTTCATTAATTTTTTAAATAATCTTTTGAGTCACTCCTAAAAGATCAGCTCATTAGAAAAATTATAAGTGGTTCATCTGCCTTTTAATTATTCATTTACAATTTAGGATCCTAAATTTTGACAGAAGTTTTTAAAAAAAGTTAGACAATTGGATCAAGTATTTGTAGTAATACAATTGATCTGATTTTTTTACGGACGACTCAAAGAAAAATTTTAAAAATAATGGACGGCGTAGATCATTTGGGTGGGTTTTTGAAGTGGACCTCATGGACTCATCTCGCACAAAGTATGCACTACTGGATTATTTTTACAAATTGCTAAGAACAAGTACAAACACAACCTTAACCCCACATTCGAGCATGTCACTCGTAAAAAAATAATAAAATAATTTGACAACAAAAAAAACACTATACAGATTTGTATGGAATATGGAATAATTGAAGAAGTCCCAAATGCACCCGAAAACTCGATTCATCAATTTCTTACCAGTACCACAATAAACCTAACCAATTGTCAACAAATTTATCGAATAGATGTAAATTTGAACAACATAAGCGTATAGGCATCTATATCTACATTTTTAGATACCTCGAAGTGGTTTTGGATATTTTGGTGGTCGATGCCAGGAGTGATAATGTCGGGTCGTTAGTACACGTTGGAGAGGAGAATAGTAGGGCTGATTGTGGGCTTTGTGTGAAGCCTCGAGCAGCGATCTCCATGCCTATAGGCTCCTATCTTGAAGTAGAAAGGGCAGTTAACCCTGTCCTTCTCCGTCCCGAATATCGACGCCAAATGCTCCGCCATTTTTCCACCACTACCACCGAGATCTCTCAATTTAACCCACTGCTACAGATAATTTTCTCCCTCTCTCTCTATCTTCGTGTCTGTGTCGGCAGTGGGGTAATGGCTGATGGTGGCGATGGCGGTGTGCGCGGGTGGGACGAGGAGAGAGGACAACGGTAGATGGAGGACGAGGAAGAGCAGACGACGAAGAGGGGAAGAGAGATTTGGGTTACGTATTGCAGGAGGAAGGGGATGGGTTTTGATTTTTTTATTTTTAGGGTTTAGATTAATAGGAGGGGTAGTTTGGCTAGTAATTTAATGTTAGGAAGGGAGAGGGGTATAGAGGGGTATATTGGAAAAGTTTTGGAAATTTGTTGGTTGTCTTTAGTAAAAAAAAATGGGTTAAAAAGTAGCAATTTTTATTTTCAGTTTTTAGTGGGTTGAATTTAGCCATTATTCGGTTGCGAATAGAATTGACCGAACTTTTATTAATCTACTAGTGTCGGGCTACGTGCTTCGCACGTAACCGCGTGCTCATCGATAATTTATCAGAAGGTATGAGATCAACATTTGTTCAAACTTCTATCTTCTAGTAATAATATTTTGAACAGATTTGCCCTTGCAATTTACCTGCTCTCGGATCCCAAACATTTACTCTCCAACTCAGGTCATCACTCTAATCGAACTAAATGAAAATTTTGAATGACTAAATAATGAATTTTGAATCTAAAACATCATACATGAGCAGAAGAAGCCATTCATAGAATAGGTTCCCTACATCATTACAATTTTGCAATAACTATATTAATGGATTTTGAATAAAAAAACATCATTCATTGGCAGAAGAAGCCATTCATTACATAGGTTTCCTACATCTTTACAAATTGTGCAATAGGTTTCCTGCATCATTCCTAAAAATATGTGCTTAAACTAAACCAAGGTCAAAAGCCTAACAAAAACAAATCTTGATTCCAACAAACTTCATCAAAAGTAGAGATCAAGGCTTTGAGCTATGCCTTCAAAAAACAACACTATATTTTCAACAGCTAGGATAAGTCAAAAGCCTAAGTACAAAATTCTCTATGCCAACCATGTTTTAACAGATTCAGATGTAGTCTTAGCAAAAGTAGAGATCAAAACTTTCAGTCCAGTCTTGAAAAAGCTGCATTTTTTCTTCAATAATACCAAGGGTACTCACAATTGATGCTAAGATTAAAGAACACATCACCAAGTTTTAGCATATGTTTAGCAAAAAATGCATCCCAAACTTTCACTTCAAATAATCCATCTACTACATCGAACACTCTAGGCTCTGTTCTTTTTCACCAGAAGAAAACGGTTGATCATATGTTCATTTTGCCATTGCTTGATCATATCTATTATCTGATAGTAGTTTCTTAAATTCAAAAAACAAAGATATAAGAAAACAATAATGATCCAAGCCCATGGTAATGCCATTGTGCTCACCCCAAATTCAATTTTTTTTTATGTTTCTCAAGTATTATTGAATCATATGTTGCATCAGTTCAGTCGAAAGGGGAGGGCCACTGTCTAGACTGCATTTCAAGTGTTCATATACCATCCACTTGCAAATAAAACACAACCCTGTCAAAGCTATCTAACTTTCATTCCTGACAGTACGATAACCAAGGTCAAAAGAAGAAAATCAGAAAAAGGGATACCTGCCTACCTGGTAGATAAAAACCTTGATGCCCAAAGAATCCCACCTTTCAAGAGCTGCCAGAACATCATCAAACACTAAACCTGCGAACTCATTGTTTTGAAAACCACTCCTCCATATATTACCCTACATTAAATAAAATACTGTAAAAATTGAAGTCTTCACTTTAAGAAAGTAGCCAATATTACATTTCTGGTTAGCTTAGAACGTATCAATTTCTTTAATAGTTTTAGATTTTCCGAACACGAAGCGCGTAAGGAGAAGTTGGAAAAAACTAAATTGGAAGGATTAGTGTCCAAAAAAAAATCAACCACTTCAATTCAACGTAAAGAACATATTGTAAACGAAACCCAACATAAAAAAAAAAAAGAAAGATAAAGCAAGGTAACTCGTAAAGCGTTCCCTTTTGTGTGCTCAACAAGTGAGTGAAAATAAATGAACATTAACTGACTGCACTATCCTTTGCATCCTACAACGAACACTACCTAACCAGTCATACACATTGATTCATCTTTGGGCATGTATAGATGTAAAAATGTAAATAGGTGGGTAGACCTGAACAGAACAATTAGATCAAGAAAACTTTGAATAAGGAACACAGCTTAAGAAGATATTACATAGTCAGAACTCTTGAATTCTATTAACCAAAATAGCAAGAGAAAAATAGCAACATTAGTTGCTATAACATACTGAATCCTTCTTAGAAAGTTCCTTCCTCGATCATTGCTATGATTTCCAATGACAATTGGGAAACAATATAAAATCAAATTATAATTTCAATAGTCAAACCTGGAAGTAAAGACCATTTCAGGGGAAACCAAATTGAAACACCCACTATCCAAAACAATGCAACCAACAAAATACATCAACCTTATTCTCTCTTCTTTTTTTCCAAAAGGAAAAAAACATGCAAGGCAAAAACTAAGGTTACCAGTGAGTTATTCATATTAGATATGCCCTAACTCAAGATTGGAGGTAACCTTAGAGCATCTCTAACCCTTACTTAAGTTTCTACCCAAATTCACACTCGAGTTAGGAAAACCCGTGAAACTGACTCCAATTGTTATATGAAGTTGAGTTTGCTCAAATTTCTATTAAAATTGAAAAAGGTCAAGTCTTTACTACTCAGAAAACCTAAAACTATTCCGTGTCTTTTAATTTCACAACTATGCCACTAATGAATCTTCTATTCAAATTTATGCTTATAGATAAGTTTGGCTAGGAAATTGCATGGTCCCAAATTAAGCCTTTTCACCCAAACTTTTACACAATTTTAGGCAAAAAAAAATTGCACATGCCTTCTAATTGGAAATAAAAACTAAAGAAAACAAAGAGTAAGATGAAACATAAAAAAGAGAGCAAGAAATAAGGAAATAATTTGCCAATGTCAGTGATAGAGGTGGGATCGTGGGTTAGTCCCGGCCACAGGATTACCCGATCAATAAGCCTTCCTCTTCGCGCCAATGTCTTTTGGGTCGATTCTTTCGCTCACCATTGTTTCTTTGTCGTATCTAAACTTGCTTTTGATTGATTTTGTCTTTCAATCTTAACATATAGGTAGGATTCATCATTCATAGCCCCGAGCCGATAACATTCCCATGCCCGCGATGGCCGGAGAAGCCCTTGCCATGATGGTGGAGAGGGTCAAAACCAGAGAAATGGAGGAACTAATTCTTTCACAAAACCTACAATATGGGAGGGCGATCACAACAAATACCTGTAGAAGATCACAACCAAGTAGTGCAAGTCAACTTCTCATTTCTTCCTCAATTGTACAAAACATTTGAAATCGCAAATAAGAACAACAATCAAATCAAAATCCCAAAATCAAAAACTCAAAACAAAAAGGAAATCAATCATAACAAAGAGCAAAGCATATCAAAAGCAAGGTTTTTTTTTATTTTACCTGATGAAGCGTGCAATTGATATTGATGACTGGTAAGGAATTGGAGACCGGTGTCCAGGGCATGGAACTTTTGCTTCAACCTGCATGAAGAAGAAATGGTATACAAATGCAAAACAAAAAATGGAAACCAATTCAAAACCATTAGCAATAATAAAATCCCATATGCTCTTGTGAAAGAAATCAAAAACAAAAAAGAGAGAAGCTAAAGCCCCCACAAATAAAATTCAAGGCACTGGAAACACATACATGAAAAATCACTGAGCTCCATCCCAAGAATGTTTCTTTACTTCTGCAATTAAAAAAACAGAACAATAACCAAAAATAATACTTCCCCACTTCCCCTTGGCCCTACAGACACCTCATTAAATACTCATGGGTTTAATCCTGAATATAATGCTTTCATCCGAAAACTCATGTATCTACGTGTCTGCAACAACTGAAATTAAGGTGCAAAAAAAAGGCTAAACTGTAGAACAAAGGGAACCGTACGTACAGAAATCGAAGTGTGTTTGATTGTGTGTGTGTGTGAGAGAGAGAGAGAGAGAGAGAGAGAGAGAGAGAGAGAGAGAGAGAGAGAGAGAGAGAGAGAGAGACCTGATTCTGAAAGCGCCTATCAATTTATTCTTTGTGTGGATTTCAAAACTTCAAGAGAAAATCCACAGTTAGAGCCTGAAAAGTGAGAACCTAGAACAACTCACAAAAAAAACGAAAATGAAAATTATCTGTGTCTTTAAAGAAACAAAAAAAAAAACACACACAAAATATAGAACACAATCTTACCATTTTCTTTCCAAGTTCGTTTCCAGCAATCAGTGACAAGAAATCGGCAAAAGCCTAGGAATACAAAGTTAAAGAAACAAAATCAAAATAAACGATAGAACACAGACCAAAAAGAGAGCATGAACGAATTCCTATTTAGGAAGTTTCAAGTGCGGCTAGTGCTTAAAAAACCAAAATCGATCACCGGATAAGGGGAATATATGCATGCATAAACACAATGAGTGAATAGTAATTTCTCATGAACCTTCCAAAAATCAGAAAATGAGCAAGTAGCTCATCACCATATATATATTACCTGTAAGCTTCACACAGGCAAGGGGTGTCATCTAAAAACAGCTGATCAACAATTACTTCGATCAGTCCATTCGTAGATGATATGTGCTTGCGAGACACTTCATGGCAAGCAAGATTTCCTATTATTCCAAGCGTAATTTCCTAAAAGAAAATAAAGACAAAACTTATAACAGCTAGTTCAGCACATTAGTTCTTTGTAGACAATCTTAAGCAGCTTCTACTTAATGTAGAGTACAAATTGGACCATAACAATAGTACTAAAAGGTGGCTTACTGTAACACGAACAGATTGAGGAACCATTAGATTTGCCAAAAGCACTTCAAGAACAAGGTTTTGCACCTGTGCAGAAATTGAAACCTCAGGCTCAATTAACATACCAAATCAGAGCTTAAAGTTTAAACCGTGGCAGCAACAGTAAATTCTAAAAGAACATAGTCAACAAAAAATACAAGTTATCAAACTCTTATGGAGGGTGTGCTGATGTATACAACCATACATAAAACATATGCATTTATATCTATATATCTACATAACCAAACCCACACAGGGAGAGAAAGAGAGGTATGTAAATATTATTACAAAAGTAACATGAATTAGGTGAATCACCGGTGAACAAAAACTCCACGACTAATCAAACATCTAAGATATTTGTGGAGAGAAGCAATACCGATTTGAGAGAGAGAGACTGGAGAGAGAAAGAGAGAGAGACTTTTCTTAGAGTACTGATGTCTAGAAAATCTGATAAAGAGTACCAAAGACGGAGAGGGAGAGAGGATAGGAGAAGAGACATACACCTCACAATCCGCCGCTGGAACAGTACATGATCAGAAGAGGACAGTACCTAATGCACCTCATTACTTCTCAGCGAAGGAAGGGAAAGAACTTTTCAGTACCACTGTACCGGTACCAATCCAATCTAACTACGCTCAAATTGAAAGCCCAGTAAATACCAACCGTGAAATATCTAAAATAACCTTTCTAGCATGACAACTGATGTCAAGTGAGGAAGGGCATTTTGGTCATTGAACTCAGGTGGCAAGCGACCACTCATCTCCCTTTATATACAAGTGTGTTGATATACTCCCTATAAAAAGCGGACTTAGGGGGGGTGCTGTGCATGGGATGCACAGCACCGTGCTGTGCAGCCCCATGGCGGGCCGCGCCGGTATTTTTTTGACGATCGGAAACATTCACCACGTAGACCTCGTCGAATACTACAAGTGTAGAAAAAATCAATTCGATCGGATATCTTTAAGTACGTCATCGGAACACAAATACTTTGAAAAAAAATGGAACACAAATGGACACAAACACTGGATCAAAATCACTATTTCATGTTATTTGTGTGCCGATGAGGCACTTAAAGATATCCGATCGAGTTGATCTTTGGCAGACTTGTAGTATTCGACGAGGTCTACGCGGTGAACGTCTCCGATCGTCAAAAAAATGCCGGCGCGGCGGCGCCGTGGGGCTGCACAACACGGTGCTATGCATTGGGATGCACAGCACCCCCCAGGTTCCATAAAAAGAGTAGGATGTTCGTCGACATTTTCATACCTAAAATACCCTTCCTAATTCCGTGCCTTCCCAAAAATTGCCCCCAATACAAAGCACAACGTATCCAAAAGATGTATCCGAATTTAATGTATACAAAGTTACAAACACCACGCTCCATCCTGGCTTCCTGGGTCGTCACCTAGAAACACCACCCCGTCTTCCTCTGACTCTTCATCTTCTTCCACGACCTTCATTGGAAACTGCAAGTAAGACCCTGTCCTGGCGACAATCATCGAAGAAGATACTGGTTTTTGCTGCCTACAACATTTGCATAGTAAGTTAAATCTCTTCCATCCTCCCTTCCCATCTTCATCGATTACATCCCTTGAAAAACCTGAATTGTTGATGTTACGCACTGCGCACCAATTGTTCAATGAATTTCTGAATTGTTGATGTTTACATACCAATTATTCGATGAACAACTCAACATTTCTGGGTGTTGGATTAAGGGCTTTCTTTTTACCCTTGGTGTGAAGCGACGTCATATTTGACAGTTTTAGGTAAAATGTGTTTTTGGGTTTCGGGTTCGTGTCAAGCAAGCCTGACTCCATTGGCCCAAATTTGTAACAAGTGTCCATCTATTAATTGACTGATCCTACCATTTGTTTTTCTCCACCATTCATGTCTTAAGGGTGGATTTTTATATTTGAAAAGTGAGTAGTCAATGCTGGGTAAAGCATGTTGGTATCTAAATCTTCTTCTCCTTTTAATAGAATGGTACGTGTACTTTACCCATGTTGGGGTCTGTACACCAACTGTTTGATCAATGTCACGACTCACGTCCACCAACATAATCTCCGTTTTCAAATATTTAACTTTACTCAATCCGTAAACACGTTGCTCAGGGCCGGCCCAGACCCAAGCCTGGCAAGACCTTGGGCTAGGGCAACCAAAAAAAATAAAATAAAATTGTAAGTTATATATAAATATAAAAATGGTTCCAATACGTTAACAATGTCAAGCCTGGCGTGTTGGTTTGGGTAAAGCTACTATCTCCTTTGTGGCTAGGGATCGAATCCCATCCGAAGTGCCTGTTCTTTTTTTTCCACTTTTCGTTCAGCAAAAAAAAAAAAAAAAAACATTGAGGGGAATATAATGTCCAATATTATCCTCCATAAAATCAGCATCTCTTCTATAGATAAAATCTTTAGTGAATTAAACTTTCTCCGAAACTTGCACTTCTGCTTCTCGAAGAAGTGCTTGAAGTAGATAATATACTATAAGCACACATGTGATTAAAACGAACACATGCATACTTGTAGTGAATTTTGGGGGAATGGTAAACATTATCAATGGTGGATTTAAAAAAAAAGAGATATCAGTCTAAAGTAGAAGTTTACATCCACCAGAAGTAGAGGTTTATGTCGCGAATGTTCACATGTCCATTTGGAGTATGGAAATAAGAAAGGATTATCTTCTTATTTAGGGAAACAGATAAGACCTAACAGTTTCCCCTGAATTGTAAACCAGGTAACCATTTCGAGGTCTTCGTTCTTTTTAGAAAGTCTTCAGATATTGTGGAAAGCAACATTTTCCCCACCGCCTATTGGGATTGATACTGACAAGTATACTTGTATGGTGGATTGATAGTTCCGTTGTGCTTCACAAATTCTGTTTGGCACTTCATGGTTATCTCTTTTTGTGTGTGCGCACGTCTGCATGCACGGGTATAAGTTTGTTGGAAGTTAGTATTATTATTATAGGATAATGCTGACTCGTAGGCCAGTGGACATTTTGGATGGCATGTTGCCTGGTGCAGGATGAACTGTGCATGATTGGTTGAAATATGCAGAGAATGACTACTATCCACCACTTGAAAATGGGAATAGGCTTTTTCTGCACGGCATAAGAGAAGTAGTTGTACATGCTGTTGTACCCATGGATGAAGAAGGCAATGTGGTTGTAAGTGCTCATGCCCCATATTGCTTCTCTTATTAACTCATGGAAGGGCGTATTGGATTCTTTTGGCCTTTGTCAAACGAAGAGTTCAAATTTGTGTTAACCTGCAGGTAGTTAAAAAGAGGTCCAACTGTATTGAATTGCAGCAGTTTTGGCTTGTTTGCATCTCTCGCTATTGTATAGAATCTGAGCAAGAGAAGCATGCTCCTAAAGGGAAAAGAACTATCCCTTTGGTTGGTACCCACTAGGATAATCTGGGAACAAATGAGGAAGTTAGTCCCTATTTAGAAGAGAAACAATCAAATGGAATTATACTAATCTTGGTCGTATTCTAAGTAGGAATGATCTTGTGCGGATGATGACGAAGTAATATGGTTAGCAATCTTTTCACATTAGCCGATAAAGCAGACTACTCAGATTCGGAGGGGCCATGTGAGAAAAAAAGATACGAAGGGGTAATGATTCTTAGAGTAATCGGACCAATCCGAACATCTGTTGAAATGAAGTCAGCTGTTTCTAGATTTCGGGGAGCCGAGATTTGTCAAATGCAGAGCACGCAGAAGAGTCATGTGGGAAAACCAGTCAAAGTATAATAGGCATCAAACAGTCTACCAGAATTGCACTACAATAAAAATCTATAGTTTTTAAAGAAAAAAAAAAGAAAGCACGAGGCTTAATTCATGTATCACCGACACACCACAAAATATTGGATACTGAAGTAGATTAAAATCTCCACAAAGGGAGAGAAAGGCCTTCACTTAGGGAGGAAAGACAGAGACTCTACAAGAGATTACCACAAACTTCTTTGTGAGGAATTGTTGAATCAGCAAAAAAATCAATAGAAACCTCCATAGGATGGAGAGCATGGACGAAAAAAAGAAAAAAGAAATGCTTTTCTATCTTCACTTCTCCAGCCATTGTAGGCCTACAGATCGACATCCATCTTTTGAAGCAACAGATTGTAGCCTCCCCCTCAGGTAAGGAAGGATCAGACTCTTCAATAAGAAGGGACAATTGCATTATAGAAAGTGGTAGTATGTAGGATATATAACATAGATAGATGTTACCAACATTGCAGTCCTATGTTCAATCCCTCTTTGCTGGGGGATGCTCGATCAAGAAGGTTGATGTGGTGTGCACCAATCTGGTCTGGCTGCATGGTTCATTGGAATTATTGGATCTCTTGTGCAATTATTGTTGACATGCAGTTTAGCTCAAACTTTGTGGTTTCTAGGTTCATTTCATGTGTAAATCTCTAATGCAGCGTAGCAATGTTTTTATGTCTTGCTTATGATGGTAAATTTTCTATGTCACTTTTTGAATTTTTAATTATTCAGTATTTTTTCGCTTTTGTTTTAAGCTTTTCCATTCATAAAAACGGCTATAGATGAAATGCTTGATCTGTCCATCAGTTTTTATACTTAGTGGTTGTGCTTTAGGCTTCTGCATTAGACTACTACAAATTCGGAACTCTTGTGTCGTGCATTAGAAGCTGTTTCTTGCAGTTTTCATCTCCACTGTGGATTATCATGTATACTACCAGAATATTGTTACTTTCATATACCAAATTCTCTTCTAGAAGCCACCTCAATAACAACCCCGAGTTGTGGTATAGTATTCCATAATGCCTCACAATCAAGTTTTTGTATAATTCTTTGGTACAATTGAGGAAGATAGCATGTGACATTGAAGGACATATCCAAGAGGCACTCATACTCCATTGAATCCTCGGTAGCCCTTCTTGGTGCTTTCGGTGATCAACGTGCTTGTTACTACTGTCTTGGCTCTAGGATACACACTTCTCACAATATTGTTCGAACACTTTTGTCCTTACACTACAGTGATTGAGACCAACATAAGTTCAATGGATACCTAGAACCAAAATTGGAACAAATGAAAAAATCACATATATTCATGTTATCTTGTATTAACATGAGAAATAATACGTGCAATGCACGTGCAAGATTACTAGTTACATTAATTTTTTTTTGAACAATTTACTAGTTACATTAAGAGCATCAATATGTGGCTACCCAATTTAACTTTTAAGTTAAAATAGGGAGCCAAACCCCCCAAACCCCCCAAAAATCAGGCTCTCTATTTTTCCTCACCAAATTGTTTTTGCTACAGTACCGCACCAAATTTGGTGCGGTACTGTTCATGCACCAACTAATTTTTTATTGTTTTTTTCGGCTGCTTTCCCCGGGTTTGGTGCGTTCCAGAAGAGAGAGAGGGAGGGCAACAGGAGAACCATTAACACGTGGCGGCTACCTGGTTGTGGGTAGAATATTTTAGGGGGCAAAGTTACACGTGGCGGCAGATAGAGGACTACAGTCCCTCATACAACTCCCCAGGCGAGGAGTCTAAGTTTTTTTAGGGGGAAAAGTTTTTTTTTTTTATAGTTTTGAGGGGAATAGTTTAATATAGTAAAGTTAAAATAGAGAGTCTGATTTTGTGAGTTTTTGATAAAGTGACTTGCTAATTTATAAAAGGTGTTTTTGAAGTTAAATTTGGTGAAAATTTTGGTTCTCCTGATGAGGATGCTCTAATAATGTTATATTTAAATACTTTTGCAATAATTTAGTAGATTTGAAGTTCCCCAAGCTATTAGATAACTACCTAGTAAATATGTAGAGATAAACATATTTTTTTATTACTTGAATTTGATTTTTGTTTTGAAATCATTACCTTTTTTCCTACACTACTGAAAACTCTCCAATACTCCTCCGCTTACCCACTACCTAATATTCTCTCTCTCTCTCCCTCTGTGTGTGTGTGTGTGTGTATATATATATATATACATATTCTCTCTATTTAATTCTCTTCTCTCTCCTATTTATTTTCCCCAATATCAATATATCTCTCTCTCTCCCTCAATCTCTCACACTGTGTTTGGAAGTTGTGGAAGAGAAGATAAAGGGAAGAGAAAATATAAAAGGAGAAATGAAGAAGAAATGGGAAGGAAATCTCTTTTTTTCTTTTGTTCGGTTTGTGAAAGAGAGAAGAAAATTTGCACTCATGGGAGAGAGATGAAGAGCAAAAAAGTAGTTAATTTTCTCTTCTCCTTTCTCTTCCTTTTCCTTCCTCCTCCTATTTGGAAACCAAACAAAAGAGAGGATTTTTTTTTAATTTTCTCTTCTTTTCCACATCTTTCCTCAACTTCCAAACATAGCCTCAATCTCGGCACCCTATCTCTTCTTCAAGCGAATCGAATCATCGGTTTTAAAGTAAATATGATTATCAAAGGTCCCCATTACTCACCACACCCTGTAATTATTTGTATTGTCGTCGATGAAGTGTGATCTTGCCTTTCGGTAATTATTTGTTTGATGTTTAAGCAAAGAGATATGGTTTCTATGATTTCATCACCACTTGAGGTTTTATTCAGAGGTGAGGACGTCTGTAAAGCTGCAATTAGAGATGTGAAATACTAGGCAAGATTAAAGTTTTCGCAGGTTACAGTTTTTGTTAAAGCATGCAAAGAACAAATAGACATTCTCAAATCTGGTATAAATGATGAAGAGTCAAACTCGAACGGGTGGCTTGGCATTAAGGCTGATTATTCTAATGCAGATACTATTGCACACAAACCCGGAGTGGTATGATTTCAATTTTAGACCCTTTTCTTGGTCTTCATTACTAATCACCTCAATTTGTTGCTACTTGCTGCTGTAAAATTCTATTGAGACTTGAACTTCTGCTTTGGATTTGTATTCCATGCTTGGTTTGAGATAGCGGCGAGATAAAAAAAGTTAAAACAAAAGAAGAGAAAGGGCGAAGGTTTTGGTTGAAAGAGAAAGTGGAGAGAAAGGAATGAGAGTCAAATTTGTACCAACCTTATTTCCCAGCAGCAATGAGAGAACTATTGATACAAACAAATGGAAGGGAGGGCAAAATTGCCTCTTCTCTCCTCTTCGTTTCCCTCATTCACAAAATAGCATAAGTGATCCCGGGTTGGTTCATGGGTCGGGTCCCTTCGGCCCAAACTGAGACCACCAACCGAGGAGGTTATCCAACAGGCCTTTGGGCTTACACGGTACGGTCTGGGCCATTGGATTCAGCCCAGCAATAATTCGGCCCTTCCAACTCAACAGGCTTTGGGCCATACAGAACGAGTTGGGCTTTCTCTTTGGCCAAGCTTCGTTCGGCCCATTAGCCACAAGACTTAGCACGGGCTGCTCCCTACTAACCAGCCCATGCCAACGAATTTTTGACCCTACCCTTGTCGTAGTCAGCCCACTACCTATGGTTTTGTACACAAACAAGTGTATTTGGGCAAAGATTATTTGTGTTGTTGGGTTGAGTTCAGATATATCATCAAAAAACTGGTGGGTGTTTCTGAAGTTGAATTTTGGTTTCATTATTTGACAGCCAATGCTCTCTTGTATTCATCTTCAATTGGACTTGCAATTCTGATTTGATCTTCTCTGTACTGGCCACTGGGTAACCATTGTTTTTTGTTCTTCTACTCTTTTGTTGGGATTTCCATTACTGGCTTCTGGTCTGATTTGCATTTCTCTCTCTGGTCTGATTTGCATTTCTCTCTCTCTCTCAGCTCTAAATTTGTGATCGAATAAGCTCTAAATTTTGGAGTGATATAGCTTTTTCCATCTGTTCTTCTCAAGAAAGTTGAGAGAATGAAAGGGAAAAGTTGGGACACAAAGTTTCTTTCTGTTAAACACAAGGCACAAAATTCCAGCATACACCTTGGGACACGGCGGGGTGGGTGGGTGGGGAGATCTCTGTGTTGAAGCCGTTTACGTAATCCGTTGGTTACCGTCACATAGATTGTTCACATCTTTATGGGAAGGAGACTGAAGTTGGGGAAGCACTAGGTGAAGCTTTTAAAGGTTCTTTAAAAAGGGAGGATGTTTTCTTGTCTTCTAAGCTTTTCTGCCCTATGAATTCACTCATAAACTGGAGAATTCTGTTAGGGTATCTCTTAAGAGCCTTGGAGTGTCTTTCTTGGATCTGTATTTGATGCATTGGCCTGAGATCTCAGCATTTGGGGTTTCTACCGATCCTCCTACCAAGTCAAGGAGTGAGTATAGGCAGTTCTTGAATTGCATCAAGACTACATGGAAAGCAATGGAAGATCTGGCGGCGTTGGGTCTGGTTCGAGCCATCAGGGTTAGCAATTTTAGTGACCAGCAGATCAAAGAATTGCTTAAATTTGTAAAAATTGTACCAGCAGTCAATCAGGTAGGCTCCTTATTCTTGGATTTGGAAAATTGATTTTAGTTGATTTTGCATCACAACTTTCTACAAGTACTTAACACCTACTCCACTATCAAGTGGTGTTGTAGCTCTTTCGAAAGCTATAGGATTTTTGATTTAGACGAGATGAAAATTTGGCATCTGAAATTATTCTGAGGATGTTTATTGTCATTGATGAAATATGAACTTTTAATTCTACTACCTTGCACAATTTTTTTGGTGGTAACTGAGATATCCATTGAAAGAGGAAAGATTACAAAACACAAGGCAGGCATACCTTCTGAACACATGACCTACCAGCTACAGCTACCGAAGAATTAGAAAAAGAACACCTGATAAGAATTTGCCAAGGTTGATAAAAGCACGCACATGCTTCCAAACTGCTCTAGGGAAGCGGTTTCATTAGCTTGATTGCACAGAGAGCAAATAAGGGAGAAAAGGAGACCCCATTTCATGAGCTTGTCTTTATTTCTTATTTCTTAAGCCTCCTTTGATGGCCATACAAAGAACATGCTATTCCAGATTGCAGTTGGGAAACAAAGGAAATTGATGCCAGTGAGAAATGGGAGTTGGGGTTCTAACAAAAACCTAGGTAGCTGCAACACTGTACAGTTTAGTAGGGGAGCAAGCCCATGGAATACCATAAGTGTTAGAACAACGAGGTAATATAAAGTGAAAATTAGAAACTTTTGCAGCAATAGAAATTCCTGAAGAGTACACAATCCTTTGTCCGAAGAAATCAAACAGAGGTCCTTGTGCCGCCAAGGCTCCAATTGTCAAACCACACAAAAGGTGTTTTTTTTTTTTTTTTGTTGCTAAGCAAAAAATTTATTAAACTTTGAAAACGAATTACAAAGATTAACGGGACCCAAGAGGCCAAGACTGAAAACGCCAAGGGCCCAAAGGGGAAAAGACAATAACAAGAAGGGTGGTAAGATACCAACCAGAAACCTGAACTAAAACCAGAGAAAAACTCCTGAGACACCCCCAAAAACAACAACGAAACAACCTAAGAGCAACAACCGCTAAACCAACCAACAAGCAAAGCTAGAAGCATCGACAACACCCTGAAAAGCTAAGAAGAGCGAGAACAACATCAGAGAGCACCCAAACAGACAAAGCGGCAAATCAGAACTCCACAGAAATGGAGGCATCACCCTCCAAAATGTCAAGAGCTTTAATTTCCTCTTTAATATCCTGTTCTGAATTTTCAATTCCCTTCAATTCTAAGAGCTTCTTAATATTATAACTTTCCCTTCCATGATATTTTACACCAAAGCGGACACCCATCTTCATGTTTTCCCTGGCTTCCTTGATCAAATTCGAATTCCTCTTACGAAAGACACTACTAACCTCTTCATGGATCGAATGATTGGGACCATCGAGACTTCCATCGAAACTTTCATTCTTTGAAACCTTCCTTGAAACTTTCCTAATACTGTCCCGGCTAACCGACCTAGACAACATCGCTGCTTTCAAAGGATTCTTGCTCCATAAAGTTTTCCTCCGATTATCTTTCTTGGACTTGTGTGTCTTTTTAAGGCGCTTGCACTGCGCATACTTAATAAGAGGTTCATTCGAGACAAGATCCCAGTCATCATAATCAGAAACCCCCGAAACCACCTTATCGATCGAGTTCGAATCATCCTAATAGGCCCCTAAAAAGTAAAAACTTTTCATGACTACTTGACTTTTCCATTGACTCCGAATTCTCTCCTGTGTTACATAGCCCTTCTCTCCTATCCTTCATCTCAGGCCTCGATAGAGAGATAAGGCTAGTAATAGAAAGAGACTCGGTGTTGGGCGAATCAGACAACACATGAGCCAAAACACCTACAACAATGCTCTCCTTCTCAAAGACTCCATCCCTACTTCCATCACAAAGGCCCAAATCATTAGGATTATAATGCTTATTATCCAACTCCAATTCCGGCAAATCCATCTTTGAGTTTACATCAATATTTTCCTCCTGAGCATGGTCATCTAACTCAATTGAGTCATCATCCAGAGGTTCGATCTCCACAACATTTCCTTCCTATCAGAATCAAGTTTTCTATTAATCTTAATTGATGTAAAAACACGCATTTCCCAACATGTCTCAGCCATAGGGTCTTCTATAACTTTCACATGATAGATAACATCGTTGATTTTCACATGCACCACCTCATTAATGCAGTCAAGGAAATCCGTTAAAATGAACATACGACCTTTGTCAAAAGCAATCGAATTCTCCGTAAACTCATTAAGTTTAATAACATCACCCCATAATTTCCCAATATTAATGAAAGTAGAAGAACACCAAGCATTAAGGGGAACGCCAAAGCAAGAAATCCAAACACACCTTGATGATTTGATACTTTGATTAGCCCAAGCTTCTACTGATGAGAACCATTTTGGGAGTACACTGTCCTTGTCTTCAAGAAAAGAATTCAGCGATTCAGAGGAATTGAAGGACAAAAGAACATTAAGGCCTCCCAACGAACGAATGTGAGCATCTCAGATACCGTTGGTGATGAAAAGATCATGAAGCGAATTAACATCACAATAGCTATTCAAAATTCCCACAGCACTCATATGTTACCAGTCCAAACCCGATTCCTTCACTTCCACCATCTTAGCCTTGCCATTAGATTCACCTTTAAGGATATTAGCATAGGTAATTGGATAAGATTTACTATGATTGCAAAGAACCCCACTGAGAATAGGTTTCCATCTATGGGAAGTTGAATCCGGTTTCACAATATGAACTCCACTTCGATTGTTCTTAAAAGACCTTGAAGGAGAAGACTTAGAATACTTTGCAAACTGCACACGAATATTGAAGTTTCTGATCAAAAAACCACTGAGAGCATCAATCGCCTGGGTAGCCTCCTCTTTCCTCTTGAATTGAACAAAGCCGAACTTGGTATTGAAGGTAGAGCTTCTCTTACTTGGAATATAGACATCCTCCACACGCCCGAGGAAGATTGTCAACAAAAAGCGTAAACATATCAGCCATCGTTGCCAAAAAAAACAAGACGGCGCGAGTCACCGGAAAAGAAAATAGGCAACGGCTCAGAGAAAAGATTAGAGAAAGACAAACAGGGATTTAAGATAAAGACGATCAGTTTAGATAAGGAGAACAAACAAAAGAAGGGTGTTGATGGATCGGAAAAATGAAGGGCAGTGAGATGGTATTTGAAATGGGGGTTTGATTTGAGGGTAAGAGAAGGGATCAAAGGCTGAATATGAGAAGGTGAGGAGGAATCAATAGCTAGGGT
Source organism: Vaccinium myrtillus (assembly GCA_016920895.1). Taxonomy (NCBI): domain Eukaryota; kingdom Viridiplantae; phylum Streptophyta; class Magnoliopsida; order Ericales; family Ericaceae; genus Vaccinium; species Vaccinium myrtillus. Next base: position 15,978,925 of record CM029279.1, read on the forward strand.
TTTAGAAGGAGAGATTGGGGTAGAGGGGAGAAACAAATGGAGGTTGGGGAAAGGGGATGGGATGTGCAAGATCAAGGAGGCAGGGAGATCGAAGGAAACACGCCGGAAATCGCCATGGAGAACCGCCTGAAATGGCTAGACGTTTCACCTCCCTTTGTTTTTAATGAAGGTTTTAACCGCCTGAAATCGCCAGACGTTTCACCTCCCTTCACAAATCTAAGATTCACAAAAGGCGCTTTCATAGTTTCCAATAACATGTTTCACTGGGGACCTAGCAATAGTTCTGAGTTACAGGTCTTCTCCTTATCCAAGAGCGTTGCAGGAATTTTAAGGGTCTAGAAGCATTTATTCCTAGCTTGGTATCTGTAACACCTTGCTCAAATTTTGAAACTTAGTTAAGTGCTCTTTAAACATTTTCATTTAGCTCGATGCCTACCCCAATTAGTAATTTTAGTTTCTGAGTGGCGGCTTAGAAAAGATAATAAGTTGCGTGATGGTAATAAATCATGTCATGACCGAGATACAACTTCTTTGAAGTCATACTCGAAATTATCCATGAAAAGAAATCTTCATGTTGTAGTCTTGATTTCGCACATTGTTTGGTTATTTTGAATATTATTTGGTTATGTACCCAGTAAATTCCCCAAGCCACGATTCATGGTAATTCGGATTAGTATTTAGGTACAAATATGATCTCTTGCAAACAGAAACGACCATTGAAAGCCAATCGTCACAAGTTTCTCCCTCGGGCTTTGTCACTCAAGAAAGTATGTATTGCAATGTATTATTCTTTTTGCACGGTTATTGCAGTGTATTATTGTTGCACCTGTGATACTTTTTAGGCCTCATGATCCCTCAATTGTTCCCTATTCCACGAGGAACTGCCAATTCTTTTGGTCCATCACCTTCATGCACTCATGATTCATGTGATGGCATTGATACTCCTTAAAAGGTGTTCTACATGTCTGATTTGTCCTATGGATGAGGCAACATTCAATCATAAATATCTACTTGTTTCAATAATCATGCTAATTGCTAAGAATAGTTAGGATTTCCAAAATAAGATGCCTGGCTAGAACTAACCAGTAATATTAGGAGTATGATTGGGTAAAGCTGAAGCATCTACTTTCGAAGTCACCTTTTCTAGAGTAACTCCAATGAGTGGAAAGTGCTTGCTGAGTAAGGCACTCTTTAATCAGCTTCGCTCCTATTTTGGCTCTCGTAAATGCTGCCTAACATTTTGGAAAGAGATGTGACTGCTTAGGTAATGAAACACGTAAAGGTGCGTAAGCTTGAAGATGTGGGTTTGGTGGCGTTCACAATCGATATGCTCTGGCTTGTGAGGAGAAAAAACTTGACCTTTTGTTCTTAGCCCCTCAACTAAATCTCCTGAGATATAGGAAGCACGGATATAGATTCAAATATGTGTCAGTTGATACAGGTATGATACGGTATGGGTATGAAGGTTCCCTTGAATCTAAAAGACTAGGATACAGGTAGGATATGGATTCGTCAACAATAAACTGGCCTTATCTTTTCACATTATAAAGGTAGCTATAAAATATATAGCTATTAAAAATTGATAAATTGAAGAGCTATATATTTTTTTTCTTCTTCTAGGTCCTATGAAGCATGCTGTTATATGCAAGATATGTTGTTGATAAAGTCGAGGAGTTTGGGGTACTACTTTAATCTTTACTCTAATACTGTAATCCAAATATTGTATAATCTCAATCTCATATTTATTTGGATAGGTTCCCAGAGTATCCAAGAATTATATTATATTTCTCGATGCTAACAAAATAATTTTCAAAGTATCGATTAGTTTAGGAGGTATGGGATATATATCCCCTAATACCCAAGGCTAACGAGGTAATTGTTGCTAATTTGCCTTTTGAGAAAAAACCTGATCCTATTCTCTACTCTGGGTACTCCAGCCTACCAAGAGAATTGTGACATGACCTGCAACGGTTTTTTAGTTGGATGATTTAACAAGCCTCCACAATCCTACACTTTGTGATGCACTAAACTCCATCTTGTAGGTTTTTATTTTTATTTTTATGCCTTAATTGCCATCAGATTGGTATCACCTTATCAGCCTTATTAGTGCTTTCTAAAGCCATCAAATATGGATCTTGCACTGCCCCTACGAACCAAACGAGGAAGGCTTTACCATCTTCACCCTTCAAGTAGCTACAAAGTTGTCTGGAGTTGTACATATTTTAAGGGCTCTTGCCTATCGAAACAACAAGACCAGATCACACGAGGCAAATTTTGGATTCAACCTACGTCCAACATACTAATATAATTATGAAAGAGTCGTTTCAAGGGTAGTTGAGAAAATAGGAGTTGAGACATATCAATTGTCTAATTCAGATCATCCCTTATTTTCCCCTCCTCTTCTGGTCAGTTCATTCGTTCCTAGGATGCATGTAGGACATCATTCCTAGGGTGGCGCTTTCGTGTCAACATGTGTCCAAACATTTCTGAAGCAAAGGGATGCTAGTCATTGTGGGTTATCGTTACTCAAGAGTGGCGGAGGGGCCTACCATGGTATTCTTTGGCTCATTACTTTTTAACTTGTTTTGTGACTTCAAGCTGTGTAGATAGCCAATATTTGTGTAATTGACTTATTTTTCGTTTACCACTATTTTCAATGTGTCCTTATGTGTCGTGTCCATGTCCCGATTCTTTATTGTTCTTCTTAGTTTCGTTCCTTCATTTTTATCGTGTCCGAGGATGATTCTCATTTGAATTATATGTGTTTATCCTAGGAAGATCAATTACCCAATTTAGAGGGGGTGACTTGACTCGCATTAGAGAGGGAGACTGATGTTTCTTGTTCAGTCTTTTTTTTGTTTGTTGAGAAATTCAAGTTATACAGCTCAAAAAATGATGAAAAGAGAGGAAAATCAATAGGATATAGTTTGTGCAACAATTAAACCAACATTTATCATGACTTCACATATTTTTTGTGCCATCTGCAAATTATTTTGGTCCACTGGCAGTGTATGAAAATCAAACTTTTGTTCTTTTGATGCCTTTTTCTTTGTTGATTTGTTTTTTTTTTTTTTTTTTTTCATGATTTTTATCGACAGAAAATGTTACATTTCAGTGTGTAATTTTGCATCTTCATCCTTCTTTGTTCTTTGTCCAATAAAATGTTTGCTTTCTGCTGTTTGGTTTTTTATTTAGGATTCATCATGTACCTCTGCATACCTTAAACAGTTTATCACAAGTTGTCCTACTAAAGCGTGCTGCATGTTGCGGGGTTAAGGTTGTCACTAGGATCAACCATAAACCCAATGGTCTCGTGTTCACCTCCCATTGTTAACACCTGGACATTCCCGATACCTATGACTAGTGGGTCGGTGCAGGTATCTTGGTTTTACTTTGCAGGGGTGGGTTTAAATGACCCTTCCTTGGAGGGGTTTCTCTTTACAAAAGAGATAAAAGGCAATATGAGATGCCATGCACACATGGGGAGCTTATGCAATTTGATTATCTAAAATGTTGGTATTAACCTCTCTCTCTCTCTCAAGTTTTTAACTCTTGTTTTAATTTCGTGAATTTTCAGCTATGGTGTTTAGATTCTTCTTTGATCCATGGTTGGCTTCTACCAGGTAGAGTTGCATCCATTTTGGCGGCAAGACGAACTTGTCAAGTTCTGTCAATCAAAAGGTATCCATGTTTCTGCTCCGCTCCTGGACCTTCTGATAGTGGATCAGGTGGGGAAGATGAACCTGGAACTCCTCGCATATCTTTCAGGTGGTCGAGATCAGTACACGGCCGCGTGTTGAAATTGTCAGTTGTTGCAGAAACAGCAGATAGGCATAAGAAGACTCCTGAACAGGTACGGCTTATTTAGTAATCTATTAGTATTAGGTATGTTGATTACCGCAATCTTTTGCCATGTTCATCCTAGCCACAAGACAATCTTCATTAATTCTTAGACTTTTCCATTGTTGGTGCTATTTATTTGTTGATTGGATATCAATTCCCGTGAATTCTGTAAATGCGTACTAGCAGATTTCAAGTGACGAGATTTACCTGGAAAACTTTGATTGCACTGTTCATTCTAAGGATACCCTTATCATTCAGCCCCCTTGAACTTGTCGATTCTCCCTGAATACTGAGAACAAAGCCTTTTTTTAAACCTGTTCGCATTCACCCCTAGTATATCAACAATGTCTTATAGGGCCATGATATTCTCAAGTTCACAAGTGACTTGGAAACTGGCACCCAGAACTTTAGTTCTTATATGGGCTTATGCATGTTGTTCCAAAGGGAGTGATTATGAGCGGCTGACGTTGTCTTCTCTTGTACCTTGACCTTCATGCTACAAATCTAATTGGCACTGAATAGAAAATTATCTTTGAATACTCACAATCAAGTTGTAATTGCAATGACAGAAAATGTATTTGTGACCGAAAAACAACACAGATTCCTCATCTAAAATTTTTGTGGGGTCTTTCAATGGATCATAAGCAGATTTCTGTCATTGTTTGGATACAGATGTGTAATGGAAGTCTTTACTGTTAGATGGGTCTCCCTTTGAGCTGCAGTGAAGCAGCCTATGGTTTTGAGTGACAAGTTGGAATCCTAAAGCAGTTGGTAGAAGCAGCAGGATCATGAAGAGACGAAATACAAATTCTGTGGAGAGAGAGAGAGAGTTATTGGCGGAGGGAAGCGATGGGCCAGCAACATTGGTACTTAACGAAAAGTAACTATGAATCTATGATAAGGGAAAGGGAGAGAGATGAGGGTTTACTAGTGATGGCTTTTTATGCACATTCAGTTAATGCCTTAATGGTAATAGACCTAAGAAGGCAACTCTATCGTAGTTGCATTATAGTAGTTGATTGAGCTGTATATCCATGGTTCCACCTGTAGTTGGTCACGTTGTTAGTAAGATTTTTCTCTTATTTCCTCCTGTTCATTACAGCGCAAATCATGTTTATGGGTGGTCCAAATTGAAGAGGGAACAAAAAGGATAATGCCCGTCATGTTCAGATTGAATCTCTTTCTTTCCTGAACCCATTTTATTCAAAGCATTGACTCCAATACTTCTTGTCTAACGACTTGCCTTCATATTTGGAGACCACTTTCTCATTAAGTTTCAAACATGACGAGGAGATCTTGAATCTCCAATAGACGTCCAAATCTCTTAATGTATTGCCTTCTTAGGCCCTCTTGAGATGTCAAGAGAGGTTAATTTTCTCACATATTTTGGAGTCTGCAGTTACCAAGAGAAGGGTAGGAACCAGGAAGATGATTTTCCTAGCAAAGGGTAGGAACCAGGGAAATGATTTTCATAGAATGACTCACTTTCTCTTAAAAATTGATCCTGCAAAAGATATGGAATTTAGTGTCGCGGGAAAGTCTATTCTCCCACCATTCTCAAATTTTTGGGCCAACATCCTCCATCTCCCCTTTTATTTCCTATATTTTGTACAAATCTACATTTTCTCTGTTTTCTACTGTCAATTTAAGTGCCATAGCCAATATGTTGGTTTTTTGGAAGTATTTTTTTTATCTTGTTATTGGTCTTTTGTTTTATTCGTACCAATTAATTAATCACCATCTGTTTACATTGGTTTTATCTTTATTCAATTTTGTGCGTTTGTTAGTTTCGCGTAATTTTTGTGGACTATTCGTTCATCTCGCCTAGAGGGATTGAAAAAGTAAAAATTATGATAAAAACTCATTTTTGTAATAAAGACAAATAAGTTCAAAAACTATATATTTTTAGCTTATTTTTGTCCTTATTCAAAATGTTTTGAGTTTTGATCATAGTAGTATTTTTTCGATTCCTCTTGTCAAGCCACAAAAATTTGACACGAAATTAACAGATACAAATATTTTTATTTTTTCACGGCCGATTTTTGAGTTGCATGATGATTCAGAGGTAGCAATTCGTATATATTAATTTCTTGAAAATATGGTGGTCATATATTTAGCTTCCGAAATTACTTTTGTTCAAAATAGCCATTGAATCAAGATAAAAGAAGTTTCCTATAAGTTTCTCTTTCCTGGCAAATGAATAACTAAATTTCAGTTTTTCTACGGAATTCCTTTGTCAAATGAACATACATAGGAAAATAGACTTTCTTTTATTTTACTTCACTTTAATTCACTTTTTTCAGAACTAACTTTCTTACATAACATTTCTGGCAACTGAACGGAGCCTTAAGAACTCCGAGTGCTTTTGTTCTTTCTGCTCTCAGGTTTTTCCGGCCAAGCTACCGTTTGGTTCTTCGCTGACTACATCAAATAGCTCACACTTCGAAATCAGAAGAGAGAGGATCTTCATTCTCTTGTAATTGGAAAACATCAGCTTCGAACACTACGACCTCGTTTGATTCGCGGACTAAAACAGGTAGGATTGATAGTCCTAAGATTAGTAGTCCAGGACTATTTGTCCTGCGACTAATTTAGTCCTGAATCGCACACAATCCCCTGTTTGATTCGTGCATGATTAACATCAGGATATCCCATGTTTTGGCTAATCCCTTGTTTGGTTTCCTAAACCAAATTTCGGTATTAATATCAGGACTATCTATTTCTCTCTCTCTCTCCAATTCTCAAACCCATTTCAACCAATTATTTTTTTCAAAATCAAATACAATAATGATTCTTGAAAAAGTTTAACATGAATTTTTCATAATGGTTCCGATTTTTCATAATGAATTTTACAGTTTTCTATTTACCATAAACAAGTTAAATGGTTCCCAATTGAAAAGCAAAAGCAACATTTCAAAGAAGAAAGTCACGTTCACACTTTTTTTTTATTTTAAAAACTTCTATTATCCCGACGTGCTACGCACGTCGCATTGTGCTCATTGGCGATGATAGGCGTCGTGTTTTTTTTTGTTAGCATTTGAACAAGTCTCACAACCCGTTCTAGCAAAACCAACGTCATTCACAACTAATAAGGCTCAAATTTGCATCTAAACAAGCCACGCATTTGATTCATCTCAGAATTTTCCAGCAAAAAACAAGGATCGCAGACTAAGACATTTAACAGAGCCAATTGCAGCACATGTACCACGATGAGCTTCCGCAGTGAACTAATGCGTAGTTTTACAGACCGAAACTCAATGGATGAGTGAGCCTTCATTAGTTGTACAAACCGAAATTGCAGCATATGTACCAATCTGGGTGGATTGCTAGAAGAAAAATGCTCCAAGCTAGTGCCAGATTCGTTGTGTTTTAGCAGCAAAAATAGCTGAAATCTGAAGATGTTCCAACCAGATATAATTGGTTTTAACTTAGACAAAAGAAGTTAAATTTTCAGCCTCATTAACTTGTCTTTTTACAAGGAGCAAGACTAACCATATCATCTTCTCTCATGCACAAACACATCCAGAAACAACAGCCAAGGCCTCAAAGACATGATAGGCACTAAAGCAGCATCAAAGACCTATTAAGGCGTTAGCAAAAATCCTATTCGTAGCCTAATATAACATCTAGCAGCAGCAATATTCAGCATCAAACACATCCATAAGCAGTTTTTGTTCCAACTAGCCTAGAAATTACACAATTTCTTCACCATTACCATTTTCTCCTCATCCGAAGTAAGGCTAAAAAAATAATCAACCCTTTGAGCTTCTTCCGTGATCGCCATACCAGCTGTGACCCTTTGCTCAGCCGTGATTGGAAGGTTTTTCAGCGCTTCATTAACTGCGCCTCTTTTGGCCGAGAGGTCATGTTGGTAACCCATCCTACTTCCAAGCATGTCGAACTTACCAGCAGAAAACTCTAACGAACCAATAAGCTTGTCACCCAAATCAGACAGTCCAGTCATGAGGGTCTCTGAAACCTTAGCCTTTTTCTTTGGAGGCTCTAGAGGGGACTTGTCATTTTTATTAACAGTTGTTGAACCCTCATGAACTTCATCACCATCAACATCCTCAACACCCAAGGCCTCAACCACATCAGCTGCACTCTCGGCCATGTCTCCGGTTGCTCTGTCATTCTAAAAAATAAGGCTCCAATCGTCATAGTAAGGGAATGACTTGAACCTTAGCCCTTTCGCATTATTGTCACTCTAAAAAAATTGTGACATCAATTGTTATTTACATGCTTAACATAGAAAACTGAATATGCATTTAAGTGTCAAAAAACACTACCTTACAATAGTCCTCCCAAACTGTATCACTCTCAACTTCAATCATTTTTGCTGAGTCATTCCATCCAAACCCACTAGTGTTACGCATATCCTTCACAGAGTAGTAGTTCTTTTTCCAAACTTTAATCTTCGACGCAATGTGAGGATTGGCACGAATGTCCGTGCCAGGCAAAGCCGCAAGTAACATTCCCTCAAGCCTGTTCAAGTAACCACTCTTGAAGGAATCCTTTGAACATTTTTCACCTTTTGTTACCATTTCCTTCAATGCATTTAGAAGTGCTTGTTCCTCCTTCTGTATCCATGATTTCCTACTTACTTCAACATCTTTTTCCTTCGTTTTCTTTCCTTTTCGTCGAGGGTTAATAGGCTTGTCATTAAGAATCTCCATTCCTAAGAGAGTCAATATCCATATTCAAGTACAAAATGAAGTGTTAACCACAAATAAAGTATTAACCACAGATACGTGTCGAAAGCCACAAATAAAGACCTACAAATACAACCACAAATATGTGTCCATAGCACAAATACAATCAAATACATGTTCAAAGCCAGAACTAAAGTAGTCCAAACAAATACGAAATAACGACACAATATTAAAAATAACAACATGGAACTCTAATTGCCCCCGTGGGCCCTTCTTGCTTGCCACTCTTGATAAATATGTTGTGCAAAGACGTCTCTCCAGTCAGTTCCTTGATTAGTTGTCTTGACTGTATCAATGTACTCATCATCATCATGATCTTCCTCCTCAAGGTTATCAAGTTCATGTTCATGTGGGTCAACACTCATCTCTTTTCTAATGTGATTATGGACTAGACAACAAGCAGTAACAATACGACATTGTGTTCTAATGGGGAAGAATGAGAAACTTCTAAGAATAGCGAATCGAATTTTTAGCAAATCAAAAGTCCTCTCAATGACATTACGGGCCTGTGCATGTTTCATATTAAAGTACTCCTCATGGTCCTGAGGAGCTGGACCATCCCATTCTTTCAAATGATAACGCTTTCCTCTGTATGGAGCTAAGAATCCTTCCCCATTTGTGTAGCCGGCATCAACTAGGTAGTAGTTACCTGTGTATGATTGATTTACTTAGTTACAAATATGTTTTTAAGAAATATGTTGACAAAGGAACATACGTTTTAAATAACGCTCACCAATGGGAACTTTTAGCCCGTTTCTTCTAGTAATAGCATCCCGCAAGATTCTAGAATCGGCTGTTGATCCTTCCCAACCCGATAAGACATAGATTATATTCATGTCTGTGTTACAAACTCCCAACACATTTGTAGATAAATCTCCTTTTCGATTCCTATATCTTGGTCTGATGGATGGACCAACTCGAATATCAATGTGTATGCCATCTAATGGCCCCAAACAATTCTAAAACCAACATAAATAAATTAATTAACAACTTTCTCTTCCTAAACAGGAATACAACTTTCGTTTTCAATTCTAAATGTTACCTGAAAAACTCTCCACCTCTCATCTGTGCATGCTTGAGTTATAGGCTCAGGGTTGACAAGTAGTTGATCTTGCAGACGTAGGATAGCATGTAGGACATCATTGAAATGCCTACTAACAGTTTGACCAGACCGCAAAAACTCGTGCTTGACAACTCTATTCTTATGGTAGTGCCCTATGGTACGTAAAAACATAGCAACTTTCTCCTCCAAACAAACTGACCTTGAATGAGACAACCCCCCTACAGTTTGAACTAGGTTACATAGACGCATAAAGCACATCCTATCCATTCGAAGTTGCTCCACACAAATTGTGTCCTACGCCGCACTAACCGATTGATGTGATCAATTTGTTCTTGGAACGGGTTCGGTTCAGTAAACCTAGATTGGTGTCGATAATAATACCTCTCAATAGCAACATGTACCACAAGTACAACCATAATACACGTGATTTGCATTTGCTTGAAAAAATGTGTCACTATGGTGAACACCTCGGTCTCCTCCTCCATACAATCCAACTCAGTTTCAGTCATATTTTCCATCTATTAACACAATGTGAAAGCCATGAGTAAGAAAACACATATATAAAGTCAGATTGCACTAGGATTTATGGGGGTTTTCATAGTACTAATTTTTCTCCAAAATCAAAAGCTATTCATAGAAGAACATGACAATAGAATCATAAATCGGTAAACAAACTGATTTAGAATACCCCATATGTAGTAGGTCAAACACAAAAGAATAAAAATACATGTACACATGGAGGAGAGAGACACAATTCTGAATTCACAAATCGTTTGCTTATGAAATTGCTGAAGGGAAGAAGCAATTTAATTCTCATGTTTCCACTTACCTAGGGGCGAATGCAATTGATTCAAAACAATACACAACTCCTCCAACCTAAATCTTTCCAACGACAAGAAACAAAGCTAACTCTAATCATAAGAACCAATAGTGTTCTTTTATTCCAGTAGAAAAAATCAACATTTTCGTGAATCATCAATCATAAACAAAAAAAATGAATAGTGTTCTTTTATTCCAGTAGAAAAAATCATCAATCATAAACAGATCTGGAAAAAAAAAAACAAGAACCACAAACTTTTTCGTGAATCTGTACAAAACGAGAGAGAAGACGAGAGAACGAGAGAGAAAGGAGACGATGAAGTACCTGGTTCGATCTCGGAGACGATCAGATCTGGAAAAAAAAACAAGAAACACATTATTTTTTCGTGAATCTGTACAAAACGAGAAAGAAAACGAGAGAAAGAGAGAAAACGAGGGAGAGAACGAGAGAGAAAGGAGACGATGAGTACCTGGTTCGATCTCGGCCACGATTTGGAGCTCTGGTGGAGAGAGAGAGAGAGAGAGAGAGAGAGAGAGAGAGAGAGAGAGAGAGAGAGAGAGAGGATGGAAAGCGGCGGATGAAGAAAAGAGGAGGAAGACGAGAGTTTTAGGTCATGTTTTATGTTGATGGCAATTTTGTAATAAACAGCCGACAAGAACGCGAGAGTTTTTGTCCAGGATACACAATACCCCAAATGCTCCAATACCCCATGGGATTACACAATACCCCCCATACAAGGATAAATTCTGTCATAGGATTATTAATCCCAGATGCTCTTGCGGGAACCAAACAAGGGATTGGGTGGGATTGAACACATTTAATCCTATCCCAGGCGCCCAATACCCGAATCAAACGAGGCCTACATATACTATTTGGTGATTCTTGCATTATCATGATGCCATGATTACTTATGAATGCTACCAAGATCATGCTAGCTCTGATACCACTTTCTTGGGGACAAGTGCTTAATTCCACTCTAAAAAGAAAGCCAATTCGAGGAGAAGACTAGAACATTTTCACTCATTTCTGTACTGACTCGTATCATTCTAGCTGCCTAGAAAGCACGTCTAAGCAAATAATGGTCCAAGTACTTGTTCATGAATAAAAGGGCTCCTATCGATAGGAGGTCAAGTCCTATCGATAGGACTTAGATCAGATTGGCCACTTTTGAAATAACAGAGGCTCTTATCGATAGGAGGTAATCGATAGGGGGCCATCAGATTGGTCACTTTTGAAATGAAGGGCTCCTATCTATAGGAGACCAATCAGATTGACCTAAATCGAGCTATAACACTCCAAACTTGGTTTTACTCACCCAAACTCAACAAATCAAGATCCAAGACTTGTGTTATTGCTACCAATGAACAAGACATGTATGGAATATGAAGGAGCTCCAATGGGTATTAACAATTTCAAAGATCCAAGGCACAAATCAAACCATTTGACTAGAAAGAAATGGGTTTTTATGGGATTCTCAACAAAGAAGAGAGATTGATCAAGTGTAGGTGCAATACCAACCACAATCATTCAAATACACTTGGTAGGAGTATAAATTTTCCCTACCTCAAGGTATGAAAGCTTAAATGCCAAGATTGAACAAAATCCTAGCCTCTCCAAAGAGCCCCAACCGAAATACTCCTACCCGGAACGAAATAAACGTAATCCAAGCTTCACAACGGGTGTAGGAGGCTAGTTTGAGCAAAGATCTTGGAGGAATTTGAGGTTTTGTGGTGAATTTTTTAAGCAAACATGGAGGGGGAGAGAGAGAGAGAGAGAGAGAGAGAGAGAGAGAGAGAGAGAGAGAGAGAGAGAGAGAGAGAGAGAGAGATTTCTCTCTCCTTTCCCTTGATATTTGTTCACCAATTAGGGTAATTATGCCACATACCCCTATATAACCTTGTGTACTACTAAATGGCCCATATACACTTTATACTACTGTTTGCACCCAAATTTGGCACAAATTAATGGTTAGGCTTAGAAGGCTGAATTCAGGGCCCTAAAGCTGAGAAGTGAAGAGGCTTGTGATGATTATGGCCCATGAGGCCCATTTGGTCCGTAAGAAGGATTAAATATGTAAACAGCATAAGGCCTTGCGGATATATTTTGAAGGCCAGGTTCAAATGAAAACGATTATGGATAAGTTCCCATGTGAGGAAAATAGAGAAAATGAGATGCTAACCGTTTATCATTATCTCCTCCTAGGAAGGAGGAAGTTAATTATCAGAGAATTAAAAATAATTTTTTTTTAGCAAGAATAGAGGGAAGCGGTTATGACACATGGCATAGAACCATGACTTCACCTAGGCCCCATGAACCCACCAACCTAAAAAATAGGAGGCTTAACAGTGGGTCTTTAGGCCTCTTACCACAGAAATAGGGCCATGACCTTTGGTAACCGCCAATAACCGTCAAAATGGAGGGAAAATTGGCAGCCTAGGGCACGTGGCAGCATCAAATTAAGGCAGGAAAGTGCTTAGGACACTTGGCGTCATCTCGGCATAGGAGGAGTTGGCGCCTGTCACGCCCTCATTTTTACAAAACATAAATAAAGAAATTTCAACAATACATAAGTCAAATGATGAGATTTCCATAAATCCATCTCAAAAGGTTTCCATAAAATAAAGTACATCATTAGCCCATTGGCTATCAAATGTTCGGGAACCCTTGCCCCAAAGGTGAAATCGAAGTAGTATCCCACAAGTTATTACAAATCCATAGTAAAAAAAAAGATAGTGAAAAACTAGAGTTACATTATCATCTCTCCAAAAGAAAATTTAATGCATAGAAGATGAATAAAATAACTTCATGCCATGTATGCTCATCATCCAAGTCATGCATGATCAAAGTTGGGTACCTGAAAAGGGATAGGGTGAGCACACGCGCTCGTAGGAGAACTATTCTACTAACGCTAGGTGTATAAATATGATGCATGCACATGGAGGCAAGATATATCCAAAGGATGTTCATGTGCGAGTCCAAGTACCCAAGTAAAAGAGAAGGGATTTTTGAAAGTTCCAAAGTACCCAAGTGACTACCAAGTATCCACCCACCATTTCATGTGTTCAAAGTAATATCAAGTGTTCAAAAAGATTTCAAGGTGTCCCAAAGTAGCCATTGATTAATTAGGTTTGTCAAAATCACCAATAAGTATAACACGTGTCCAAAATCATGTCCAAGTGTCCATTGTTACCAAAACATCATATGTACCGCAGAACACTTTCATTTCCAAGTACTCAACACCACCAAGGTTTCCATTTTTTGTTCCACCAAAACTACCCAAGTTACTCACACAAATTCAAAACCAAGTCGACAAGTCGAGTTTCGACAAAACACCATAGATAGTCCAAAATCTCATTTCTCATTTCTTTCATTGAAGAAAAACCATCATTTTCATTAGAACTAGGGATTAAATCCCTCTGCCGGATTCCATAGGCTCCGCGTGCCTCTGCCGGGTTCTGTGGGCCCCGCGTGCCCCTGCCGAGTTCTGTAGGCCTCGCGTGCCTCTGCCGGGTTCTGTAGGCCCCGCGTGCCTTTGCCGAGTTCTGTAGGCCTCGCATGCCTCTGCCGGGTTCTGTAGGCCCCGCGTGCCTTTACAAAAAAAGAATTTACCAAATGATGGCATTGGTTTTAAGCAACTCATTTTCCAAACATTCTATCCAAATTCCTTGACAAGTCCATTTTTTTTCAAAGTTCATTTCACCATTTCACATCTTTCGATAAAAAGGGGTTATGCACACACCCACGCACGCTTTCTAAAAACCTTCAAACTTTCATGTGACGTAAGATGACATATTTGTTTATAAAACCATAGTCCTTGAGTCAAAACATGGGTGAAAATGATGCCAAAGGTAGATTATATGAAGTATTGAGCAATCGGGAACCAAACGGACATCAAAGGGTGGCCGAATGCCACCCAAAGGAGAAGGATAGCTGCTGGAAATTACAGAGGCAGCAGCTATGAACAGTGAACAATGCAGATTTTCACCCTTAAGGTGTGGAATTTCAACCCAATCACAAATGAGATAGTTTAGGCACAAACTAGAGATGCTAGACAACAATTAAACATGGAGGGAGGTCAATTTCACTCCCAATTTCACCAAACAACAAGCAATTTCATAGATCAAAGAATCAAAGTGGGAAAACCCACACAAATTGGGGAAAACATGAAATTCAAGGAAATTAAGGCCAAGAACCAATTATATGAAACAAGTCACAAGCATACAACTAGAGAGAGTAGACATTGTTCCCCTGCCTCAAGGATTTGCTTGAAAATGGTGGAGAAATGAAACCCTAGGTGTAGAAAATCCCAAATCCAGAAATGTGAGCTTCCGGTGCGAATCCAAGGTGAACCGAGCTCCCCACGACGCGTAGAACATGAAAATAGTATTGGTTCTTGAAGTGGTTGGGTGAGGAGGGAGAGATTTGAGCTTGGTGGAGCAAAAATGGTGGAGAGGGAGGAGAGAGAGGGAGCCGACGGGTTGGGGGATTGAGGGAGAGAGTGTTTTGTTCTTTTTATTACAAACTTCCCCCACACACTTCTAATATAACTCTCTAATTACACCTCACACCCAAATGTCACTTGTGTATATAATATGTGACCCCACCACTTATTTTCATAAACCAAACTTAAGTAAAGACTTTTCTTTACTTTAATTTATTTATGAAAATAAGAAAGTACCCCCCATTTGGAAACAATGGCATTTCCAAAATTTTTAAATTCTAATCACATCAAAATCTCATCCCCCCACTTTTAGTACAAAACTGAAAAACGACACATTTTTCTCCGAAGAAAATGGGTGAAAGATGACTTTGCTTTACTAAAAAATAACTTCCGATTATACCGTTGTGATTAGAAAAATCCAAGTAACAATTACCGGGACTTTTTATCGGCCAAATCAAAACTTCTCCAAAAAGTGATTTTTCATACGGGTCCGTACAGCGCCAAAGTTCATATTTCTAACTTGGAGCCTATAAATACAAGAATTGAAGGAGTAGAAAGGGTTCCATAGCCATCAACCTCACGGTTAAAACTCAAGTCTCTCGACTTATTCAAAATTTCGGCTCCGGCCACATTATGTTTTTGCTTTCTAGCAAAGTATCCACTCAACCTCATTGAGTTTTATCTGGTTTCACAACCATCAACCTCACGGTTAAATCAAACTTGAGTCTCTCGACTTACACTCAAAGTCCTCAACCTGTTGTAGCCATTCAACCCCGTTGAAGCCTACAACACCATTGAGTCCCTTCCTTTCCAGTCGTTCAACAAGTCTAGCTTGAGTTTAGATCTTGTTATTGACTCCTTTGTACCCCACTTTTGTTAATTACTATTAATAAAAGTTGGTTTTACTTTATCTCGTTGCTCCTAATTTTCCACAACGGTTGGGAAATTATTAAGTCCTCGCACGTAAGGCAAACCACGAATCATCTGCAACTCTACCCTTTGAGGGTTGCGCACAATCGCACGAACGAAGTCAGAAAAGGTCTCGAAAGCCTCTATCACATTTGGACTGCAACGGACAGTCCTGGCATGCCCAACTCACAAACCACACTAGGCGCTTGTGGTTTCTTCGGTGTTAACAACTACCAATCAATCTACAATCTAACTTTTAAAATATTTCCTCACAATACCCCAACTTTATTTTCGGAAAAATATTTAAAATTACGGGTCTTCACAGTACTCGCCGCATCATACTCGTTCCTCATTGTATATACATCTCTCGGACAATTGCATTTTTCTTACCTTAGACACGAATGAATAATCCTTTTTTTTTTGTACTAGCCACTTAGTTACTTGTGCATTTTTGTTGCATTCACTTACATTTTTGTTTTGTAAATTGGTTTATGATGCTTTTGTTGTGTACTTTGTTTGGCTGTTATGCTAAATAAGATTTTATAAAAAAATTAGTGATTTACCTCTTTTTTGAAGTGTAATTGGGTATTGGGTAATACCCGTTCCACCCGTTATCCAAATGGATTTAGATTTGGTGGCTTTTAAGCATCCCCAATTGGGTATGTGTACGTGGGTAGAGATGAGCGTGGAGTTTGAGGATCGGGTTTGGAAGGAGCATCCCCGATCCAAACCCTACCCTTTGCCATTCCTAAAATCACCGAAGTGTCAAAATGGTAAACCAATAAACCATCTTTTATTATATCACATCACTCAATACGGTAAATTAATAAATTATGTTCATATGTCATTTATTCCATCGTGTGAACATGGTTTATTGATTTACCACTTTTACTATATCAAATCACCAAAACGGTAAATCAATAAATCATATTCATTGTATGAAATAACCATCTTTTAAAGGGCATGTGAACATAGTTTATTAATTTACCATTTTTACTGTATTAAAAAAAGACCAGCCTTGAATCGGGGGGAAAAACACTGCCATTAACAAGATTTGAAACCACCACCACCTTACAAAACAAAACGAGTATTACAGCAATCAAATGAGATTGCATGATCAATCGAGATTTAAAGGTTACTCGTTGGATTTTTCCGTCGCCGTCGAGATCAATCGATTTTGAGTTCGGCGGCGGCGCACCATGTGGCTGTATCGTGATGGAGCTCTACATCGACACCACTCCACATACCGCAGAGAACTTTTATAGCGTTTTGCACCGGAGAGAAAGGTGTCGCCAAGGCGACAACTTCACCACTGGAAACGACAACGGAGGCGAGTCGATTTATGGATCGAAGTTGCTAATGGAAAAAAGGGAAGTAATATGAGAGAGAGAGAGAGAGAGAGAGAGAGAGAGAGAGAGAGAGAGAGAGAGAGAGAGAGAGAGAGAGAGAGAGAGATGGCGTGATATCCCTATTTAAAAGGAAAAGATTGACTCTATTTAAAAGGAAAATATTGACTTTGTTTGGTAAAATTCCAAACGGATTCAAAAGATCCTATATATACACATGCGGATTTCATCAAAAATCACCTTTCCTGATTGAATTTTGATGTCCAAACCATTCAATGTGTTTAAAACATGTTTTTAAGGGTCCACGAGCGAAAAAAAAGATCGGGAAGGGTTCCATCCGTGTACTTTTCGATTAAATACAGTTTTATCGAAAACTACATGGATAAAGCCCCTCTCGGTCATTTTTTTAATGATTCCTCATTTACCCTTAAAAACAAAATTCTTTTAAAAACACTTTTTTTGAACGATCATCAAAATTCAATCGGAAAAGGTGACTTTTGAAAAAATCGGGACTCATCCTTTCGATTGAAATTATGATAACCCAATCGTTCCTTTGGGATCCCACATTTTTAAAGGGCTCACTATAAAAAAAGATCGTGATGTCCCAATTTGAGTAATTTTTATAAGGGTCAATGTATGTAGGGAAAAGATCAAGCCCTTTGATCCTTTTGGCTAAAGTGTCACGGGACTCATTTGATCGATTTGAATTTTTTGACAAAATCCTAATCGTATGTAATAAAAAAACTTAAAACATCTTTTTTTTCACCGCAAGGAATCAAAAAAAAAAGAAGACATATTGTGCGTGATCAAAATTCAATTGAAACTATGAATCCCACACTTTGACAAAGTGAGGAGATTTTGACAAAATCGTATATATATATATAGAGTCTTTTGTAAAAAACTCCACTTCCCGATCAAGCCCTTCTCTTAGGTCATTTTTTTTTATTTCAAAAAAAGGGCTTGATCCAAGCATAAAACGGACTCTTTTTAAAAACATATTTACGCTTTTTTTTGCAAAACATATCACCTTCCTGTATTTTTTTGAAGATTTGGCCCCGGATCATCAAAATTTATATTTCCCAAAAATAATTTTTAAAAGCATCAAAACCCAAAAACCCTTTGTTTTTAACAAACCAATGGTTCCTCGACAGAAATCTTCAAAAAAATACCGGAAGGATATATATATATATATATATACAATAAGGATCAGGTCAGGACTCCTGTATTTTCTGTAAAATCCAAACTTCCATTTTAGGCCGTTGGATCGCATCCAACGGCTGGAACAAAAGAAGGGAGCTCGCGGGTTAAGTACCGGGTAAAATAGAGCACGCGGGTCAAGACCCGGGTTATTTCCCACCCGCGGACACCCACAAAGCCCCTTCCATCGTCATTACGCTTATTTTCCCCCTAGAGAGAGAGAGAGAGAGAGAGAGAGAGACGAGAAGAGAAGAGAAGAGAAGAGAAAAGGAGATCGAAGAAATTGAGCTCGAATCCCTTTACAAGACCAAATCGAAGCCGAATATGGGGAGCAAACCAACGATCTAACCTGGTCGAGGAGTTAGGGTTTTGGTTCTACATGTTCACCGACGAAGAAGGGGAAATCGAATGAGGAAATCGAAAACGAACGAACAAATCGAAGGTTTCTCTCTCTCTCTCTCTCTCTCTCTCTCTCTCTCGGTACAGATGAAACTAGGGTTAGGGTTGATTGGAATGGAATGGTTCAGTTTCATTTGAAAAATTAGGTGTTTTTTTACTCATTTTAATGATGGGTTTTTGATAAGGAACTCATTTTGTAGGATATTGTGCTTCAAACATCAGTATAGTTTCTTCGATGTGTTGCTTGATATGCTTCGGTTAGGTCTTGATAGCCAATATTCATGTATGAAAAATTCACTTTTCTGTGGATAGTTTGTGCTTAAAATGGTGTGTGAATCTGTGCTCCATGGACAAGGAATAAAAAAATGATTATTTTTGCACACTTTACAGATGATGAAGAACAATATTGTTCAATCAATGGATCTCGTGAAACAACTCATCCCCTACTGGTATTGAGGAAGAACCATTATGAGCTATGTGTGTTGTGGAAGCAATAACATTTGCTATTATTTGCTCACATTAAGGAAGAACCATTACAACAAATGCACCTAACAGTAACCAGATAAATCCTTCTGCTAAAAATATGACCATTAGTTCAGGTCATTAGAAACTTGTGTAGACTTGTGAATTTTATTTTGATTGTGAGGTTCTTTACTTGATTGTTTCTATGCAGAACATTGATTTCGACGCTCGAACACTGTCAAGTATTTGTAAAGACGAGAATCAGCACAGATCCAAGTCCTGAGTATTTTACCATGTCTTCTTCAAGCCGGAGATGGACATGGAGATAAAGAAATTTTGTTTGGGTAGCTAGTTGAACTTGTAGCTTGGTAGATAGACTCAGTTTGGGAGAACAACTTGTTGTATGTAACTGTTTGGGAGAAATTTTCTTAGCTTAGCCTCAGGCAAACCAGCCAAGAAGTGGTGACTTGTTGTAACTTGGAGTAACCTGATTAGTGTCTTAGCAGGGGTGACTTGGAGCTTTGGAGTTTGTTTTTTTGTTTCTGTTTCTGTATATGTAAGACTGTACAAACATTGTAGTTTCTGTTTCTGGACTGAGTTTTCTTTGTCAAGCATTGAATGCAATTTTTGTCTGCTGCTGCAGGATGCAATTTTTATCACAAAAATAGGAGTAATACTTTGGCATTGATAAACAGAAGTACAGAACACTAAATTTCTGAATAAATGTATCTCATCTCCATAGAGACAGAGGTTTGTAAAAACTATAAACATTATGTGTTCTTGTTGCCCAAATCTGCTATTACAACACACAAGTGAGCAATGGCAGAAAAGAAACATAGTCATTCCTTGCCTCAACTACAACCTCAATATAGTATCCAACGCATTGGCACACTTATCTTAGGATCCAGCAGATTAAGAACATTAACCCACATAAATGTAAGCACAAAGGAAACAGTATGAAAGACAAGCTTTGTAATTGAATATGGATAAGGTACTTCTATAATTTAACAGGGAAAATTTAGATCATTTTCTGCAAATTAAAAAACAAGTCACTTGATAACTTAAAACTACAGAATTGAACAAGCTACTCAAACAAAATTTCTTCATCTCCATCTCCGAATGTCCCCATCTCCGCATGTCCCCATCTCCATGTCCAGTCATCCATCTCCATCTCCATCTCATTGAATCATCTCCAAAATGTCCCCAAAAAATAAGAAGCGAATCTCCTTCGGCATTGAACCTAAAAAATAAGAAGCGAACGTGTCAAGAAGCAAGAAACAAACGTGTCCTTCATCAAGGTTTCTGCAATTACTAAGCCTTTTAGGTAGGTACAGGGGGCATAACAGGGAATGTATATGGCCAAAACCAACTCTTACTCACTTTCATCACAAAATGGAGCCCAGGCTTCCCTTCACAGATCCATCAGTTCAAGCACATAAACAAACTTGAGGTTCAACAAATGATATCTGATTTTAGGTAGGTACAGGGGGCATCACAAGTTACAATACCAACCCATTATACCTAATTCCTAAGTAAACAAATGTAATGAGTCTTGTCTGAACAGAGAGAGAGAGAGAGAGAGAGAGAGAGAGAGAGAGAGAGAGAGAGAGAAGAGAGAGAGAGAGAGAGAGAAGCCGTAACCTTTGATTTCTTCATTTGTCTTCAAATCGAACCCCCTTCGATTTCTTCATTCATCTTCTCTGCGATTTGGTTCGAGATTTGAGAGGATTTCGGATCATTAAAATTTGAAAAAAAAACCCCTATTTTTTCCGTAACCCAAAAACGAGTGAGAGAGAGAACGAGAGAAGAAACAAACCTTGATCTCCCTCTTCTCTTCGCCTTCGATTTGGTTGTTGATCGTCTTTGCGATTTGATTCTTCATTGAATCGCCTCTTCTCTCTCTCTCTCTAAAATTGTGCAAAATGACGATCTGGAAGGGGTTGGGGGAGTTTGACCCGTGGGTGGGATATAACCCGGATCCTGACCCTGTTGACCTCTTTTTACCCGGTTTTGGACCCGCGCGTCCGTTTTCTTTTATCAGCCGTTGGATCTCATCCAACGGCCTAAACGAAAAGTTCGGATTTTGTTAAATTTAGGGAGTCCGGATAGGATATATATATATATATATATATAAATAGAATTGTTATAGGGTCAATAGTTATAGGGTCCATTATAGCTTTTTGTAACACCTCTAGTCCACCTAATGTTTTCATAACATCTCTAATCCACCAAACCACTTTTTTTATTCTCTTAGGTCCATTCTATTTTTTTACTAGACAAATGTACCCTTACATTAAATTTAATACATAATATACATTTACCAGAAAAGTCGCCGGTGCCAGAAAGTCTGCCGGAAAAGTCGCCGGAAAATCCTGACGGCGCCGGAAAAGTCGCCGAGAAATTGGACTTCGCCGGAAAATTGACCGGCGCAGATGTGGTTATCTGAACTATGTCATTTTTTTTTTAAAAACCTACTTAGGATCAGATGTGGTTATCTTGACTCGCAAGAGGTGGTTATCTGTACTCATAAGATGTGGTTATCTGGACATATTTTTGTTTAAAAAACTTACTTGGGATCAAGTCCTCAACCACCCAAGCACTACAAGGTAGCAGCACAAACCCTCTGCTTTTAACATAAAAATTTTACTGAAAATTGAATAAAACAAAAAAATCACTTTTTCAAAATGGAGGTGGTTATCTAAACTCATAAGAGGTGGTTATCTGAACTAATAAAACAGAGTACATTCATCACAAACTCATCCAAACAACAGAAAAACGTCCCCAAGACAATTCCGCTAATATACAGGCCCGAAAGTGTGAAAAAACGTCCCCAAGACAATTCTGCTACTGAGTTTTAGTTTTCTATCAATACAATAACCATTTTCATTATCATATTTTAGTTATGATTTAGTAATTACGTAACACAATTTGAACTGCAATTAAATAAATGCAATTCAGAAAGTAAAATTTGGTAGAAAACCTTACCTATCAAAGTCACGAGCCACGAGATAAAGGAACTGAGATAAAGGAACTGAGCGTAATTGGCGAGCAAAACGCAGTTCTCCGGTTCTTGGGCCAGACCCGTTTGATAAACCAGCTCCGTTCTAAAATAATCCGCGTAATCATCATCCCCCTCAATCTTCGCCGTCACCGGCGAAACAAACCTCTGCACCGTTCTCGTGATCCAACGCCTCGTCTCTCACTTCCCCTTGCATCCTCGCCGCCTCCTCCACCATCGAATTCCACACACCCATCTCATCTTCTCTCGCCGCCTGTCCCGACACGGACTCCTCCTCCCTCGCCGTCACACTGTCTCCCGTCGACGTCGCCCCGTAGTTCAACGACGTCGTCTCCTCAAACCGCCCGTCACCTTCCGTACCGCTAACAGTTCGCCTGAATTTCCCTCCGCCGCCGCTGCCGATTGATGCCGTGTTTCCGTTGACTGAAAAGGTTTTGATTGTCAAAGAATCGAATTTCGTGTGCTTCTCAATGTGATTTTCGTATGAAACAGTATCCGTCATGGCGGCGTAGGATTGCAGCAGAGGGGGCGGTGCTGCTAAGGCTGTGGCGTTCGACATCGAGTAGACGCTGTAATTCGCCAGTAAAACCATGACGAAGATCATTAGCTGCTGCCGTTGAAATTACAATAAAATCGCCGTCGAGATGATCCGGAGATGCTGCCGTTGTTCCCTCTCCACTCACCCATAGAACAACGGGAATCTGACTTGGTCGCGTATAAGTGGGGGTAGTCGGGTCTTTTGTTATTCTAGTGGATCTTATGTCTTAAGGAATATTTGGGTGGACCTTACACTATAGGAAATTGCTAGAGTGGACCCTATACCAACTCTCCCGATATATATAGAAGGCGGATCTAGTCCGGGATCCGGACTTCCGGACCTCCATGATCCGAACATTTTTTTGACGATCCGAATATACAGTTTTTGTGAAAAACTGCTTGGATCAAGCCCTTCCCGGTATTTTTTTTTGAAGATTTCCCGCGTGGACCTTGGAAAACACCTTTTGAACACATTGGACGGCTCGGATTTTCCCAAAACAATTTGCAACACAAAAAAAAAACCCCATTTTCTTCCAGTCAGGGATCCCTGACTGGATCCGTGGGGTATACATATATATATATATATATATAGGATGGCGGTCTAATGTGGGATCCCGCATACAAAATTTGGTGCGGGATCCCCCCTTTTTCAACTTTCCGGATCAAATTTTGACGATCCGAACCGCTCAATGTTTTTAAAATGCATTTTCCAAGGCCTACGCGGGAAATCTTCAAAAAAAAATACCCGGAAGGGCTTGATCCAAACCAGGTTTGGGTATTGATCACAAACTGTTTGGGCTTGATTGAAAACTGTTTGGATCAAGCCCTTCCGGGTATTTTTTTTTGAAGATTTCCCGCGTAGACCTTGGAAAATGCATTTTAAAAACATTGAGCGGTTCGGATCGTCAAAATTTGATCCGGAAAGTTGAAAAAGGGGGGATCCCGCACCAAATTTTGTATGCGGGATCCCTTAGGAGACCGCCTTCCTATATATATATATATACGGGGTGAGCTTCTAATGAGGACCTCACCATGAGGACTTCCATGAGGACTTCACTTTCCGGACCAAATTTTCATGATCCGAACCGTTAGATGTGTTTAAAATGTGTTTTCCAAGGCCAGCGCGAAGATTCGTGAAAAAAAAATACCCGGAAGGGCTTGATCCGTTCAGTTTTTGTTAAAAAGCTATTAATCCGAAAAGTGGGAAAAACCCTTGGTCCGCATGGAACTTCCAATGAGGGAGTCCTCATTAGAAGCTTATTGTATATATATATATGGAATAACTTCCAATAAGGGACCCTTATATAAGTTAAAATGCGGACCTCACCTTTCCGAGCCAAATTTCGACGATCCGAACCGTTCAATGTTTTTAAAATGCATTTTTAAGGGCCTCCGCTAGGATTTGTCCAAAAAAAATACCCGAAAGGGCTTCATCCGATCAGTTTTGGTTGTTTTTAACCAAAACTGATCGGATGAAGCCCTTTCGGATATTTTTTTTGGACGAATCCTCGCGAAGGCCCTAAAAAATGCATTTTAAAAACATTGAACGGTTCGGATCATCAAAATTTGGTCCGGAAGCACAAAAAAAGGATAGGTCCGCATTTTATTTGTATATAAGGGTCCCTTATTGGAAGGAGCTCCATATATATATATATATATAAGAAGTTTCCTATGAGGGCTCCTCACAAAAAAAAAAAAAAAAAATAGTTGTGAGCCGTTGGATCGCGTGAAGGGCATAGGATCCAATGGCCCACAACTGTTTTCCCGCACTTTTTTTTGTGAGGGAGCCCTCATAGGAAACTTCTTGTATATATATATCCCTCACAAAAAAAAGTGCGGGAAAACAGTTGTTAGCCATTGGATCGCATGAAGGACATAGGATCCAACGGCCCACAACTGTTTTCCTGCACTTTTTTTGTGAGGGAGCCCTCATAGGATATGTCCTGTATATATATAGGATGGCGATCTATTGAGGACTCCCTTAGGATAATTCCGTGCGGACCTCACCATTCCGGATCAAATTTTGACGATCCGAACCGCTCAATGTTTTTAAAATGCATTTTTAAGGGTCGGCGCGGAAAATCTTCAAAACAAAATACCCGGAAGGGCTTGATCGGATCAGTTTTTGTTAAAAACGCTATATATATATATATATATATATATATACATATAGGATGACGATCTATCGAGGACTCCCTTAGGATAATTCCGTGCGACCTCACCATTCCGGATCAAATTTTGATGATCGATTGAACCGCTCAATGTTTTTAAATGCATTTTTAAAATGTCACATAGAAAATCTTCAAAACAAAATATACAGAATGGCTTGATCGGATCAGCATTTAACAAAAGTTGATCCGATCAAGCCCTTCCGGTAATTTTTTTGAAGATTTTCCGCGTGGACCTTGGAAAATGCATTTTAAAAACATTGAGCGGTTCGATCGTCAAAATTTGATCCGGAAAGTCGAAAAATGGTGAGGTCCGCACGGAATTTTTGTTTGGGAGTCCTCAATAGATCATGAGCTTCTAATGAGGACCTCACCATGAGGACTTCCATGAGGACTTCACCATCCGGACCAAATTTTCATGATCCGAACCGTTAGATGTTTTAAAATGCATTTTTAAGGGTCCACGCGAAAATCTTCAAAAAAATACCCGGAAGGGCTATATAGGACTTGTCCAAAACTCAGGATGAAGCCCTTCCGGTTTTTTTTAAAAACGATTTTTGGAAAAAAATGCATTTTAAAAACATTGAGCGGTTCGGATCGTCAAAATTTGGTCCTGAAACACAAAAAGGGGGCAGGTCGGATAGAACTTCCAATGAGGGAGTCCTCATTAGAAGCTTACATATATATATATATATATATAGAGTCCTTTCTAGTCCGGGAGTCCCGGATCCGGACTCCACTTCCCGATATTTTTGACGATCCGATCCGTCCAATGTGTTGAAGGTGTTTTCCAAGGTCCACGCGGAAAATCTTCAAAAAACCGGAAAGGGCTTGATCCAAGCGCTTTTTAAAAAACTTTATATTTACGCTTTTTAAAAACTACTTGGATCAAGCCCTTCCCGTATTTTTTTGAAGATTTCCGTGGACCTTGGAAAACACCTTTTGAAGACATTGACGGCTTTCGGATTTCCCAAAAACAATTTTTAAAAGCATCAAAACACCAAAAAACCCTTCAATCAAAAATCCGGGATCCTTGACAGATCGCCGGTGTATATATATATATATACACGTACTCTCCGGTCAAGGATCCCGGAAATCCCGGATTGAAGCGTTTTGGAGCATTTAGAAAATGTTTTTGCATGATCGAGCCGTCAATGTGTTCAAGGTGTTTTCCAAGCCCGCGAAATCTTCAAAAAAATACCGGAAGGGCAAGATCCACGCAGTTTTTCGCAAAAACTGCATATTTAAAAAATTGCGTGGATCAAGCCCTTCCCGGTATTTTTTTTTGAAGATTTCCCGCGTGGGCCTTGGAAAACACCTTTTGAACACATTGGACGGCTCGATCGTCAAAATTTGATCCGGAACTATGAGATCCGGACCCAAGGGTCCCGGACAGGAGAGTTCCTCTATATATATATATATATATAGACACACACACACACACACACACGGTTATGTTCTAGTCAAGGATCCCGGATTGAAGAAAAATGGGTGTTTTTAAGGGTTAAAATCATATTTTTCATAATTCGAAACGTCCAATGTGTTTAAAACATTTGATAGCAAGATAATGTGGTATTGGTGATATCAACTTCCATTTGATCAAAGAGTAACGTTGAAATTCCATTTTAAAAACTTAAAGATTTGCTACTACGAAATTCCCATGTCAATTGGCCAAAAACTTGGGACTGAATTGGGCAAAACAACAGACACTTGGCACTCAATGCAACAAGCCTACAAAAATGTTCCACAAGACCAATCATAACCTATTAGAGCACTTGAGCATTAAGCAAGCATCACAGATCCACAATTAATTAACCTATTCGAATACACTAAGATTTCAGAATCTGATATTATAATGCAAAAACACATTTGGTTTCGAAACAGCGTATTACGATTCTGAAAATTCGAAATCGAAACCCTAAACCCCAATTTTGAAATCAAAACCCTAGTTTTTCGAACCACAGAGAGAGAGAAAGAGAGAGACCTGCTGGTGGGTGGAGTCAGATGGTGGTGCGCCGGCGTCAGTGGTGGTGCAATTTGTTCGATCTCTTCTTTGCTCGCACAAAAAAACACACGGGTTTTCAGCGAAATAGAGAGAGAGAGAGAGAGAGAGAGAGAGAGAGGGAACTGCTCAGATCAAGCCCTTCTTTTTTATGATTTCTCATATGGACCCTTAAAAACACGTTTTAAATACATTGGATTGTTCAGATCATGAAAATTTGATCGGGAAAGTGAAGGTGTGGACGAGGTCCTAATTTTAGGGGTGCGGACTGGATCCTGACTTTGTTACGTCCTGTAACACCCCGTCTTTTAGGGGTGCGGATTGGATCCTGACTTTGTTACGTCCTGTAACACCCCGTCTTTTTCTTTTGTTATTGCTATACTAATGTAAAATAAAAAAAGAAAGATTTAAAATCATCTTTTTAACTATCGGCATATTTATTATTTTACCTAGCCAACTCTTCCATGATCTAATTTGGCTAATTTGAAAAAACTGGTTTTTTGGTTTTTTTCGTTGTCTTTATTCAAATTTTTTTTTGCGTTTGTTAGTTTTGCGTGAAGATTTTGTGGTTTCTGGATTTATTTTGTCGAGATGAATCCAAAAAGTATAAAATTATGGTCAAAAGTAATAGTTTTTTGAATAAAGCCGAAAATAAACCAAAATAAATCAGTTTTTTGGATTATTTTTCGTCTTTATTCACAAAACTTTAAGTTGAGAGCTGTTACGCTCCCAACTCCTGACACGCCCCATTAGCCGGGCCCACCTCCCTTTCCCCCAATACCCCCCTTAAATGCTAGCCCCTTTTTTTTTTTTTTTTTTTTTTTTTTCTTTTTCACTTTTTTCTTTTTCTCTTTTAACTTTATTTATTTAATTACTTATTTAATTTGGTTTACTCAAATTACATTTGCAAGTAAATTATTTTTTTACATTGACATTTAAATTTGACTTTATATTTAGAAACTTTATATTATTTTAATTAGTTAATTAATTTGTCTTAACAATGATAATAAATTTAAAAAAAAAACATTAAAAGCGAATAATATTACAATCACGCTTAAAAGTAAATAAATATTACAATCACGTTTAAAAGTGAATAAATATTACAATCACGTTGACAATGTTCAGCCCTAATCAATATTGCCTCCAAAGTGTGGTCCCAACACGACGCCTAGTACTTGGAACCACAAATCAAGATCATAACTTAAAGCCCATCCTTTAGCTTCATCCGACGCATGCTTCCACCACCATATTGGGATGGGTGGTACAGGGTGATGACGGTGCAAAAAAAGTTGCACGAAGTAATATTGAACTAAGCTACATGCTTCTACTGCTGCTTGTTTAGGCCCTGGTTGTGGCTCTATCACATGCTCAATCTAAGGTCTCTGTTTTCTACTCTAGATTTTTTAGGATTTTATTTAGATCAAACTGTTTCTTACTTATTTATGTATGACATGTAATCCATGAATAAAACCGGAACCTATCCGTGACTCGCGAATCGGATAGGAACCAGACCGTGAGATTTTTGGTCTGGACACGGGTTATATTTTCTAAAAACCTTGACTCGCGGATTAGGATTGGATTCATACCAATCCGATTCGATCCAGACCGTATACACCCCCATTTAAAATGTACTAGTTGGGCATATAAAAGATCAAATGAAATTGTGTGGGCTCAAATAGGATCAACAAAAGAATAAAAAATCGTTCAAATAGTGGTCACGGAGTATTATTTTATGGTGCCACCACAATAATAAAAAGACGTTTTTACCCCATACCAAATGTACACCCTTTTGGTGTACCCACCGTGTTTTTTGAGATCCATTACGGGATCCCACAAAAACAATTCGAATTGCTCAGGGGTAATTTAGAAACTTTATATTATTTTAATTAGTTAATTAATTTGTCTTAACAATGATAATAAATTCTAAAAATTATTCAGTCTTGGGGCACCGCCAAGTGGTGTTAAGCCGTTATCCACCACACATTTGTGGGATCCAGTATTAAGTGTATAGAATCAAACAAAGGTGTAGTGGATAAATGTGCTAAGTTGCCAAGTGATAGTATTTTTTTTTCCCATTCTACCAATAATTCTGATGTAGTGCATAGACTCAAACAAACGGTCGATGTTGTCCGATCGGATCCCAGGATATGTTATTTTTCATGTAGTGGCGCGTATTTGACAATACGAGGTTGCCAATGTCTTGTCACGCATCTCGCTTCATCGGACTTAAAAATAGTATGCCTTTTTTGTTAATCCGGAGTGGCGGAGCAAAATGGGGTATCAACAATAATTAAATAAAAAATTGAATAAATAAATAAATAAATAATTAAAAAAAAGAATTAAATAATTAAATGAATTAATTTAAAGAAATGAATTAAATATTTAAATGAATTTATATAAAGAAATGAATTAATATAAATAACAAAATTAATATAAAAAAGTAATTAAAGGAATTAATATGGGGAAGGTAAAACAATTTGGTTGTGTGTGTGGGGGGGGTGTCGGGGGGGGTGCGTATCAATTTCCCTTTAAGTTTGGCTAGTAAGTTTATACTTTTTAGATTCCTCTCGTCGAGACAAACCAAGAAACCACAAAAAATCGACCGAAAACTAACAAATGAAAAAAAAATTGAATAAAGACAAAACGAAAAATACCAAAAAACCAGTTTTTTCAATTTAGCCAAATCTAATTCAATTTTTTTTTGCATCTGTTAGTTTTGCGTCAAGATTTTGTGGTTTCTAGATTTATCTTGTCGAGACGAATCCAAAGAGTATAAAATGGTCAAAAGTAATAGTTTTTAGAATAAAGCCGAAAATAAACCAGCTTTTTGGATTATTTTTCGTCTTTATTCACAAAACTTTAAGTTTGACTAACAATTTTATACTTTTTAGATTCCTCTCGTCGAGACAAGCCAAGAAACCACAAAAAATCGACCGAAAACTAACAAATGTAAATTTTTTTGACTAAAAACAACGAAAAAAAACCAAAAAATTAATTTTTTCAATTTAACCAAATCAGGCACGGACAGGGTTGGTATGGAAGGTGGCGTATTAAAGAAGAATATTTAAAACACAATTGATTAACTGATGGGAGGTTCCCTTAAATTGGAGAGATAGCAAATAGGGCGAGGGCTTTGCCAATAGGGAGGTTCCCTTAAAATTTTAAAAGACAATTGATTAACTGATGGGAGGTTTGAGGTTTCCTAGCTCTATATAACTATGGACCTTGTTCCTTTATGCTAGGTGAGCTGCCAGTACGCCAATAGGGCGAGGGCTTTGCCAATTGGTATTTTAATGAGAGGTTTTTGTTGAAACTTAGATTTTGAGGTCTCACACACACACACACACACACATATATATCTACGGTGATATTCAGTTTGATCGGCATACAAATTTTAGGATCTATTCTTGATAGTGATATTCACAGAGGCCACAATCTTCATTTCAGGTACTAGAAGTATAAGTACATCCTAAGTCTTCGGAGTAAATTTTATTCATCATTCTGTATTTGTACTCTTTTTCTATCCTGATAATATTATTGACTCCAGTTGTGCCATTATATTGTGAATGATGGTATATTATGTTGCGCTGATGATTATCATGGATCAGATTGGTACATGTGCCCACCGGGTCTGAGTAATTAAATAAAAATGAGATATGATTGATTGATTGCCTTGCGGAGAATCAGGGTATTACTGGTTATATGGCCTGCGGGCATTTGTAAAATTGTTTTTGATCTTGGTGGTACTTGGCATGTTACAGAGATGGGCTAGGTACAAGGCTTTAGTTATTTGCTGTGAAAGTTGATTTGGTGATTCGTTTGATTCGGTTAAGGTTGTGAATATCATTCATTGATTCCATTAAGTCCTTTTATTGTCCTCGTATTGTATACTTCCCGCGTAGTTTATGTGGCAGGTTTGAAGCAGAATAGTGGCGGTCGGAGTTGGAGTATTTGATGGATTACAGAATTACTTGGAAAAATAGTCATTGTGTATTTTGATTGAGGATTAGTTTAGACCCAATTGTATGTTCTTTATTTAATAGACATTATTAGAATTTCTGGGTTTCGTTACAGTCCCGATCAACTTTTTTTTGTTGATTCCTTGCAGGGACCCATAAAATCATGTTTTAAACACATTGAATGGTTCAGATCATCAAAATATAGTCGGGAGAGGGAAGGTCCACGCTGTAGCAAAGTAAGGGATCCCTTTACTTGATTCCTCGTGTATAAATTTGGGATCCCAGATTTTTCCTTCCATCCACACCTCACTTTTTCTGATCAAATTTTCATGATCCGAACTGTCAAATGTGTATAAAATGTGTTTTTAGGTGTTCACGTGCGAAATCATAAAAACAATGATCGGGAAGGGCTTCATCTGATCAGTTTTTCATAAAACTATACATATGCGATTTTAAATATCTACTTGCCCCTTAAACTATCAAAAAAAAATTTAAGTTCCTCCTTCAACTACCAATTGAACTACCTTCCCCCTTCAACTATTATTTTCTTCTTTACTAAGGACAAATCACATTTTCCATCCGAAATTGTGACGGAAACCATTAACCCCTTTCTTTTTTGGAATTGATGAAAAAAGAGAGAGGGTAATATGGACATTTTGTACACCTACAACAATGAAGCTGATTGAGGGTTTTCATTTTGTCGATCAAACCAAAGCTAAGGTTTTTCGGAGAAGAGATTTCCTGAGGAGAAGGGTTTTTAGCTCCATTGGTCACCAAAGCTAGGTTTTTAAGGATGACATGGATCTTGAGGGCTCCCACAGGAAGAAATCGACCTATAAGTATCGAGCAACACATTTTTATTTCAAAAATCCACTTTTTCGGGATTGAAGGAGTTGGAATTGAGTTATTTTATACTGCAATTGACCTACTGATGATGCCTTCTTTTTTTCTCGTGGTACTGCTATGGCGAGACAATTATACCATTTTTTTTTGCTTCTTACTGTTATGGTTGAACCTATGGATGTCTATTGATGCATTTTTTTGGGCTTCTGATTGTGGCTTTTTATTGTGAGTTGTACAGAACTAATAAAAAGACTAATATAGCCTTGTGACTAACTTTTTTGTCCATCAAGTGGATGGAAAACATAATTTGTCCTTAGTAAAAAAGAAAATGATAGTTGAAGGGGGAAAAGAGTTCAATTGGTAGTTGAAAGGGGAAGTAAATTTTTTTTTGATAGTTTAAGGGGCAAGTAGTAGATATTTAACCCGTGATTTATTTATGAAAAAATGATCGCCTTCCCGTCATTTTTTTGATGATTTCCCGCGTGAACCCTTTAAAACACATTTTAAACATTGGACGGTTTGGATCATGAAAATTTGATTGACAAAGTGAAAGTGCGGACATATCCCAAACAGAAGGGGTGTGGATGAGATCCGGACTCTCTCTATATATATATATATATATGCACACACAATTTTTATTGAAAATTGATCGGATCAAGCCCTTCCCAGTCATTTTTTTTATGACTTCTCGCGGGGACCTTTAAAAACACGTTTTAAACACATTGGATGGTTCGGATCGTGAAACTTTGATCATGAAATGTAAGGTGCGGATGTGAGCCCAACCAGAAATCCCTTATTGAATCTGTTGGGTATATATATATATATTCAACTTCCAATAAGGGATCCCTCGTTTTAAATAAAGTGAGGACCAAGCAATTTTTCCACTTTCCGAACTAAATATTGACAATCCGAACCGTTAGATGTGTTTAAAATGTGTTTTTAAGGTCCACCGTGAGGATTTGTCCAATAAAAATACTGGGAAGGGCTTCATCCGATCAGTTTTTGTTTAAAATGCTATAACAAAACTGATCGGATGAAGCCCTTCCGGGTGGTTTTTTTAGATGAATCCTCGCGGTGGACCATAAAAACACATTTTAAACACATCTAACGGTTCGGATCGTCGAAATTTGATCGGAAAGCATGAGGTCCTCACTTTGGTCCTCATATAAGGGTCTTTATTAGAAGTTGATCATATATATAAAATCTTCCTCGATTAAATTGTGTTTACGCAAGGTAATTCTATGGAAATACTTTAGGTAAGTTTTGGAACAAACTTTATTATACGTATATACTAATAATGGACTTAATAAGGGCATAAAGATCCAATTATGCAATGTTGGGATGTAAATAAAATATTCAAATCCCCTAGTATATATGGGGTCATAAACAAGTTCTTCCAACAGAATGACTAATTAAATTTCTCATATATAAAACTGTTAATTCAAAAAAAATCATGAATAAATTTTATTGCATACATTATGCATACAATCATGTTGAACTTAAAAAATTGAAATCATTGTTCATAATTTATTGTGTTGATTATCTTCAACATCCTTCGATACAAATTTCTTACAGCTATCATTCGACATCATTTAAACTCTAATTGTCACTACCATCATAGACATATACTCCCTCCGTTTTGAATTTCCTATCCATTTACAGGTATTATGTGTGCTATTTTTCAATTGCTTATATTTTTCAATCTACAATGTTTTCCAACAATTTTGAAAATTTTATTTAATAGTACTCATCGAAAACTATCAAATGAGATCTATATTGAATATATATAACATTAGCCATTGAAAAAAATAAACCAATTTGAGGGGTAATAAATGGTAAAAGTAGACAACAAATATTGGACGGAGGGATTATATTTTCGTTACAAATAGATTGTCTGTATGTAGGATATACTTGACTGTATACATTTGGACTATTAATAGTACTATGGGCAATTAGACTACCCTGCGCAACGTCTACTACCAGAATTTCACTTGGCCTATTCTATTTGCAACCCACCAGTTTCTACATAAAATCCATTTTTAAATACAACCCAACCTATTTTTTGTTACATACAACACAATAAAAATTAAAAATTTCCAAACATACCCTTCCTAAGCAAAACCCAATTTCTTCCACAACACCTCCCACCCCATGCCCCACCTCCCTCCAAAGCCCCCTCTTGTGACTGCTCAGGTCAACTACCATAGCTGTTAGAGAAGTCCATCAACACCACCTCCAGCAAGCTCCATCACCCTCCCGTTACTCCCCCTCTCCTCTCCACCATCCCTTCCCATCACCCCATCGTTCACAGTAAGCAACACCATACTTGTAAGATTCAAATAGTCTGTCTTGACGCTATCAGATTTTAAATATGAAAGTTGCACATATTTTCGGATTTCAAAATATAAAAGTTGAACATATTTGTCAGATTTTAAAATACGAAGGTTGTACATATTTTCATATTTTAATATCCGAGAACTTTTTGAATCATGCATGTACAAAAAAAAAAAAAAATATGTACACTTTTTTTTTGGGTAAACAATATGTACACTTTTCATATTTTAGAATCTGAAAATATGTGCAACTTTCATGTTTAAAATTAGACAGTGTTGTGACAGACTAATTGAATCTTTTGGGTGGTGTTGCCGACAATGAACAGTGGGGTGATGGGGAGGGGTACTGGTGGAGAGGAGAAAGGGAGTGACAGCAAGGGGTGATGGAGCTCACTTGCGGCGGTGGTGGTGATGGAACAAGCCTGGCGGCTGCTTGACGAATCAATAGGGGGATGCCACGTGGCATCCTTGCTTGCTGGTGGTGGTGGTGGTTAGGGAGTTTACTGGCGTTGGTAGTGGTGGGCACGAACAGTCACTAGGGTTTGTAGTGTAGGAGAAGGAAAGAAGATGAAGGTTGTGTAGTGTAGGGAGAATAGGGAAGAAAATTTCAGGAATGAAATGGTCATTACACATGAGGATATGTTTGTCTTAAATTTGTTAGTTTTTAATGGGTTGTATTTGGAAAATTTGGGGTTGCCAATAGAATTAGCCATTTCACTTTGTGCCCTCATCCTTTAGTTTGACCATGTAATTGTCTTTGGGAGCGCGGACTCGGATAAAACCAAACTTTGCTTTGTAAAAGGCCAATCCTGGTTTCACATAAATGAGATTCAGATATTCAAAATCAATAACATTGAATGGAAAAAAAGATCGAATTTGAATATACTAGTAACCGCAGACAATAGCCGGAATTGACCCGTCAGTTCCCACAAACATTG
The DNA here is from genome assembly GCA_016920895.1 of Vaccinium myrtillus. Lineage (NCBI taxonomy): Eukaryota > Viridiplantae > Streptophyta > Magnoliopsida > Ericales > Ericaceae > Vaccinium > Vaccinium myrtillus. Next base: position 16,013,916 of record CM029279.1, read on the forward strand.
GATATTTTGGTCAAATTAAACAAATCAAAAATTGGACATTGTGGTCAAATTAAACAAATCAAAAATTGGACATTGTGGTCAAATTAAACAAATCAATGTTATGCATGGGATCCGAAAGGGACATAAGGGTTTACTACTCATCCACGATTCCAAAGCCAAACCTATTGACATAGCAAATATTTTGCAATAAGCGACAAAATTTTCCTCTAGCAGGTCTGAAATTTCTATGATCACGGCATCACGCCTATGAGTGGACTATAATGCTTGGTTGTCAGAGCAATTTTGATTGCCTCACCTTGGGCAAGGGTAACTTTACCTGTGAGGTATGTTATGTGTCCTGTGTCTCAGTAGTCAGAAATGCTTATTATGTACGAATTGTTACAAGATCACACAAAAATTCAACTTAATTGAATATCGCTAGTACTTGATCAAAAGAAATTATTGGATTTGGAGTGGATAGAGCAAAATTGTGTTTTATTTCAAGTTGTTACCAATAACTGATCGAGCTGAATTTTTGCACGGTCACCTAACTTAACAATTAATATAAAATAAGCGATAATACATCTCACCAAATGTGGATAAAGTAACCCCTTGGAAGACAAGGGTGAACAGAATCGCTCTCATGACCAAACACATCATTCCTCTCATAGGACCTCGTGACCAAACACAATTCCTCTCAACACAATTCCTCTCATAGGAGTGACCATAGAAATAAGGCCTTCTACCCTACCAACGGTTAGCGGAATTCAAGGCTCGGAAGATAGAAGGACATCGAATAGTCATAGCCTTGTTCTTCCCTTTTACCCCATTTTCAAAAATTGTTTTCAAAAAGATTCAAAACACTCTCAAGAAGATAGATTTTGAAGGACATTTTCAAAAACGGTCACTATCTCAAAAAATTCTTCTTGAAATTTTATTTTGACTCATCATAGCCCGAATCTCTTGACCATCGAGACCACTTGGGAGTAATAAACCATAGTAAACCACAAGGCACCACCCTTGGTGATCTATCCATCAATTGTCAAATAGTTTGGTCATCCCTAGATTTCGGGACAACTTCCAAACTCGCATGCATGTCATTGACCTATTATGTATATATGCCTTTTTCTTTATGTATATATGCCTTTTTCTTGGTAGATACGAGCCTCGAAGTCCATTATCTGGTATTTGGCTAAAATTCTTATGGTACGAATTAAACATACATCGAATATTTAATCTCAGACATTTTCGAAGTACCAAAAAGACCAAAAAAAAAGAAAAAAATCTCAAATGATCTGAACATGATGTGTGGTACCGTAAAAAAAAAACCCATGATGTTTGGTAGCGTAATATTAATCTCATCACTATTACTCCAATGAAATATACATCCTTCGTTAAACAAACAAGTCCAAATAATCCTGCCTTGGGGGAGGTCCCCATTCCTTACCAAAAGAAAAGAAAACAATATTCCTCATTTCATGTCAAATTGCCTTTCATTTTGCAAGAACCCTCTAAAACCAAGAGCTAAACAAACCTTTAAGTTCAGAGGAATGGCTACACCTCTGGCTCTGGCGCCAGCATTGTTGAACTAAATTAGTCTAAGGACATTAAGAGAGACTGACTGGTAAATGCAAATGGATGTAGACATGTTTGAAAAATGACAAAAAATAGTAGTTGAGTTAAATGATACACAAAATTCTTTTAACTTACCGAGGAATCTTCACCTATGACCACTGGCATTTGGCACATTCATGAGAAGAGAACACAACAAAAACAGAGGATAAAGTCATAAAGCAAAAGCCAAAGGGATCAATAGGTGATAAAGTAAAAGAGTAACCCAACTTGAAAACCTTACAAAAGTCCTTCCAAACATGCATCAAGGAATGTCTTCCACTATTTTATTACCTTATATGGTCCAAGAATGTCATTCCCAAATACGCATCAAGCTATACTCCCTCCGTCCCCAAATATGGCATCACTAAGACAATCTAACACTTCTATTTAAGTCACACGGAATGAAGAAGCAAGCCATACACCTAGTAGAGTAAAACAAGCCAACCGATTTAACTACCCCCAACTTTTCCTGAAGATTTCAACTACATAGGTTGATATCTGGGAGCAGATCACCAACAAATGAATGAGATAGGATATCAGAATGCACCAAATTAATAAACTGTAAGAATCAGTACTAAAATTGCTAAGAACTTAAACCAAAATTTACTCAAATTTCAGCATTGACATTGTTAACAAGCATAAAAATAACCTATCAATGGGCTCCGTAATGGGCTCTGTAACCATTCTGACCAGCAAGATAGCATACATAAAATTGCAGCAATATTAACTTAACCCTTCTCTTCTCTATCATGAAATGGCAAAATTTCCAAAAATTTATTTAAAGCATATTCGAGAACCAAAATTCTACTGAATCAGAAGAAAAGGAACTAATATTACAACCAAATACTTACAAGATATAACTGTTTTGTTGCTCTTGTTAGATCCCTCCTCCACTCCAACATTCCAAGTATGAATGTGGGTAGTAGGTATTTACATCGGAATCTCTTTATATGCAAGAAAAGCTAGATGTCAAGATCAACGTTGTCAAGCCAAGAAACAAGCTGCTGAGTTGAGGGCCGCAATTTAGGGCATTCAAATAAGCAACGACAAGCAATCTCAAAAACCCTCAGCAGCTCCTTGCTATGCTGTTTGTCATAGATAAATGGATCAAACACTTCACTTTCCCTTTTCTCCCTCCTCATCTGAAGCACCCACGAAATCAAATCCCTAGTTCCTTTCGGCTTGCATATATCCATTGGCCTCTTTCCAGTAAGAAGCTCCAAAAGGACAACCCCAAAGCTGTACACATCCCCTTTATAAGTCGCAACAGAAGCTTGGCCGTACTCTGGTGGGATGTACCCTAATGTCCCAACTAGATCGGTGGTGACATGGGTGTCATATGGAAGTATGAGCCTCGCGAGTCCAAAATCAGCCAAATGAGCTTCAAAATTTTCGTCTAGGAGTATGTTACTTGACTTTATATCGCGGTGAAGGATATGGGGCTCGCATGATTGGTGCAAGTAAGAAAGCCCCCTTGCTGCCCCTTGAGCAATATGAAGCCTTGTGTCCCAATCCAGTAAGGAAGGCCCGTCGGGTTTCTCATGTAACCAATAATCCAAGCTTCCATTCTCCATGTAAGAGTATATCAAAAGGCGGTCATTCTTGTAAGTACAATACCCTTGAAGAAGGACTAGATTTGGATGTTGAGCTCTAGAGAGAGCTTCCACTTCGGCTTGAAATTCTCTCTCCATCTGACCATACTCACCGCAAAGCCGTTTGATTGCGACTTTCCTACCCTCGGGAAGTGTGGCTCTATACACCAAACCAAATCCCCCACAACCAATTATGTTTTCTTGATCAAAATCGTTAGTGGATTTCAAAAGGTCATCGAGGCATAGCTCTTTGTTGTTGTTGTCTTTATTTCGGAAAAGAACAACTAATTTCGATCCAAGTTCTTCCAACTCCTTTCCGTGACCATCGACCTCTTCTTTTTCCGGATCAACCTCTTGTCGACTACTTGCACGCCAAACAATCAAGAACATAACAGCAAGGAGAAATGTCGTCCCAAACCCTATCCCAACCGCCATTCCAATAACAACACCTTTTCTTCTCGTCGACTTAGTATGAGATACTTGAGGAACTCGATTGGTAATCACACAAGGGGAAGAAGAATGTTCACCACATAGACCAAGGTTTCCCTCAAAGCTCGAGTTTGGGAAAGTAGGAAATTGGCCTCCAGTGGGGATTTCACCAAATAATTGGTTGTAAGCAACATTGAACCGCGACAGAAAGCTTAGGTTCACCAACGAAAGAGGAATATTTCCTGACAGATTATTGTGGGACAAATCCAAAGTCTCTACGCTGGTCATGCCTGACAAGTTACTAGGAATGCTTCCTGATAAACTGTTGAATTTCAAATCCAAACAATGCAACTTTTTCAGGTTTCCGAATTCAGGCCAGATTGGTCCAGTGAGATGGTTATCGCTGAGGTCAAGTGTGGGTGGAAAGCTTCGAATTCGATTATATTGCAGCCCTTTAGCACTTTCGTTCCGTTTCATGAAAAACGGAAAATCCAAAGTTGGATCTTGCAATGCGACATTTCTAAAGATGAGGCTTGGCAAGCCAGTCAGGTTCTTCGGAATGTCTCCGGTTAAGGAATTGTTTGACAAGTCTAAGTAAAAAAGACTGTCAAAATTGCCTAACCAAGGAGGAATCGGTCCACCCAATTGATTCCATGACAAATCCAACAACTGCAATTTAGTTAAACCCATCAACCACTGGGGGATTACACCAGTGAGTTTGCAATTGGCAATAACAAGAGCCTTCAAGTTTTTAAACCCCAGAACACTATCAGACGGCAACATTTCGTTATGGAAATTCAAGGTGAGAACCAAAGTGGTCAAGTTTTGGCAATGCTGTAGAATTCCAAGCGCGGATGAAAGGTTATAAATGCTGGAATTGGAAAGGGAAAGGGACGAAAGTCCGTGGAAATTGCTGAAGCTTTCAGGGATTTGGCCAGTGAAATTGTTCCTCGCAAGGTTAATTGTTTTCAATTTTGGGCAAAAGGGGAGACTAGCAGGAACAACACCGGTGAAATGATTAGTAGCCAAATCAAGAGACACCAAACTAGTCATTGCCGAACAATTAAGATCAATATGACCGTTCAAAGAATTATTCCTCAGAACAAGAGAACTAATAGTCCTAGAGTTCGACAAAGAAGGCGGTATTCCACCACTAAAATAATTAGATTGAGCGGAAAACTCCTCCAGATTTATAAGCCGATGAAATATATCTGGGATTTCTCCAGAAAACCCATTCACTGATACATCCAAATGAACAAGTTTAGAGAGGTTACCAATACCACTGCTGAGCTTCCCCGAAAGCCGGTTATCCGGAATACTCAACCGGGTCAGTTCCGGTAACCGGAAAAGATTTTCTGGTACATCTCCGATCAAGAAATTAGAGCCGAGGCAGAGCTGGTTTAATGAACTGCAATTCCCAAGTCCTGGTGAAATACTTCCATTGAGGTAATTGAAAGCAAAATGAATGGACTGGATTTGGGTCAAGTTGTTGCAAATACCCAACGGAATCGTACCCACCAAGGAATTATCATCAACATCCAAGATTTTGAGTGATGGGAGGTTTATGGGCATTGGGATTGCGCCGGATAAGTCGTTGTTGCTCAAATCAAGAAATTCAAGATTGGGCAACTGGAAGAGTGAGTGTGGGGTAGAGCCTCTGAGGAAATTTGTGGAGAAATTAAGGGTTTTGAGCTGATGTAAATCACCCAAAGAATCAGAGATTTCGCCCGTTAGTCTGTGCCCTGAAAGATCCAATTGGACAACCCGACCCGAATCGCATGTGATTCCTACCCAGTTACAGCAGTTGAGGGAAGAGGAATTGGTGGAATTGACTACCCACCCATTGATTCCTGATTCCAACCCAATCAAGAAACGTTCAAGGGCTCTGAGATCGTTTGGATTGCATGTTTCGTTTTGGGAATTTGAGACCTCAGATTGGAAGGAGAATCCGAGAAAAAGCAAGAGAACCCAGAACTCCAAAACACCCATTTCAGCCGAACAACATGCCCGAGAGAGAGAGAGAGAGAGGTTTCCAGCAAAACCCTTTTGGTATTTGATGAATTAGGATCTGGGTTTTAAACCATTTTTTGGTTTGAGAATCCCTGGACAGACGAGGAAAATATGACAACAGAAACTGATTGCTTGTGAGAAAACAGATGAGATCGGGTTTGTTGAAAGCAGAAAGTGAATGAAGCAAAGATGAGAGAATCGGAAGGTAAAGGAGAGACAGACCTGTGGACAGAGAGGGAAGATGTAGTAGAGAGAGAGAGAGCTTTGACTCCAAAAAGTGAGCTTTGTTGGTCCAAATGAGATTGCTTCTTTTTCTTCTCTTCCAGTTGTTGGCCAGAGAGAGAGAGAGAGAGAGAGAGAGGAGTAGGCCGTTGGGGGATGAAATATTTATGTGACTGCTCGCCCTCTCTCCGTGTCTACCGTTTGAGCAAAAGGGGAAGGGGATAACGGGTCGAGTAGGAGGATGCGAGAGCGACCAAAGTCACATAATTTTGTGCATGTGAATTCTACTAGATAATTTAAACTATAATAATATATATATGTTGATGGCGGGAGCGAAACTCAATCACTAATAAAAGCATGTCAAGTGAACGTATTGACATTTTTTTTTTTTTATCAATTTCAATGTCAATTATTTTAGTTGCTACTAGTATTAGAGATATATCCTAATTTGACATGTGAACAAATAAATGTCAAATCTCTTCTTTTTTAAGGTGTATTTTACGCTAAAAAACTTAACAAAATAAACCATGAAATAAGATTAAAGATAAATTATACTTTAGTAAAAAAGAAATTGGCATACTGGGTGTTGAGTTGAATATTTTTATTTAGAGATTGAAATTCTACAACATGTAACTTTGTCACATACGATCTTTCAAATAATTTGACATTTTAAAATTGAAAGCTAAGATTGAAAATGTGACCTAAGAAAGAGCGTGGTTGGTTGATATGATAACCGGTGAAGTTTCCAGTAATAATGCATTTAAGACACACCTTAGGTTGAGTTGAATTGGTTAGTGTTAGAGATTTACTGAAGTCATTTTCAACATGTTCGATTCTCACAACGGTGAGACTACGATCTTTCAAATAATTTGACATTTTAAAATTGAAAGCTCCGAGGTTTGGGTCGTGACCTAGGGTCGATTAGTGGCTGTGTAACCAGGTTCTCGGTTAAAAAAAAAAAAAAGCATTTAAGAGAGAGAGAGAGAGAGAGAGAGAGATTTGGGTAATCGGGTGAGACTCGAGATTATTCAAGCATGGGACAAAAGAGTAGAGGGAAAGTCAAAGGTTGGGTGGCGACAACCTTATACCCTTTCCTCCTGCTGCTTCTAGAATAGTCCTACAGCTACAGCTACAGCTACAGCTACTACTACTGTATTACAAGTATACCCCGGCCGCCTCTCATGTTTCACACAAGGTGGTGCCTGAAGTTGACTTTCACTTTTGGGTTACCAAGTGCCAATTTTTCCCCAATACCAAAGACCAACTCTTTTTGGAGATGTGGT